>LR824619.2:12752500-13952500 GCA_902829305.4 Spodoptera exigua | reverse complement strand
TGATATCGATTTATAGTATAAAATGTTACTACAGACATGTTAGACCGAACTTAATTTTTTTTTATTTGCTATCGCGTCAATTTCAACTAATAATAATAATCTTATTTTAATAGAACCTATTTCCTTTAAATATGCAGCCATACCTATGTAATTAATTATGAAGAAGTTCCTCCTCCACAGTATTTATTAACTTAAAACAAACTTCTCAAAACTGTTGTTGTTGTCATAGATATTTGTTATCCTAATTCGTATTACTACGAAGCAAACAATACTTGATATTACGTCTTAGTGAGAGCAGCACAAAATAATGTTAATATTTTTAATTATAATAATGTTTGAAGTATTTTTATTTGTTTTCAGTGAAGTCGAGTGTGTTTGGTTTGTTCTTTTAAATTGGATTATGCATGTGAATAAATGTTCTTGATTCAATACATAACTAGTTTGTCTAACAAACACCCGAATTATCAAATTATCAACCATATATAACTTTCGTACTGAATAGGTACCAAATTTCAGTGCCGGCGGCTTGATGGGGCGATGGCCTAGGGCGAAAAATTCTGGCGGGCGCCCAGGTCTGAAGTTGGAGTCTCTTGCCTCTCCTGGTGCAAACCCTCAGAATTGTGCTCTACTCTCTGTGCATATGCATTTTTTTTTTTATTGAGAAATTATTTTATTTTACTTGGGATCAGCAAAAATCTAACACTTGATATTGCTTCCCTCAAGTGGGCGCCACAATATTTTCGCCAGGGGTATTGGTGACCCTTACGCCGGCACTGCCAAATTTATTATATAAACCTATAGAAAAAACTACAGAATGGTCTTCAATAACAGTTGAGCTCTTTTTTTAATTTAATCGGGCCATGAAATATCTACGCTAATGCAATCGTTTAAATAACTTCATAGATAATGATTGCACTTGCATTAAGTGATTATTTTCCACAGAGATGGTAAATTCTAAATTATTTAAGAATGTGTAGGTACTTAGCTGTTACCTAAGGTAATTTTTCAAACAAATTATAATTATTGTGTTAAGCGTGTTTTAGCGTGAATTCGTCAACTTTAATGTGGAGTAGATATTTTATTATTTTAGAACAAATTCAAATCGAAAATGACTTCAATTTTATTTAAAGTTGACGCATTCTGCAGCGTTCTAATCTTTCGTAAAATAAAGAAAATCAGATTTTCGTCTCATTGTTCCAGGTGATGTGGATTTCTTTAAAACTATGATGCAAAATATGTTGCCGATAATGCCCATGAAGACAAAAAACTATTGGTCACATTATGATATGTCTTACGAGTGTGAGAAATGTAAACGGAAGTACCGACACAAAAGCACGTACAGAAGACATGTGACCTACGAATGTGGCAAAGAGCCTATGTTTAGATGTCCCTTTCTAGATTGTACATACAAAGCGTATCAAAAGACTCATACGGATGCTCACATCAAGACAAAACACAAACTAATGGCATTAGAATATAAACGATGATCCCAAGATCGTGCAAGTATTAAGAATATTGTGATATTAAACGTTAATTAACTCTAAATGAACGTAGAAGTTTTATTCAAAACATTTGAAGGTAAAAAAATTTACAGACCTATTATGTCATGAGCCTACACATTTTACAGTTATTTCAAAACCACAAACTTAATTTTGAAATAAGTAATATATATATAAAATAATCAATGCCACTTTTCGTTGTAAATGTTATAACTCATCAATGCCTTTACCAATTTGACTAATTATTATTATTGTGGTCTTAAATTATTCATGGAAGTCCAGAGAAGGTTTGTACCTTTGAGTGAAGAGAAATTAAAAAAAATCTTGAAAAAGCGTAAAATTTACATCCACGCGAGTGACCGCTAGTGTGATCATAAAAAGCACCTACTGAAAAAATAAGCCACCTCCAAACCGAACTGGCTTCACTATGATGTATTATTAAATCTAGTAAAATACCATTTTAAACTTACCGTCATTTTCATATTATTGTCTATGAAGACAATATTATAAAACGTAGTTTTATATTTATTATTGTGGAGATCTTGCATAACGATAGCTTCACAGCAGTTTTAAATGCAACATAAAATACCTAATTATAAAAATAGCAATTCTAGGAAATGAATATATTAACCTCTTGTCTGCCGGTATGTGGGACATAATAGAAAACACATTGTCTCGCGTATATCTGCGCTCCGGCTTAAAACCATGGCTTAAAATGCCTTGTACTCACTAATAACATCCAACTACGCCAAATCCTTAAAAAAAGTATGACAAGGAAATGTCAATGTCAACTCTAGTGTCGTAAAGAGTAAAAATACGAAAGTGGGAATGTATTGTGAGATTTTAATAGTTCTTTTTTAAAATGAAATAATTGTTTTAATATATTTGTGGATTAGTTAACTAAATATCATCACAATGAACCGTCTTGTGTGCATGAACCGTTGTTACGTCAATACATTAAGAAGCAATGTTGTTATTAATTCCTCAATACTTACTCCCAAAAGGCCGATACAGCCTAGTTTATTTATTAGTCGCGGGACCCATGACCAAAGGCATAAAATTAAGTCAACTCTTAACTATATGATAGCTGTTGGAGTAATGACCGTAGGTTTAAGTTATGCTGCTGTGCCACTATACAGGATATTTTGTCAGGTAAGCTGGAGATAGCAGATAACCTCCGTTAGATAATCGCTATCATGTAACTATTGTTTTGTATTCATTCAAAAACATATGACCAGGATCAAGATAGGTTGTAAACCTTACTTTGCTTAGTCTGAAAATGCGGATAGGTGTTGGCACTGAAAAATAATGAATTAGACCACTAATTATTCTATACATAAAATGTTATTCCAGGCTTACAGTTATGGTGGCACAACAGGCTTAGCAGAAGCAGACAATATTAGCAACATGGCAGCCATTAAAAACAGACCAATTAAGATCAGGTTTAATGCTGACACTGCATCGTCTATGCAGTGGAACTTTAAACCTCAGCAGATGGACATCACTGTGAGTTATACAGGTTTATACCTCATAAAAACATTCCCAATATTAGTATAATTCATTTATAGAAAAAAAAAACAATATAAAGAGCTTTATTTATGTGTCTTAGGATATTAATAATAAAATATTAAATTTACAAAACAGTATAAGGTTTATTTTTAAAGTGAACATCACCTGCTATACTCATCTATGCTGACAAGTAGATAATATTTGAGATATTCTCCAGGAAATTTAAATAAATGTAATGAAAAAGAAATCCATAACCCAGTTCAAATTAAACTATTATAAATTTGTTATGATACTTACAGGTGGTGCCTGGTGAAACTGCATTAGCATTTTACACTGCCCTGAACCCCACAGATAAGCCAGTGACAGGCATCAGTACCTACAATGTGATCCCATTTGAAGCAGGCCAGTACTTCAACAAGATTCAGTGCTTCTGCTTCGAGGAGCAACAGCTTAACCCACATGAGAAGGTAAAATATAAAATTTTATAAATAATTTAATGAAACTTGTAACAAAGACTTACCCATTATTCTCCATAGTAACCTATTATAGTTATTAGAATTTTATAAGAGGAAGAATATTTCCCAATTATGGCAGGGTTTTAACAATTATTGGGGGAGACAGAGATTCAGTTGTGATGATGATGATGATAAATTATTGAAACATTACTTGGAATCAACAGGCAGATATAATTTTATTGATATTAACTTCCAAATTGCCTCAACCATCATTTAATTATATTGTTTAGTTAAAGAAATCTAATAGGCCTTAAGACAGATGATATTCAGATGACATTCATAACTGTAACAAATTATCATAATGTATTATTTCCAGGTGGACATGCCGGTATTCTTCTACATTGATCCAGAGTTTACTGATGACCCAAAAATGGAGTTTGTGGATGAGATTGTGTTGTCATACACTTTCTTTGAGGCTAAAGAGGGCATGAAACTACCTGTGCCCTCATATGTCAAGTAGAGTATTAGATTCTAGATAAATGAAGTTTATTTACTATGCATTCACTTGTAAACAAATGTTTAATATGCAAAAGAGGAATGTTAACCAAAGCCTTAAGAAATAAAGGTATGTTTGTTTACAAGTGAGAGTAGAGTGGTGTACAGAAATATGAATTTGTTAAGTTTTATTATTGAAATAGACATGAGCCAGCATCTTTGTTGGTTTTTATTTTCATTATGACTTTTATTTCGTTAATGTGTGTTGTTATCAAACTCTGAAGGGGATATTGTGATGCAGCAAACACTATTCCAGACTCGATGCTCCAAAGTAAGTCAAAACTACCCAACTCAGTTTAATCCACAGACACTATAGTCAGAATTTTGATTCGATTCTTGATTTGACATGACCTATTGTCATTTTTTGAAATAATGATACCACATATAACAGTGTAGTGATGAACACAAAAATCGATAAACAAACAGTGAATCAGTTTCAGGAAGGCATTCAAAAAATTACGGGTACCGAATAAGTTAAATACTTATTTTCTTATCTTAAATTTCTGCGCAGATTGGCGTCATGCGTTAGTGACGGCCATCGCTGAAAATCAGCGCCGCGAACCCGTCTCGTACGGGGTCGCTGCATTATGCTGAGCGTGGGCCCTTTCGCGTGCTTGGACGCATATTTTTCTCCTACCGTCTACTTTTGTGATATTGTTTTTACCTTGCTCAATGTATTTTTATTTTAACTTTATTTTATTATCTTGTTCGTTTTGTGTCTTTTATGCGTCCCAGACGCGAATAAATACTTTTTCTTTCTTTCTTTCTATGTTCCTTCATGATCACATTTTTTATTTATTTCGCACACAATTACAAAAGAAAAGTCTCAGATCGTTAATTAATTGTCAAAACTAAATTATCGGATCAGAAATATTTTATTTCCTGATAAACTTAGTTTACGAGGTTAAATTTATAAACGAGAGGAATCGAATCAGAAATATTCGATTTCCACATCCAATAATTTCGCAACGTCACTATTTAATACGTGTCATAACGTTGCAACATTGAAATTGTCAAATCTGGAATGGAATTACAATTCCGAGTATAAGTACTCACAAATTCGGTTTAATTAATTTTATTACACTTCAAATTTCTCCCATCACAAAAACAAATACTACTTAACAATTTCTAGGACTTGATGGCAGCGGTGACCGGGTATCCCCTGCGGAGCCCCATGCACTGGTCGCGGTCTATGAAGAGTGTCGTCGTCTTGTTTCGAAGCTCTGCCTCGAGTCCAGCGCGGACGCCTAGCAGAGTCTGATGCGTGCCCTCTGCTGTCGCTATCTTTGAACGAAGAGTCTCCATCGTCTCTTGCAGATCGCAAACTTCTTTTACCAATCTGAAACAGATTTATTGTCAGATTTCAATATTCCATACTTGGCATGAAGCCGCGTTACCTCGAATTTTTACGTGAGTAAACTATACAGAATATTCAGCATTTTGTCATTAAACGTAGTTATGTCGTAAACTTCAAAATAATTTTACAGTTTCTTGCTTGTATTTCTACGTTTTGGAGTCAGCACCTAGTGTTACTGACATAAGATTTATTCTATGCACCTATTTGACGTTTCAAAAGTACCTGTTTGCCAGGTTTAGTTGAAGTAGGTAAATTTTTTGACTTTACTTTCGTTTTCGTCTTGGCAAGCTAGCTTAGTTTAAAACAATATTCGAAAAAATCGCAATTGTTGTTCTTATGTCTTACCTATTCTGTGCTTCATCTCTGCACTTCTCTAGATGTGGTCTGTTGGTCCTGGCCTGCAGACGCGTGTGCGCGACCTTCATAGGTTGCAATTTGTCTTCGATGGCCTTGTTCAGCAACTCCAGCGTCTTCTCGATATCAAATATCTCTTGTTGTATCTGAAATATTTAACCGTTTAATAACCAGAATATTCATATTACTTATTTAAATTTTTTCGCCTGTTGCTTCCGAAATCATCAAAGTTGACTACCGAATGCTACATAACTATCCTTTAGAATTTTTTTAAGTTCATAGCAAACAGGAAGGCAGACAGACAAGCGCGACAACTTGACTGATTTTAGAAAATGTAATTGTAATCATTAGGTTTCTGACCTTATGCAGATGTAACTGCAATTTGTTCTTGATTTCGATAGTTTCCGCAATGCGTCGTGTGAACGCACTGTTAGTGTTGCTCCATTGGTCCCAGATCTCTGTCGCTGACACGTTGATCAGATTCTCTGTGTCTGGAAAATGAAAATAATACAGCATGTCAGCTGGATCAACGGTTTCAATAAGGAAAAAAATAAGTCATACCTTAAATGTATTATAGACGGATGCCCTCGCCTGGGGAGACGAAGAAAGACTCACTCTTACTGCCTAAAAAGCAATCTGTTGTTCGATCTCTCATGCAGATGTGTGGTTGCGGGAGACGAATTCACCCGTAAATAATTAATAGCAACCGTGTTAACGCTGATTTTTGACTACCTAAATATCCCCATAAGTTGTCTTCATTGTCACCATCACAATTGGTGGAACTATAAATAGTTTATTGAGTAATTTATCATTTGGCAAAGTTTTCAATTGTTTCCGTTTTTGCCAGATTTGCAATAGCACATGAAACAGTATCTAGTGGTTGGGTACCGGTGAGCATCTGTATGGCCTTGGCTCGTTCAGACTGGCTGCGCTGCAGCGTGGCGGCGGACGCGGCGGCCCAGCGCGCCGTGTCGCACACTGTCGGGTCGTAGCGCTCGATACCCGCGTAGAACTGTAGGCCCTGTTACAACACCACAAAATTCACTCAATGACATTGTTTTTTCAGTTTATAAGTGTACAAAAGCTATTAATGATACTGTAAATTATATAATCTCGTTATCCGGCAATCCAATCTAATGGAAAAAAGATATTCACTGCTGAATAGGACCTTTATTAAGGTGCATATTTATCTGAGCATTATCTCTCGAACCTCTTATCAAAAATCCCACAGTGCCTTAATTAAACCAGAATGAACAATCAGCGTGTGTTGATGTGTGTCAGTGATGACATACGGTAGGTACTGCGACGTAGTCCTAAACTTCGGGTCTGCTAGAGACACTTTAAGTCTCTATGCTATGCTATGCTATATGCTTGGAATTAGTTAGCTCGACTAAATCCGCAATGAGGATGTCGCCAAAGAACCAGAGTCACTGACATAGCTCTTAAAATCTGCAAGCTCAAATGGCAATGGACCACATCGCTCGAAGGACTGACGGTCGATGGGTCAGAAAAGGGGCCAATCCAGACCTCCCGCTTGGTGGACCGAAGACCTCGTCAGTCACAGGGAGCCAATGTAGATATGTGAGTCGCGACTTTTCGTTTGGCGTGGAGAACTAAGGGGGAGGCCTTTGTCCAGCGGAGGGTGTCTTCCGGCTAATGATGATGATATATCTCGAATGACTTTGCCAGTTTTCATGGAAGATCCCAATTCATTACTAGCTACTTAACAACGTCTTTACGAAGAAGAAGGGTTAACTATGAGCTGTTGTAGATACCTTGGAGTAGTTGTTGAGCTGGTGGCACATTGAGTCGATGCCGAGCGCGTACTCCTTGTTGCGCATGTCGGTCTCCAACTCGTGCTGCGTCGCACGACAGTTCTTGGACTGCGCCCGCACCTGATGTGTAGGAATACTGCGATAAAACTTGCTCCAAAAATTAACAAACTATTGTGTAATGCGTAGGTAGGTACTCAAAATGAGCATAGGAATGTAATCTTCATAACTACAAGAAAAGGCCTAATGAAGTTTTTATACCTAGGCCATTTTGACCCTGACAATAACGTTGTTGTTGGTAATTAAACCTACCTTTTCAAGCATATTGCGGAATTTGTCCTGACACTCTCGCAAAATAGCGACTTCTTTGAGAAGTGACTGCTCTACTGCATCGTGAACCTGTTCCAAACCTGTAGAGAGAACCAATGGCATGATAATCAAGATAAAGAAACAAATGTACCTTCTTAGACTAAACACAGGAATGGTATCGTAGCTATATGGCAAGATGGGTAAAATGCTATCCGGCTCTATTTATTTTTTGGTACCTACCTAAAGAAACTTGTTTCATAGGAAGGGCGAGCTAAGTTAAATACATTTGGCTGCAAAACTCGTCTTTAGTTAAAGAAACTCAGGAAACGTTTTCTCACCCTGTCGCTTCTCCCTGTGGTAAAGGCACTCCTGCACGATGTGCAGGGGACCTTCAATTCCAGCGATAGCGCGCTCCAACTGCCGGCGAGTGTCATTCAGCTTCTCACACGTCGATACTAAACGCTCCATTTCTATTGAAACCTGGCATTCATAAAATAACAATTAAAACTTTATTGGCAAATTGCATTATCATCAGACTATCTTATATCATTGTAGCAACATACCTTTTGGTTGAAAAAAAACATACCTAATCGTGATTCAATCTAAATGAGGCTTATACCTCTACGCACCTCATTCCTCCAAAATGTAGTATCCGTAATTCGTTCACCAATTCTCCTACCCGAATCCCTTTGGCCTTGTGTTCCGATTTCATCAGTTTCTCTGCAATAATCCCGCAGTTCGATACATTTTCTCGTTATACATTGGTACCTTACCCTTAGGAATGTTGTTACCTTAGCATCCTCATGATGTCATTCCTCACGCGTTCGGAGAAGTTCCTCTTAGCATCAGACTCGTTGTAGTTCTTGATGCTGTTCTGATTCCACTCATACTGCGTGTAGCGCGTGTAGAGAGCGGCGCGGGCGGCGTGCTCAGGACTTCGGTCAAAGCCCGTGACCAAGTTAGGGAACCGAAGTGGTTCTGCAGCCATGCCCGCCGGAGTATAACACGGGTCCACCATTGTATTCGTTATAGGCTGAGACGGCCTAAGAAATAAATCATGAAGGGAAAGTACTTAAGCTTAACATATATTCAGAAAGACGTTTTTGAAGAGGGAATGCATTAAATTAATTCTCTGGGTATGGCGAGAGAGAGTGCGAGACCCTTGCTGCATGAAAACCCCCCGTTCCTTCTCCAGCTCTATGCCTATGCCAGGGTACCTTATTGCGCTTGACCCGCAAATATTGATTGAAATGAAATGAATGAAGTTTTCAGATAGAGCTAAGTTTGGTGTATTAGTACCCTCGTACCATGTGCTGGTACTAAGTACGTAAGTATTTAATTTAGTCAGATAAAAGGGTCTTACATAGGGGTGACCTCGATTTCCTCGTAACCCATGATAGGTCTCCAAGGGTGCTTCTTCGGGGAATGAAAACAATAGCCCACTTGTGGGGGCATACTTGGAGCTCCAGCTATCTCTTTTACCGGACTCCATTGTTGGAGTTGCTGCAAAAAAAGAAAATGGTTTATAGACGTACGTTTATAAAAAAATACCCCAGAAACTTGATATAGGAATATAGATAGCAACCGTGCACATAGAAACTTCCTTGGCCATTTTTTTAAGCTGTAGTAATCCGATAGAACTAAAATTTTGATTAAAAGCAAATTACTTCATTAGATTGAAAATTGAAAATTTCGTTGCGTTATTAGTTTGGCAACATAAAACAATAATGCCCCATTTCTGTCAAACAAACATTTATTTATAGTTTTAAGAAAAATATCAAAGTTTAATTGTGTTAACTACGGAGGCGTAGTTCATATCATTTAATAAATAGCAGAATAATAATTTCGGGAAAATAAATTTAGTAAACGTGTTTGCTTGGTAAATTTGGTTTCGAAATGTATCCTGCCTGAGATTTTAAACAGTATTACCACAAATATTTTAGTGAATAAAACAACTTTGAATAAACCACACTTTTTAAGGAAGTACAAATCAACTTTTACACTCTATGGTTTGGTCAAGTGTCAGTTGTCAGTACCAATGTCAAATTCCACAGTCTGATTCAGTTTTGACATTTGTCAAACTGGGTACAGTGCTTATCGTTGTGCTCAAGAATTATTAAAACTTATTGTAATTAAAATTGTTATTAAAGAATATTTGAGATAAGTGTAACAGGTGCTGTTTAATCATACACATGTCAACATGAGTGGGGTGCCCGAGAACGCGCCGCTACGTAAGTAAAAGAATTAATAATTTTAAGTATAACCATTGGATTCAGTTATTAGAATTTTAATTACTTTATTTGTTTGTAGACTGTCCTGGGACACAAAGTGATGATGCTGGGAAAGCCTCAGCGTGCGCTGGATGCCCTAACCAGAACATATGCGCATCAGGTTAGTATCAGAACAAACATCAATATTACATCAGCTATTTGCATAGATTTACCTGTAAATGTTATTGTTTATTAATTGATATAATCGTCTACTTTTATAGCCTAGTGACTACATATTCTAGACTCGCCTGAATATCTATTTTGATCTGTATTCATAACTACTTTATTGAAAGTAATTTGATGCTCTATGGCTGTTGAGAAGTGGTTTTGATACATTCTTGGATTAGTATATTAACAGGCTGACATAAAATTAATCTTAAAAATATGATATTGTCTCCAACTTAGTCTCTGAAAGTTTCTTCCAATTAACTCAAAATCAATAATTGAACAACACCTTATCACTGTTATACTATTATCAATGTTTGGAGATGTGTAAACATTTTACTTGCAAATGTTTTTTTATCACCACTTAAGTTATCTATGTATTGTAATGGATCCTCACCATAAAACCTTTTTTAAATAAACACTGATGCAATTAATGGCTTCTAAACTGGCCTAATGTTATCAAGTTGACATTATCTGACCTTAATTTAAACAAATGTTGTCCATCCCAAGTTTCTATTGTATTTATTTATTTCTATAATATGAAAGTCAAAAATAATTAATTTCAATTAGACTTGTACAGGCACTTTTGAATGTCAAACAAAATTTTAAGATATAAAGTGTCAGTCTGTCTGTCAGTTCTTTTAATGAAGCTATTTGCTTGTTCCAAAGTGTAGATTCTAATGGAGAACAACGAGCAAGAAACTCCATGGTTACTCTTTTTAAATCAGTTTCACAAACATATTCCTTATAGGGAATTAAGCGAAATATACATTCTATCTTAAGTAATCAAACCCAAAGTGAACATTTGCACTCCTTTGTGCTTCTATTGTGTCTCTAATTACTATAACGGAAAGGTTAAACAGTGTATTCTAATGGTTAGTTTCCACTAGATAATTATTGAGTGTAGTTTATAAATATTACCTAACTACTCAAGCAAAAGAAGGATAAAAAAAATGCATAGCAATACATATAGATCTACAATTTCCTTTGTCAATTTGTTTATTACAAACACTTAAAAATGTTTTATATGTTTAATAGGTGCTGCATCTGGACCTGACCCAGCTATACAGATAATCAAGGACCGACTGTCAAATGTGAAGCACAAAATATTAATCCTGTCTGGCAAGGGTGGTGTTGGCAAGAGTACTGTCACCTCTTTACTTGGACATGCTTTGGCTTCTAGGAACCCTGATGCTAATGTAAGCAGAATTATAAACTGATATTTAATAAGGACACAATTGTCCAGTTATGAAAATTGTTAATTGACTAAAGGAGAATAATTATTAAGTCTTATTATATGCTTTCTTAAAGTACATTTTGTACTGCAAATTGAACATGTCATGTTACATGAGTTTGTTGCACATAAAAAGTTACAATAACGCATTTTACGCGGTGGCTAGGATACTAGTGGCGGCACAACGTGTCGCGGGTTCGATTACCGTATAGAATAACTCTTGGAGATCCAATAATCGTTGTTCCTGTTTCAGTGTGATGTGTGAGTGAAATTGTCAATTTGCAAATGCACCCATGATACGGAGAAATCTCAGTATAGGGCAAATCAATTTTGATTTAACTATGCAATGTGCAGTATTTATATAGACATGAAGATTAACCATTCTTTTACTCTAATAGCTGGCTTAATCACTACCTAATTAAGCCAACTTTATAAATATCTTTCCTTATTTATAAATAAATTCTTTTATACAGCCTAACCTGTTCTGACCTGGCTTTAAACACAGATAAAACATCATCAACAACTATAAAAAATACTAGAATAATCAATCAATGACCCATTATCTAGGGAAGCCATTGACCCTTTTATATCACTGCACTTTTATGTACTTGAGAGAGTGCTTCTTGTTGCTTTTGAGTAAATAAAATTTATCTTATTTTATAGAGGGTGTGGCTGACCCACAGGATAACCCTTGTGATACTTAATCGGATTTTTATTGACACAGCTACTTATGCACAGCTCTGACCAGACAAAACCAGTCCAAATTGCAACAAAATGTTTTTCGGCGAAGTTCAAACTTACAAGAGCACAATTTTATCACTCAAAAACATGGTATTATATTGGTAGACACGTCACGTTTTATATTCATAGTTTTGTTAAGTAATTATACAAATGAGCACCTGTGTTTAATTTCACAGTTTTTTTTATTATCATAAAAATCATTTACCCTATTGTATCTCGAACGTCGTTCGTACGCGTTTCCGAATTCCATTTTCGCGGTAATATTATATTTAAAAAATAGAATCTAAGCACAGATTACACGTGTATCGATTCCAAAGGCGCGGCGGCAAAGATTTTGCAACGGTTCAGCCTAACAGACGATGTCACGAACTGGTACAACCTTCGTGGGTCGTATATAGGTCAGGTTTTATGGGTTATTTATTATGGTCGATGCATGAAAGCAGCGGTAACCCCATAAACATAGAGGTCTGTGATGGTTTGTGTATAAGTATCCTCATTATAATTTGATAGAACATACCTATACCTAACATGACATACATGCTGGTACCTACCTACCTAATTTAGAATTTTCTACTCTAGGATTCTATATTGTGTCGTGGGTACTTTTACAAATCAAAGTTACGCATACAAGATTCAGAACATAAGGCATTACAGCCTACAAAAATAGTTAATAGTTAGCCCACTAATCCCAATACACATAGTAACCGCCGCATCACCTGCGCGGTCAAATTTTTTACAACTTAGGCATGGAGCCAACAGCAGGTTAACCTACTTTGATCTACGGAAAAGATTCATCATCACCCGGAATTTGTCCGATGCTAAAATAGGCACTCTTTTGCCCTCTACGTCGAACGACAAATCGCCACCATGCATCCGTTGGCTCTCCGCGACTCTGACGATGTCGTCGATCCGCCTAGCGGGAGGCCTGCCCACTCAACGGTTTACGGTCCTTCGCCACAGAAAAGATTACATAACACAAACTGTTCTAAATACCAACTTACGTTATATGAATGTTGTTTGAAATCAGTGTAATAATTTGCAGGTGGGTATATTGGACGCCGACATCTGCGGGCCCAGCCAGCCACGCGTGCTAGGGGTGCGCGGAGAACAAGTTCACAACTCCGGCTCCGGATGGTCGCCTGTTGTAAGTCATTCATACTTGAGCTGCTTATTGAAAACCTAAGTTTATTAGCTATAAGAGGCAAATAGACATAGTAAACAGTGTGGGAGAGACGACAAGCTTCGGCACAAATGGGTCGACTCGACCGGAGTGATACCACATCCTCACAGAAAACCGGCGTGAAACAATTACAGACTTGTGTTTCGCCGTGTGTGTGAGTTTACCGGAGACAGGAATCTCGCCATCCCTTCCCAATCCTTAAATATCCGAAGTTCTTAACCCCAGAAGATCGGCGACGCTCTAGTAACTCCTTCGGTGTTGCTCCTTGGGTGTCCATGAGCGGTGCCGATTGCTTACCATCGGGTAATCCGTCTGCTTGTTTGCAGACCTATCCCATAATCAAAATATATATACATATGGTTAATCTAATTACAATAATGCTGTAATGGTACGTCTAACATGTATTCACAAATCATAATATTAGGTTAGGCACCATTGTACCTAATGATTTAATTTCAATCTCGCTATACTCTCTTCTGACCTAACCTATCTGGACTTAACGAGGCAGTCAGAATGATTACTTGAATATTTTCAGTTACTTTAACCATGAGTCAGCAATACAGAACGTGATGTCATCTTTCTATCGACAATGCGACAATTTAAAACGACCTTAAACATAAATCGTTTCGTTTTCTTTTCGTGGAATACGATATACAACACCACTTGGTTAAAAGAAGGGTGTCACTGTCAAGATAATTGGTTAATTTATTTTCTTTTTTATGTTCGTTATAAAATTGTTTTTTTTTTCTTAAACATCTTTCTCTTGTAGTGATTACTGGTTATATGGCGATAACTAATGTCATTTACAAATAATTACGGATAAGAGTGTGGTTAGTTTTAACCACTAGGCGACCATACATTTTTGTCGATTATTATTTTGTTTGCATAAGTCTGTAAGTTTATCAATGTGAGGCATGAAAGCGTTTTTTTTTCTCTTTAATAAGCCAATCATCATCAGTCCATAAGTGCCTCTAAAGGCCTCTTCTCACACGGAGAAGGTTTGACCATTAATAAGCCAATACACATTTTTATTTGGATTGAATAACATATTTTTAAGTTTCATTACATTACTGTCCACAGTACGTCACCGACAATTTATCTCTGATGTCAATCGGCTTTCTACTGGGAAGTCCTGATGATGCAGTCATATGGCGAGGCCCTAAGAAAAATGGTAATTACGATAGACACCCCATTTTCTATGAATATTAATGATAAAGTACATTGCGACGTCACAATTACATAACTGTTAAAAGCACACCTAATCCTCTTAAATTATTAAAACTAAAACAAAGGTAAAGTCAGTGTCAAGTACAAATAAATTAATTTTGATTGAGGAAACTATCCGATTGACAATTGAACAGTGTTTAAAATTAAATACTTTTAGCAATTATTACACCGTCACGACTCTGTACAATATTCATTACCTTTACATATTAACATATAATAAAAAAATGTAAATAAGTAAAATAAAAATAGTGTGATAAGGAAACAATAAAATATTTTTTCTTTCTATTTTCCATAATTTATTTAAAAATACGGTTAACAAACAAGTAAGTAAATCTAAATATTTGTTTTTCAGGTATGATCAAACAATTTCTAAGTGAAGTGGACTGGGGCGAATTGGACTATTTGCTAATAGACACACCTCCAGGTAAACTACTACTTTTTAGCTAGCTTGTGAATGTTCCTATCTTATATTGTAGATCTGCAGTGATTAGATAACTTCTACAAGAGAATTAATACACAGAAGAAGATAATTGCACGGATTATTTATTTATTAGAATCAATATATACAGGATGTCCTAGAACTCAACGTCAAGCCGAAACGGGGTGACAGAATTGATCATAACCCTCACTAGAAAAATGTGAAAAGAAATCTTACTTGCTTTAAAATTAAGAACCTACCTCGCTACCTACCTTGTGCGAATCAACAACATTTTTACTGAAATAGCAAAATCGGGCTACTCGAGGTTTTAATTTTTTTTGCTCTTTTTTAATATATGGAAGTAACAAGTATTGTACCATTTTAGAATTCTAATAAAATGCGCCAACTTTTAATGCTACTTGCCAAGACACTGTACTTGCCAAGACACTGTACTTGCCAAGACACTGTAGTACTAGTAAATTTTTTTAAAGGACATAATTTATAATTCGTGGTTTTACAAATAGTGTCAATTCTAGAAAACTTAGGGCAATTGTGTCATTATTTTCAAAATCGGGAGTCTAGTCCAAAGTCTCTCTCTCTCTACCTCTCTTGGTTTCTGATTATGATGATAGTTACTTGGTTTATAATCTATTATCCACTAGATGGAGCAGAGAGTGTCCACAGAAGTTATCCAAGATATTGCGACAGTTACATTAGCATTACACTTTTATTAGGTGTATGAACTCAAATAATTTTCTTTTTTATTGATATCCCCAATCTAGGTACATCAGACGAGCACCTCTCAGCAGTCCAATATCTTACATCAGCGGGTTTGGACGGAGCGCTGGTGGTGACGACGCCGCAAGAGGTGGCCCTGCTAGATGTCAGGAAGGAACTCCAGTTCTGCACCAAACTAGGAGTCCCTGTCTTAGGAGTGCTTGAGAACATGTCACTGTTTATTTGCCCTAACTGCAAGGTATATTTCGAATTTTTATTTTATAATTTTGTCCTCAGATTTACTCACAGTACTCATATAATCACTTTTCTTGTTCTAATCTTATCTTTGTCAGTATTCTCGGAATTGGATTTTATTTATTTTATCTCTGCCTTGTCGAGATACGGCCAGGGCAATGTGAGTAAAGAATGTTGTGCCCACAACACTGGAAAATTCTGAGTGTGGGGCAACATAAAAAGACCCTAGAAATAACAATTGTGATTTTTGTTTTAAATAAATTCTGCTATATTTGTTTCCAGACCCGTAGTGAGATATTCCCAGCCACGACGGGCGGGGCTGCTCAAATGTGCTCAGAGCTAGGTGTGCCACTACTTGGTAGTCTGCCCCTAGACCCGATACTGGCGCGGTGCTGTGACGACGGGCGAGACTTCCTTCAAGAACTACCATCTTCCCCTGCCGTTACAGCTTTACGGAATATTGTAGACAGTAAGTATTTTTGTAAATTGATAAGTCATGTCAAATTACGTATTATTTTACCATACTTTAATACTTTTTGTTGCAGAAATTGTTGCCACTTGTGAAAATACCTCCAGTTGAGCCTCTGGTAAAGACGAATGAAGCCTTATTAAAAATATACATAATGCTGTTATTTATAAAATAATGACCTAGTCAATTCATATTTTACAAGGTCAGTGTTAAAATGATATTGTAAACGTCTGACAGTACTTACTATTTTAGGTGGTGCGGCTGACACACGTTATTTTTAATGAATTTATTTGTGAAAATATATTATATTACATAAAGTTACGTGAAATTGTGTTTCATTTACGAATGGGGACTGAAAAAGTATAATTTAGATATACCTACTTGCATAAAACAGACAGAAAATAATCCTTCGTATTTATTGTATTGCTATGTACCTACAGTACATAGCTAGAACCTATGGTAATGAAGTCTTTATTTTCGTCATAATTTAGAATATTATCAATCATCTTTAGCTATAGAGCCATTGCCAAAGGTTATTGTTTTTTTTACATATGCAACACTGGGCACCATGTTGTCAGGTTATGTCAACTTCACGTGCCAAACTGACAAGTCTGACAATTTGATTTGACAGCTCCATCACAAATTGGTATTATTTAGAAAACCGGCGAATTCATAAATAGTTAGCCCAGAGATATTGGTTTTAGACTACAGTGCACATTGCTTACTTTAGTTGAACATGCAGAAGTGAATATAACGTACTCTCAGCTTATCTCGCGAACTCAATATTGCACAATAACACAGTTCGTTACATGGGCACTAGCGTAGCCTCAAGTCTTCAAAGATGCCTGGTCATTCCGCTGACGATGAGGATAAGCCTTGCAGGGCATGTTCGGACTTCAAGACGTGGGCCAAAAGTCAGAATAAAGTGACTTTCACAACACCGAACAAACAGGTGAGGTTATGTTTCGTAATAGTTAGAAGGTTCTAGTAATGTGCCCCATATTATCCCGGCCTGACTGGATACAGAGCTTCATCAACCCCTGCATTATACAAAAAAAATCCTAATATTTGTTACCATGTTAGTATTGGAGAAATGCAACAGCTGATTGCCACAACTTGTAAAGCAAGAGAAACTGTTCTTTGAACTTGAAATAAATACATAAACATGAATGTAATACATAATTTCCAATTTTAATTATTTTTTTTAGCCTAGTCCAAGACCTAAAGACTGTCCTCTAGACAAGGATGAGTTAGGCACATCAACATGGAGGTTCCTCCACACAATGGCGTCATATTACCCAAAAAGTCCTACAAAGAAACAATCTGAAGACATGGTGCAATTTTTCAATATCTTTGCACAGTTCTACCCATGCGAGCCATGTGCATTGGATTTCCAGGAAGAGTATGTATATTCTATACATTCATTCTTATAATAGGTATGGCATACCTTGTCATAGGTTTACCACCAGGAGAAACAGTAGCCAAATATGAATAGAAAGTAAAATGAAAAAAAAAACCATTTGTAATGATCATAGTCTTTTTATGAGATGGTTTGGCAAGTGGGCAGACTTTCTAATCGTTTTTGGTATGTCCATGGACTTAAGTGTCCACATACCAAAAATGATAAGAGTTATTGAAGCCAAGTAATGCTATTAAATCAAAGTAGGTAAAGATGTGAAACTCACTTAACAACAACTTGTTGCTTTCAGCATAAAGATAAACCCACCAAGGACAGAAAACCAAGATGCCCTTGCAAAATGGTTGTGTGAGCGTCACAATACAGTCAATGTCAAACTTGGCAAGCCCGTGTTTGACTGTTCCAAAGTGCATGAGAGGTGGAGAGATGGCTGGCTGGACGGATCCTGTGATTAACAGTCATCTTCACAGACTAATGTTGAGTATTGATCAATAAGTGGTTTAATATTGTTTACGTCTGGCTGTAAATTTTTGGGCCCACAATTGTGATATTATAGTTAAGTGCTATATTTATTTTATACCTCAATAAAAGATGTACAATATAAAATTTATAATTTTTCTTATTTTAATGCTGTAAATACAATAAATAACTAACATGTTCAATGTTAAATCTACAAAATTTATGACAGAATGATTTAATTAGTATTGTTATATTGAAACATGTTTTGTTAATCCCTTATTGCAGTATGAACACATTTGTCTGTGAACACTAGGTAGTGTACATTTGAGGCTCAGAGCCAAGTATTAGTGAGTTGTAAGTAATGTTAGTTCCGTGTTTTAGCCACTGTGATGTATTCACGCATTTTGTTGTAGTATTCAAGCAATTTGTGATTTTCATTAATTGCACAAGGGTTCAAATGAGTTTTGTACAATTGTATAATGTGTCAAAGTGTACCTATGTTGTTTCTATTTGTTACTTTTAAATATAATAAAGACACACTCTATTGAGTACTTTGAGAATTTTATTTTTAACTTGTAAATAAATATTTCAATTTTTATTGATACAAATTATTCTGCAACACATTTTACCTCCTACTGCTATGAGAAAATATATCAAGTTAAATACCTTATCATCTTATTCAACAGATAATCTTATCTCACAAAAAAGTTAATGGTTGCTACCAAAACGTGACGATTGTATTTACTCCAAGAACATTGGAATAAATATAGCCTGACCTGCTAAACCAAATCGGGCC
This sequence comes from Spodoptera exigua, assembly GCA_902829305.4. Taxonomy (NCBI): domain Eukaryota; kingdom Metazoa; phylum Arthropoda; class Insecta; order Lepidoptera; family Noctuidae; genus Spodoptera; species Spodoptera exigua. The sequence goes on along the minus strand of LR824619.2, from coordinate 13,933,342 downwards.
AGCCGTTCCTGAGATTTAGGAAGACATTTTGTATATGAAATATGTATGTTATAATATTTTATAAGGTATTGATTGAACCAATTATATTTTGTATACTTTTTTGTACCTAAAATACATACTTTAATTTTGTTCCATAACTTTGGTTCTGATTTGGCTAATATAATGTTATGGTGGAGCTGGAGTGGTAATAGAAAATTACCCGTCCACATTCAGTGTTGTGTGTACGAGAGTCAAGCTTTGGTAGGTACGAATGTGTCGGCTCGACCGGAGTGATACCACGGCCTCATAGAAAACCGGCTTAAAACTACCACAGCGTTATGTGTGAGTGAGGTCACCGAAGGCCCAATCCTTCCCCTATCCCTAATAAACCCTAATCCCTAAAAGAACGGTGACGCACTCGTGACCTTGGTATTGCCAGTGTCTATGGGTGGCGCCGATTGCTTACTATCAGGTAATACAGCTGCTCAGTTGGCGACCTATGATTTAAAAAAAAGTTAGTTGGAGGAATTAAGTGTCATAATTAAAACATCCTCAAAATATTGACAAAAGTTTATTGTAAAAAAGATTCAAATTAATTAATCAGTTCACGTTATTAACTTAATTATCTGCCAATTAACAGTACCTACATAGTACAGTACAACAGTGTTGTCATAAGCTTACACTACATCTTAATAACAACAGTTTATTCAACATCACTGACACTTATCTCATGTTTCTGAGAGTCAAGTGAGGTGTCATGGACACTCGGCGTGGCGTGATGTCTGTCCTAGGGCTGCTTGGGTTGTTCTCATAAGAATTCCATTTCCCTCTCTATGCCGACGAACTTCAATTGCTCAGTTGGCCCATATCTGAAATTGTAGATAAGTAATGATGTTTTACGAACACTGTCATCATGATAGCTGCCTGGTTTATTTTCCAAAAAGGCCCTATAGTCTATATTCGTCCTAATACTATAATACCACTTATTACATCAGATAGAATTTGATACTTCATTGCGATTGCATCACTTTTTGGCAAAAACGTGTTTGCAAGCATGATGCAATGCGATTTAGTATATTACAGGTTTAATATCATACTTAATGCAGTTAGAACTAGACATGGATTAAGATCATTGTCAATTTTGAGAGATTCAATAATAACTTAGGGGTAGAAGCAGCAGTGTAAGTCATATAGCTGATAATAATATATGATGATGATGATGAAATAATGATTGGTTATACGAAAAATGATTAAATTTTGAATGAACACAAACCTGTAATCGAAGAACAGTTCCTCTCCAGGTTGTATGGCTCGCTTGGCAAAGATCCCGATGCGATGGTCTCCGTTCACCATCATAACCTTCGCGTAACAGTTCGGGTTGATGGAGTGGTTCGCGAAACGAATCTTGTTGCCTTTACGCGTCGCATCTACTACAAAGTCTGTGAAAAATATAGAAATTTGTTACATATTGGTAATTTAGAGTTGATTTTTCAATGGCAAATACTAGTACCTATTAGAAAAATATTTTATCAGTAAAGATACAGATATTGGTTGCAAAAAATACAAAAAATATATATTCTTGTACATATTTATGTTGCCTTATTTTAATTTAATTTAGAATAAATAAATCGTCTTTAAGTTTTCTTCTTGTTGCACCTACTATACTCTCTCTGCGTCACCTTAAGGCTAACTAGTAAGAATGCCTATGGCATTAAGTCCTCCAATGTAATTCTATCTTGCATAAAGATAAAATATAAGGACACAATTTTTTCAATAATCAAACTTAATGATAGTTCGATCAATGAAAAAATCTACATGATATGTTTTAGCTGTCTACTAGCAGTCAATCAATACGATTAGCAGCAGAGGGTGAGACGGCTCATTGAACAACAGCTTACAATAAAAATATAATTAGATATTTACGTCTCTAAGTTTCATAAAAAAGATGTTTTCAGAACATACAGTTAAAAGAAGACTTCAAGTATATTGTGTAATAGCTTACCATTGTTGAGGTTGAAGAGGAACGAGCACATATACTTGTCATAGACCTTCCCGCGTCGGTCCGCCTCGTCCTGTGATATGATCTCCCCGCAGTACTCCGAGATGAACTCGTTCTTATGCGCCGCGTCCTTCAGGAAGATGCCCCAACCAGCCACGTCGCTTGGAGCCAGAAGCAGGTGCTTGTGAAGACCTCTGTCAGTGGCAGGTTCAATATTAAATAAGGAACGTAAAACGGATCTAATGTGTAAAAGTCGTGAAAAAATGTAGTCGTTTATGAGTTGATTTGTAAAAATAATATATATACTTTATAAAATTTTACTCGATATTAAATATAAAAAACATGTTTTTGATTTTCTTTTTTTCCTTTTTATAAGAGGTAATGAATTAATTTTATCTTAATTTTTGAAATGTTAACAGGTATTATGTTAAAAAGATTCTAGCTTCTGTAGCTTGATTATTTTAAATAAGGGAATTTATGATAGGATTTTCTATCAACAAACTAAAATGTTCTATCAGTTTTTATACTTATTATGTGAAGATCTGTTGCTAACTCTGGTGTAAGAAAGATAATAATAATATTTAAACATAAATATAGGGCAGTAAAGCCAGGTGCTGAATTAAAATGTTGACGTTTGTATTGAGAAGAGATACTTACGTTTTATATATATACGATTCGAACTAGTGGAAATGTGAGCCTACGCATTATATAAATTCAATATATGTCATCCGATTTACTTCAAGGAATATCTGAATGGTGTCTAAATTTTCTGAACTTGCCTTTTAACGGATTTGGATTGGATACGAGAAACACGTAATATTTCGCATTTTTTCTTATTTTTATATGAAACACGCATTTTTCTCTGTGCGTTTACAAATATAAAATTTCACACACACATGACATCCAGATCCGGAATAACAATTCGTGGATTACATAAAGAGTTATTTCATGCGTTTCGTAGCCAGTTGCCCAGCTACCACGCAAATCGTGTAGTCATATTTAAAGTAAAAACTGGAGTGAAACAATTAAGGCATTGTGTTTCCGTCGTGTAAGCGAGGTTACCAGAGGCCCAATACCTCCCCAATCCTAAACCTCAAAAGGTCGGCAATACACTCGTAACTCTTCTGTTGTTGCGGGTGTCCTTGCGCGGCGCTGATAGCTTCCCATTAGGTAATCCGCCAACTTGTTTACCGACATATTACATAAAAAAAATTAGTTGAATCTTCTCCACTTGTAGTTTTACCGATTGGATAGGAAAAGCAAGGTATGTTGAGGTTGCATAGCACTAGTGAAAAGCTCTTTGGTACATTGCTAGGCAACTAACTGTTAGAAAAATTTAATGTCACTCGTGAATAAAAAGAAGATCATGTCGAATGTGTGCAATATATAAAACTAAATAAATAAACAAATAATCTAAATATTTTGTAACCAAATAAACCTAAATTATCGCTATAAAGTGTCAGTGTTGTCATACTGGAGAAAACCCCTACTATCTAGCCGAAATCTAAAGTGGGAAATACATCGATCACGATTTGGTCTCCGGAGCTTCCAGATTGGTAAGAAAATAAGTAGACCACGTTTAATAGGGAAGAGAATTTTCCGGCTGAAGGGGAACAGCAACCTCTTGACATAGTTGAGCCTCTGAGAGTAGAGGTGCCTCGACTAGAAGGGGAAGAAGAGGAAATTGTAGTCGAGCCCCTGAGAGATGAGCCCCAGAGAGAAGAGGAACCTAGATATAACCTTAGAGACAGGTCAACTCTTGCTCCCCCTAAGAAGTTCGATGACTACGTCTGCTTTGTAGGCACAGAAAACTTTCCAGAGAGCTACCATGAAGCAATAAGTAGAACTGACGGTGCGGAATGGCGGAAAGCCATGGCCAGCGAGCTTCAGTCACTCAAGGAGAATAATGTATGGACACTGTGCGAGCTCCCGTCTAATAGAAAGGCGCTACCATGTAAATGGGTTTTTCGGATTAAACGACACCCAGATGGAAGCATAGACAAATATAAGGCGCGATTGGTCGTTAAAGGGTTCAGACAACGGAAAGGGCTAGATTATGAGGAGACATATAGTCCGGTAGCCAGGATGTCTACCATTAGAGCTCTTTTAAGCGTTGCTGCACAAGAGAAACTTCATTTAACACAATTTGACGTCGCGACAGCCTTTTTAAATGGGAAATTAGAGCAGGAAATATACATGTCACAACCTCCTGGCTTTTCTGATGGCTCTTCGAAAGTATGCAGGCTACAGAGGAGTCTATATGGCCTAAAGCAAGCTCCTCGTTGCTGGAACATGTGCATTGAAGACATTCTGTTGCAAAAAGGATTCACACAGAATGAAGCTGATTGTTGTCTCTTTACAAAGAGAGAAGGGGGCAATAAGATTTTGTTGGCGTTGTACGTGGATGACGGACTCATGGCCACTACAAGCGAGGCTTTGGCAACTAAATTTTTGAAGGAGCTGGGACAAGCTGTCAATATCACAAGCAAGCCGGCTTCGTATTACCTTGGCCTTGAAATAGAACGTTCCAAGGATGGATCTATATTTATAAGCCAACAAGCTTATACGCGGAAGATCCTCGAACGCTTCAATATGATTGACTGCAATCCCGTCTCTACACCAATCGAAACAGTGACTTCAGAAACAGGGAAAGCACCTGAGAAAAAGTTTCCTTATCGAGAGGCAGTAGGAGCCTTAGCATACCTGATGACAGGGACGCACCCCGATATCGCGTATGCTGTTGGGGTAGTATCACGGAAGTTGGAGAATCCGACAGAAGCTGATTGGCTGAGAGTCAAGAGGATCTTCAGATACCTTAAAGGAACAATGTCCCATGGCATCAAATACAGTTCGGGTCCTTGCAAAGCTGTAATTCGAGGATATAGTGATGCAGATCACGGTGGTGATGAGCTTAGTGGACGCTCAACCACAGGCGTTATTTGTATGTATGCTGATGGAGTTGTTTCGTGGCTAAGCCAACGTCAAGCATCGGTCGCGATTTCAACAACCGAAGCGGAAATTGTGGCAGCGAGCGAAGGTGCACGAGAACTTGTGTGGCTTCAGAGGATCTATGCTCAACTTACAAGTTTGGCGGACATATCAACTTTAAGCGTGGATAATGAAGCAGCCATTCGCCTTGCCCACAATCCCGAATTTCATAAACGGACGAAACACATCCGAATACGTCACTTCTTTGTACGTGAAATTGTGCAAGAAGGTCTATTGAATGTGCAGAAAACTAGCTCCACAGAGCAATTGGCTGACCTTTTGACGAAGGCAGTACCAAGACCCAGACTCGTTAAACTGAGAGAGGATTTGGGTCTGCAAGATCTTTCCAACTAGTGAGGGAAAGTGTTGAGGTTGCATAGCACTAGTGAAAAGCTCTTTGGTACATTGCTAGGCAACTAACTGTTAGAAAAATTTAATGTCACTCGTGAATAAAAAGAAGATCATGTCGAATGTGTGCAATATATAAAACTAAATAAATAAACAAATAATCTAAATATTTTGTAACCAAATAAACCTAAATTATCGCTATAAAGTGTCAGTGTTGTCATACTGGAGAAAACCCCTACTATCTAGCCGAAATCTAAAGTGGGAAATACATCGATCACGATTTGGTCTCCGGAGCTTCCAGATTGGTAAGAAAATAAGTAGACCACGTTTAATAGGGAAGAGAATTTTCCGGCTGAAGGGGAACAGCAACCTCTTGACATAGTTGAGCCTCTGAGAGTAGAGGTGCCTCGACTAGAAGGGGAAGAAGAGGAAATTGTAGTCGAGCCCCTGAGAGATGAGCCCCAGAGAGAAGAGGAACCTAGATATAACCTTAGAGACAGGTCAACTCTTGCTCCCCCTAAGAAGTTCGATGACTACGTCTGCTTTGTAGGCACAGAAAACTTTCCAGAGAGCTACCATGAAGCAATAAGTAGAACTGACGGTGCGGAATGGCGGAAAGCCATGGCCAGCGAGCTTCAGTCACTCAAGGAGAATAATGTATGGACACTGTGCGAGCTCCCGTCTAATAGAAAGGCGCTACCATGTAAATGGGTTTTTCGGATTAAACGACACCCAGATGGAAGCATAGACAAATATAAGGCGCGATTGGTCGTTAAAGGGTTCAGACAACGGAAAGGGCTAGATTATGAGGAGACATATAGTCCGGTAGCCAGGATGTCTACCATTAGAGCTCTTTTAAGCGTTGCTGCACAAGAGAAACTTCATTTAACACAATTTGACGTCGCGACAGCCTTTTTAAATGGGAAATTAGAGCAGGAAATATACATGTCACAACCTCCTGGCTTTTCTGATGGCTCTTCGAAAGTATGCAGGCTACAGAGGAGTCTATATGGCCTAAAGCAAGCTCCTCGTTGCTGGAACATGTGCATTGAAGACATTCTGTTGCAAAAAGGATTCACACAGAATGAAGCTGATTGTTGTCTCTTTACAAAGAGAGAAGGGGGCAATAAGATTTTGTTGGCGTTGTACGTGGATGACGGACTCATGGCCACTACAAGCGAGGCTTTGGCAACTAAATTTTTGAAGGAGCTGGGACAAGCTGTCAAAATCACAAGCAAGCCGGCTTCGTATTACCTTGGCCTTGAAATAGAACGTTCCAAGGATGGATCTATATTTATAAGCCAACAAGCTTATACGCGGAAGATCCTCGAACGCTTCAATATGATTGACTGCAATCCCGTCTCTACACCAATCGAAACAGTGACTTCAGAAACAGGGAAAGCACCTGAGAAAAAGTTTCCTTATCGAGAGGCAGTAGGAGCCTTAGCATACCTGATGACAGGGACGCGCCCCGATATCGCGTATGCTGTTGGGGTAGTATCACGGAAGTTGGAGAATCCGACAGAAGCTGATTGGCTGAGAGTCAAGAGGATCTTCAGATACCTTAAAGGAACAATGTCCCATGGCATCAAATACAGTTCGGGTCCTTGCAAAGCTGTAATTCGAGGATATAGTGATGCAGATCACGGTGGTGATGAGCTTAGTGGACGCTCAACCACAGGCGTTATTTGTATGTATGCTGATGGAGTTGTTTCGTGGCTAAGCCAACGTCAAGCATCGGTCGCGATTTCAACAACCGAAGCGGAAATTGTGGCAGCGAGCGAAGGTGCACGAGAACTTGTGTGGCTTCAGAGGATCTATGCTCAACTTACAAGTTTGGCGGACATATCAACTTTAAGCGTGGATAATGAAGCAGCCATTCGCCTTGCCCACAATCCCGAATTTCATAAACGGACGAAACACATCCGAATACGTCACTTCTTTGTACGTGAAATTGTGCAAGAAGGTCTATTGAATGTGCAGAAAACTAGCTCCACAGAGCAATTGGCTGACCTTTTGACGAAGGCAGTACCAAGACCCAGACTCGTTAAACTGAGAGAGGATTTGGGTCTGCAAGATCTTTCCAACTAGTGAGGGAAAGTGTTGAGGTTGCATAGCACTAGTGAAAAGCTCTTTGGTACATTGCTAGGCAACTAACTGTTAGAAAAATTTAATGTCACTCGTGAATAAAAAGAAGATCATGTCGAATGTGTGCAATATATAAAACTAAATAAATAAACAAATAATCTAAATATTTTGTAACCAAATAAACCTAAATTATCGCTATAAAGTGTCAGTGTTGTCATACTGGAGAAAACCCCTACTATCTAGCCGAAATCTAAAGTGGGAAATACATCGATCACGATTTGGTCTCCGGAGCTTCCAGATTGGTAAGAAAATAAGTAGACCACGTTTAATAGGGAAGAGAATTTTCCGGCTGAAGGGGAACAGCAACCTCTTGACATAGTTGAGCCTCTGAGAGTAGAGGTGCCTCGACTAGAAGGGGAAGAAGAGGAAATTGTAGTCGAGCCCCTGAGAGATGAGCCCCAGAGAGAAGAGGAACCTAGATATAACCTTAGAGACAGGTCAACTCTTGCTCCCCCTAAGAAGTTCGATGACTACGTCTGCTTTGTAGGCACAGAAAACTTTCCAGAGAGCTACCATGAAGCAATAAGTAGAACTGACGGTGCGGAATGGCGGAAAGCCATGGCCAGCGAGCTTCAGTCACTCAAGGAGAATAATGTATGGACACTGTGCGAGCTCCCGTCTAATAGAAAGGCGCTACCATGTAAATGGGTTTTTCGGATTAAACGACACCCAGATGGAAGCATAGACAAATATAAGGCGCGATTGGTCGTTAAAGGGTTCAGACAACGGAAAGGGCTAGATTATGAGGAGACATATAGTCCGGTAGCCAGGATGTCTACCATTAGAGCTCTTTTAAGCGTTGCTGCACAAGAGAAACTTCATTTAACACAATTTGACGTCGCGACAGCCTTTTTAAATGGGAAATTAGAGCAGGAAATATACATGTCACAACCTCCTGGCTTTTCTGATGGCTCTTCGAAAGTATGCAGGCTACAGAGGAGTCTATATGGCCTAAAGCAAGCTCCTCGTTGCTGGAACATGTGCATTGAAGACATTCTGTTGCAAAAAGGATTCACACAGAATGAAGCTGATTGTTGTCTCTTTACAAAGAGAGAAGGGGGCAATAAGATTTTGTTGGCGTTGTACGTGGATGACGGACTCATGGCCACTACAAGCGAGGCTTTGGCAACTAAATTTTTGAAGGAGCTGGGACAAGCTGTCAAAATCACAAGCAAGCCGGCTTCGTATTACCTTGGCCTTGAAATAGAACGTTCCAAGGATGGATCTATATTTATAAGCCAACAAGCTTATACGCGGAAGATCCTCGAACGCTTCAATATGATTGACTGCAATCCCGTCTCTACACCAATCGAAACAGTGACTTCAGAAACAGGGAAAGCACCTGAGAAAAAGTTTCCTTATCGAGAGGCAGTAGGAGCCTTAGCATACCTGATGACAGGGACGCGCCCCGATATCGCGTATGCTGTTGGGGTAGTATCACGGAAGTTGGAGAATCCGACAGAAGCTGATTGGCTGAGAGTCAAGAGGATCTTCAGATACCTTAAAGGAACAATGTCCCATGGCATCAAATACAGTTCGGGTCCTTGCAAAGCTGTAATTCGAGGATATAGTGATGCAGATCACGGTGGTGATGAGCTTAGTGGACGCTCAACCACAGGCGTTATTTGTATGTATGCTGATGGAGTTGTTTCGTGGCTAAGCCAACGTCAAGCATCGGTCGCGATTTCAACAACCGAAGCGGAAATTGTGGCAGCGAGCGAAGGTGCACGAGAACTTGTGTGGCTTCAGAGGATCTATGCTCAACTTACAAGTTTGGCGGACATATCAACTTTAAGCGTGGATAATGAAGCAGCCATTCGCCTTGCCCACAATCCCGAATTTCAAAAACGGACGAAACACATCCGAATACGTCACTTCTTTGTACGTGAAATTGTGCAAGAAGGTCTATTGAATGTGCAGAAAACTAGCTCCACAGAGCAATTGGCTGACCTTTTGACGAAGGCAGTACCAAGACCCAGACTCGTTAAACTGAGAGAGGATTTGGGTCTGCAAGATCTTTCCAACTAGTGAGGGAAAGTGTTGAGGTTGCATAGCACTAGTGAAAAGCTCTTTGGTACATTGCTAGGCAACTAACTGTTAGAAAAATTTAATGTCACTCGTGAATAAAAAGAAGATCATGTCGAATGTGTGCAATATATAAAACTAAATAAATAAACAAATAATCTAAATATTTTGTAACCAAATAAACCTAAATTATCGCTATAAAGTGTCAGTGTTGTCATACTGGAGAAAACCCCTACTATCTAGCCGAAATCTAAAGTGGGAAATACATCGATCACGATTTGGTCTCCGGAGCTTCCAGATTGGTAAGAAAATAAGTAGACCACGTTTAATAGGGAAGAGAATTTTCCGGCTGAAGGGGAACAGCAACCTCTTGACATAGTTGAGCCTCTGAGAGTAGAGGTGCCTCGACTAGAAGGGGAAGAAGAGGAAATTGTAGTCGAGCCCCTGAGAGATGAGCCCCAGAGAGAAGAGGAACCTAGATATAACCTTAGAGACAGGTCAACTCTTGCTCCCCCTAAGAAGTTCGATGACTACGTCTGCTTTGTAGGCACAGAAAACTTTCCAGAGAGCTACCATGAAGCAATAAGTAGAACTGACGGTGCGGAATGGCGGAAAGCCATGGCCAGCGAGCTTCAGTCACTCAAGGAGAATAATGTATGGACACTGTGCGAGCTCCCGTCTAATAGAAAGGCGCTACCATGTAAATGGGTTTTTCGGATTAAACGACACCCAGATGGAAGCATAGACAAATATAAGGCGCGATTGGTCGTTAAAGGGTTCAGACAACGGAAAGGGCTAGATTATGAGGAGACATATAGTCCGGTAGCCAGGATGTCTACCATTAGAGCTCTTTTAAGCGTTGCTGCACAAGAGAAACTTCATTTAACACAATTTGACGTCGCGACAGCCTTTTTAAATGGGAAATTAGAGCAGGAAATATACATGTCACAACCTCCTGGCTTTTCTGATGGCTCTTCGAAAGTATGCAGGCTACAGAGGAGTCTATATGGCCTAAAGCAAGCTCCTCGTTGCTGGAACATGTGCATTGAAGACATTCTGTTGCAAAAAGGATTCACACAGAATGAAGCTGATTGTTGTCTCTTTACAAAGAGAGAAGGGGGCAATAAGATTTTGTTGGCGTTGTACGTGGATGACGGACTCATGGCCACTACAAGCGAGGCTTTGGCAACTAAATTTTTGAAGGAGCTGGGACAAGCTGTCAAAATCACAAGCAAGCCGGCTTCGTATTACCTTGGCCTTGAAATAGAACGTTCCAAGGATGGATCTATATTTATAAGCCAACAAGCTTATACGCGGAAGATCCTCGAACGCTTCAATATGATTGACTGCAATCCCGTCTCTACACCAATCGAAACAGTGACTTCAGAAACAGGGAAAGCACCTGAGAAAAAGTTTCCTTATCGAGAGGCAGTAGGAGCCTTAGCATACCTGATGACAGGGACGCGCCCCGATATCGCGTATGCTGTTGGGGTAGTATCACGGAAGTTGGAGAATCCGACAGAAGCTGATTGGCTGAGAGTCAAGAGGATCTTCAGATACCTTAAAGGAACAATGTCCCATGGCATCAAATACAGTTCGGGTCCTTGCAAAGCTGTAATTCGAGGATATAGTGATGCAGATCACGGTGGTGATGAGCTTAGTGGACGCTCAACCACAGGCGTTATTTGTATGTATGCTGATGGAGTTGTTTCGTGGCTAAGCCAACGTCAAGCATCGGTCGCGATTTCAACAACCGAAGCGGAAATTGTGGCAGCGAGCGAAGGTGCACGAGAACTTGTGTGGCTTCAGAGGATCTATGCTCAACTTACAAGTTTGGCGGACATATCAACTTTAAGCGTGGATAATGAAGCAGCCATTCGCCTTGCCCACAATCCCGAATTTCATAAACGGACGAAACACATCCGAATACGTCACTTCTTTGTACGTGAAATTGTGCAAGAAGGTCTATTGAATGTGCAGAAAACTAGCTCCACAGAGCAATTGGCTGACCTTTTGACGAAGGCAGTACCAAGACCCAGACTCGTTAAACTGAGAGAGGATTTGGGTCTGCAAGATCTTTCCAACTAGTGAGGGAAAGTGTTGAGGTTGCATAGCACTAGTGAAAAGCTCTTTGGTACATTGCTAGGCAACTAACTGTTAGAAAAATTTAATGTCACTCGTGAATAAAAAGAAGATCATGTCGAATGTGTGCAATATATAAAACTAAATAAATAAACAAATAATCTAAATATTTTGTAACCAAATAAACCTAAATTATCGCTATAAAGTGTCAGTGTTGTCATACTGGAGAAAACCCCTACTATCTAGCCGAAATCTAAAGTGGGAAATACATCGATCACGATTTGGTCTCCGGAGCTTCCAGATTGGTAAGAAAATAAGTAGACCACGTTTAATAGGGAAGAGAATTTTCCGGCTGAAGGGGAACAGCAACCTCTTGACATAGTTGAGCCTCTGAGAGTAGAGGTGCCTCGACTAGAAGGGGAAGAAGAGGAAATTGTAGTCGAGCCCCTGAGAGATGAGCCCCAGAGAGAAGAGGAACCTAGATATAACCTTAGAGACAGGTCAACTCTTGCTCCCCCTAAGAAGTTCGATGACTACGTCTGCTTTGTAGGCACAGAAAACTTTCCAGAGAGCTACCATGAAGCAATAAGTAGAACTGACGGTGCGGAATGGCGGAAAGCCATGGCCAGCGAGCTTCAGTCACTCAAGGAGAATAATGTATGGACACTGTGCGAGCTCCCGTCTAATAGAAAGGCGCTACCATGTAAATGGGTTTTTCGGATTAAACGACACCCAGATGGAAGCATAGACAAATATAAGGCGCGATTGGTCGTTAAAGGGTTCAGACAACGGAAAGGGCTAGATTATGAGGAGACATATAGTCCGGTAGCCAGGATGTCTACCATTAGAGCTCTTTTAAGCGTTGCTGCACAAGAGAAACTTCATTTAACATAATTTGACGTCGCGACAGCCTTTTTAAATGGGAAATTAGAGCAGGAAATATACATGTCACAACCTCCTGGCTTTTCTGATGGCTCTTCGAAAGTATGCAGGCTACAGAGGAGTCTATATGGCCTAAAGCAAGCTCCTCGTTGCTGGAACATGTGCATTGAAGACATTCTGTTGCAAAAAGGATTCACACAGAATGAAGCTGATTGTTGTCTCTTTACAAAGAGAGAAGGGGGCAATAAGATTTTGTTGGCGTTGTACGTGGATGACGGACTCATGGCCACTACAAGCGAGGCTTTGGCAACTAAATTTTTGAAGGAGCTGGGACAAGCTGTCAAAATCACAAGCAAGCCGGCTTCGTATTACCTTGGCCTTGAAATAGAACGTTCCAAGGATGGATCTATATTTATAAGCCAACAAGCTTATACGCGGAAGATCCTCGAACGCTTCAATATGATTGACTGCAATCCCGTCTCTACACCAATCGAAACAGTGACTTCAGAAACAGGGAAAGCACCTGAGAAAAAGTTTCCTTATCGAGAGGCAGTAGGAGCCTTAGCATACCTGATGACAGGGACGCGCCCCGATATCGCGTATGCTGTTGGGGTAGTATCACGGAAGTTGGAGAATCCGACAGAAGCTGATTGGCTGAGAGTCAAGAGGATCTTCAGATACCTTAAAGGAACAATGTCCCATGGCATCAAATACAGTTCGGGTCCTTGCAAAGCTGTAATTCGAGGATATAGTGATGCAGATCACGGTGGTGATGAGCTTAGTGGACGCTCAACCACAGGCGTTATTTGTATGTATGCTGATGGAGTTGTTTCGTGGCTAAGCCAACGTCAAGCATCGGTCGCGATTTCAACAACCGAAGCGGAAATTGTGGCAGCGAGCGAAGGTGCACGAGAACTTGTGTGGCTTCAGAGGATCTATGCTCAACTTACAAGTTTGGCGGACATATCAACTTTAAGCGTGGATAATGAAGCAGCCATTCGCCTTGCCCACAATCCCGAATTTCATAAACGGACGAAACACATCCGAATACGTCACTTCTTTGTACGTGAAATTGTGCAAGAAGGTCTATTGAATGTGCAGAAAACTAGCTCCACAGAGCAATTGGCTGACCTTTTGACGAAGGCAGTACCAAGACCCAGACTCGTTAAACTGAGAGAGGATTTGGGTCTGCAAGATCTTTCCAACTAGTGAGGGAAAGTGTTGAGGTTGCATAGCACTAGTGAAAAGCTCTTTGGTACATTGCTAGGCAACTAACTGTTAGAAAAATTTAATGTCACTCGTGAATAAAAGAAGATCATGTCGAATGTGTGCAATATATAAAACTAAATAAATAAACAAATAATCTAAATATTTTGTAACCAAATAAACCTAAATTATCGCTATAAAGTGTCAGTGTTGTCATACTGGAGAAAACCCCTACTATCTAGCCGAAATCTAAAGTGGGAAATACATCGATCACGATTTGGTCTCCGGAGCTTCCAGATTGGTAAGAAAATAAGTAGACCACGTTTAATAGGGAAGAGAATTTTCCGGCTGAAGGGGAACAGCAACCTCTTGACATAGTTGAGCCTCTGAGAGTAGAGGTGCCTCGACTAGAAGGGGAAGAAGAGGAAATTGTAGTCGAGCCCCTGAGAGATGAGCCCCAGAGAGAAGAGGAACCTAGATATAACCTTAGAGACAGGTCAACTCTTGCTCCCCCTAAGAAGTTCGATGACTACGTCTGCTTTGTAGGCACAGAAAACTTTCCAGAGAGCTACCATGAAGCAATAAGTAGAACTGACGGTGCGGAATGGCGGAAAGCCATGGCCAGCGAGCTTCAGTCACTCAAGGAGAATAATGTATGGACACTGTGCGAGCTCCCGTCTAATAGAAAGGCGCTACCATGTAAATGGGTTTTTCGGATTAAACGACACCCAGATGGAAGCATAGACAAATATAAGGCGCGATTGGTCGTTAAAGGGTTCAGACAACGGAAAGGGCTAGATTATGAGGAGACATATAGTCCGGTAGCCAGGATGTCTACCATTAGAGCTCTTTTAAGCGTTGCTGCACAAGAGAAACTTCATTTAACACAATTTGACGTCGCGACAGCCTTTTTAAATGGGAAATTAGAGCAGGAAATATACATGTCACAACCTCCTGGCTTTTCTGATGGCTCTTCGAAAGTATGCAGGCTACAGAGGAGTCTATATGGCCTAAAGCAAGCTCCTCGTTGCTGGAACATGTGCATTGAAGACATTCTGTTGCAAAAAGGATTCACACAGAATGAAGCTGATTGTTGTCTCTTTACAAAGAGAGAAGGGGGCAATAAGATTTTGTTGGCGTTGTACGTGGATGACGGACTCATGGCCACTACAAGCGAGGCTTTGGCAACTAAATTTTTGAAGGAGCTGGGACAAGCTGTCAAAATCACAAGCAAGCCGGCTTCGTATTACCTTGGCCTTGAAATAGAACGTTCCAAGGATGGATCTATATTTATAAGCCAACAAGCTTATACGCGGAAGATCCTCGAACGCTTCAATATGATTGACTGCAATCCCGTCTCTACACCAATCGAAACAGTGACTTCAGAAACAGGGAAAGCACCTGAGAAAAAGTTTCCTTATCGAGAGGCAGTAGGAGCCTTAGCATACCTGATGACAGGGACGCGCCCCGATATCGCGTATGCTGTTGGGGTAGTATCACGGAAGTTGGAGAATCCGACAGAAGCTGATTGGCTGAGAGTCAAGAGGATCTTCAGATACCTTAAAGGAACAATGTCCCATGGCATCAAATACAGTTCGGGTCCTTGCAAAGCTGTAATTCGAGGATATAGTGATGCAGATCACGGTGGTGATGAGCTTAGTGGACGCTCAACCACAGGCGTTATTTGTATGTATGCTGATGGAGTTGTTTCGTGGCTAAGCCAACGTCAAGCATCGGTCGCGATTTCAACAACCGAAGCGGAAATTGTGGCAGCGAGCGAAGGTGCACGAGAACTTGTGTGGCTTCAGAGGATCTATGCTCAACTTACAAGTTTGGCGGACATATCAACTTTAAGCGTGGATAATGAAGCAGCCATTCGCCTTGCCCACAATCCCGAATTTCATAAACGGACGAAACACATCCGAATACGTCACTTCTTTGTACGTGAAATTGTGCAAGAAGGTCTATTGAATGTGCAGAAAACTAGCTCCACAGAGCAATTGGCTGACCTTTTGACGAAGGCAGTACCAAGACCCAGACTCGTTAAACTGAGAGAGGATTTGGGTCTGCAAGATCTTTCCAACTAGTGAGGGAAAGTGTTGAGGTTGCATAGCACTAGTGAAAAGCTCTTTGGTACATTGCTAGGCAACTAACTGTTAGAAAAATTTAATGTCACTCGTGAATAAAAAGAAGATCATGTCGAATGTGTGCAATATATAAAACTAAATAAATAAACAAATAATCTAAATATTTTGTAACCAAATAAACCTAAATTATCGCTATAAAGTGTCAGTGTTGTCATACTGGAGAAAACCCCTACTATCTAGCCGAAATCTAAAGTGGGAAATACATCGATCACGATTTGGTCTCCGGAGCTTCCAGATTGGTAAGAAAATAAGTAGAACACTTTTAATAAGGTAAAGGGGTAGCATTTATGTATAGTCAAAAAAAACGTATCGTACCTCTGCACGGAGACGTTCTTGCAGAAGACCTGCGCGGCGCGGGCGCGGGCGGCGTGGGGGCGGTCGGGCGCGGCGTGCGGCGCGTCGGCCCCGCACGCCACGCACACGTCGGGGTCGCACTCCCGCACGCCCAGGTAGCACGGGCACTGCTTCGTGTTGCACTGCGCCTTGCAACGACATCCCGGGAAACGGTTCTGGCCTGCACACAAATGGTTTACTTTATGACACGTTTCAATTAATCTCAATAACACCATGACCTCACTGAACATCAGTGTAAAACAACACCTGAGCAGTGAAGTAACCGTAGTGGGGACTACGCCCATCCCCCACCAATCCTTCATTGCCAACAAAAACCTGACAACGCACTTGGAACTTTTTCTGGTATTATGAATGTCCAGAGGCGACACTGATTGATTACCATAAAATAAACAGTTTGCATATTTACAAACAAAAAAACTAATCATTAATTTTTAGCACTCTTATTTACTTATGAATGATAACTTTTTAAGTGTGAGAGAGACAAGCTTCGACACGAATGGGTCGGCTCAACCGGAATGATACCACGGCCTCACAGAATACCGGCGTGAAACAACCCACAGCGTTATGTTACGCCATGTGAGTGAGGTTACCGGAGGCCCAATCCCTCCCCCTCCCCATCCCTTCCCAATCCTTATATCCCCAACACCTATCCCCAAAAAGCCGGCAACGCACTCGTAACTCTTTGGTGTTGCGGGTGTCCATGGGCAGCGCCGATTGCTTACCATCAGGTAATCCGTCTACTCGTTTGCCGACTTATACAATAAAAAAAACTATTTTTAAAATTCTACCCAATTTTCAAGACAACTATTCCAATTGTCTCCTGTGTCGTGTAGTGAGTACATTTACAAACATACACATCACACCCATAACATCAATTGTGCTGTCTTTTTAATAGCATTTTTATATAAATATATATTTTTTTAAATAGTTAAGAACATAATAATGCCTTTGTAGGCCCTACAAAGAACAGGGTCTCCAAGCACAGGTATCTCATCTATACTAATATTATAAAGAGGTATTTGTAAGTTTGTCTGTATGAGGTAATCTTTGAATCCGATGGTCGGATTTCCAAAATTCTTTCACTGATAGATAGCTACAATGTTCCGAGCAGCTAGTGAAACCGCGTGAGAGTAGCTTGTATGTCATAATATATTGAAAAAGATAAACTATAGTAAGTGTGTACTCACAGTCGCTGCTGCACTGACAGAATTTCTCGCAGAAGTTCTGTGACTGTAGACACGGACACATATTGTCGCACGGCTGGTTCGGGTGGTCGCATGGCGTGTAGTTGTAACTGAAATAATACCATATGTAGGTGGATCAATACATTATTTTATATTTATTTATTAAGAAACCTAAAATTAAAACTACCATTACAGTTGCCAAATTGACTTCATTGTAATAAAAACAATTCAACTTAGGGCTGATTATTCAATGTTATCTAAAGATTAAAATTGTTGCTGTCACAGTATCACTGTCTTATACAAACTTTCTGACGCGACAGCATTATAAAAAATCCCCAGGTTACTTTTATCTAACCATTGAAAAATCAACCCTTAATCAAGTTTACAAGTTGTAACGTTGCACGTTATTTTCTGTATTAATAAATAGTCGATATCGCCGAAAGCCTATTTAAATCAAAAAATATTCATTTTAACGTAATGAGCCGTGAGCCGCGCGCTGCGTAGCTAACCGCGCCACGGAAACCGGTTTGGCGAACGATCCCTTCCACCTAGACTGCGACTCGCCGCCGCTGGTGCAGAATATACACACTTCAGAGAGATCATACTGGCTACTACGCAACCGCGGACAGAGGCTTACAGTCATCACAACAGTTTTTTAAATTCGCATATTTTATTTAATTTATTTTCAAAAATCAATTTTAATAAGTATTTTAATTTCTACAAATTAAATTAAATTCAGTGTTTACCCCAGATCGGGGTTTATGCACCTATTCAAGCACCTAATCCTATCTACTGTCCGAGTCGGCTGGTCGACTTTGACCTCGTGACCTTCGTGACCTTCACACAGAAGTCCCGGCATCATCGACGGCCGTGCTACTGCGGAGCTGCGAGCGACCTACCTACCCTACCGGCTACTGATTCAGGATAGTGGTGTTCTACTGGCGAACTAAAATTCGTTACGCGCTCGATATTCGAACTCACCCCGGCTTAACCGACACTACCTACCTACCTACCTAATAAACCGTAACTGCCAAAAATATTCTTTTATTAACTACCTACCAAAAAACATTACAAAGTCTTAGGTAAGGTAATGTCACCTAAAGTTCCCGATTAACTTATGTGGTAAATAGTTCATGCAAATTACCTTTTATGCATCGATCACTAATAAAGAACTAGATACACAATCAGTGACAAAAAAATGTCCTAACTGAAAGTCCACCAAACTCAACATCGCGGTGTAGTTTTAGTTTAGTACCACTCGAATGCTCCGACGGTAAACACGCCTCAGTGCTCGTTTAAAAACTGCAAAAAACACACATCTTAGACGCAAAAAAGGATGGAATTTCATATTTTCGTTAAGTAATAATATTATCATTATATAATTGTCATCATTCTATTTTAAATATTGATATTTTATTAAGAAATCAACTTTAAAACTTTTTCCAAATGAAATCGTATTCAAAAACCGGGGTTATAATGCACACAGTTTATAAAGACACTTAAACTAAACGTAAAATCATTCTCTAGCATGACCACTTAAGTTGTTCGGTTTACGTGGATTGATTCTGTTCCGTTTAGCGGAGACGCTATTGTTTCTAATTTTATTAATTAATTTATTTTTTTTATTAAAAAATAGTTTTTATTTAATATTATACTTCTTTACTGTGTTTATTAAAATATGGAATAGGCAGATATAATGGATTTAATTTTAACTGCAGTAAAGACTTTTTTTTTAGCTTTCATCAAAAAACCCGTGCGATATGAAAAATTGACAACAATAACGCCAACATTTTCAGTGCTTACTTTAGTTATATATTCTTTTTATTATTTTACATCTTTTTTATTTGACTTCGAATTTGGAATATTTTTCAAAGTATACATATATACTTTGAAAAATATTCCAAATTTAGGAAGGATTTAAGGAGGACGAAAATAATAAAAAAAAATTATAACTATATGCATTAGTTTCATTGGTAAATAAATGAACAAACCTATAGAAAATAATACTATAAGTAATGCGTTTTAATTTTCGTATTTTTTTATAAATTATCAAAAAAAATTTGAAAGAAATATATTTATTACGAGACATTTCGACTCCAATCATTCTTTGTCCTAGCGGTGAGCCGAAGTCGTTAAATTTTATTGCTCATTTTTGACACATTGCAAATTCGACTTAAAAACATGCGAATATGGTTCAATTTCTTATGATTTATGCAAAAAATGTTTAGATTTTGTATATCACTTTGTGAAAACAACTCTATGAGTTGCATTTAAGGTTTAATTTACATTAACGCATGTTTATTTCAAGTATAAGTACCTAAATACAGTTGACGACAGTTTTGAAGCGAACTTTTGTATGGGATTGTGTATCTAGTTCTTTATTAGTGATCGATGCTTTTATGTTCAAGTTTATCTGGTAAATAAAAGCTGTCAAGACACTGAGAGTTTAAAACTAATATTGAAGTGACCCATATCCAATAAGGAAAGGATACAGACAGGATAAAAGAAACGAGATATTGAGGATGGGGGAAAAGAGCAGATAAACCGGAAAGCTCAAATCCCCTACCCTTAAATCCCCAATAACCCATAAGAAGCCAGCAAGGCACTTGTAGAAACTTCTTTGATATCATGAGTGGCGGGGCTGATTGCTTACCATCAGGTAATCCGTAAGCTGGCGTCCGACTTATGACATAAAAAAATATAAGTATGCACTTACACATGATGCGAGGCGGAGTCCTTCTTGAGTTGTATCTTGCGGCAGTGCACGGACCAGAGCCGATGCTTCTTCTTCTTCTTGCGCGGGGGAGTCAGCTCGGCCTCCACGCGGCATTCCTCCTGTCCCGTGTTGATCCAGTACGTGTATACCTGCAGTGAATAGTTATAATTGACATTGTGTAAGTCTGGTGGCTCAGAGGGTAAGGCGCCCGCTTCTCATACATGAGGGTTCAAAACCTGGCAAGTACCAATGTGACTTTTTCCGAGTTATATGTACTTTCTATGATTTAGACACCACTGCCATACGGCAAAGAAAAACATTGTGAGGAAACTTAGACTTTTAATTTTGTAATTATGTATAAGTTTGAAATCGACAATCCGCTTTGAGCAAGCGTGGAGATTAATGCTCAAACCTTCAAGTGTGAAAAGAGGTCTTTGCTCAGCAGTGGGCACTCATAGGCTGATGATAGGTAAGTAATGTGGTTAATTGACTTATCCAAGTCTAACCTCACAGATTACTGGCACGACACAAAGTTTTCGTTGTTTCGTGTGAGTGACATCCATCACCATCTTCGATTCTCCAATCCCTTACAACCCACAAAGGGCCGGCAACGCACTTAAAATCATTTGGTGTTTTTTATTGTTTTATTGTTAAATAACAAAAGAATAATATCAGATTTGAACAATAGCGAATTGTTATACCATTTTATTGGCCACATAGGATTATGATTTCTGTGTTCATGTAAGTAACCAATAAACTAATGTCGCGCATAATTAGGTAGTTTCTTAGGTGAAAAATAAATTAACTCGGCGTTTCAATACAATAAAATATTGAAAAATAACTATACTTTTATTCATCGATCAATCGATATGCTAAGTTTTAGATATTTTTTAGCTAATTTTTAAGAAATGAGTATTCTATTTGACGCTAAAGTGCTATGACGTCATAACTCAGTTTTTCATACAAATTTCACAGAAAAGTATCGTTTTTGATATTCATACATAATTATTATTTTATGTATTGGAAAACACAGACAAACAAAATAAAATTGTATAACAATTTAGAATGGACATTACCTGCTGACAAGTCTTGGAGAGCATAACTTGAGCAATGGCGCAGTAGTTGGAGGGGAACACCTTATGCAGAGCTCTAAACAGA
This sequence comes from Spodoptera exigua, assembly GCA_902829305.4. Classification (NCBI taxonomy): domain Eukaryota; kingdom Metazoa; phylum Arthropoda; class Insecta; order Lepidoptera; family Noctuidae; genus Spodoptera; species Spodoptera exigua. The sequence goes on along the minus strand of LR824619.2, from coordinate 13,912,126 downwards.
GACTGGTCAGACCCCGTCCACTCAGAGTCTATGTCGCCCACTGTCAGACCTGGAATGATCCATACTACACTGTAAATAAGGTTTACTTCACAACAAGTACAATGGACAGACGACCTGATTAAAATCTTAGGTATATTTAAAAAAAACTTTTATGTATTTCACTACAATAACGCCCGGTTTCTGTAAGGCTTGTGAACGCTAAAAACGATAAAATTAACTAATCTCCTGTTAAATCTCTTGTCAAGTCATCTGATTGGTTGTTGATAATTCAGTCAACCAATCAAATGACTTGACAAGAAATTAAATTGATTTTAACATTGATCGGCCTTTCGGAAACCGGTTGTTAGTCTCAAGTCTTGTAAGTTAAAAAGTTATCTGGAAGAAATGATCCTGTGTGATAAGCATGTTCTCCGATGCATTTGTAATAACTTGTACAATAAAATAAAGTAGAAATAAATAAGTCCTATATCTATTGGATAAAAGCCAGTAGACGTCCATATATCCACATAGGCGTACATCAAAGACACCCAGTTCCAGATCAATCGTTTGTTTGAAGACTATTTTCTATCAAACATTAACAGTAAGTTTTACAATAGAACCATAATTTTCAAGTAATTCTGTGGGCCGATCCCGGCGGCACTGCAATGCCGGGCCGACCCGTGACGGGAGTGGAGCGAGCCCCGAACATCCCATCAGTTTCCAAAAATCAGTTTAATATACTGGTCCCTCAGTGAGGGAACTTTCAGATATTAAGCTGAAAAGAACAGATACTACACTTTGATCTTAGCCAAAAGGCCGAGAAGCGATACCGGTGTAGTAGAAACATCGGAGGGTCATTCATTCGCGGAGAATCTTAACACCGCGATTCAGAAAAATGACGTCATTGCACAGTGACATCTATTGGCGTTTAATAGAACTAAACGTCTGTGTACTACTTTACACCGGTTGGTTGATTCGTTTTATGCTTTTGACATGTCGAACTTCTGAGAATAAATAGGAATTAATAATTAAATTATATTATACTTATGCTGATGGTTACAAATGTATCGTAAACAGAAAATTTCATAAACTTTGTATTATTTTTATATTTTATCTACAATGATTATATGTATAGTACTCTTACAGTGTAAACTTTTGTAAAAAAATATAACTTTTAGTATAAAAATTATAAGTTTAACTTTGTTTCAATATTTTTTTATGTGTAAAGGGTTCCAGGGCTGACAAATTAAAAAATATTGCTATCAAGGTATTATTTATTGTATAAGCTGTGTATAAACACGAATATTAATTCTCTTGATTGAGACACGGGCTTTGCTCATAACAATGAAAATAACCACCCATCTCATTAAACATGCTTATATGTCGTACGGAATTTTGCTATGGGGTCAAGCTGCGGAAGTAGATTCAATATTTATTTTGCAAAAGCGGGCTATCCGAGCGATATATAACTTGTCCCCTCGTGAATCTCTGAGAGAACTATTTAAAACGATAAATATCCTAACGGTACCTTGTCAGTTTATATATGAAAATATTATGTACGTAAGGAAAAATTTGCAATTATTTGAAAAAAGAAGCGATAGACACAATTTTAATACTAGAGGCAAAGATAGGCTGGCTGTGCCACGATTCCGTCTGTCCAAAGTACAGAAATCCTTTATGGGGTTCTGTGTAAATTGTTACAATAAAATTCCAAGAAGTGTATTAAATCTTAATGAACGAAAATTTAAAACTTATATTAAACGCGAATTATGTAGACAGGCATACTACAAACTTTCAGATTATATTGAGGATAAGAATGCCTGGCAGCATGTTGGTTCGGCTCCACTGGACAATTCTCAAATATGTAGTCATTAAAATTCTCAAAATTAATGAAACCTTGAATGAGTTTATATAGAAGCATTCTTTTGGATTGTGAGTACGCATATGTGAGCGCCATGTACGAGACAACAAAGGATAAAAATTTTAATGATAGATTAAATAGACCATCATTTGTTCCTTTTTATTAACAACTTGTCTCTGCATTGTTCTCACATAGGGGTACAGTAATGTATAAAAAATGTATTTTTGATGAATTGTAAAACAAATATTTTTTTAAAAAGAGTAACGATGGAGTTTCTTGCTCGTTCTTCTCCATTCGAAACTACAATTTGGAACGAGCACCTAGCTTCACTGACGAACAGACTGACAGACTACTATTCTATTTTGACGTTTCAAAAGTACCTATTTATGGTTTATTTGGAATAAATGATTTTGATTTGATTTGATTTGATTGAATAGTACAAGTATGCAAAAAACCTTGCAATTTATTTACAAGCAGATGTTTGGCATGGAAAAGGCAAAGACTCATAGCCAGAAGACAACAAGCTCTATGACCTAACTTCAAGAAATATAAAGAAACAATCACTCAAGACAAAAATGTAATGTCCTTGGTATTATCCATATTTAGTACGGAACTGAAATATGGACCAAAATGTCTGACCGCAACCGTAACCTCTTTTGAGAAGTGCTGCAAGAGATCACTACAAATCCCATTCATTTTTGGGACAGCGCGACAGTCGCCGATTCGCGTGTCACGGAATGCTGCTCATGAATATGGGCCTCTAGGATGGCTTGAAACTAGTCGAGTATCTCGTCAAATAATTACGTGAGTAAGCCGCAAACATAACAATGAAATCCCATCCCATATGCGTACCTATTGGCATGGCTGTTTTGTTTTTGTGATAACGACAACACGGGCTTCTCACAACAACTTCAACAAACGAGCGGACAATTTATTTAGTGGTAAGTGATCAGCGCCGCTCATGGAAGATTAGCTCGTTTCTTGAAGGTTTGAAAGTCTTATCGGTTCGGAAATACCGCCGCCGAAAGATCATTCCAAAGTTTTGTTCTGCGAGGCAGGTAGTTTTGCGAAAATCGCACAGTTATTAATTGCCAACCACGGAGTAAGAACAAAGAGGAGACGGCCTAAACAACTCGGCCCTGTGACACAAGTCGGCCCTCACGTCATCAAGGTGGGCGTGGCTTACGTCAGTGTAATGTGGTCGTTCGTCCTGTGCACAACTCCTATAAAATATTCATTTTACTCGTGACAGAAGAAAACAAAATAAAGTCTTGTGTTTAATCTTGTAAAAAATACTATGAAAAACGTTACGGTGCTATGGATGGCATCACTTTTCATGTATTAAGTTAATTTTTTCGTCATTTATTAAAATAGTTCTAGCAAAGTCTCTTATTGTCAGCGTTTCCAATTATCAATCTACGCGACACTAGATGTCGACACTTTGTATCATAGAAACAATTTTTTTATAGGTACGCATAGTTCAGTATTAGTATATTTTAATGATCGTTTGTATAGTAATTTGATAGACATGCATTCCTAAAGATCCTTTAATCGCCAAAATATTATTTATGTAACTTTATAAACAGACAGCCATCTATTTTCAAGTAGCATAACATAAATAAAGACAGGGCAGTAATTAGGAGTCAATTACTTTTTAAGGTTTATATCGTTGATTTATTTAAGTCGCGAATGGAATCACTCAAATTTAGCGCACCTCACCGCACGCTGTGAGTGCTAAATCATAGTGCCTGAGTGTTTGAAACTGAACGACCTTATTTATACTTCTAAAATTCCTCTTCGGTTTTTATTTCAACCCCAAATTAAGGGCATCAGGACTTGGGTCATACAACTCAGATATGTATCGCCGGTAAGCTTATGAAATGCCCACAACATACTCAGTCCTTCGTACATATCTTTCGTTCCATTGTTCGTTTATTTCGAAATATGTCGTCACATTAGGGCAGGTTTTGTTCGTTTTTCATGGTAAATAGTACCTATGACAGTCGTGAAGATAATTAGGATATTATGTTATATATGGCATTTCGCATTAGGATGTGTTATATATGAAGAATCTGGCGGTATTATTAACTTTGGAATAGCATTTAACATACCACTAGTTAATTAGATGTAATGTTCGTTATTGTTCCAAAATATTGTTTTGTGTTTTTGTGATCCAAAATATTGTTGAGGTAAAATCGGCGAACACGTAATGCAAATTAAGACGATTGCTGTTACATTATTAGAAGGTGGTAGGACCGCACACTCTTCATTAGCATTTCTATTGAATGTACAGGTGATTTAAAGTGCAACTTATAATATTTCGAGAAATTCTGCTATGGCAAAAGTTTTGCAACTAACGTCAATTATTTTATGGGATGCACTCATACAATGGCGACTAAAAAATCAATAGAAGCATTTAATCGAACCATGCAAAATTTACGCGGTACTCAACAGGTTTTTCGTGGTGCTCTGATATTGCTTTCAGGGGACTTTCGTCAAACGTTGCCTGCCATTCTTCGATCAACTCCTGCTGGTAAAAAACCTGTTTGAAGTCATCAGTTATTTGGAGATATATATGAAAATTGACACTGAACTTTAGTAATAATGCGTATTCAGCTACGTAACGATGCAACTGCCCATGAGTTTTTAAAACAATTATTAGAAACTAGCTTTTGCCCGCGACATTGTTCGCGTGGAATAGTGACTTACTGTAGATTTTGGGTTCAAAAACTATCCTATGTCAAATTTAACTCAAATAGGTTCAGTAGTTTAGACGTGAAGAAAAGACAGAGTTACTTTCGCATTTATAATATTAGTTTGGATTGGTGATGGCAAAATACCAATCGACAGTACCGACGGATCGGTCATTTTACCAAATATTTTTTATACAATTGCGCAATCTATAGATGAGTTGATTGAATGTGTTTTTCCGAATATTCTTCAGAATTGCAGAAATGATTATCTAGTTCACAGAACACACTATCAGACAATAGCACCGAAGAACATTTATATCAATGCCATTAATTTTCAATGATATATCTTTTGACTCGTTTAGAGTTTTACATAGCAAACGATAACAATTTTTTTTTGTTAAATGAACATAATAATATATTTTTGATTATATTTTATGATATACTTAAACGTAGTGAAGCACGTACCGGGCCGCTAGTAGTTTTATCGTAGATAGAGGCTTTGTCTCTTCAAGACCTATGAAGATACACTTGGAGTCTTTTATTTCGTCGACGCATCCCTGAATCGATGTAATGAATGTTTGAAGATGGCACCAGTCTAAACGCATATGCCGTTCCAAGTTACACATTAGTAAAGTAATGACATATCTAATAATAACACTCGTTATCACAAAGAATCAGCTATCAGCAGGGCATCAGCCTCTTGGTAGCATTGTATACGAGTTTCTGCTTCAGGCTACGCCCGTAACGAAATAACCCCTTTTAAATGAAAAAGATGGTTTTGATAAATGTAGAATGATTCTCATTCACCAATAATAGAAAATTAAGATATTTATTACTATTTCGATCAAAAATGCGTATCAAGATGATTCGCAAATGTATTTACAAAAAACTTTTTAAAACAACTCCCCGGTAAATTCTAAGTACGACCCTGTTGCGTTAGTGACATCTATTGTGAAATAGTTACATAACTACAAAAAGAAGTAAATTGAATAAGCGAGTAGTATTGCTATAGACCGGCAGATGGCAAATAAAAAAGTGGGCGGAGTCTAATACCCCTCACCCCGCAAAATATCACGCGGTGTTTCTTAGGGAAATCTTATTATGACATCTCTTTGTTCTTACTCCGTGTTGCCAACCATCTGTATGGTGGAGATGAAAGTGTTTTTACGTAGGTCGATGGCAAAAAGAAGCGGCGGGAATGAAACCGAACAATACTTCAGAACACTCCCAGTAGTATATATAGGCGTTAGAGAATCATAAAAGGCTTACCGTACGAATGCGTCTACATTTCACAAACTAAATATTATTATAAAAAACCGTATCTACACATCTACACATATTCTATAAAAATTCTAGTCTACTCAATCTGCCTTCGAAGATTACAGGCGTTCTTTAGTGATTGTCGTTCACTTTAATTCAAATGTTTGGCAATTAGGTAGACGTTTCAGCTCGAAACAACTAGCAAGATGCTATTCATTCAGTCAAAGAAAGGAAAAAGTTGGAAAACCTATTGGAAATAAGATTATTCCACAATTTGAAGACCCATGAAGCAAGAAGGAAGCCATGATGATAGTTACCTAGCGCATTGTATGCCGGCTCAGCAGATCCGTCGCCGGGCGCCTTCAGCTGTCCATTGCCCCAGTTGCTGTTACTGGAGTTACTGTTGCTACCTGCAATGATACACATCAAAGTTAAATAACAATAAATAAGATTTTAAATAGCGCTTTCTTTATTTTATAATAATACTACATCTTCAAATTTTTGTTGCTTATTTTTAGATTACAATCGACCAATTTTTGTCTCGATCTCCTGTTTTCCATCAGGTATGTATTAACTATGTATTCATTATTAAATTTATTATTTTTAGTACAAATATTATGTTTGAGTCTATAATAGTCTGACCAACAAGAACTAATATGTGTTATTACCTTTCTGGAACCGGTTACTATCATTGCTATCCTCAGAGGAGGCGTCGTTGGGCGAGTCCATCGCGTGAGTCTTCCCTTTGTCCTCTTCACCGGCCGCCTTCTCGCGAGCTAACTTCTCACGCATGCCTTCCTGTAACACGATTATTACGAAATAAATTCAGAGAAAGAACGACGATTTTGTCAAATGCCGCCTCACGGCATAGATGATACTGGAGGACATGACATAATCACGCCAACTATTGGCCTAAGGCACACCGTAGAACAATTTGCCAATCTTCTCGCGACCCTTTTTACTTTTTCATGGGAAAATCATCTAATGACTTTTCCCGCCCAGGGTGAGGCGAGAGAGAGTGTCAGACTCTTACTGACTAACAACGCCCCGTTGCTTCTCCTTCTTTAAGCCGAGGTCGCGGTGTAATCGCTCATTGCGAATACCCCGCAACCCCGGCTGATCTCGCCACACTGGCAGAACGAATGAAGCACAAGGTATTAGCGTAACGCACAGCATTAAAAATCCTCTACTCCAGATGTCTGAGTTTAACAAGACACTTTATTAAGCGACATTGTTTCACAATATCTCATTAGCCGTTTTTAATTTATCTGATACATAGGCTTCTCAGACATTGTAAAATAGAACCTAAATATTTTAGACCATTTTCAAAATTCAGCAACAGTGTAATAAGTCAGCATCGCCATGGTTCTAATATAAAAAAATTAAAATAATATTAATTTCGTGGTTGTCCGCTAATTAAAACGACCGCTTCTCATGCATTAATTAGGTTGTGGGTTCGAAGCCTGGACTTACGATTTCTAATTATAAGTTTGAATCGCCAATCCGCTTTGAGCAAGCGTAGTGATTGATTCTCAACTCTTCTCCGTGTGAGAAGGCTATGCTTAGCAGTGGGCACTTATAAGTTGACGATTTTAATATAAAAGTATCTCACCAAAAGCATATAGCAGCTGGAGCCGCAAGGTTCGGAAAACGGCTTGAGGTCGGGCCCCTTCCTCTTAGTCAAGTTGGGCCCCGGGTGACACGCTTGCAGACCTGTATTATACACATTTTCATGAAAATTACTATCCAAAAGCGCGTAAATGTTCAGTATTTTGAATGTAGTTTGAAATTGAATATATGATTGAAATGCATATTAAAAAAGTGATTGAAGACAATGTGTGTGTGTTAAATAGATTTTTAGTTGTTATAATTCAAGGTTTGAGACATTCCTCCAGTTTTATAATCAGTTACAGTCAATAAAAAATATTTTTTATGATTTACATGATGTTTAGTATATTATAATGTTACTTTTTCATGATTGAGAAATGCATATAGGTAATATTAAGTTATATGTACTGTACAATGTACATGGATGATACATGAATAAACATAATAATTGATTAGGAAGTGAGGATTAGTTTAAGTTACATTAAGATGATAATAAAATTATGATCAGGAATATAATTAAATGACATGGGATGTGCGATAATTGCATTAAGTATAATAATTATAATAAATGAGAAATTATAAGTGACCGGCATAATGACGCAAAATAATGTTTTTGGATTTGGTATACTTACTAGAGATATATTTTAAAGAAAAATAGACTATTAATTATGGCAAGTATACATATAATAATACTTGCTCTACTTTCCATTCATTTCTTTCTTAGAAAAATAGTTTTCTTCAAGTAGAGCTTTGTTATTGTGACTGTTGCCATTCGCTGAGAAATGTACTAAAGTGTAAAATATTTAAAGTATATCTCTAGCAATTTGCAACAATATTTTTTCATATAACCTTTGATCGGAATAGGTACAATAGCATAAATAATAATAATATCGATGGTAATGTTTGTCTGTACGGCCTTACCTGCCGTTTGACTTCCTGCACGCAAACAGAACAACAAACACTAATCAGCCCTAGAACACAATAGCTACTTATACTAAATATATTACTTATATATTAAATGCTAAAATATACTCTATTTTCTGAAATGTAAGGTATATATCTAATAATTTGACATTATTATTGTTATTTGTAATTATTTTTTCCGCCGCTAACGGCGCTAGTGTAGCTTTAGATCATTGGGGCCATGAATTTAGTCAATAATTCCTTTTATTAAGTACAAAACCAAAACGAATAATATCTGACTACATAGCTAGACTCGGGAATAGTATCTAGGCGTACTTACGGTGCAAGAAGCAGTCGTATTTGAAGCATCGTCGACAGAACAGTGTATGGAAGGAGTGCATCGTTTGTTCTCGCGATACTGACTCGGCGAGCGGACCGTCTATGTTGGGAGTACATTCTGGAGGCAGGGCGTTCGGGTCGCTGCGGGATGTCAGCTCTATGTATCTGGGAATAAGGATTACATTTGCCTATAATGTTGTGCCGCCATACCTGTGTTTCCGTTTAATGAACAAACATTGGACACCAAAGTTTCATATTCACTCTATCTGCGTATCTATATTAATTTATAAAGAATTTTTAAGTTTGTATGTAGGGGTTAATTCTTTGAACTACTGGTTGGATTTCCAAAATTCTTTCAATGATAGATACTTAGCTATAATGTTCCTGAGTGCTACAGGCTATAAATTAAACTTGATTTTCGTAATTTAGTCAACATAATATATAGCACTTAAACGCTGCTGTTTTTTAAATCTAGGGATAAAGACACTTCTTTTTTTTTAAAAAAAGAACCTCGCTTCACTTTAGGATGTTCTCCTGTGTCGTGGGTGCGTTTACAAACATACAATTCACATACACATGACACCCAGACCCGAAACAACAATTTGTGGATCTCACTAAGAGTAGTTCCGTGCGGGAATCGAACCCGCGACACGTTGCACGGCAGCCGGTTGCCCAGCCACCGCGCCAACCGTGCAGTTGTGTGAACGCGGAAGCTAGTACTTATATGTATAAATCTGTACATAATTGGCAACTTACTTCTCTCTCAACTCCTGCGCAGTGCCCTTATCAGGAAACTGGATGCTGATAGCTTGGAATATCGTGAATATTGGAAACTGCTTGTCGTTGAGCACCGCTATCTCACTCTCCTTTGTTTCTTTATCCTTTTCCTTGTCTTTCTAGAAAAAGATAAAACGATTACATCGTCATCTTACATTGTGGAGTCATAAGGCAATACTTTCCGTTGAAGCAATCATTATGCTCATCATTATAGCAGCCAAATACATCCACTGCAAGGCATAGGTCACCCCAATGAATTCCAGATCGGTTATAAAAGCGATCGGCATCCGGCTCCTTGGATCCTTTATAAAGTCACCTTGTGGGGAGACTTAAAGCATAAAATACTTGATAAAATATATAAAATCTCACCTCTACCTGTTCCGCGGTAGGTTTCGGAGTGTCCGGCTCTTTGAGCTCCTCGGCTAAGCCATCTTTAGACTGGAAGGGCATCACTGTTGGTACCTGTTCAGTATACATGTATCAATAACGTATCTAAGCTTACTTTCACCTCCATCTCTTCCCAAGTCTCTGTCCCGCTGTCACTCTTGCTTTCTCCGGCTGTTCAATACCTATTCAATAATGACATGCATGAATAAAAGTATGTGGTAATACTTACTGCTTTTTCTTTTTCTTCTTTTGAGTTTCGAGCTTCCCTGTCTTTGCGATCTTCTGATTTATCCTTGCTTGATTGTGCCTGAGCAAAATAATAAAACATAACAGTTTTCGTTTAAAATTTCTATGCTTAGTAGTTGATAATTAATAGGTAATATTGGGCTTGTGGGCCCTGGCTGGCAAGAACCGATGTGACTTTTTCCTTAGTTATATGTAATTCTATGATTTATTAAAACACCCCTAACATATGATGAAGGAAAACATCGTGAAGAGACCTGGACTTAAAATTTCTAATTATACATTTGTAATCGCTAATCTGCCTTGATCAAGTGTGGTAATTAATGCTCAGCAGTGGGTAATTATAGGATGATGATGAATATGTAAAATTTATACATACTTTCTCTTTATCTTCCTTAGAATTGCGAGCTTCTCTATCCTTTCGCTCAGAAGCTGCTTTTTCTTTAGCCTGCAACATTGTAAAAATATTGTACTTACTACATCTTTTGCTCTTGACTTTTGCATGTATAAAAGTACTTTCTTCTCTTTCTCTGAATATATTTTGGGAAATCCGCTCTTAGTTTTTCCTACATTTCCCAAGAAATAAACATGTAGATTAAAGCACGAGTAATGGAACAATTTTATTTTTTAATTACTTTGACTTCACGGTTGGTGCGGTGGCTGGGCAACTGGCTGCCGTGCAACGTGTCGCGGGTTAAATTCCAGCACGGAAAATTTTTTTTTCTTATTACTAACTTCTTATTACTAACTTATTACTAACTTACTTCTTTCTCTTTCTCCTTCTCCTCCTTAGAGTTCCGAGCCTCGCGGTCCCTGCGTTCCTCAGCGACCTCCTCTTTGGTCTGGAAAGCCATCAGTGCATGCACCAGGTCCACAAACAACTGGTCGTCTATGAAACCACCTTCCTTGTCACCTGCGGAAAAAGTTTGACTAATGAAATTTTGAGTAAATTATAGGTTTTATTTTGTGAGGGGAAAATCATCGAATTACATCCTGTGAGACTCTTACTGACTAAAAACCCCCCGTTCCTTCTCCTGCTTTTGGCTGAAGCCACGGTCTCTCATTGCTATTAGGCATCAACCAAAGCTGAACATAAACTATAGGGTTGATGTTCAGTAGTTTGTTTAGGGCCCCATCTTTGGAATAATAGGTAGTAAAATAAAAAAATAAAATATCTTTCTTAATAACTGTTTAGCTATAGTCAGACTTACACAATAACTATGGCGAAGAAGGTGTACTATGAGTAAAATTCCACCTTAATTTGTGTTTGTTAAAAAACATCCTCATTTCTGTAATCTTGAGACCCCTGACCAAAAGTTCACGCTAACAACTTGCCATCTCCGTCTCACTAACAATTGGCACATATTTTGACTACATTTATGAGTTATTACTTGACACTCTAGTTAAAAAGTAAAAAGCAGACTCGTAGTTCATTTACAAACCCTAATTTCATTTTGTCACATACTTAAATTTTAGAAGAATTGGCATTATTAGACATAGACAGTAGATTCTCTAGAAAGGCTTACACCTGCCCTATCTTCATTATCTTCTAGTGGTAATGTGGTGTGAAGCACGACAAGCGTGACTGTGTGATTGCAAAGGCCTATGATCTATACGAATTGTGTCCATTTTTTTACACAGCAGTTTTATACATAACCAGAGACATGCACAAATAATTCTAAACTTTTTCCTGAGTTTCCTCTTTGGTTTATTTATTTCTTGTTGGAGACACACTCAATTCATAATTCAAATTAGACACTGGTTTTTTAATAAGTGTAGAGTGGCTAAGGTATTTTGTTTTCCCTGTTTTAAGGAATACACAATCTCTTTTCTTAATAATTAAAGAGATGTGTAATACATGTCTATGGTTGAGAAGCTCTTATATTACTATTTAAATATTTAAAAGCATAGATGTGTGCACCACACACCAATGTGTATTAAATTTGTGTGACAGTCTGTGGACAGAGCCCTTGTTTTCAGAAACACAATACATAAATTTTATTCCCTATAGCTTTTTTATTTAGAACAGATTTTTCAATAGTCAGATAATTGTTACCTTAGGAATAAAATTGATGCTATTGCATCAGAATGTTTGTATGAGACAGTGACAGCAATAATTTTATTCTTCAGATAATATTTATCTAACCATTGATAAATCAGCCCTCAGAATTATACTAAACTTGAAAAACAGGTTTATATATTCATCCCATACCATCCTAGATCTTTTTTATGAAGTCTTTTGCACACAAATGTATTTTTTTCAATCCAAGAAAGTGTTAAAAGGAAGTACTTGGGTTTAATAGTTCTTAAATAAGTAATAAATGCATACATTTGAAAACTGCAGCATCTTAAACAAAAACATTAATTTGTGTTATATGATGAAGGAAGTTTTGTCCTAAAAATTACATATGTACAAAATGTAAGTCACAATGCGGATATCATAAGTCATTAGGTAAGTGACCAGAGCAGTTGTTGATACCTCCAATACCAGAGGAGTGACAAATAAATTGCCAGCCTAAAAAGTCATGTTTAAATGATATCCATCAAGCTCTGGCTAGTCATGCACAAAACGGCACAGTCCACAAACATAAGAATAATGATGTTAAGCAGATGTACCATGCACTTTCCCGTCGTAGTTCTTTATGAGCTCCTCGATGAATGTACCATCCTGATCCAGGACCTCGTCTCCCATGTACGGGATGTTGTGGAGAACCGTCTCATCTTCCACCATGAAGTTCTTCTGTGTTGGAGCCCAGGTATACATTGTAGGTATTGGATTCACTGAGTTTATTATACGAATTGGAACTTGTTGTGTCGTTACTACTCCGGAGGCTGTTGAGAAATTATAAAATTATAATATTTGAATAACTTCAACAACAACCACTCCATAAAGGTACATAAAGCTACAACTCCATAAAAGTTGAAATGAGAAAATAAGTATATTAAGATTTTTTTGCCAGAACAGTTTATAAGTTAATTACTGCCTTATGCCTGACAAAATGATATAATACACTATTCAACATTAGATTTATAGTTACCATCAGTGTATGTGACTTCTGCTCTTTTCATGAGACTCTCATGGTTGGGTACCGGAGCAGGAGGTGGCCAGAAAGGTTTCCTGGCGCGCTCATTGTTTTCAGAATCCTGAGCCTCTATAGACTCAGACATAATCCTCAGATTACGAGCCCATGCCACTTTCACCTCGTCTACTCGCTTGAAGCGCTGTAAATGTGAATGTTGTGTGTATTAACTATTACAATTGACATAGAAAATCTACTTTTGTTACATTTTCAATCATTATAATGTGTCTATTAAAGTAAAAGAATACGCATTGACATGTTTGTAATAATTGATCCTGTCTCAACTTTTTTTTTCTAGGACCAATACAGGAACACATACCTAGCAAGTTATTTAAGAATCAGACAGTCACAGAGGAAATTTGAACAAAAGAGATATTACCAGCACCTTTATCAGAAACATCAACACCACCTTGATTGATTAATTGAAACACTTAGGACATTGCATAAAAATAAAAAAAAATAAAACCTTTGTTTAAACATGACTTATACATACCTTGACTTGGCGGAGCCTCATATATTCCGACTTCACTCGCTTCTTCCATTCTGCTGACACTTTAGATTTACTCATGGACGACAATTAAACCACAAATGACGGCCAAACTCCAATTAGCAATAAGATAGTAGCAAATTATCACTAAAATATAATTACAGTCCCAAATACAATTCCTGGCGCGCCGGCGACGTGACACATTTGCTCTACATGACAGTTAACACTTTGTTTGTTGACAGACAAGAGTTTTTACCATAGACAGTGAGCGCCAGCGCAGACCATTTTAAAATCTTGCAATCTCTGACTATCCATGAATTTATGAAAAGTAACAAGCAATCTTATATATCATACTAGCTTTTGCCGGCGACTTTTTCCGCGTGGAATAGTGACCTTCTGCAGATTTTTGTTTAAAAAAACTATCCTATGTCCTTTCCCGAGTTCCAAACGATGTCTGTACCACACAAATAGGTTCAGTAGTTTAGGAGTAAAGAAAAGAAAGACAGACAGACAGATAGACAAAGTTATGGTTATAATATTAGTTTGGATTTAGGTAACAAAATGAATAAAACTAAGAACCAAAGTACCTATGTTTTCTCTATATTGTTGTCTAGACAAAGTACAGACAACATTTAATTTTTCGCACTACTGAGGGAGAAATACGAAAGTGTCCTGAGCAAGCATGGAATGGGATAATAAAGTGGATATTAACTAGTACTATTATGTAAAAGTTATTGGTATAATAAGTTTTTGATTCTGAAGATAAATATTAAGGGAACTTCTGCACAGGCCTGCTTGGTGCTACCAATTATGTAAGTACATCGCTTATTACGTTTTAAACAAACACGTTTATCAACTTCAAAAGATGTTGCTACGCGGTTAATTTCTGCTGATAGCCAAAATGGTCAAGAGATCGATTCACTACGATATATGTACATAATTATACAATGTTTACTCGACTTGCCAGGCTCAAGGTGCTCTCTAATTTGTCGGTCTGGGTGGGCATAATCTGGTATCTATGTTCTGTTTGTTTGTCTGTTTACATCGCGGATGATAAAGCTGGAAGTTTTCAGACTCAATTCAAGTTTGGTTCAGATTCAGTTCGTTCGTAGCGCTGTGCCTGTGCCAGACGCCACACCTACAAGGAGTGTGTCTTTAACCTAAAATTTGTATATATTAGCTAACAGTATAACGCATTGAAATAAACCGTAATGTTGTATGTGTAAATTTGTATATAAATAAAAAAATAAAAACAAAGAATAATTTTAAAAAAATGGACTACCTATCGATTTCTTGTCTATGGTCTAAAAACAAGTCTATAGTCTATACCTATTTAGGATATTGTCTATGGGCATCGAGTAGCGAATGTGTGCGCTGCCATTTTCTATTGAATTGAAATATTGAGAAAAAGCTATTTTGAAAAAAGGTGAGCATGTTACCGAGGTATTTTGTTGATATTTCTCTTGTATCACGTTAGATGTATATGTGACACATGCTTTGTCGGTGCATTTTGTGCTCCGTTTTCGGATTACGTAATTTGTTGTTTCTCGTATAAAAATTATTTATCAACGAAACATGAAAAATGTAATCGATGCGCGAGGGTGTCTCTCGAGCGAAGTTTATGTAGAGCTGCTGTCTACACCAAAAAGTTGTTCTGTTTGTAGGTGTGTGCGCACCTACAAACTGCTGCAGGTTATGCGAGGGGACTCTGATAAGTATGTCCTCGTATCGCGGTGCGGGAGGCGCGGGCGGCGCGTGGGATGGCGGGCCGCCGGGTGCTGAGGCAGACTACACTGGCGCGCCGCGCTACCCGCCCGCCGCCCCGCCACGAGCCATGCCTACCACGGACCCATGGACCGGGGTCAGCTACAGCCAGTACGGCGCGCCGCCCTACGAGTACCAGGCGTATGCGCCTGGCTACAGCTACAATTACGACTCTAGTTACTATCAGCGTGCCGATGGCACCTTCTATGGAAAGTACCCTGAATCTAGGACATTTCCACAACAACAACAATTACAGCAACAGCAGCAAGCTGCCTACGATTACCCTGCTCGACAACGCGAGAGAAGTCGATCTCCTACCGACTCTCACAGATATGAACGCCGAAGATCTTATCATTCTAAGTCTAGAAGTGTTTCTCCTTATCAAAGGAGAGAGAGAGAATATTCAAAGAAACGAGACAGCAGCTATGAAGAGGGTCATCGTCGTAGATCAAGGAGCCAATCAGCAAAACGCAAGAAGTATACTTCTAGTGATCGTTCAAGCTCCCATTCATACTCTCGTTCACCTAAGAAAAGAGAAAAGAAAAGGAAATCGGTTTCGTCGAATTCTTCAGGTTCTGACAGATCTTATAGGAAAAAATCTGTCAAATCTCATGGACGTGACAAGTCATTATCTAGAAACAGGAGCTCTTCAAGTTCTCGTCATGGATCAGAAGTACAAAGAACACCAAGTCATGACAGATTAAGCAGGTCTTCTGCAGAGGTTGAAAAGAAAAATAAGGATTCTAAATCTCATTCCAAAAAAGCTAGGAAGGTTTCTACACCTCAACGAAAATTAAAGTCAGATTCCAAAGTCTCTCATAAAAAGTCTAAAAGGTCCTCGCTCACACCATCACCACCGCCAAAAATAAATAAAAAATACAAAGAAAGATCTCTTTCTCCAGCACAGAAGGGGAGGGACAGTTCTTTGACCCCACCCAAAACTTATAGCAGAAGAAGGTTATCTAGCTCTAAGTCACGATCTAGATCGGCGTCGCGGTCGCCGTCTCACACCCCGCGACGATCAAAACGTAAACGATCACGTTCTAGAAGCTCACGTCTTTCCAGGTCTCGCTCCTTCAGTAGGTCAAGGTCATCGACCCCCCACCGCCGGTCGCCATCGAAATCCAGAAGGAAGACAAAGCGAAAATCGCGATCAAAAAGTCGTTCTAAAAGGCGCTCGATGAGCAAAAGAAGATCGAGTTCACAACGCCGGTCCAAGTCCAGGGGAAAAGGAAATCGTTCAGTTAGCCCAAGGGGCTCCAAGTCTCGATCTAATAGTTCTTGTTCACGTAGTCGCTCTGGAACGCCTTCAGATGACGAGCGCCGCGGACAGTTTACAGTGGCCGATAGAAAGCGTTTCTGGAAAATGCATAGAAATAGACAAGAAGAGAAGGATAAAGTAAAAGAAACTAAAACTCCCCCCAAAGAATTGAAACCTCCTCCTGGTGCTGTAGAATCAACAACTGTTGATGATATTGAATATGGTGACCCTCCTGAAGTTGAAGGACCGAATTTTGCAGAACTATTGATCCCTGATCAAGTAATGCAAGCTTCAACCTCAAAATCCAAGCCAGCTCCAATTCCTATAAAGAATGATGGAAGTTTCTTAGAAATGTTTAAAAAGATGCAGGAGGTGACTAAAAAGGCTGAATCAGAAAAAAAGCCTGAAATTAAAAAGCCAATATTGCCTTTTATAGGAAAGCGTAGAGGTGGGAGGATCCTAAAGACTGGATTAGTGAAAAAGGCTAAAGCTATAGATGAACAAACTGCAGACAATGCGCCTAAGGATGCATGGTCTCTTTACATGCAGGAAGTGAAGAAATATAGAGAAACTTCATGTGAAGAAGAAAGGAAAACAAGACCTCTTGTGAAATAAACTTACTAATATTTTAGATTAGTGTTAAGGTTTTTATTGTGACCTCTGCAATGTATTTACAATATATTAACAATTTTTATTTTACTCTATAACAGTGTTTATTGTATTAGTATGTCTAGATACCATTTAATCTTACTTTATTATAAAAATATTCCAAATAAAGAATTATTTCAATGACTAGGTTGTGTTTCGTTGCAGCATCATGCCTGAGATGATCAAATCGCCCGCCGACATCAAAACTGCACCTTTCGACCCGCGGTTCCCTAACCAGAACCAAACAAGGTAACATAAGCTTGATTATTTGTGATGCGTGTCCAGTGCTTTCTCTGAGGCCTACCACTACTGCCAAACATTGAATGTTGTAAGTAATAATCTGGTATCTCATGTTTGGTCAAAGACTACAGTTGCAGTGTGCATACATGTCACCGACTGTAAGTACAATGTTTCCTATATATTAACAGCAAGTCTCCAAATGTAAAGGTAACTTGGGTTATTTAGTATGGTTGTCTATAATTTAACGTCAAACATCAATGGCCAATTAAAATTAGTACTTTTATCTTTATGATACCAGTATTGATATACTATCAGCACTTAAATACCTTGCCCAACGCATGGTACTTGTCAACAAGGGCATTACCATTCAAACTATGGAGATACATACACAAGGACACTCCATACTGGTAGATGTAAAAACTAAATATTTTAGGCTACATATCTCAACACAGTAAAACCTATGTTGCAGGTACTGCTACGCCAGCTACCTGGACTTCCACCGTTGTCAGAAGGTGCGCGGCGAGAAGTACGAGCCATGCTACTACTTCCAGCGCTGCTTCAAATCTCTATGCCCCAATGAATGGGTTGAGAAGTGGGACTCCCAACGCGCCGAGGGTACCTTCGCTGGAAGGATTTAAAGTATTCCACTGGTCGCCGCTGACTTGTTAATTTATGCGAGTTTTATTTTTATTTAGGCCCAATTATGTGATTTAGGGAATAAATGTGTTGATTCCATTTTTTGTATTATTTACTGGCACATTCAGTGTCTAACATAGAATTTTGTATTCATAATAATATAAAGCAGAATGGTATGTAGTTTAAAATAAAAAAATTGTGCACAAAGCTAGCATAGTATTGGAGAAAGGCATAAAGCAAACAACCCCGGTTTTTTACTTTACGAAGAAAGGTAAAGAAACTGATTAAGTATATTTAAAAATGCTTTATTCTAATAAAACAATGTTTTATAGAGGACCTGGGAATGCTCCTTTCTCTCTAAGGTCGTCCCAATGAGATATCCAAAAATTCGGGCAGATTGTCTCGAAATAACGCTTGAATATTCTGCAGTCATCTGCCTCACCCAGCAGTCTTTGGCACTTGTAAAAGTCGCAGTAATTATCGTAACAAGCTCTGAAATGTCAGGTTCATTATTTATTTACATAAATGTGAATAGGCAAGAAGTTAATCTATACTTATATTATAAAGAGGTAAAATTTGTAAGTTTGTATGTAGGAGGTAATCTTTGGAGCCGCGGGTCGGATTTCCAAAATCCATTCACTGATAGACAGGTACATTGTTCCTGAGTGCTATAGGCTATTAACATCACGCTACGATCAAATGGAGCCGAGCAGCAGGTGAAACCGCGCGAGAGTGTAGTTTATATAGGGCCTCAGAATACAGAATATTCTGAGTATAGGGCCTGGCTTGTGTAAAACCAAACTAATTTCACTCTTATTACCTGTAAATTTTGACTTACTTAGTTTGATTTTGATGTGGATAGCGCGGGTCGATACGTTGGGTTCTAAATTCTTGGTCACACATTTTTAATATATACTTATAAAAAAAAATATAAACGAATACTTCTAAGGTATATTGTAAAATGATTCGTTTTCACGAATTGTCATATAAAACTGGAACAAAAGACATCTACAAACAATCCATGAGACATGAAACATAGATATTGATTTAATATATTAAAACCTATTATATTTTACCTTTATTGCAAGGGTTACGAATATTCTTGGTTGGCCCTTGTGTTCTGGGAATCAATCGTAAAGCTTATAGGTACTGCATTGAGTGTCCAGGGCAATATATAAGCATTAGACTCCTACTGGTTATATATATTATATTACTAACAGAAAATTAAGATTCCGTAGATAGATCATTATTAGATTTCTTCAAAATAGTACACCTACCGTATCCAATCTACAAAGATTTTCTTCCAAGCTTCTTCAGAGACTTCTCAAGCTAAATCCTACGCTTAAAATAAATTGTTCATCGCTGGAAAATCTTTTTAGTTTTTAATATATCAGAATAGTCTAAAGTTATGACTTTGAACAAGATGGGTGCAGGATTGCGTACCTATGTAAAGAGGGCGCTCAAGTAGTTAGTCGTATGTACAAGTGCGTTATGGTGATAAAGCTGCTAAGTGCCAAGGCATCTGCTTATTCAGAGGTTTTTTAAAGACCGAATCAATTGTGGTAAATCTCAATACCACCTATACCATTTTGCTGTTTTCTTTTCATCTAGAGTTATTCTATTGATAGGCTAATGCCTACCTACACATTTTTCCAAAGGAAACTACGACCATTTTCATTTCCACCAATCGAGATTGTTTGATAGTCGTCGTCGGTTGTTTCTCATCTTGTAAGTTACCACACCTTGTTTTTGGATTTTGATGTTACTTCATACTTATGCATCCCTTATTACTATAGAACTATTATCTTGAATTTTGGGCCGCTGTTCCAAACTTCCAACTTGTTGTTGGTCATGTTAAATAGTGTTAATTGATGGTGCGTCAATTTTCAAGAGTTCCTCTTTTTGTTTCTAGTATAATTCAGTTTACCTCAAGCAGATTCTAAACTGCGGCTATATTTTCTTAGGATACTAGTTTAATGGGTCTACCGGTTTGAGAACCGTGGCACAAAATAATAAACTATCCCCTATGGAACTGTTTATACCACCGATACACTAAGCTACCTCAGCACTCAAACCTCGGTTGAAGTTAGGTAAAATCGCTATTGATCTAAACTTAAAAATTTACATAAAATCTTGTAGGGTTTGTTAGTTTTTTTTTTGTTACGTTTTAAAGAAACTATTCACAGTATACCTAAGCGTTAAACTGTTACCCCTTAACAGTATGCCGCATAGATAAAGGTACTTTGGATAGTTTAATTAACGATATCTCAAAACTTCCCTAGTCCCCTACATAAGTACATTGTTTACAACATTATGTAGCAAGGCGGTAATGGCTGCCACGTTATGTCAAGGAGCAATAACATTATTAAAGAATCTTATAGATATCACTTTCATTACAGAAAAGTTGATAAGCGCACATGATACAAAAATCGTTCTACAAACATACACAAGTCTCTCTACATTTTTATAATATAAGGAATCAATTTAAACCAAGCAATGTATAACAAGAAGACTTTTATTTCGTAGCCACTACTACTAAGTATATAGGTAGGTATTCTTTCCTAAAAAGTAAGTACAAATTAACCATAGATATAAATAATTAAAACCATAAAATACTCTTGGATTAAAACTGAATTTACACTTAAGTGTAAATCTAAAAATACCAATCGTTAAGAAAGGTATCAATTGTTTTTATTAGATAAAATATTTACAATTACATAACGCCAATGGAGTATAACTATAAGGAAAACATGAGGATATGTCAACAACGCTTGTCTTTTTAAGCTAAAAATTCAAAATACAATGTGGGACAATACATAATACATTTCATATTGTAATTTTAAATAGCTGTTTCAAGTACCTAGTCAAAGTATTACATGAAACCCCACAGTATATAGCTTTACATTCTTTACATTTTCCTGTTATACTTAAACACTGACATTGGACGCCGTGTCAGACAACGATGAAAGATGTTAGCAGAGGATTAGCCTTTAACGGTTTTTTGGCAGTAGTCAGACGCTTAAAACCTTGTTACGAAGACGTGTCAGCAACCATAATTATCACAATACATAGTCCTTAAATTCACACGAGATGGAATGTATTAGCCCACAATGTATCAACAATAGTATCAGTAGTCACTACTAGTGGTGGTCATCCGAATGTTTGCTTGAGACACTCACTGATGTGTACTGTTGCTGTCGGTGCAGAATTCCAAGGCATTGGAGTAGGCACTGCATGCTGGCAGCTGAGGTAGCCTGAAATTATTTACAATATTTTACTATATATGAAGAATGTCTATACTATGACTAAGTAACAGCAAAATATACGATTCGGCTAGTGATTGTGTTTGACGGCACGGTTGGTGCGGTGGCTAGGCAACTGGCTGCCGTGCAAGGTATCCCGTTCGATTCCCGGGCGGTACAACTCTTTGTGTGACCCACAAATTGTTGTTCCGGGTCTGGGTGTCATATGTATTTGAAATCGAATGTTTGTAACAGCACCCACGACACAGGAGAAAATCCTGTGGGACAACGTTTATCCTTCGAAATACGCAATAACGTAGCGCAGCTTCTCCCTGAAGCAGGGATCACTGTGAGGACCACCGATGCCCATCGGGCGGTGTGATTGTGCGGCCGAAGCGATCGGCGGCAGTGACTTCTCAAATCCGACCTTGGTCGGCGCCAAGGTGGAAGAAGGATGCGGAGCGCGTAAGAGAACTATCCTTCTCATATCCTAGCCGCCACAGTACACGATACTCTTGGCGTCGGGGAGCGAGCGACGATCTCTGGCCACCGTAAGTGCCGGTCTGCGGACAGCGAGCAAGACTCAGCCTTGAGCGTACGGCGCGTTCTGTTTCAAGTAGCCCACCACAGATGGTGCCTTACAGAACCGATGTTCGGCTGTGGTTGCGTGGAAAGCGCAATAAGATCCCGTGGCATCGGCCTGGTTTTTAGTAAGTAAGTAGTAGTAATTCGGCGGGAGGAGGAACCGGGGCGTTTTTAGTCAGTAAGAGTCTGACACTCCCTCTTGTGAAATGTGTTAAAAAGTATTATGTATCACATATATTTGAATATTTATAGTGTGTTACAGAAGTTTTTTGGAAACGAATATGGTAAAATATTAAAATACAAACTTACTTTTAACAGTAATAGGTCAGGGTCTGTGTGAGGGAATGGTGAGTCGGCTGATTCTATGCATCTTGCCAGAGCTGCATCACTGAAACATAAAATGTTTTATAAAGTTATGTGACAATTCTTTTTTTTTCCTTCATTAATGTTATCATTCCAACATACAAGTCTAGGAATAATAAACTTAATACATATGTATATGTATGTAGGATACTGTACCTACTCTGAAAAGGCAAGAATCTATCACAAAGATGCACAATAAGAAAAAAAAGCTTTGTTACTTTGAAGTTTGAGCACATTTGCTTAGCAGCTTAGCAACTACCTATAAATCCATCAAATATTTAATATAGCTACCTCATTTCTGTGGCCTGTAATTGGTTTCTAGCAGAAGCCATGGCATCATGCACAGCCAGCTGCTCTCTGGGTTGGAGTGGAGGATTAGCACCCATCGCCTGAAAGTTACAAGCTACATATTAATTCAAAACCTCTCTAAATTATGTTCTTGTTCCAGTATAATTTACTCCCAAGAAGGTAATTAGTTGGTCATCAAACAAACTAGTTTGGTGAGTTTAGATGTAAGGAACCACCACATGTAGAAGCTATATGAATAGATATATAAAAAAGTTAACAAGTATTTCAGTGTGACAGTACCTTTTCTTAGGATCCATAAAATAACTATAGGAAAGCAGGTGATGATGCAATCTATAGGTACTTATTTACACATATTATATTTATGTATCATGTATCAAATATTATACACAACATTAAAATAGTGAGGTACATAGGTGACGTATATTTCTGAAGGATCCCCTTTAGGCAGACCTGCGTCACAGTCTACTCCCTTGGAGATTATGCTATGTTGTTTAGGATATTCTAGAGAACATCAGTATTATTACAATAAATACCTTGGTGTGAATTTCAGCAATAGCTCTCAGTCCATTAACCCATTCCTGCCTAGCCCTGGCATCAGTGGCCCTCAGCTTGAGCATGTCCCCGGAAGCACAGTTGATAGTGAAGGTACGAGAGTCTTCATCACTTGGACATATCACAGCAGCAGCTAAATGTGCCTGGAATAAAAATAAACTGTCTTTGAAGAACAGTTCCTTTAATGACCTGGTGAATAATAAAAAACTTGAGCAGTTGTGTGTACCAAACAACACTTAAGAAGTTTTCTTTCTTAAAAAAATATTAGTTATTACAAGTAAATACAAAAGTTTACATAAATTCCTTAAGTTTATGAAGGGTAAATAAATATTCAGGTAGGTAGATTAACTTGCAATTTTTATTGGTTGTACAGTTGACATTAGAATAACTTACCTCGCCCCTAGCTGGCTGGCCGGGCTGAATAGTATCACCAGGCCCATCGAATAGATAATACGATAAAACTCCTGTTTCGGGATCTACTGCAAACCAGCGCTGCTGCCAGCCTTTCACAACATTCGTGTACTTGTATAACTGTCCGGATAGTGGCCTATGAGCCCCTGTTACTGTATTTTTAATCATTTTAATGTTAGTTTTTGGTTAGTCAATAAACCGAAGACTTTTGGTAAATATTCGATTATTTTGTTCTTCTCAGAATTTTGATTTGACGTTTACGAAGAGAACGTTTAGTTATCTCGTCAATTCGGTCAGTCAGAAAGCTAATATCAAAACGTGTTGAAATATTGTTATTGATTTGTTATCAATAGTACAAAATGTACACATTTATGTGCAAATGTTACTTGTGTTTTGCTTGAGACTTATTTTATTGTAAGTTACTTGTAAACTACTATACACTCCAGAGAAAAATATTTTAAATGTTTTTTTGACATAAGACAGGATTAGTTATGTTATTAGTGTCAATTCATTCAAACGTCAACGGTGTGATATCAAAGATTGGGAAATGGGACAGTATTCATGTTTATTCGCGACATCAATATTCAATATTAAGAGCAGCCTAGCGCAACTTAGAAGAAAAATAAAAATGTATGGGCTTGGCACGGCAAATAATGGCACACGGAAGTAGCCGGATATTGCCATCCCACTCCCTCAGTACAGTTCTCTTTCTTTCACTAATCCGTCGGCCATTTTAATTGAAGTTTTGAACTTTGAATGTCGTTGCTTTTGTAAGTTTATGTTGTTATTTTCATAATTTCATAAATTTACGTATAATTTGTTTAGTTAATTAGTGGTTAGTGATACGGCTGTGACTAGTTACGTGTTCAAGTAAAATGCCACCAAAAAAACGGTTTCTAACTTGTGAAATCTGCGGAGGACGATCCGGTCGTAAAAATGGCGAGAAAAGGATGTTTATAGCGAAATTTCCTTTGGATGAGGACCGGTAAGCATTAAATGATATAATTTTATTTAATTCT
Source organism: Spodoptera exigua (assembly GCA_902829305.4). Taxonomy (NCBI): domain Eukaryota; kingdom Metazoa; phylum Arthropoda; class Insecta; order Lepidoptera; family Noctuidae; genus Spodoptera; species Spodoptera exigua. The sequence goes on along the minus strand of LR824619.2, from coordinate 13,887,479 downwards.
AAGTATAAAAGGCTACAAATACATGTAGATTGATTTTCATGTACTTATTGTGTACTAGTGATGTACCTCAAGTATCGATAGTCACAGACTTATGTGTGGGCTAAACTCCAAAGATCCCTTGATTTAATTATTCTTTCGTGATTTACTTTCCAGACCAAACCAAAGAAGTAATGATGTTAATAAATGTTGTTGAACAAAGTTGTGACACGACTAACCCAGTAGATTTTAAGAAATTAATGATTAAACGTAGATAAAAATGTATGTATACTGTATTCGTAAAATTTATTCATTTATTATGTAAGGAACGCCAGCTGTTTAAACAATTTAGAGTTATTCATGTCAGGGACTGTCCATTTTGATTTTTTCCATTTTTCAGGTGCCGGCAGTGGGTGAAAGTTGTTGGCAAAGAAGATTTAGTGAATGTGCCCATAGAACCAATTTACTGAACCAATATATGTATTAAGTATTAGAGTCCACTTAATTTAAATAATTTTAGTTAGGTCCTTAACACACCGTCCGTATATAACATGAATTTGAATATTATTACAAAAATATATTTTTTAGTTTTTAATATAACACAATGTTTTATTTCAAATCCGAACTTAATCTTAAAGATCGAAATTAAAAATTAAAAAAGTAATATGACCTCGATTTCTACCCTATAAATATTATCGATATCGATACTAAACCTAGTATACAGCTACCACAGAACTATTTGGTCTTTTAGGTTGGTACTATTGATTTTGACGGCTGACATCTTTTATTTACTGCAATGTAGGTATTAGAGTGCCGTGTAAATTGATTCCACTGGCTTGTATGGGAGTCCCGTCTCTTAAACGTAGTGGTTACATACTCTTTGATTAAGAGTTGCAAAGTGTAGTGTAAATCTGTGCCACTAGTTGTCGTTTGACTATAATCATGATTTTCAAAGTAGTGCGAATTGATACAGATCATAATCACAAAATAAAACTACCTGTTGGAATATTTACGATTGGTCGCGGTCACTTCAAAGTAAGTTTATGTTTATAGTAAAATGATAAGTTTTTACGTTTATTACTCACATACCTCTTCAATTTCTAACCACTTACATACTAACTCTTCCTTAAAATTGACAAATTACCGATTTTTTTTTTGTGTATTACGAACTAATTAAATAAACATAAACATACTGATATCAAAAAACCTTGAACCTTTTTGAACAAGTTTGAGCTCGTTTACAGCTTAGTTAAATATTTAGCTTGTCAATTTTGTTTTGTTCTTTTTTTATTCTATATGAGTCATAGATTAATCATTATGATTATTAATTCTGAGATTATGCTTGTATTCTAAAACTTATTTTACAATTAATTTTACTCTCGGCATTGTAATATATATGTACAGTGCGGCCGGCGTATCTTGGCGAGTCTGAAGTTAGCCGATTAGCTGCGCAGTACACAATTTTGTTCCTAAAAGATCCATTGCGCAGACAAATGGCTAACTTCAGACTCGCCAAGATACGTCGGCCGCACTGTATCTAGATTTAAGAATCATTAATTTACCATGACTCTTATTACTTTTATTAATTTAAGAAATTTGTAAATGAATGCTCCTTCTACGTGGTAGCAATGACAGGAGTGATCTCTTGCAATGTGTTCAATCATGTACACAAAAGACTTGAATCAGTATTTATTTCACCAAGTACTTATTTACTTAGATACTCTCAAATTGTACAGTAGTATAATATAGTATTTGAAATATTAAGTATCAAATGTGCTATAAGAATGCTCATTGTAAACTAATTTTTTTGTAAATTTTCCTGTTATGTGCAGCACACTAGGCCAATCTATTCTAATATTATAGAGGTAAAATTTGTAATTTGTATGTAAGGGATAATCTTTAGAACCACTGGTTGGATTTCAAAATATTTTCTTTCAAAAATAGCCACAATCTATCGGAGTGCTATAGGATATACAACATCACACTACTATCACAGTGAGCCGAGAAGCAAGTGAAATTGCATGATAGTGGCTAGCAATGTATAAATAAATAAATATATCATTGGTCTTATATATATTATTAAGTAAGTAGAGGTGTCCTGTAAACCACATTAATGACTTTATAGAAAAATATTTTAAAATAAAACAATAAAATTAAGCTTATCATACTTAAGACTGACACTTAAAAACATAATTAATAAACTGTTGAGTTTTCTGTCAATAAAGCAATATGTAAACAAACTAAAACAAATCCTTTTATAATTAATTCCAGATTGATGAGATTGATAAAAGAATATCACGTAACCATGCTCAACTGGAAGTGACCGCAGATACCCTCAGCCTTAAATCGGTATGCAAATTTTTTAATTATTATTTTAATAATACTTGAACAGCGGCAGCCTGAAACACTGATGCATGTGTATTAAAGGTTTTGTTTATTTTGTGTGTTTTAATAAATTAAGTGTGGGAGAGCCATGCTTCGGCACGAATGGCTCGGCTGGACCGTAGTGATACCACGGCCTCACAGAAAACCGGCGTGAAACAACCACAGCGTTGTTTCGCCGTGTAAGTGAGGTTATCGGAGGTCCAATCCTTCACTTCCCCAATCCCTAAATCTCCCAAATGTCTAAATATATATATCCATATGTAAATATATATTATCCCCAAAAAGGTCGGCAACACACTCGTAACTCCTCTGTTGTTGCGGGTGTCCATGGGCGGCGCTGATTACTTACCATCAGGTTGTCCGTCTGCTCGTTTGCGGCGCTTTTATCACATTTTCTGATTGTTAGTTCCATTCTGCCACCACTCTATTCATTAGGAAGTGTGTCAAGGGAGTCAGTTTTGAGAATGTTCTTCATAATATTAATGAGTGTCCTTTCAAATATAAATTTCATGTAACAATTGTGTATAATATTTACTTTCACTAAAGTTTGGTATAATAAAATAATATTATATTTTCATTTTTAGTTACATCAAAATCCATGTTTCTATATTAAAGAAGGCAAACAAATACATATATTGAGACAGGATTGTTCAGTGGAACTCACTCATGGCAACAAGTTTGGTTTGCTACCAGAAGTTTTTTGGTATGAAGTCCACCAGTTTCCTGATGATGATTTGATTGAAAATAACAAGGATGACACTGTACTAGTATCAAACGGAGCTTGTGGAAATAATGAGGTCTCAACATCAATAAGTGAGTGTTATTAAAAATGTCATCAATCGTTTTATTTTGTCAGGGGAAAGTCATCAAATGACTTCTCCCGCCTATGGTGATGCGAGATCTTTCTCCTGCTCTAGTCCGAGGCCGCGGTGCCTCATTGCTTACTTCGCTAATCATCAGCCCTGTAGAGCCCCGTCTGTGGTGGTTTATTTGCTCTTTGAGGCGCGCGTGTAACGCTACGCGCCATACGCTAGGGTCCGATTCTGGTTGGGCGAGCAACTCCTACTCGATCGTCTCTCGATCCCTGGAGTGTTGCCTACCGCGGTGGCTAGGGCTTGAGGAGGAGGATAACTCCCTTACGCGGTCCGCCTCCTATTTTGCGAGCATAACTGCTTCACAGAAAAAGGAGACGGCTTCCCAGTTCCTCACGCTCCGCACCGTGGCCTAGACTTAAACCGGGCGCGAGAGGACTTCCCTGTGAACACGGCGGTGCTTTGCCCAAAGTCAAAGTCAAAGTCAAAATCATTTATTCCAACTAAACCATCAATAGGTACTTTTGAAACGTCAAAATAGAAAAGTAGTCTGTCAGTCTGTTCGTCAGTGAAGCTAGGTGCTCATTCCAAATTGTAGATTCGAATGGAGAAGAACGAGCAAGAAACTCCATTCGTTACTCTTTTTTTTTTTAAAAATTGTTTTACAATTTCAATAATATAACATTTATAGTATACATTAGTGTACCCTTATGTGAGAAAATGCAGAGACAAGTTGTTAAAAAAAAGAACAAATGAGGGGACCTATCATAAAATTTTACTCCTTTGTCGTCTCGAACATGGCGCTCACATATGCGTACTCACAATCTTTAAGAGTGCTTCTATATAAACTTTTTGGATATATAAATTAAGGATGCATTATTTTTGAGAATTTTACCTAACTGCTGACTATATTTGAGTATTGTCCAGTGGAGCCGAATCAACACGCTGCCAGGCATTCTTATCCTCAATATAATCTGAAAGTTTGTAGTATGCCTGTCTACACAATTCACGTTTAATATAAGTTTTAAATTTTCGTTCGTTAAGATTCAATACAGTACTTGGAATTTTATTGTAACAATTTACACAGAACCCCATAAAGGATTTCTGTACCTTGGACAGACGGAATCGTGGCACAGCCAGCCTATCTTTGCCTCTTGTATTAAAATTATGTCTATCGCTTCTTTTTTCAAATAATTGCAAATTTTTCCTTACATACATAATATTTTCATATATAAACTGACAAGTCACCGTCAGGATATTTATCGTTTTAAATAGTTCTCTCAGAGATTCGCGACGGGGCAAGTTATATATCGCTCGGATAGCCCGCTTTTGTAGAATAAATATTGATTCTACTTCCGCAGCTCGACCCAAGCAGGACACACCGTGCCCTCTAAGTAGTCCTCACAATGACGACACTCGGGCGTTTCCTCCCGCCGGATTCGAAACAGGAACCCACTGAAGCTATGTCTTCAATTGTGTGATTGCATGATTTTGAACGATATCCTTTAGAGAATATTTTTTAAAATATTTTTAGATTTCTCTAAAACCTTAGGTTTCATAGATGTTATGTGCATGCACCCGTATATTTTAATAATATTCAAAATAACAGACTGTACTTTCTAAGTAATATGCAATTACGTCTATAAAAGCGATTAAGTTAGTTAAAACCATTAAAATCGGCAATGTATATAACATTATATTCCTGAAATTAATAATAAAGTCATTAATTCCAGGTGACAATGACCCACAAACCAATGAAGTTACTTCTGTGCCACAGAATGCAGATATTAATGGAGTATCACCGCAAGTGCCTTTAATAGATAGTGCAATAACTCCAACTAAACGTAACAACAGCTCTATGGATACGAGTCCCGTAGATGTTAAGAAAGTTAAAACTGAGCCAATGGACAGTAGTATTGTGAGAACCGAACCAATGGATACGAATAATGTTCAAGTTGAGTCCACCGCACAAAATACGGATATAACGTCAGGCACTGCCACTGTTAAAGTTCAGCCTGCCGAAAGCACCACTGCCAAAGTTGAGCCCGAAGAAAGTTCCAACGTTAAAGTTGAGCCTGCAGAAAGTTCCAACGTTAAAGTGGAGCCTGACACTGGAAATCCGTCAGCTCCGATCGATGTTCAACCTGTAAGTTTTGTCAATGTATCGTATACTGACCATAGAATACCTATGCCTCATTTACATTCAGTCCCTATCCTGCTCCTCGTGCTGCTCGTGTTTACACACTGCCCTTCTCCCAAGTTTTTGGCAATGGTAGACGTTCAAATTTTTGCAGCGTCCGCGCTTTGTCTTTCTGAGTGATTGAGCAGGTAAACACATCCTACCGCTTTTTTGGAGGTCGCTGGGCAGCGCAATTGGTATTAGCAGTAATATACGTTTACATACTTATCCTGCGCACTACTGCTAAGTGTGGGAGAACCATGCTTCGGCACGAATGGGTCGGCTCGACCGGATTGATACCACGGCCTCACAGAAAACCGGCGTGAAATAACCACAGCGTTGTGTTTCGCTGTGTGAGTGAGGTTACTGGAGGCCCAATCCTTCCCCTCCCCCAATCCCTAATCCCTAAAAGGTCGGCAACGCACTCGTAACTCCTCCGTTGCGAGTGTCCATGGGCGGCGCTGATTACTTACCATCAGGTAATCCGTCTGCTAGTTTGTCGACCTATTACTTAAAAAAAAACTTCTCTACTCACTACACCTTAATGTAAATGACCACGATCCTGCATTTAACACCAATGTGTACTTGTGCAGATAAAAAAATGTTCAATTTTGTATTGAATTTTCAATTCTTGTTTCATCAATTTGAACATTCCATGATATGATTATTTATCTAATCATCGAAATATTGTTATCCGTAAGTTCTTTTTAAAATACTTTGTCGTTATCATCTGTACCTAATTATGTTGCAGGGCACGTCGAATAATGACCAAAGTGGAGATAATGCTGCACCCGCCTCACCTGTAAAACCCACAGTGCGGTTAAGAGAGAGATGTTTTTACGGAGCCAATTGTTATAGGTAGTTTAGTACTTTTACTACTTATAGATCTCGTAGATCTACAATCTACATAGATAGGTCGCTATCCCACTAGGCGTTTATGCTTGTTTAGCTACTACTTGACGTCAACGTCGCATTTGCTCGACGCAACCTTAACGCCGCGTCGTCGTGTGGCAAGCTTTAACGTTCGCTGAATGCGACGTCAACGTCGCGTCTGCGCTGGTATAACGCCTAGTGGGATAGCGACCTTAGACACCTAAGTATGTGTGAATGTACAAATGAGGTAAGTATACGTCATTGCAGCATACTCTTTAAGCATGGCGACAATAAGTGCATATGGAATACAATTGTTTCCCAGTAACATTTTTATTCATTTTCTCCCTTATTACACAAAACAAAATTTATCTTTAGTCTAGGTTTCAACGATTAAGTGAGATTTTGTATTTTAAATTTTATTCTCACCTACCTTCAATTCGAAATACAAAAACTGGGCCATTGATTTAGGTCTAGACTAAAAAAAACTTTGGTTTGTAACAAGTGCGATCGTTGCTTATTTTTTTAATGTTTTTCCTTATTTTAACGAATTTGAAATAACTACTTAAAATGAATAGTAACACTCTTTAAACCATATTGAAATTAAAATGAGTTTATATTTGAAGCTTTATGTTCCGTGATGCAGACGCAACCCGCAGCATCGTGAGGACTTCTGCCACCCGAATGACTCGGACTGGGGCGCCGGCGAGCAGGTCGCGTGTCCGTACGGTAGCGGGTGCAGGCGGCGCGACCCGCGACACTGGCAGCTGCACAGCCACCCCGCCGGCACCGCCCCACCCGCGCCGCGACACCACCCGCCAGGTCCACTATCTTAGTCACCCGACATCTTACACTAGTCACATTGTATTGGTAAGGCGACTGCTCGCGACGGCGGACAAAATGATATCTTTTTTTAAACATCATGGCATGGCTTAATTTTTTTTTAATATCAAACTTTAGTTTGCAATTTTGGGCATTTTAATTATGGTTCACTTTTAATATTCGTTGGTCGAACATCATTCTACTAAAAATGGTTTAGTCTAATATTAATTCAACATCACATCTCATTAAATAATATTTTCACAAAAAGCATGTATAATTAATAATTATCACTTTTCATTCTTATTTTTCAAATTATCCTTTTACATTTTGTTCACCTTCCCTTTTTACATATTTCATTTAGATAAATAAAAAATATTGTCTAAGGTTCTAATACCTAGTCATTGTTTACTAACGTTGTCTTTAAGTGCGGGAGGTCCGTGCTTCGGTAGATACGGATGAATTCCCTCGAACGAACTGATACCATGATCTCATAGAAAACCAGCTTGCAACGAACATTTCACCAGATCTACTAATAGTTGTATTTTTCCGGATCCGAGATTTTATTTAAGATTTTTTTGGAATACGAACGAAACCAGCTTGCAACGAACATTTCACCAGATCTACTAATAGTTGTATTTTTCCGGATCCGAGATTTTATTTAAGATTTTTTTGGAATACGAACTCTTTTCTGTCGCTATTAACTCACGACGACGACGAGTAACGACTCTTTCCCATAAAACATCCAATACACAAGTTTAATGGTCAAAACATGCCATTTAAATGATGTTTAAATTAAGATAACCGCCACAATGTGCATCGCAATGCCCGATCACAGTCTATGTATAAATATGCTGATGTGGCATCGCATACGACTTACTAGAACAATCTTGGCAAAAAGTCATTTTAATTATTCAGACTTGGATAAATCCATATATCAAGTTTTACAAGTAGCTACCAAACTTATGCAAAAAGGCGCTTCTAAAACCACTCCTACTTTGGAGACAAGCTTACAAAATAATTGGTTATTTGATTAACGAATATTTCTTTCTTTCAACAGGTATGCGAAGAGTAGAACGTCACGGTAACATCTACTACATAAATGCACACACAGTAAACTTTTACGACGACCATTTTGAAACAGAAGATTCAGATGGTGACAGTGTCGATTATGATTATGAGTTTTAAACAGATCATGAATTCCAAAAATTATATAAAATGTTCATCATGTTAAATATAATATGAACAATGAAAAGAAATGTACTATTTTTAAGTCAAATAATTTTAACCAGGTAAACAAAGGAGAAGGAGGCAAAGGAGACAATCTTTAAGTGATGAAGAAGATTCTCCTGTCAATAATCTCATAGTAGTAGGAAAGAGGACTCGGAAAACTGTAAATAGGCAACGTTGGAGTGACTCTGAGTCAAATGAAGAGGATCCATATGGAACAGACGAATCCGATGAGTGGCAACCACCTAGTGATGTACCAAACAGTGGAGACTATTCTCAAGATTTTTAATTAACCACTACCTCAATAAATGTTATTTTTTCAAAGAATTTCTATGTTGTTTCTCTTCATTTGGGATTAAGAATGAAAATCAAAGGTATTTTAATGATCTGTGTATTGAAGGTATCATAATTAAACTGTAGACGCAAATATTAAACTATGTACTACAAAAAACGTGATTTACATGAACATGGAATTGATTACTTATGTAAGAAGTTAAGAGATCTATAGTAAAAATTATTCACTAATAACTTTCTTTTATAATAGATCTGAATCAGGCTTTTTTATCCAGTCCATAGACAAGGTTTGCCAAAGTCTAATAGTATCCTTCATCGTCGGACAAATTGTTGATAGGTGGTTCCCACTCTGCAGGTGCGGCAGGCAGGAGTAGCGGTGCCGGTGTCTCTCCGCCGCGCACTTTGAGGGCGTACACCGCCATCTCAACTTTGTTGACGTTGGCGCGAGTTGTCGGCATCTTACGGACTAAGAGACGAGTGCCAGTTATGCCTGAAATAGATTAGCAGAAGACACATTAATTTATAGCAGTAATATCTTTTCTGTTTGATAAGTAGTTTTATGTCATCAGTTTTGAGCGTAGTAGTACTGGATCATCTTATTGAATTATTACAATATTGACAAACCTATCAAGAATGCAGTTGCCAGTTGGTTCTGGCTTTATTTTTGTAATAAGCATATGGCTAGGCTAATTTGCAGAACCTTCCTTTTTATCTTAAATTGCATATAAGTTAATATATTTTTTAAATATGAATTCTAAAATAATATATATTACCTAAGTATCCAGTATACAAATGCCTGACAACTTGACAGGCTTGGTAGCACTCCTCACTGTCTCCGCTTGATATGCTGTTGATGGCCTTCCTCATCAGCTCTCCAGTCAGATCAGCAAGACCTAGCATGTAGTCAGTCTCAGGTAACATAGTCACTAGAGTTCTCTGGGAGTCATCATCTGTGATTTGAAACTCCAATTCCTTCTGCACTTCTGGGTAAGTAATGATCCTTTTGTCAGCCATAAGAGACAGCAGAGTTCTTGCTTCTATGAACTCCTGGAAGCCGGCAGTAACAGCCCTGGCATGTAAGTGAGCTGGACTGTACTCCAATTCCAAACCAATACTTTTGATAGGACCATTGATCAGTTTTTGCATCCGATCCTTAGCTTCAGTCAGGGTATTTTCAGTTGACTCTTTTCTAAATGAAGAATAAACTAAGTTTGATTTTTACATGTAAAGCATATTTAGGATATGAAAATAATGGCTGATGTAACAAATTTTAAGTATGTATTTTTATATTCTACGATTTAAATTACTTACGTTATAGGAGAATGCAATAAGAAAATAATTCTTTTGCTTTCAATGGTCACGTCACGTGAGAGTTTGACGAGCCGCTCATGTCTGTCTTGGCGTTCATTCAATTTGCGAGCAGCATCTTTGAATATCGCAAGCACAGGGCTGTCTGCCGGTAGAGAAGTAGCCGTCTCTCGCGCCACAGATGCTAATGTGTGGGTTTGATTGGAACCTTTCCGATTGCCGCGGTAATGTTTTCCTGAACACGAGACGGTTATCATGAAAAGATTTCTTATAAGAGTAAATTGATTGACTTTATTGATTGAATTTAAGTTAGCACCTACTACTAGCTAAATAATACATAAATTTTGATAAACATTAAAATACAATATGATTTTTTGGCTTTCGTATAATAAAAGATACGAACCTGGGCCTGGCATTCTTGATATTTATACTGGAATATAAAACGAAAGTTATTTACTTGCGCAAAGTATTTATATTCTTTACCACTTATTGTTTAATTACGATAAAATTAGTATACGCGGTCATACTGGGTGGGCTTCGAATATTATTATTTTTATTTTGCTGTCACTGTCAGCTGTCAGTAGCGTTTGTGTACTTTGTGTCAATCTGATATGTTCTGTAACAGTGCAATTTGTAGTATTTTTTTTGTGATCTTTCATGATCGTGCGGAAAAGTTACCACAGCTTTAATTCAACAATATAAGATATTTAAAAAATGTATGAATATATCAAAATACCGGTGCCATACAATATTTAGTAAGAAAAAAATATTAAACGAGAATTTCAGTCTCAGGTGACTGGCAGCAGTGACAGGGTTTGGCTTAAAGGACTCGTATCCAGGCCATAAACTCCAAAAAAAAAAAAAAAAGCAGCAGTGACACTGACTAGATCTATGACAGAAGTTTTAATATATTCCTTCACTCATTGAATGAATACGAATTCGACTTGTGGTTCGTGTTAAATTTTCGAAAGAAAATAGGTAAATAGTTATAAGAATCCCTGAAAATTAAGTGAAATAAGTATTGATATAACTGTTAACTCGTTGCCGTTAAACATAAAAATATGTATATATTTACAGAAATTCGTGTCGACTGCCCAGAGTCCGCGAATTTCCGCTTATCAACTGATATTGTTGGGTGTGACCGATTTCCCGTTTGCTTTGGAATTCCAGGTAAAAATTTACAGATGGAACGAAAATACAGGGGTTTTAAAACATTAGCACGTATTAAGATTGAACTTCTTGTTTCTACAGCTCACGAAAGATGTCTCAAACTCTTACATTCGGTGACTCATGTGCACCGGTGACTTGTCATGCATGGAACAAGGATAGAACTCGTAAGTAATCTCTATCATTATAATCCTTTAGGCTAATCATCCATTATTTATAATTATATACATATAACAATGAACCTACCTACCTTGGTGTTTAACAAAAAGACCTCCTGCTGTGTTGATGTAAAAATGTGCCCCTTTATCACCAAATTATATTAATATAAATACTTAACAGAATTAAAATTTTATTTTGTTACAGAAATAGCATTTTCACCAAATAACAATGAAGTCCATATCTATCAAAAAGAGGGAAATGATTGGAAGCAAACTAACAACCTGGTGGAACATGACTTAAAGGTAATGGGCATTGACTGGGCGCCAAACACCAACCGCATTGTCACCTGTTCAGTTGACCGCAATGCATATGTCTGGACTCAGGGAGATGATGGCAAGTGGACTACTACTCTTGTGCTCCTCCGTATCAACAGAGCTGCCACTTGTGTCAAATGGTCTCCTATGGAAAACAAGTTTGCTGTTGGCTCTGGAGCCAGATTAATCTCCATCTGTTATTTTGAAAAAGAAAACAATTGGTGGGTGTCTAAGCATATCAAGAAGCCCATCCGTTCAACTGTAACCAGTATTGATTGGCACCCAAACAACATCCTGTTGGTTGCTGGCTCAGCCGACTTCAAAGTAAGAGTGTACTCTGCATACATCAAGGATATTGAAGACCAACCAGGACCAAATGTTTGGGGCACTAAGCTGCCTTTGGGACAAATGTTGGCTGAATTCCCAAATTCACCCAATGGTGGAGGATGGGTGCATAGTGTGTCTTTCTCAGCAGACGGGAATAAAGTTGCATGGGTGGGACATGATAGCTCCATAAATGTAGCTGATGCTACTCAAGGGAAAGCTATCATAAAATTAAAGACTGAGTACTTGCCTTTCCTGGGATGCAGTTGGGTGACCAACAACTCTCTGGTAGTGGCAGGACATAGCTGCATTCCTTTAATGTATTGCCATGACGGTGATCAGATTAAGTTTGTTGCCAAGTTGGATAATACTCAGAGAAAGGAGTCTGGTGGACTGTCTGCCATGAAGAAGTTCCAGTCTCTGGATCGCCAAGCGCGCATTGAAACTAATGACACTTTCTTGGATTCTATTCACCAGAATGCCATCACTTCCATTCGCATTTTCGAAGGTACTAAGGCTAACACCCACAAGTTCAGCACCACTGGATTGGATGGACAGCTGGTCATCTGGGACTTGGACTCCTTGGAGAGGTCCATTGAGGGACTGAAGATTGTTTAAATCAGACTTCTTTTAAATTTATTATTTTTATTTTAAGGAATAATAATATAATAATCAGTTTGCGTGCGAGTTCTGAAGTCACTCCAAGAAAAATGATAAAACATGGAAAGCAGTGAGAAAGTAAAAGTTCACAATCACAGTCTGATCAGTCTAGCTAGAAGGAATACCAAGCAATAGCAGTAGTGAGTGAATTCAGCTCCCCAGACAGTAAAAACTTTCAAATATACAGAATAAACTATAATAATTTATAGATACAATTTCTATGCTTTTATAATATACAATTTAAAAATTTAACTTGATAATCAAATCAATAATTTATAATATAAATTAGAAATAAGACTACTACACCCTATAAAATATGATAGATCACTTTTAATACTACTGAAGTACTGATTGCTGTCAATATTACATTAAATTTTAAGGAATCAACTGAAGTATTATTTTTAACATTAACATCAAAGTCATACTTTATCCTAGAGAACTATAAGGCCATATTGTTTGTTAATATTGTGTTGTTATTGGGCGTTGGTGACGATGTTGAAGACGGGCCCGATGCGTATGAACACCCGGCGGAGCACCGACCGCAGCTCCGGTTTCAGGTCGAAGCACGTGATCTCACACAGGAGCGGGTAGTAGCTGGACACGTGAGCCGCAAACTGAAACAACGACACCATACTATTTACATACCAATGTACCTACACCAACAGGTGATGATCTCATAAACCAGTACAGACAATAAAACTAAATTGGTTTGTTGTCCACGTAATAACTGATCCATATTAAGTTGTATAGTTTTACAAGGGAGACAATCATACTAAGATTTTACGCTAAATCATATTCAAGTGGATTTATTTCGTCTTTAGATATCTTAGCAATTGCAAAATTCTAGGTTTTTGTAGTATTTGTTTGGCAATAGTTCGTGTTGATTTACGTTTCTAATACTTTGTCACTATAGTATCGTGGATTACAATAGAACATTGACTCGTTAATATAATAAGGAGGTCAAACCTTTAGTAGTAGTGTATTTGCACATCTTGTACCATTGTCATAAGTTACGCTACTGCCTATCAAACAAAGTAACGACACATGTAGATACAAGTGAAACGGTGCATGAACATGATTTTGTACAGTTTTAGTTTTGTATTTCTTTCATTGTACTTAAATAAAACAATGTAAAAATGGCATAATAAGTAAAGGACGGATCAAAGTTGAAATTCTTTTACGACGCGGCTCATAGTTACTATCATTATCATAACGATAACTGATAGCATCTACAATCTAATTCCATTATTGTTTCGATACAATTTAAGTACATATGTACGATTATTCAGTAATTAGCAGATACTTACTCTTTCGTCAGGCATCTTCAGTATTCTTGTGAGAATCAACAGCAGTATGGACGTCCACGCGTCTCTGTGTGCTTCGCTCGTCACTCCAGCAAAGTATTCTAAAGCTTCACAACAAATGGTGATGAGACTCTTCTGTACCGCAGGCCAGTGGTCCCGCCGCGTCTCATCACTGTACATCTTGAACAGTATCCGCAGCACGCACGCCAACGACTGCGTCTCTTGCTTCAACATGTTCGGCTTCACCGAACCCTTGAAATTAGCTTTCCACAACACATTCCTTTGCGTGTTATTAGTATTAAATGTTTTAGCAAAGCGATGACTGCACATGAGGCATTCTACTAGTCGGAGTAGGTGTGGTGAACTAAGTAATCTATACATTCCTTGTTCTTCACGCTGACATTCCTGCTCGGTGCCGGGAGTGCCGCCAGTCAGCTCTGCGGCCGCTAGCGCCAGTGTCTCGGCGTCTTCCTTCCGCGACGTCGCGGGGTAGAAGACGATGTTGTCAATGGTTTGTATCAGTTCCAACTGTACAACGCATTTGATGAGGAGACTGTTGAATACTCGATTGGATGACTTGATCTCGTCCCCGCCTTGGGGTTTCTTTAAGATACCGTGTCGGACTTGAGGTTGGTCGCTCTCGTCGTTATCATCGGGTTTCCATGTTAGCAAAGTGGTGGGTAGGGTGCTGTTAAAGATATCCAACATGATCTGACATGTTTTGCTCCAAGTATCCTCGTTGAACTTGGTTCCGTTCGATATGACTAGATTCTCCAAGCAGTTGGTGCCGGAGCGTGCAAGCTGTTCATTGTCCTGCTGCACGCACCAATGCAGCTGCGCGTACAGTTGCTCTAACAATAGAGAACCGAGAATGTCAAAGTATTGCGTGAAGACGTCGACGATGGCATACAACGCGTGGTTGCAGGTTGTAGTCATCCACTCGTTCTTCTCCAACTGGTGCTCGGGTAGCTTCATGTTGTCAAAGATTCTAAATAATATATTAAACAGGTCTCTCCACCAATGTGGACGGAATGATTCACCATGAGTTTTAATTATCTCAAACAGGACCGTGAGTCCTCGTGTGCGAACATCGAGCTTGCAGCGACTGACGACGCACGATAAAGAAAAGAGCAGAGGAAACCACCCTCTTAACCACACTCTGTCGACTTCCGGAGCGCCTGGCTCGCCTTCAAGCCCCGCGTGCTCGGCGAACAGCTGCGGTGATGCGCCTACCGCAGTTGCACAAGACCTCACCAGTCTTATGGCCTCCATTGAAGTGTCGGGGAACTTAGCATTGCATGCAAATTCTGATAAGCATTTCACTGCATCTTGGAAGGAGTCTATCATCGCTGGGAATTGTTTTTCATATAACTCATTTATAATTTTGCCGGTAGTCTGGAATGCCAAGTCAACAATAGCTTCATCTTGATCGCTGGCAGCTAGATGGAATACCGAGAATATATTTTTCCAACCTGATTTGATATTGGATGCTTGAGAGTTAACCATTTGTGCGATACAACGCACTACCATATCTCTGATAGTAGGAGAACTATTTTTCTTCATGATGTGTTCAAAGGGCCTTAAAAAGTCCTTTTGGAATTTGAAATTGGCGAACTCCCCTTTTTCAATAAACTTCATTGACAGCTGTCTCAAGGAATCCACTGCGAAGAATGCTATATCTTCATTACTGCTGCAGCCTACTTTGTTAAAATGATCACCTAGTACTTGCCATATTCGAGACCACTGCAGCCTGATACGACCCATATTGTAGTACGAAATTTCGACTATCTTCTGCAGTGAAAACATTCGAGGGTTTGTCGGATGACTCAGCTCATCCAAAGATACTTGACATAATGCTTTGACGAAGTCTACAATGGCATCACCATCAAGTCTAGTGGATCCTGTAAATATTCTATCTACTGCTACGACTACACTCTGAGAGCTTGTCTCGCCGATGTGTTCTTTGACGCTGGGATCTAATGACATTAGGCTAAACTTCAACGAGTCAGGTTGAGGTTTGATGCCAGATCCTGATAGGAACTGCGGCCGCACTCCAGTCCCTATAAGCTGTGCCAGTTCTAACTGAGAAATGCATTTAACGACATCCAACCAACTCGTTCCTAGGTAATTACCATCAGTATGTGCGACAGTAATCAACGTCTTTATTGTGTCAATGTTCTTAGCCTTCATTTCGGTGATGGGCGAGTTCGCTGTGAGTAGGGTGAAGCGCGCGAGAGCCTGTACGTACGCGTCTCTTTCAAGCGACATGTGGAAAATGCACGCAATGCGGATGGCGCACCTAATACCGTCTAAACAAAGTGACGCGATTTCAGGGTCATCACAATCTTGCAAGCCCACTGAAAATGCAGCGAGGAAGGGCGTCCAAGCCATTTTAAACATAGGGCGAACGTGTTCGACATGCTTGGCGGTCGTAAATGGAGTTTGAACATGTGACACAGATTCCATCAAGTTCTTTGCGGCTGCAGATATTAAGTCCATTTCCATGTTCCAGATTAGCTTCCGCTTCTTCTCGTTGGAGATCATATGTTTTCCTGGTTTAGACGAACTCTTCATTTTGATCTCGTGCCCGGCTATTTCGTCGTATATCTGTGACAAATATTCTCGTGGAAGGTCGTTGTTGTCACTTATGCCACTATTCATCTTAATATATTGTTCTTTTGTCATTTTATTTTTAACTTGAGGCGAATGTAAGTCTGTTGTGAGCATTATTATGGAAAACGCTAGTACGTAAACAGTATCCGCGCTCGTGAATAACGTGTTGTTCGGATTGCATTCACAGTAGCGTGACGCAAACTTCTCCATTAACCTGTCGATCTTTTGAGCTTCGCCAGGAAGTCTGAAACCTTCTAAGAAATAACGTAACGCAGCAACAATATCCATGTTAGCGAAATTCATTGAATCTACGTAGGAATACATAACTTCCCTAGAGTGATCTTCGTTTTCACCTAAATACTCGCCAATAAATGTTTTATCAAGTCTTTCATCCGTTAAAAGCCACTCAGCCACGTCTTTTGTCGATGCACCCAAGAGACCTTGCTCTTGTAAGAAAGAAATTCCACGTTTTGGTTTCCTGTTGAATAGTTCTATTCCTGTTTCCCAAACTTCCTTTTGTTGTTTCAATACTTCAAATTGTTCAGGAGAATCTAATGTCTCTCTGTTACCAATATTACTGGATCCTGTTGAGACTAGACTTAGACTAGATCCTCCGTGAGATTTCATACTGTGGTGGTCATGTTCTTCTTTTGCAGTTCTCTCTCCCAAAGTTGTTTGTAGGTTGGGATTTATATATAGTTCTTTGCTCCATTCTACCATGCATTTTAATATGGACACTAGGCATTCAAGTCCACGTATACGCATGGATTTCTCTTGATTAGGTGTAGCGCCCAATTCCAGCGTTTGCCTTCCTTGGGCAATCTTAGATACATCATTTACCAGGCGTTGGAATAAATTAGCTGCTGATAAATCACAATCATAGTTTACATAGATGTCAACGACGCTTTGTGCATCTCCACAGATTCTGGTCAGTGCTTGGATGACCATCCATTTGTGCTCAAAGGACGAGCTTGATGTTTCCAAAATGTTCATAAAGATTTCTTTGAAGAAAACTTCAATTTGCTTCTTGAGATGTACCTTGAAGTTTTGCAACAGAGCCAAGAAGATAGCTAAGGAAAGTTCAAAAACTTCTGGAACAGAACTGACACCATTCTTTGAAAGAGCCACGCAAAGATATTGCTTGATGGCTGTAATGAACATCTCATTGTTCCTAAATACTGGACCAGCATTTTGTAAGATAGATAATAGAAGGTGAAGAGAAAGAATTTTAGATCTTAGTTCATGTGACTTAGGGTCTGGAGTTCCTTCAGGTAGGGGCTTCATTGAAAGCTTGCATAGAGCTCTAAATACTAGGAAAGCGTCCTTTTGTAATACATGTGTAAACTTTGCTGTTACCGAGTTATCATTTTCCGATGCAACATCCACACTTTCTTGTGATGGTATCCTCGTCATAGTGTTTTCGGTCGGCACCTGTCCATTGCTTTCTTGTGACACACTGCCACTATCTTGTGAATCAGACGGATTTTCATTGTTATCAGGTGTATTAGTCACATCTTCTTCAGATGTTTTTTTAGACGCAATACTTATGGCATTATCTATAACGGAATCTACAATTTGTTTAGCGATAATTTTAGCTTCTAATACTTCATCGTGTTCCTCGAGTTGTGTTCCTTCTTCTTTTACCTCTTCAACCCCATTGTTAGGTGTTTCTTCAGATACAACATTACCATTAGGTATTTTGTGTATTTCTGTTACAGCATGGTTATTACTATTATCATTTGTTTCAGATTCAAGGGCCTGATTCTCCATTTTGGTGAATATAACATTTAGCATCTGTGTCAGGGTGGCTCTTGCTGTTGTTTGATTAATGAGGTTTTTACTAGCAAGGTAGATGTTGTAACATGTTCTGACAGCAAGGAGTACTGTGCCCTCGTGAACTTCAACATGTTGACTTGTGATAACTGTTAGTAGAGCTTTTATTATCTGCAGTTGGACTCCCTCGTCTGTTTGTGGTCCTGTGAAACAGCTGCAGATAGTTTCCACAATTCTGTCAATAAGGAGTTTTCTTGGAGTTGTTGAGTCAGGAATGTTACCAGTGAGATGCCCATATGCAATAAGTTTTTGAAGACAGTCCAAGGCTGTTACAACTATCCTGGCTGCTTTACTCTGACATGCCAGCTCAAATGGCAAGAAGTATTTCTCAGCAGTAATAATGTTGGAAGCATCATTTTTGGGTAGAGGTAAGGTCCCTGATGTAGGACTTTCTGATGACTCAGGTTGTCCTCCATTTTTCAATTCAGTTTTGATTTCCTCTGTAAACAAAAACATAGTTATTGAATATGTAGCATGTCTAAAACAGTAATGATATTTAGACTAAATTAAAAACAAATATTAACAAATTCTTATCATAAACAGAATCAGTCTGTCCCCAATTATTTATGATAATTTTAGATGTGTAACAGGATAATCAAATAAAGTATTGAATGTTTCTACATGTTTGTATGTTGTATGTGTGTTTTTTAAACACATAATTAAAATGTTTAGTTATGAGTGAACAAAATGTTATACAAATACATACCTACTAAAGATAAAATGGATTGGAGAATTATTATGTGAAAAAGATCTTACAATTTGACCTCTAAAAAAAGTCTCCTCATAAGGAGGATAAAACCTCCTTGTTAGTGTAGTTTGCAAGCACAAAGTTTAGTAACAATAAGAAAAGTAAATGGGAATGTTATTTTTAATTATAATCAGTTTTTATATAAAAAAACTCATGCTAAGCCTTATTACAGTATGCAGACAAACTTTTTTGGTTTCATAGACTTTGATTATTATTTGGTAGTTTCACTGAAATGCTTATAATTTACTATCATAACAGGAAAATCTTTAGTAAATCTCACAAATGCTTTGTTTTTGAAATTTATAAAGAAATAACATTCACTATTTTCCCTACATATAGAACCAGACAACCATTTTTCTACCTGCTTGGTACTCTGAAAACTACATACATAATATAATGTTCGAAATAACATGAACATGAGTAATAAAATTGAGTTTAAAAGGAAAACTGAAATTAAAACCTAAGTAAATTAATTATACTCAACATCAATATTACAAAAATACATATAAAATAATTATCACCAAACAATTTATACTGTTACATAAGTTTGATTAGCATAGATTTTAACGGTACTGTTTCCTACTAGGTATGTATATACTTTAGCTGTAAGTTTATGTAGTTATGTTTGTTTGGTGTGTATGTATACATATAAAGTACTCACAATCCTACCATAAAGCAATACCATAGTAGACAGGAAACGTGACTGCATACTAAGTGTGTTATTGAATGATACACTGAATAGGCAACTAGGATATAGGTAGTTAAATAAGTATTATAAGTATATAATATATTGTTGTTTCCTACACACACTAGATAATATTTTAGGATTAGTATTTATGTGTTATTCTCAGATTTTGTTAGGATTTATATTATATGGTACTGTTAGTACTAATCTTATAGATATGGTTTAATGTTCTTAGGTTTAACCTTTTTCTGAAGTAAACATTGAAGTTAACACTTAAAGTGTAATACATAACACATTAACAAATAGATATTGTTATACATGTAAAGGATAGATATGTTATGACAAGTATATAGTATGATGTAATGTATGTATGTAGTTGTAAGACTTCACACCAACATTTAAGCTCACCCAACAGCAGTAACAGATATTTATTAGTGAACATTGTTCATATTTATAATACACACAAGCATAGTAGGTCATCTATGAATTATACACATTATTGGTTTCACACACACCACTGACATTCGATCCACTGCCTACCTCGACTCGATACTGTGTCGAAAACACTTCACAAGAATCTATGATAACGTAAAGTAGGTTTCGACTTTTAAAACCAAGGTCAATACATTCACTATCTAATAAATTATAAATAACAATAGAACTATCGCATCGGACATCCTAACTTAATTAGTGACAGGTGATAAATACACGTCTCCTATGAAATATACAGCATAATATGATACCTAAAAGTTGTAAATGTCAGCAGGTCTTACCTAGAGCGACTTCGCACGACTTTTTCAATTGGCTGTGGTAGGACCTTTTAATGTCCTTATCAGCCAATATCTTTTCTAAAGCTCGGACTATAAACATTTCTTTAGTTTTCAAGTTGGTTTGCATCGTTATTTCATAAGTTAATCACTCCATTCGTTCCTTTCGGAACCGACTTAGTTGCACGGTGGTTTTATATTCATTTATATTATTTAATGAGGCACTGCTATATTGTTATCGTATTATTGTGTACTCGTATTGATGTAGCACAAATAGAACATCACAAAACTTTATGGAACTATGGATTTTTGTGAAATCATTTCTGCGAGACGGAGATTTCTTTCTACGATTCACACCTCATCACAAACATGTCAATTATAAAGTTGCGTTCATAAATGTCACCATTCAACTAATTATCGACATATCTTTTTTCTAAATTTCATTTGCTGTTTGAAATAGTTACCTAAATTCTTTTGTATGAAATATTAAATTTATGACAATCAAGTTATGTTTTTATCGGTATTTTCTTAAACTATTAAACGATAGTGTACTTTCATATTGAATTATTGATGCGTTCAGATTTTTGTTTTACAAGTTTTGTAGAATAATAAATTACGTCATTAAAAAAATAGGTTTCTTGGTTTCCTTAAGAAAAAAAATACTTTTCTCATTACGATAAATATTAAGAATTAAGTCAGTAACTAGAATAAATGACGTTGATCCAAAGAATAATATTTTTTATATTTAATTATATTCGGAACGTTTAGTTCTGCCTAATATTGCCATTTCAAACTGTCAAAGCAACTCGCAAACTCGTTGTCATTTTTAATCTGCTTTGTCGCTGACGGCAAGAGTCCCTTGCGGATAACCCGCTATATTTTCTTTCGAACTGTGTTATTCTTCATAAAAGAAGAAACCTCTTTATTTTTTTCTGATATTTAAAATTATCCAACAAAATTGCTTCCACAATGACAGTGACGCGGGTGGCGGAGTCCCGCACCGAGTTTAAATTAAAGAGCTTACCAGACGATGCTATATCGAGCGTTAAATTTGCTCCTAAATCTAATCAATTCCTGCTGGTGTCCTCATGGGACTGTTCAGTGAGACTGTACGATGTCACATCGAACACGGAGCGTCATAAATACAATCATGAACTACCTGTCCTGGACGTCTGTTTTCGGGTAAGTGTTCAATTGTTTTTGTTAGTTTGGATACTGGGAGTGGAGTCAAAACAGCGGTTGTTGTTAAGAAAAACAGAGACAGTTTCGTATTTGCACTTGAAGATATAACATGAACGTAAAAATCGTAGCGTTTGTGGTTTAATAGTCACAATAAATAACATATTTGTATTTTTCAGGATGCTGTACATACGTATAGCGGGGGGTTAGATCAGACTCTTAAAATGTATGATTTGAATGCAAGCATGGAAACATTACTGGGTGAACATAAAGGTGCTATCCGATGTGTGGAGTTTGCATCTGAAGTGAATGCTGTTCTCACTGGCAGTTGGGATGGCACTGTTAAAATGTGGGACAGCCGTGTACCCAATTGTGTTGGGACTTATAACCAGGGAAATGAGAGGGTAAGATATTGTTAAAATATCAAGTCATCAAACCCCAAGCAAACCTTTTTATTAATTTTTCACTATTGTGTCTCATATTACAACAAAGGTTAATATGAAATGTTTTGTATATAACAGAAAATAAGTCAGGTATCATTGGTGGCAGAACCAAAAATTACATAATAAAATTTTCAACCTTTCACACATGAATCCCTAATGAAATGTTTGTCCATCAATATTTCCCATCAGGTATTAACTGACCTATTAAATATTGATTATTGGCAGCATTTTGTAAATTATCTGTTTTTATCTTTGGCTATGAAACCACCCAAGATATTAAATTGTTTACAAATTAACTTCCAGGTGTACACAATGAGCATTGTGGGTGAGAAGTTTGTAGTGGGCACTTCTGGACGCAAGATCTTTGTATGGGACGTAAGGAACATGGGACATGTAAACCAAAGACGGGAATCATCTCTCAAGTACCAGACAAGGTGTATCCGAGTGTTCCCCAACAAACAGGGCTATGTTCTCAGCTCTATCGAGGGTCGGGTGGCCGTAGAGTATCTTGACAGTAATCCAGAAGTTCAGAAGAAGAAATATGCATTCAAGTGTCATCGGATCAAGGATGGCGGTAAGTCTTATTTTTTAGTGTTAAGAATTCATAAAAAAAATATAAAAGGTCTAACAAAAGTAAAAGCTAAGTCTTTGCCATGTCACAAAGAAAAAATATAGGTCAAAAACTTGACTAAAGAAGTCAAGTTACTTTTCAATCCAAAAAAAATTAAAAATTACTAATTCATTGCAGGTCTAGAAAAAATCTACCCAGTTAATGCAATAAGCTTCCATTCTGTGTACAATACATTTGCAACTGGAGGTTCAGATGGCTATGTCAATATCTGGGATGGTTTCAACAAGAAGCGGCTGTGTCAATTCCATAGATATAACACAGCTGTGTCATCTCTAAGCTTCTCCCACGATGGATCCGCATTAGCCATTGCTTGCTCTCAGCTTGATGAGACACAAATAGAGGACCCAAAACCAGAAGACACAATCTACATTAGATATGTGACAGACCAAGAAACTAAACCCAAATGAGAAGTGGACTATGCTCGGCTGACAAATTATTAAATGGCTAAATCCAGACAGTGTAGCTTAAGATACGGGTGATATTTGACTCCTGAACACTGACTGACGATTTCAACGAATGATTCATTTCCATGTTGAGCAGGATATTTTAAGATTGTTGTGCTAATGTGAAATTTTTCTCTACTCATAGGATTCCAGTTTCTCCAATTTATTATCAGAGCTTTTGCACACAAATTCCAATAATGTTACGATACGCAATTGATTATCATTTAATGACAATAACTATCTGATACGCTACGAAGTCGCGTCGAGTACTAAGGGGTTTATGCATGCTTAGTAGATATTAAGACTTCTACTCTTATAAATTGCATATAGGCTTATCATTGTTATTTTGCGCTTTTAAAATGGATTGCTTACCTATTTAATAATAATGTGTTCAATCCCGTATGAGTATCTTAAAAAAACCAAAATGTCTAGGAATGTTATTGGTTCTGTAAATAGCATATTTGTTCAATGAACTTCTGGATATAAAGCTATGAATCAGTCTGCCGGGTAATAAGATCTTTTGTGAATATTCTTCACAGTTCAATTAGAATAAATTTTAGTTGTAAGTGAATAATAAAAAATAATTAAGTTTTATTAAAGCGTTGTTGTTTTATTATACTCTATACACCTATTATTACGATTTGACCATGTAAACACTTAAATTTTGAAATTTAAAAATTTGAAAATTTTAAAATGTGAATAACAAATTAAATATTAAAATAAAATAGTCTACTAATAGAAAAATAGTTTGGTGCCTGATAAAAAATGGAAGCAACGCGTTTCATATCCACTGTTTGCATTGACTCACAGAATGTCTTTGTATCTCGAACAAAAGTAAGCTTTTATCAGCAAACTGAGTGCGAAGGAATGTGCACGCCATATAAGTGCATATTAAAAGCATACTGCATTGCTTTGAATTAACACATTCGCGAATACACAAGACGTGTGCGTCCGCTGTGTTTCGCAATTAAAATTTAAGAGCATGAATACTGCTTTCTTTTACGGAGGCGTTAGCTTTTTTGTCGATAGCGAAAAGGGCGATTTTACTGTGCTTTGCAGACTGAGTTATGTTTGCTAGCTTGAATGCTTGGCCAGTCCAAATTGGCGCTCAAACAAAGCTAATGTTTGCGACCACCTAAAGGTTTCTTAGAAGATGTTATTATAAACGTTTGGTGCGTCAAACCAAACGAGTGTTAGTTGTTTACAGAGCACGTTTACTGCAGTTGTAATTATATTCTACTATGCCTCCGTATACTTGTTAATTGAGGAAGTGTCGAGCTAATACGGTACTTGGATCATATGTTTGTTTAAACACGGATTTCTAGACGTTTCTCCTCTTTGTTAAGTTTTAATAAGACGTTGGTGTGATGTGAGATTGACTCGTTGCTTTATTAACTCACTAATTATTCAGCTATAAAGATATTGCGTTAGGTAAGCTGTTGCTGGTCGCCTGTTTGGGTGGATAAATAGAAATTATAGGCTTGGCATTTATAGTGTTTGCGTAGAAGTTAATTTGTTATGGATATTTAAGAGAATATTGTTAGTGCTTAAGTTTCTGTTTTTTTACTAATTATTTAAGGAAGTGGAGTAGGTCGTTTCCATTGATTTGTACCTACCTACAGGAAAGTACAATAGACAATAGACTTTACTAGGTTAGAAATTAAAATTAAATTAGATACAATAAGGTGACACATATTAACATTATTTTAAATACTTACATGGGTAGGTTTATTATGTAGTTAGAATTTGGTACATAGGTATTTGGTCATTTAAGTATGTAACACAAACAGTTTCTGCTTCTGAAATGCATTGAGAATATATATTTTTTACCTATAAAAAATAAAGATTGTGACAGCGTTAGATACCTAATAAAAAAAAAAATTTGAATGTCATTCACCATATTTCGGTCACAAAATATCGTGTGATTAAATAATTAGCAACATTTATAAAACCGCGCCCAGTGTGGCGTTCGGTCGCGAAAACATTACGGTATTATGATTAATTTCATACCTAGTGCTAATGAGGCAAGTACGCAGGTATAAAAGTTTACCAACAACACGAATTATGAAGCTGATTTCAATATTGTAAAAAGTTACAAACACAACAGCAGTTATTTAACTGACTCAGGTTCGAAACAACATTTTGTAGATCATATAAAGTACCTAGGTACTTATCTTTTCTTGCCTTAAGTATGTACGTGGAAATTGAACCCGCGACATGCTGTATTTTTTTTTTTTTTTTTACTTGCAATAAACCAGTGCTTGACTGCGATCCCACCTGATGTTAAGCAGTGATGCAATCGTTGATGGTAAGGCGCACTAGTTTATTAAGAGCCTATTCACTCTAGCCTTGAAGACACCTAAGTTGTATTCGGACGGAAAGACTGCAGCCGGCAAACTGTTCCAATCCCTCGATGTACGCGGTATAAATGACGAGGCAAAACGCTTAGTCCGGGCCGCAGGTGTCTCAACAACGTAGGGGTGGATATTCGCCGTACGCCGGGATGTCCGAAGGTGAAATTGGGATGGCGGAATCAAATCGTGCAATTCCTGGGCACACTCTCCAAAATGTATCCTGTAGAAAACCGCAAGGCTGGCTACTCTGCGCCTGTGCTCGAGACTTTGAATATTGGACCCAACCAAATCTGGATCTCCAATCAGCCTCATTGCACGCCTTTCCACCGAATCCAAAGCCGCTAGGTGGCATTTCGCAGCACCAGCCCATACGTGGCTGCAGTACTCCACACACGATCGGACCTGAGCTTTATACAACATTAGAAGCTGACTCGGTGTGAAGTACCGTCGGACTTTTGCAAGAACGCCGAGTTTTCTAGCAGCTACCTTGGCTCTGGACTCAATGAACCGCCCAAAGTTGAGGTCTGAAGCAATGTCCATTCCCAAGAGCTGAAGGCGGTCGGTGCACTCCAGGGATACATCCCGAAAAGCAGGAGCCAAGGTGAACGGGCTCCTTTTGGCGGTGAATAGACACGCCTGTGTTTTGGTGGCGTTGAATGTTACCAGATTAGTTTTGCCCCACTTTGAAACTACCTGAAGTGAGACATTCGTACGCTCTACCATAGCCTCCCTTTCAGACTGGATTAGCTCCTTACTAGCCCGAGCACTGGGCAGGTATCTCTCTACAACTGTGCTATCATCTGCATACCCAAGGATACCAGGCACTAGCAGATCATTAATGTGGAGCAGGAATAGAGTTGCAGAGAGAACAGACCCCTGAGGAACACCGGTATTGGAGTCGGTTGCTAAGGCACTCCGACTAGTATTAAATCATTTTGATTGTCGTCTTCTCATAACTTCTAAGTAGGTACGTATGTTTCAGAGTACCTAAGAAGTATTTTGCTGTACCCTTATCCAAAAAGGCCAACACACCAGAATAAAAACGAATTTATCAACACAAATACATCAATTTCCCATCGCTGAAAATTTAATTTCCACAGATAAAAAATAGCCGCCATTTTTCCGATAGGTATGCGGTCCATTTCTTATTGCGTAGCGTGTGTGGGCGGCTGACCTATGACTCCGCGATGTAAGCTCTTCACATCTACTTCACTACTCAAAGATAAAGTATTCTTTATTGTCCATTTATAAATAATATATGTCGGTAGAAGCTTGGGAACTTACCTAGCAGGTTTAGAGTTTAGTTAAAGATTATACGGAAATTGAAGTATTTTAAATTAAAATAAAAACGGATCTACTTAATAGATTTTTTTTTCTCCTGTATGTGAGTCTGAGTCATTAAAATCTCCTGCTTACTAGTTTAGCGCAAAGAAGTGCTTTCAGAACAGTAACTTTCTTTATCTAAGTAGGTAACACGTTCAAGAAATTGAAGTTAAGCAATCCACTTAGTCCCACCATTGGCCAACTGCAACACCAGAAGAAGAGTTATATGTGAGAAGAGCATTGCGAAAATGGCTTTTTGGGGGTTTTAGGATTAGGAGATATGACATTAGTAGAGGAGGGAGGTCGAAACAAGGCCAGTGTAGTTTCACGCCTTGTTCTGCGTGGCCGTGTTATCACTCCGGTCCAGTCAGGACGTAAGTCGGAAAGTATAGTGTTCTGCACATAAATTGAAAATTTCTGTTAACTCTGTAATTATAGGTAGGTACTGTGTAGGTTAACCGGTGACCCGGGTCACTTGTTGTCAAAGGATGTAAGCTCAACATCTTAATTAGTATTACAAGATAAGTAACATGTAAGTAATTATAGGTATGGGCAACGCATTGCTATCTTAATGTGACTTGTTGCTGTTAAATGTCATATACTTAACTGGTACGGTCTAAGTATGAGAAAGCTGTGTGTTTATATCTTTTGATTGTCACTTGTTAGTATTTAGTTGATGAATAAAATAATGACGTACTTAATATTTATGGGTTTATATGCCTTTTATTAATCAGCTAGATGAAAGTAGAATACAATATTGTCTTCCTTAATTGTTCAAGATTGCAGGTTTAAAAAGAGGAATATTATACCACAATAATGCTTGGAGCAGGAGAAGGCACCGGTAGATTTTTAGTCAACATATGTCTGCTACTCATTCTTTCATCACCTAGGGCGTGAGAGTTAATCAATGATATTTCCCTCATAAAAAAACTCCTTTATTCTCCCCTTGGTTTAGAACATCCTATAGACCGGGCGGAAGGACTTTGGTAAAGTTGAATCTTTTAATTAGATACCGGTGATCTCCAATCACAAATGTGGATTTGACATTTATCTGATTGTCATGGACTGTTAATGTGGTATACCTAGGTACATATTAATCTCAGTGCTACTAAAGCTACTCCACCAAACATTAGGTAACTATCATTACAAAATAAATAAACATCACACAGTGAAATCAGCTGCATTTTATTCATAAAAATGCCTTTACAAAACCACTCTTACTACTAAAATAATAAAGACGCAATTAAGTCAATGTTTTGCTATACGTAACTTACCTAAGTAAGTACAGTTGTACCTATTTACCTAATATAGGTAGGTATGTAAGTAGCATGTTAATTGAAAGACATTAGGTTAATAAATGCGTCACTGTCTTAGTACTTATCTTCATTAGAGGCAACACCTTTATCATGATAACTTGGGGTGTGGGCGAAATAATTTAGTCGAGATTGGAGTGTGAGAAATCCCTGTAATGGGAAGTAAGGGAAATACTTACATAGTATTTTTTATAGAATATCTCAGCAAACGAATAGATGGATTACCTGGCTTGTGATTAATCAGAGCCGTCGATAAACAGTTTTAGATACCGAATGAGCTACTACAAGTGCACTGTCGAACTATTGTGAGTTATTAGGGATTTAAGGACCCCCTATCCTTTTGGCGTTTGAGGATGGTGGTTGGTTATCTCTCACACGACGAAACATTACGTATCTAAGTGTTGCACCATGCCACTATTCAATAAGGATGTGGTATCACTCAGGTCGAGTTGGTCCATTCGCGCCAAAACATGGCTAATACAATTATTAAGCAATTTGCGGAATATATTATAGAACTAATCTCCAACAAAACACATACAAATAAGTTCTTACCGACTTAAATAAAATAAAATGCATTATATTAGGTACCGAGTCATATAGCCTATAGCTTACCTCGGTAAATTATCTCCCCAGCATAAAAAAAAACATTTTTTTCTCCTTACATCATCATATTATCTAGCTATTTAGCTGAATAATTCTCATACAAATAAGTAACAATTTTCTTAACCCTGTTTTCTTTTGGACCGTAATTATCTACAAAAGGTGATACTGAATTCTAGATTCTTGTTTTTAGACAAACAAACAGTTTGACCTTTACGGGGATCATTAGATAATAAACCACTTGGCGCTCTGCTGACTGTATAATGTTCACAGATATGTTCCAATATTTGCCCGCGGTCGGTGCGCAAGCGCAAGTGCTTTGTTTTTGGTTGTATTACATAATTGTTTGAGTTAGTCCGGTCGGCAGGATATTTTGCGGTAACCTTTTGAATTACTCGTATTCGTAATATTAGTCGTAACGCTTTGTTGAATTAATTTGCCGATAAGTTTGTGTACCCTCATTTAACGAGGTCTATTAGGATGGCGCTACTTAGCGTTAAGTCCAGGTCTTTTATTATTTATATCTATTTACTTATGATCTGTCAAAAGTTTGCTGCAGATCTGATTACCTAGTAAAATCACTGTCTTTTCTGTCTCTAGTTGTACCTAATCGCTACTAATCAGTACATAGACTAAAACAAAGTCACTTTCTCTGTCCCTATATTTTAGGTCCTTACGACCCTTGTCATGTATAGGTAGATCTTAAATCTGCAAAACTACACAAAGGATTTTGATGCGGTTTTTTAATAGATAGAGTGATTGAAGAGGAAAGTTTATATGTATAATAAACTTATTAAAAAGTGGAGAAAATTTGCATCCGTGCGAAGCGGGGGCGGGTTGTTAGTATTTTTATAAAATATTCTACTAGGTACCATAAGACAAAATGCATGTTTCCCAAATCTCGTTGATGGAAAAACACTGACAAATTTCCTTAGACGTCGCACGTACCTAATCATGATGTAAGCATTACAACAAACAGTTTTAATATATTCCTATAGTTCCTACCGTAAGTACTCAAGTTCTTGAGTCCTCTGTCCGAATATTATTGTAACATCACAAATTATCTCACAAAGCAGAGACAAGCTAGAGTAGAGACAAAAACAACAATGGCTCATAACTTAAGAGGTAGGGTGGCCAGTATCTGTGTTTTATTGAGACTCATTTTGAATGTCTATGATTTAAACAGAAATTATGAATACAGGAAAATTATTTAAGAAATCTGAATATGTATTAACTATCGTTTAAAAGGTTTGGATTTGTTAAAATAGCGCTAGGACTGGGATAGTCGATAGATCTCAAGAATGACGGTCTATTGGACCTTCCTGTGTAAGACATTCAAATTTCTTCTAAGAGGGAATCAGACTCTTATTTACTAAAAACCATCAAGGTCCTTCTACTGCTTCTCCCCGAGGCTGCATACAATTAAGATAAGACA
Organism: Spodoptera exigua; assembly: GCA_902829305.4. NCBI lineage: Eukaryota > Metazoa > Arthropoda > Insecta > Lepidoptera > Noctuidae > Spodoptera > Spodoptera exigua. Next base: position 13,857,311 of record LR824619.2, on the reverse strand, counting down.
ACAAAAATGATTACCGGGGCCTCGGCCCAGAGTACCTAGGAGAAGATACGGGGTGATTTCTTGGCATTACGTAAGGGTTTATTCACTCCCTCCCGTCCAACCAAGAGAGGAAATAAGTCATGATTTGATGTTAAATGTTTGTCTAAGAAAGTAGCCACAATAATACATAGAGGAGTCCTACCAAATTTCCAAAGCATAGCTACAGTGTGAAGCTCAGTCGAGTCCAGTCATCGCGCCTGGGAATCGCACTTATTACTCGCACCCGATCTTCAACGGACACTTGTGGATCTCGAAACACAGGCCGGTGTCGAATCGGCCACTCGTCCAACTTTCCCATCTCTAGAGCCCTCCAACGTTCATATCTAATGAATACTTACAAAATAAATATGATAACAATTGTTTTATAAAATGGTACACTTTCACGCGTGGGCGTAGTAAAATAAAGCCGTAACTGCACTGTTAGGTCATTGTTGGCTGATGCGAAAGTGTTGATTTTTTAATTTCAAGTAGCGTTTAGCTGTAGGCGTGGGTGTATACAGGACTTAAGCTTGCTCTTGATGATCCGAAAGAACAAACTTGTCATGTTTTTTAATAATTACAAGAAAAGCTAGATGTGTTTCATAATTATTTGTATGTCAAACGAGTCAGTCTATATTGTCGTAATTAAGTGACCATTGGTCACCGGTTAGGACAGTTCTAAACCGCAAAGCCCCGGGCGGTCTGCTTGTAACCTCTCGCCTCCAGTCATAGTTCAGACCACAAAGAGCGAAAGCGCGTGGGCTGTGGTCACCTCCTCTTGATGGGAACTTGCAATAACTACAGGCCAAGACTTAGAGGACACCTACGATACATAATGGCAAACTAATCGCTAGAAATTGAATACTGACAAAGGGTATGATAAAATTAAAATGGGAAATAAGCCTTATAGAAACACTTCTACTTGTCAAAAATAAAAGTAATCCTATCTAAAAGTTTGATAGACTTGGATTATTGGTGTCCATTTTAATATCAGTTAGGTTTAATATCTAGCGTATTCATGCCACTTTCATTTGATATCTCCTTTTAAAAGATCTGTTTCTGACAAATTTTCCCATCATCACCTGAATAGGCATCGACGTACACCAGCTACTTCAAACTGAAATATAGTTTAATAATAAATAACTAAAGCTGTCACATCACAAATACTGAATAATATGTCCCGTTGTATACCAACAATAAAACGCTTTCTCACGTCCAATGACAAATAGCGAGTGAATTAATACCAACTGGCTTTTGTACGAATAAATCAAATGTTGAGCGGCGCACGGCAGGTTGTTTTGACCGCTATAAATAACCATGCAACCAATGCGGTCGCATCAACCCTTAACTCAACGTAATAAAGTCCAATTAAATTTTTGTAATGATACTTTGTTGCAATCTGGAGTGTTATCTGCTACGTTACTTATGCTTTAGTGATAACCCTTATTTTTAAGAGGTTAGAGGTTATATTTCATTGTGTTGGATAAATGGATTTGTTTTGTAGTGTTAAATATACGCGTTCGTAGGAGGATGTTATTGCTCAGTGTCTTCGGCAGCGGGTAGGGATGGGAGCTTATTGGTGAGGTGATTTACTTAAGCAGTTGTTGCGAAGATGATATATTTGAGGTTAATGATATGTGGGCTGTCCTGCTCACAATATCATTCATTCATGTAATATTTATAAACACTCTCTTGATATAATAAAAAGAGAACTTGGTTCAGTCAACTTTCGTTGAATGTTATTCTAGAAAGTTAATCCTTTTCAATGATTGTCTAACTCATTGAAAATTACCTAAATCCTGTCTCACCTATAATGGGAAACAAAGACAAAAATCGATACACTTATTAATTAACGCATCTTTGCTTATCGATTGAAATATTTTTTTATCCGTAATATAATTAGCACACCCCTATCATTCACACACACAGGGTGTCCCCCAGACTAATGTATCAGGAGTCGGGAGTGCAACAAGTGGTGTGCACAATTACTGGCGCACTAACGCTGCACTTTGAGGCTAATCGTCTCAATAATATGACGTATTGGGTGGTCGAGGGCACTGATCGCCACAATTAATAAAGGAATCGATACTTTACGACCAGTCAACTATAGCAACTATGTAGAAAGATGTTGAATTATTTTATAGTAGTTTGTAATGTGTGCTGTAATTGCAAAACTTTATCTTCATTGGCCTATAATAAATTTTTATTTATCTTGCTCATGACGGGACATTGTCGTTAGTATGTGTTAGTTATTTTATACTGAAAAGTACTATGCAATTAGCAATTAAATGCTCTCTTCTTTGTTTTTGTGTCTGGATAAAAAGAGTTAAGATTGAAAATTCCTAATGGGGGCATTCTGTTTTAAAGTTCGATCTTTAATAATAAAGTACAAACAGCACATATGTGCCTTTACAAAACGAATTCTGTCTAAATATTCAAACCACACCTAGGTGAAAATCAATTTTTGAGTGCAAAAGTCGATTCCGCTATAATAATCCGTTATAATGTTCGTTAATTGAAGATCAAATTTTCTTTGCATGCTAGAAAACCTATAATTTTAAATGTCGTAAGGTCGTGACCACAGTATGACATGGAAAAATAAAAGTGATATGACTAGTTAAAATCACTGAAGCACCTCTTGACATTAGTACCACTATATTGGCCGGTTCACGGAAGCGCATATTAAGGTCGATCTCTGAATGTGAACTTTACAATATTTGTGTGCGATGTGCAAACAGATAAAACTTTATTAGATGCCATGTATAGGTGACATTTTAGTGTAATGGCGGCGGGCGACCATAAACCTTCCACCTGTGGCATGTGAGCTCTAATTAGTTTTATAGTACCGGTGACATCACTACATATTGATGCCATAAAAAATATTAATTCAATTTGTGTGTTTCAACTGTTTGAATTTCGAATGTTTGTTTTCTTTTTTTGGTGTGTTCTATTGAATTCGAATTTGATTTAATTTATCTATGCTGTAAAGTGTCGTTTTATTGCGGATTAAATTCGAAACAATTTTTTATTTAGGCCGCACGATCTCATCTATATTAGTCTATAGTCGGTGTGGGCAACAGCACTTAAATGTTAAGTAAATGGAAGTGTTATAGATGAAAAGATAAGGATTTATTAGTTATCATATTGTATGTATGTGTTCAAGAATGGATTACAAATAAAAATATACTTTTCCGAGAAATGCACTTGACGTCAGCAACTGGCCTTTGACATGGCTTAGATTCTAGTCATCTGCATATTTTAACACTTGAATGTAGCGAACATTAAATGGCGGACGGTCAATGCGACCGCACGGATGCAAAGATGGAGTAAACACGACAATAAATTGGTTAGCACTCACACGACACATTCTCATTGAATTAGAATCACAATTAAATATTTAATTGACATGAAATTGTTGTGAAGAAACTATTAATAAAGGTATTTTTCTGCTTATTAATTTAAGTTTGATTTAAAGTTTTTCTATAGACAAACATAAAAGTAAGTATGGGTATATAATAAAAATAAAAATATGGATAATATACACAACAGGCTTACGATGTAATTGCTAAGTCCCGCAATTTGAGGTGGTTTCAACACTTTCGCACCATATTAAAACCTCCCCTGATCTTTAAACCATTGAAGTAAGGAATTACCTTATACCTTACCATACCTTGTCTATAATTTTAAAAATATATGAGCGGCAAATTTATTAAAAATAATGACTTAGGTACTCAAGCAGTGCTGTTCATGGGTAAGAGTCCCGTTGGGACTTGAAACTAGTCGAGCTTTTCTCAGTTAATTCATGTAAGACATTATTTTCAATAAATTAGGTATGACTCACGATAGTTACTATTCGAAAACATATGAGTGGCAGTCGAAAAACATACACGCGGAATTAGTGCTGTTTTTTTTTATATATTTGAGCTAAGGATAGCTCACAACTACCAATGTGAGCAATAGAGAAAATGTAAACACGAATAGAATGGTGTTCTATGCTAAAAGCTAATAAATGATATAAATATTATAGTCAGTAATTAAATATTATAGCTAGAATAAACAAATAAAGCATTTTGAATTCTAGTTCTTATATAAATTAGAAGCAAATTACTTTAATAAATCAATCACACGTTCCAATGTGTTTGGAATCGGTTAATGACTTGTGTTTTACAGTAATTCATTATATTAATTAGCGTTTATTTAAATTTATGACATCGTGAGCTTGTGTTACAATTATGTGACTGATTGAAGAATTTATTTCTTGTTTATCATATGGTAAGGAAATAATATTTAAGATACCTTTGCTTATTTTAATACGACCTTTAACTTTAGAGCAGAGATTTCGGCAAAAATTAAACTTCAAAACAACGTAATATTATAACATCTGTTATGTGTGCAAGAGGGAATCAAAAGTACCTACCTATTTATATTTCGATTGCTGTTATTTTTTACGGTTTCCAAAAATGTATTTACATTTAAACTTATACCTTAAACGAATGCCATAAGACCTAAAGTTATTGACAGAAGAAGAAGTGTTAATATATAATGTACACAAGAAACTGGGTTTATTAATTATATCTAAAGGTCAGATTGATTATAAATGTAAAAAACATTGAAACGAAAATATTATTGTGATATTTTAGGATGGTAAACGTCTTTTAATGATTGAAGACCTTGTGATCAATTAGCATCGGTGTTGAAAAGAACCAATACGGTAGATGGAACTTTTTGGTGGCTGTCGAATGTTTTGGCATGAATGGTGTTATAAAGCTTTATAACATAGATACTTAGTATTTTTTCTGTAATCAACTATGAACCAATGCATACTACATATTTGAATCATAAATTGTTTATTTGCATTATTTTTGGTCTAGCAGAACTTGGCAAACGAGCCCTCATATCACATAATGGATACTCGTTGCCGCCCTTATGGGGGTTAGGAATTTGAATATTGGCGTATCAAAGGTAAATAACTCTTTCATTTCAATTCAGCGGATTTGAGAAAATTAAATAAAAGTAAATAATATACTTGGAATGTGAAGCAGTACCTAGATAAGGTTATTTTGTTGTGCGTGGAAAACTATCAATAAATTTTTGAATGATGCGAGAGGGAGTGTCTAGGGAATGACTAAAAATCACCCCGTTCCTTCTCCTGCTCCTACCGAGGCAGCGGTACAATATTGTACTTGACCCACGACCCCGATTAGCTTTTAGCAGTTTCGATTTAGCCTTCATCATCAGCCTGTTGTCGTCCACTGCTGGATATAGGCGTCCCCAATTGCACGCCACTGAGATCGATGTTCAGCTCTTCTCATCCAACCACTGCCAGCCAAGTCACGGATGTCGTCAATCCACCTAGCTGGAGGGCGCCCTACATGCCTAACTAAATAGTATTTCTAGCTTCTACATTTAAACAAAAATTAACAATGATACAGTATCACCGCAGCTGTTCTCTGGCCCTGGCTCACATATCAGCATGAACTTTTATTATCTCCACTGACCGCTCTATAAACCGAGACCTATCTATCACTTTATCCTTTTGCTCCAGCCGAGGCATTTGCATACTCTCTCTGATTTACGAGCAGTTTACGAACTTACCATCATAGTTTCAAAACAATCAATGTTAATGGACTTAGTAGGTACTTTGTTGTTTACAGTCTGTTGTAAAACCTTGAAAGCATTGATTGACTTTAAAATTGATCCATTTCTTTTAGGGTTAAATGTTATTTAACAATAATATTTTTTATTAATAACTTTCTTTATTAGTAATACACTTATTATTATATATATAGAATACACTAAATCTATACTAATATATACTATATACTACTATAATACTATAAAGAGGTATTTGTAAGTTTTTAAGTTTGTATGTAGCGGGCACACAGTTGGAACCACTGATCGGATTCCAAAAATTCTTTCACTCATTGATAGTTAAAATGTTCCCTAGTTCCCTAATAAGCTATAAACCAGCGAGTGAAACCGCGCGGGAGTAGCTAGTATTACTAATAAAGAAAGTTCTCTAATTACGTTTTATTAATCTTATGAATAAAAAAGTCGTGGTGTAAGGCACCCGCTTCTCGTGCCTTTTGATTCCTAAAGCCTGGTAAGCGCCAATGTGACCTTTTCCGAGTTATGTACTTTTTTAGAGTATTTAGAAACATAGAGCTCCCTTTTCACATGCATGAGGCTGAGGGTTCAAAAGCTGGCAAGCTCTAAAGCGACTTTCCGAGTTGTATAATTATTTAGACACCACTCATATACGGCGAAGGAAAAATTCGTGAGGATACCTGGACTTATAATTTGTAACTATAACTTTGAAATCGCCCAATCTGTCCTTTAGTAGGTAAGTTTCGTTATAATTACTCAAACCTTCTCCGTGTGAGAAGAAGTTATAAATTTATAGGCTGCGATTGAAAATCTTATCATGTGAGGATATAATGTCTTACTCCGAACACACGGAATACAAGTCTATATGAGATCCACAAGTTGTTTCAGATTTGTGTGGCATGTGTTTTCGAAACTTAATATACATTCAGTCAACAAAGTATCGGGAATGAATGTTTTTTTTATGGTTCCAAATTCGAATTTTAATTTTTTTTGTTGTTGTTAGATTGGCATAACTGTTTTCCATTTTGGCGCGGAATTTGAGTTGCATCTGTTATTTATATTAAAAACAGTGCTGTTTTTAGTTTTATAATATCTAGTGTGTATTGCGAATTTCATAATGGACAAAAACATCGAACAAAGAGTTTGTCTTAAATTTTGCATCGCCAATGAAATTTCGTGTTCGGAGGCACTCAAAATGTTACAGAAGGCTTTCGGTGAATCGACTTTATCAAAAACACGTGCTTATGAGTGGTACAAAGCGTTCAAAAGCGGTCGAGATGTGATGGAAGATTTGCCTCGTTCTGGTAGGCCATCAACGTCTGCAACTGAAGTTAACATCGCAAAAGTAAAGGAAATAGTGACTGAAAATCCTCATTCAAGTTTGAGAGAGATGGCCGCCGAACTTTCTGTATGTCACGAGTCGATCCGTACCATTTTAACAAATAATTTGAGTATGAAACGTGTTGCCGCTCGGCTAGTCCCAAAAGACCTGAATTTTCTTCAAAAACTAAATCGCATGAAAGTCACTGAGGACATGCTAGAACGAGTCAGTACCGACCCAACATTCATGAAACGCATTGTTACTGGTGACGAGACGTGGGTTTACGAGTTTGACATGCAAACTAGTCAACAAGCTTCGGAATGGCGCCTTCCAACTGAACCAAAACCGAAAAAACCACGTCAAAGTCGATCAAAAGTCAAAGTCATGTTGACTGTTTTCTTTGACTATCGCGGTGTTGTGCACTCAGAATTCTTGCCCGAAGGTCAAACGGTAAATAAAGAATATTATTTGAGCGTTATGCGGCGTTTAAGAGAACAAATTCGACGAAAAAGGCCAGAAATGTGGAAAGAAAATTCTTGGATTTTGCATCACGATAATGCGCCTTCGCACAAGGCCATCATTGTAAACGATTTTTTGTCCAAACACTCAACAAACACCATCGAGCAGCCACCATATTCACCAGATATGGCTCCAGCCGACTTCTTTCTTTTTCCCACACTCAAATTACCCCTTCGTGGCACCCGTTTTCAATCGTTAGAAGACATAAAGGAGAATTCGCGGCGAGCACTGAACTCAATTCCGGAAACAGCGTTTCAAAAAAGTTTCGATGATTGGATTATTCGTTGGCGTAAGTATATCGTTTCTGAAGGAGCATACTTTGAAGGTGATAAAATAAATTTAGATGAATAACAAACATTTTGTGTATTATTGACTTTTTCCCGGTACTTTCTTGACAGAGTAGTATGTTAAAACAAAACACGACACAGGAGTGTGTCTTAGCATTGCGGGATTAAAACAAAATCAAAACTAAATATCACGCCAAATAAGCCTACGGATCAAATCTTAACTACATCCCGTATGCGTAGATACGTTTTTATACATATGTATATGAAAATATCCTACCTCCGAGCATTGTCACTTCCCAAGTATCACCCTCGCGTTTTCTCGAGCCCATGTTCTTACATGGTACAAGACCAATTTCTAATAGAGTAGGTACTTATTACCAGGTAAAATATCGCTTTCGAATTTGCTCCAATTTACGCTACAGATTATACAAAGTTAATTAACGGCACAGATAAAGTAGACAACACTACCTAGGTTATAAATGACGTCACCGCATTACTTGGGCGCACCGATAAAATACCCCACACACATAGTCGCGAATATTATCTCGGAGCCGAGATAAAACCTTCTTAGTTCACTTTATATATCCTCTTAATATTTTTTCCTATATATCCCATTATCTTCACAGGTTCACGTAACAAGACCAACTTTTCAACTTCAAGTTAAGAACGTTGTAAATTGTACGCATTTATAGAGGCTGTGTGCGCCCTGGGTGGCGAGCTAACACCAACTTATATGTACCCTCCTGGAAGAAAATCTGACCCTTTAGAGCTTTGTCAATAAGGATTATTTTTCTTTGTTATGAAGTCAATGTATTGGTAAGTTTATCGTGGTGTGTGGAAGTAAGTTTCAGAAAGGATTATGGCTATTGTAAATCTATCTGTGTGCTAATGACGCCGGTCGCGGATTAGGTCGATACTCGCGAGTTTTTTACTGTTTTATTACTTGACGCCTTGTTATTGTTGAGAAATTTCGATTGTAAAAGAAAAGTGTGTTGTCGCCTTTATTGCGTGTAGGCACCATGGGTGTAAAATTGTAATTTGACGGAACCTTAATTCGTCAATGTGTCATTGTTCGCTTTGATCCAACCGCTGTGATTGATTTCATGCTGTTAGATTTGTAAATTTTAAGACAATTGTTTTTAAATCACCGTTTTTAAAGATTATTCTGGTTTAGACATATATTTCCAAACTTTCTTAGGAATTTAATTATCATTTAAAACTGACAATAGCAATTTTCACCTAGCGTAAGAAAGTAGATTGAAGTCAAGTCGGTGTTATCACTCGATAAATTTTCGGCTGACATCGTGAAAGTACAGCAATGTAATTATAAAGATTAATTCAATTATTACGATACAGGATGTTCACATTCAAGAACAAGACATTTTAAACGATAAGCTTAATTAATTTATGTTGTATTAAAGACAAAATTAAGAGCGAGTCGCAAGGCTTCATTTTATTATGCACTAATAATACAGATATGCAAAGATTGCGAACTCAGATCTTGGTTTATTAATACTTTAACGAGATATCTTATTAACGCATTAATAAGACAAATGCGGTATAGTACGGCTTGACAGCGGTAATTACTACCAATCGTACTTGTTCATTAATCAGAATGAGAGAAAAAATAAAATCAAAAAACATATGAGAGTTCCGAGATTGCTATGAACGATTTATAAGTGGTTCGTTTTCTATACATGAGATTTATTTTGATATTTTACACGTACGTTTCGGTATAGAGTTTACTACGAGTCGTCACCAGTAATTATTATCAGTCAAATTCACTGCTGTTTAACTGTTTAAAATGTTTACTTTGAAAGATCCCATTATATTTTACTATTAAAGAAAAGACAATTATCAGTAATTAATTGTTTTGAAAATAGAATCAAACAACGTATAAAATTACCTCATACAACAAAACGCGAAAACCAAATACGATGAATCAAAAACGAAACACTAAAACTCATAACAAGAAAAAGCCACATTTTCAAAACCATATTCCCACGAGATTTAACAAAAAGAACGACTTGTACTTCAGTCGACGTTTTAAGACGCCGTCTTAGAGTTGAGTTCACATCGATAAGAGTCTTAGAAACACTTCGATTGTGACGATATCTGTTAACAGTTCCATCATAAAAATACGAAAGCTCTTTAACACTACATTCCTATAAGACAATTTATTGCCATATTTGACCCGACACACAATAACGCCCACTCACACATAGCCATAAACTCTACATTGAAAATCAATTTTTACATCGCCCGGACAATGTGTGGTGTACAATAAATATATGAATGGTGCCGTTCAAGTTTCAACTATGACTTTCCTACAATTTCTAGATTATTGCTCGTTGTTTAGGCTTAAGCTGGTTCCTAGGATGTATCTTAGGGTTTGCTTTAAGTACTTAATTTTGATTTAAACTAAGTTGTTAACTGTTGTTAAATAATATTTCAATAAGTTAGTGCATTATTGTCATCAATTTTGTGTGAGTTTAATCTGTATGTTGATGTAAACACTAAAGTAAATTTAGAGATCACCATCTCATGTGGAAACAGCATAATTTCTGATTAGATGCTAAACAAATTTTGTTGTGTACTATATAATAAATTAGTAAACCTTCGATATCCACGAATGTAATCAGGATGGTGAAACTATAATAAAACTTTCAATTAATAATGTCACTGACGGATCTTCAATTCCTTTCTGTAATTTGTTAATCAATACCTAAGCTTTAACTAGATAAAGTTTCGAATTGTCATACTTCGCTGCATACCTGCAACAAACATATATGACAGTTTAGTAGAACTATAGTACCGTTACGATATAATTGAATTAACATAAGAAAATAATGTTAACAGTAAATGATTTTTATTTCGCTACCGGCCAAGTGATGACGGAGCTGCTGGTCAGCCGGACGTTATGTTGCTAATTTGTTTTGTTATATTGTTTTTAGTTCAGAGACAATGGAGTGAGAATGTTATTACTTTACTGTTTGTACAGTGACGGTGTTTCGGTTAGAAGTGTTTGTCAATAAAATATTACTGGGAAGAATTATTAAATTGAGAGTTAAATAATAATTACTATGCCTACCATTGTAATCCGACTTATTTTTGAAATGAGAAAATTTTGTAAGTTTAGTTAAATGATTGTATTTATTAACTCTTTCATGTGAAAACTACACAACTGACTTGAATGAATCACGGTACTAAGATTTGAATAACCATAGTCTGCGAAGGAACTGAGCTGGTAGATTTTATATTATAAGTGGAAATGATTCAAAAGATTATTTAAAGGCGCGATTTTATTTTGGAACATTGTAGGGAAACTAGAAACTGTTATAAAGCAAATTTTTTTCTTCCCGCTATGCATGAGAGGAATTAAGAAAAATAAAATTTGTAAAAGTTCCATATTAATTACTTTTCAGAAAACTCAATCATAATAACACACTTGTCATTCCCTAAAGATATGAACAGAACCTACGAAAACTGAAATAGGTAATAAAATATAAAAATATGTAACACGTCTGATCCGATTCGTAACGGTTGTGACCGATCCGAGCATAAATAACATTCAAATTGTTGCGCATGGGCATCGAATAACTCGGATAGGGTGTCGCTACTGATTCATAACCATCTTTAATATACAACTGAATTAAACAAAAATAAACTCTATAGGTATAAACATAGAGATGTTTATGACATTGTTGTTGTATTCTCTGACACGATAACAATATTATTGGTATGTAATATGTAAGATAATATACAGATTATACAATAAACTAAATACAATCAATTTTAAATGTTATTTATGATAAACGGTAGATTATTTCATTTTGAAAAATTGTTCGTGTAATCCCACCTTAGAAAGTGTAGTGTTACATAAAATTAAATATTAATATCAGTCGTGTACACCTTGCTTTAAGTACTCATTTTATTTGTTAATGCTTAGCTTATACATAGTTTCGAATTAGCCGAGTATTTTATGTGACAGGGCGGCAAACGAGCCGACGCTACCTACACCCGTTGGTAAGCAATGCGCGCCGCCCATGGACATCAGCAACGTAAGTGGAGTTATGAGTTCATTACCGGTCTTTTGAGGTTAAAGATTTGGGAATTGAGGATAGGTAGAAGGGGGAATGCGCCTCCGTTAACCGCGCTTACACGGCAAAACACAACACTGTTTCTATTGATATGCAATTTTATCAATATTTTTATATCATCATCATCAGCCTATAAGTGGCCACTGTTGAGCAAAGGCCTCTTCTCTTCTCTTCGAAGAAGGTTTAAGCATTAATCACCACGCTTGCTCAATGCGGGTTGGCGATTTCAAACTTATGATAAGAAATTACAAGTCTAGGTTTCCTCACGATGCCAGTGGTGTCTAATTTCATAGAAAGTAAATGTAACTCGGAAAAAGTCACATTGGTACTTGCCAGGTTCCGAACCCATACCCTCGTCCATAAGAAGCGGGCTCCTTAACCTCCGGGCCACCACGACCTTTAATATTTATATAAAATTTTAAATATTGATTTTTAACAATAAACTATTAACAACAACGATCAATTCATCAGTACTTTTGTACTCGTACACTTATAATGATTACTTAAACCATTGCTTATTAATGATTTTGTTCCGAAAACAATTTCTAAAGAATATGTCAAGTATCATTAAATTATTCTGCATACGGCGGCAAGAGCCTACATGGGTAAAGCCTGCTTAACTTATGTTAGTTTAGTTATGTTGATTAAATTATTTAATAGGCTAACAACGTTAATAGGTTGTGTAACATCGGTACTTCGATACTGATCTAGAACGGTATCCAATGGTAATATATAATGAGAGGGCGCATAATTATAATATTATACCAATTACCTAACGCTGTACCTGCAAGGTATAAGGAAATATAGAAATGAGTACATCGTTGACATAATTATGTTAAACTGTTAATTTTATAAGCGATTTAAGTAATTTGATTTGGTTCAGATCAAGTTTTACTTGTAAGTTTTGCTATGTGAAATAAACGTGCCTAACGCGTTGATGTCTTTTGTACTGAGCTCTTAAAAGTTTTGTATTCTTAAGTTTTTTGTTGACTCAATTTTTTGTTATTTCTAAAACTGTTTTTGGTTACGTTTTCTGCTGTCTGTGTTTAGGAGTTTTTGATTTAATGCATTTATTTAAATGCTGAATAAAAAATTTCTTTTATTATTAAGTTGCAAATATAAATACAAAAACGTCAGTTTAAAAAACATGCACTTATCTTAGTAAAAACTAAAAAAGCAATCAATATTTATATAACACCCGCGTTGATGTCTTTTCCAAGTGCGCTCTCATTGCGTAGCGCGTCAGCTTAATGCGTTACAAAGCAGTTAAAAGCTTTAAGAATTAATTAATAGTCCTGTAGTTAACAATGTTCAAGTGTTCAATATAATTATCTTTATACCAAAGTATTATAATAATTTTCTTTGAAGAAAGTAAATTAATTTTAGAAATGTAAATTTGTTTCGTTTATGAAATGGTTACTTGTACCTATATCCACGACTTACTTGGTTGGTTATACAATAAAAAAAAAAAATCCTTTTGTATGTTTGACAGTTGAAGTTAGTTTTGTCCTCAGAAATATGCTTTAAACACTAACATTCGGTGTCGGTCGTACAAGATAATAACTAAATAATAATTTATCACTTTGATATATTGTTAAAGATGTATATTAAAACCACAGTTACCTTAGAAAATGTGATGAAAGTTAAAAACAAACATTGTTAACATAATAATTAGATAAAATCGTTGCATATTAATTATCACTTTAATTTCAAACAAAAAAACTTTTGGACACGAAACTCTCTTAACTTAGTCAACATTTATCATTAAAACTAAAGAATCTCATAACGATATATCATTTAATATGTAATACACAATCAGTGTACCGCATCATTTAATATAATATATGTTATATATACTTAGCTATATCGTTAAGGCAACGGCTCTAGCCACGCGCCTAAATCGTCCATATACATAGGAATCACCGTCAAACCGTACATTTCAACCGTAAATCGATGGGAGGTCTCCTAATTGTTGATCATATGCAAATATCACTATTAACACAACGATATTTTATCAAAAAACCATGTTTGATATTTTATGTACAGAGTGTTTACTTTTGTGATGATCAAAAAATTACAAAGTAGTTAATGAACATTTAATTTTGCGGAGACAAGACTAGAAGGAGAGTAGGTAGGCCGTTACCACGCAGTTTTACGTACGACCATAGCTGATAAAAAAATATACTACTAACACTTATTAACATTACAAAGTCCTCCAAGTAATTGTTGACATCTTACCCACATGGAACAACTGAGAAAAGCTCTACTAGTTTCGAGCACAACGGGACTCTTATCCATGAGCAGCAGCAACTGAAAACGAGTAGAACTTTTCTCAGTTGAGCCACGTGAGTAATATATTATTTTAAATAAATAATAGGAGGACTTTTTAATATTTATAAATGTTAGACACAGTCGCATGACGGGCCTTTGTTATGAACAAGCATATTAAGAGCAAAATCCGGTAATAAAGGCGGGTCTAGGCAGAACCTCGTAATACAAGCTAAAAAGTCTTATAATAAGTGTCGACTTCTGTTAATCATTCAAATTCGGGTCATACAAATATTATTAGAATTTTCTATACCATTTATACACATAAGTACTGGAACATAAATAAATCAAATATCCCACAAAGCAGGCCACCCTGTATATTAATGTGGCCCGATTTTCCTAGTATATTATTATTATGCATAAAGTCTTGATGAAGCGCGTGTATACATAATCTATTGTTTATATTTCACGGCTTTTGTTAATGACGTTTGCTTTAAATTAATACGTTTTCTATTGAAGTCGATGAGGTTTCGACATGTGAATTATTGGCCAGCGCCGCGGGAGGCCGTCTTGTTATTTATACGAGTTTTCGATGAAAACTGTTTTGTTTGTGATATGAATTTTGTATGGTATGCTGGATGAATTCCTTAGAAAATATTAGATGTATTGTTAGATAGTCTTTATAATTGTGGATTGGTAGAGCCATATTGATTTCGATCGATTTTGTGTAAAATTGTAGCCCTTGTTTGTCTGATAGGGAGCGCGTGTAAATTAGTTACGATCAGCTAATGTCGGACTGTCTGTCTTATTCTAGGCACACTTTAGAACATAGGCAGTAAAAGCAAAGAAAGTAATAACAACTCATGTTTATAGTTAACTACAATTACCCAAACATAGATACAGGTCTTACCTAATTACAATATAACTACAAAATATGTATGTTCAAGGCAAATACTTCATAAAAATTCTAAATAGGAAAAAGGTAATATGTTGATTAAAAAGAAATACCACAGAATCCCGCTGCTAAAATCACGCCATTTATATTTGATTGGTACCTATAACATATTTGTACATTATAACATGTTCAACACCTATAAACATGTTTACCCCTACGCACTTTGACAACTGACTCATCGTCATTAGCAAAAAGTGGATTAATTTACAACGTAATAGAAATATCATAGGATACTTAGAATGTTTTTTAATAGTTTTATTAATATTGGTCTAGCAGATTTTGCGCGAAAGCGTGACAAACATCCCCATTTTTTGACGTTGACACCATAAATATCAAAATATACTATGTAATTTGTAGGTTTATTAGGAAATAATCATAGCTATCATTTGGTAATGTGACTATTTGATTTTAGTTGGTATGATATTTTTCAACCCACTTCCTCATAGAGTGGCTCTAACCCCATGGCAATAAGGCACCATAATGACACCTGTAATCAAACTGTGACTTTTTCATTACTATTATTCACTCGTGAATAATAGAGTGTTTTTTATATGATTGGGTGGGTTACGCTTATACTTGTGCTAAAATGCTACCCGCGAAAACCCCTCAAAAAAAGAACACCTAATTTTTTAGTCTATGACCGATGCGCGCACAATTGAAAACTGATAAATTTTCCAGCATGAAATATTTTTGACGACTCGTCTAGTTTTATCTTTTGAAGTTATTTTAAATTTTTTAAGTATTATTTTTTGAGAAGTGAGTGAGTATTGATGATTACCGTCCCGGGCTTCCTCGCCTCGCTGTTCGGGCCTCAATCACCAACATTACACACTTGTACCATATTGTAGTATATTTTATTTTATACAATAATTGCATTGATCTTGTAACTTGTATGAAAATTGTGAATCACTATAGTGCGCTAAATGTGAGATACATTAATATATTTATGTACCTATATAAAGTCAATGAATTGACGATCTCAAAAAGTTGAAAGTAGGCGGTTATATAAATTATAATTTGAGACTAGCGAGCGCCGCGGCACCGCCCGCTTTACTGGTCAATTAGAGGCGACGCCCACGCTACATTTGCATAATATTATATTTAAGTTTCGAACCTTTTTTGCTAAAAATATCTAAAGAGATGAAATCAGATACTTTTAAAATTCTTTGACAATGTTAAGCCTCGTTCTGGTTTCTAAGTATCGGACATTAATCTTACTTTAAAAACGGATAGAACTAGCCATTATTTATAGATTAAATAAGTCAATATTTGTTCTGTTTGGGAGTTGAGTTCGTGTATTTGGAAAATTGCCATTAGTTTTGTTCGTCGGCTTGTGCAAAGTATTCTTAAGCTAATACTTTAGTGTGACAGGTTGACAGCAGTTGTACACATACATATGTACGCAAATCCATGACTAGTTGAAGAGATGGATTAAGTTTCACCTTATTTATTATTTTTTAATATTATCGCTTGAGGATTTAATTTATTCCAAATTCGAAAGTAAACGTAAATCGACTATTATTAGTTCTGTTACTGAATAGTACTCATTTCCTAATGGTTAGCGAACGTAATAAGGGCGCTGTCAGCCTTATAGGGGTTTTTAGGAATATTTGAATATTAAATACAACTTTTTTTATTTGATTGACCATATACAAAATATCAATTTAAATGTAATCTCCAATCATAACACGAGATTAACGAGTGTCACAGCTGTAACGTTTATTTGATGCTCATCTGTTCTACGTGCCCAGCCGTGTACCATTAATGCCCACTCATTTCACTCAATATCATCCAAAAGCCATATAATTTATTTTTGTGTCGATAAAAGTCCAATATATATGTCGATGTCAAAGTTCGAATGGACGCCACTCACCAATCTATACAGAGCCTTCAGAATGCATCGGAATGTCACCCAACGCCTCGCCATAGACAAAATGTATAAAATTGTTGTATTTTAATACGGCGCATAAAGCGCGGTCCGACTTTATACCGAGTATCTGTAATGGCCGAGAGGGAAATCCGAAAATGTCACTTTAAATAATCGTGTTCATTAGTAAACATTTAAAACACGCATTAGGAACGCTGGGTGCCGGCGCCCGACACGATCACAATCTCACTACACATAAATGTATTACCGTCCTTTTTACTCCATCGCTACGTACGCCCGAGTGAGAGGGACGATGCTACCTAAGCCGCGGTTTTCGAATAAGGAATAGAGAGGTGAGACGGCGATTGCATCGACGCATGCGCAGGGGATACGTACTAATTAAGCGCCGACTCTTACCGATAAACGGTCCCAAAAGATCCTCTCCTAAGATGTTGCAATTAAGACATACACTCAAAATAAGCGGGCGTCGAGAATCGGTACGATTTAATCGATTCCCGTTTAAATTAAACGTCGATTAGTATTTAAATTCGGACACACAATGTTTGACGACCCGCCGCGACGTAATTGGTGATAATTTTTTTAATTGATATTGTCGTTTGTGTGTCGATTGTAGCGATTTATTTTATTGGTAATCGTCACGGCGTCGGCTCGCGGCTCGCACTCGTAGGCGTCCCGTAACGCGTACACTTATTGTGCGCTATTATGTAATTTTTTAATTGGTCACAGTTGACATTTAGCATCGTTCAATTACTTATTTAAAATATGAGAGTTTCTTTTTCGAAAAATTAATTGTCGTGTTTCTCTGCGGGCCTTTTATGACTAAATATAATAATGGTGATGTGTCGTGCAGCCTCGTATCGGACGGATTGGCTTAATTGATGCATTCGATGTGTCGGAGGTTGTTGTGGGCTTTGTAGGATGTCGTAATAATGCCAACGTAACGGAGAGTTGGATTCGATGCGGTGGAGTGTGTATTGTTTGCGGGTCGTAGCGAAACATAATAATTAGTTAGTAAAGTACTGAAAGTTGTGTGGTGTACTTGTGTTGCCTCACGCACCGCACTGGTGGTCGAGTTATTACCATGTGCCAAGTTTATGGATACTTGTCCAAAACCATTTGCAAAATACACTATTTATAAGATTATGTTTTACAAGTGTTTTGTGAACTCAAGTTGATATTGCTATGACGAATACTTAGTACTTATTAAGAATTGTTTATGAGATTATAAATAAGGGAAAAGTTAAGGCTTTCAGTACTGTTAAAAAGATAATACGAATTTGGTTTGATATTAAACAGACATGAGCGAGCCATGTCTTTGAAATCAATTGATTGTATGTATTTTTATATTTTTTATTTACATAGGTTAGCAAAGGCAAAGAGTTCTCATTCGAAACTTTTTAACATGTTTTTATTTACCTTGTAGTGTTTGCATGCATATTACTGAAGTAGATTCTTAAAACTATATGTTGAAGCAAATATCTTCAGCAGTAATGTGTACTCATTTAGTTTGCATTACCATAAATGCTGAGCTCTAAGACTTTACACTAAATCCATAACATAGCTGTCATGGTTAGTCCCAGGACTTATTGATATGCGTGATAAAATATTATTGTTTAATTTAAATATCATGTATCTAAGGTAATTGTCTTGTTGATTGATTGCAGTCGCAAACAAGACGCATGCGCCTGTCGATAAAGTAGCGGCTCGATATTAGATGTAGACAAGTTATTAAATATTGCTTAGCTACTGACTGCACGCTTGGCCCAGTGGCTAGGCAACTGGCTGCTGTGCAACGTGTCGCGAGTTCAATTCCCGCACGAAATAACACTTGTGTTATCCACAAATTGTCGTCTGGGTGGCTTGTGTATGTGAATTTGTATGTTTGTAAACGTACCCATGCCATGACACAAGAGAATCCTAGTATGGGACAACTTTATCTTTAATTTTAAGAAAGAAAAAAAATTCGAAAAAAATGTTCTTACTTATTTCACAAACTTTCTTTTAAGCACAATATCTACATAGAAAAGTACCCATTCGTTACAAAGCTCAACTCTGCCATACTTAAACTTAACGAATTTGTAAGTATTGAGTTAAGTTACCATTAAACGTCTCTGAGTGCGGTAGTGGGTCTAAAGAAAATAACAGTTCTGCACTTCTAATCTTAATAAAGCCGTATGTTCGTTTGTACGTAAGGACGGATGCGAGCGTCCGTCGGATATCACGCGTTAGAAGATGATGGTTAACTACACTAATTGAACTTATTGAGCTGCGTGGTGGGTAAGACATCTCTACCTAGTGGCTACAGGTTCGGTTCCGTTATTGGACTTAATTAAATCAAGGCATTTGAAAATGGTTTGGGTTGGTGGTTGAGTGTGGTCTCAAGTTCGATACCCGAGACAGGAAAGTTTGATTAAGGTTTTTTAAATATCCTCTAGGTCAGCATCTGGAATAGTCTACATGGAATTCATGGAAAAAAATAGTTTTAGATTTATTAACACAGTCCAAAATCGTTCAAGATCCATCGTCATGCATACTAAATTTTTCATTCCACTTACAGAAAATTCACGTCACGTCATTAAACGCACTTAAAACAAAGACCTTCGTTTGTCAGTCTACCTGCTTAACCCGTAGAAAGATCAACCGTAAACATTCTCTGCAGAAATATTGACTGTAATGATCTTAAACACAGTATTGCTAAACTTGGTCCTTGCATTAACAGGTTAATTTTAGCGCGAAATCGAAACTTTTAACCGAAATATATTAGCGACGTACTGTTAAACTGTTTGTCATACTGTTCATGTTATTTTTGGAAATTGTAAATTTAATACTTTAAGATATACAAAGGATCAAATCCTTTTTCATCTCAGAGTCAAGTTCAGCAACTTTGACTCGTAATCTATATCTACACTAATATTATAAAGAGCTAAAATTTGTGAGTTTGTATGTTTGTAAGTTTGTATTTTTGTATGTAGGGGGTAAACTTTGGAACCGCTAGTCGGATTCACAAAATTTTTCACTGGTAGGTAGCTACAATGTTCCTGAGTGCTACAGGCTATAAACATCACACTACGATTAAATGGAGCCAAGCAGCGGGTGAAACCGCGCGAGAGAAGCTAGTAAACCATATACACGTACTTTTGAAGTGTTTTAATGGAATAATAATAGTCCCTCAATCCTTTCACCTGTGAAGCTAGGTGTTCGTTTCAAAGTATAGATTCGAATGGAGAAGATCGAACGCAAGGACTTTCATCATCGTTACTCTCTTTTTTTTATAATATCCAAATATTAAAAGTTTCCGTAAATAGTGACTGCACGGTTGGCGCGGTGGCTGGGCAACTGGCTGCCGCGCAACGTGTCGCGGGTTCGATTCCCACACGAAACAACTCTTTGTGTGATCCACAGATTGTTGTTCCGGGTCTGGGTGTGATGTGCATGTGAAATTGTATGTTTGTAAACGCACCCATGACACAGGAGAAAATACAAGTGTGAGGCAACGTTTAAAAAAAAAAAGAAAAAAAAGTGACGTTAGTGTCAATTAATGAAGGGCGGAAGAAGCTTGAAGAGCTTTGGCACAACTGATCCGGCTTGAACGCAGTGATTCTACGCCTTCATAGAAACCAGTCGTGAAAAAAGACATGCGTAGTTTTTCGTTCTATGAAGTTATCGGAGGCCCAAGCCTTAGGAGACTATCAATACTAGGGGATTTCACATTTAGCAGACCCTGGAGTGCGTTCTCTACTCTGAACCGTTTATACTGAGTACTGCAATCCACTTGCCACTAGAGCTTAATTTAAATTCCAGTAGTGATCTGCTACGAAAGCGAGGTCTTTATGGTGACGATGGTGAAGGATTTTTTTGACTAGTGTAAAGTTTGAGCACAAGGAGTAATTTTCTTGGAACTCAATTAATATTGTTTTAGGTGGTTTTGATTACTATTTGGCATAGTTCTTTTTTATTGTTACAGTTTACATTTGTAATCAAATAAATGTAATGTGCCTTTCTATCAATATTATACCATAAAGCAATAAAACCGATTTGTACTCATATGATCGAAACAAACGCGGATTTACTCCAATTTACAAATTAGTAGTACCATGTGTTGAGTAATTGATACAGGGCGCATGCGCACAGCTCCAACTATTTGTATAGAAAGCGTGTGGCCAAAAGGTTGCATTTAAGTAATCTCAACCGATCACGATCGCGTGACGAATAAATTCCATCGATATATCGATTTTATATCGATTTTTATCACGGTTTACGGGAACACAGTCCGATTCCGATGTGTGAGTATAGATAAATGCTTTCAATTATATCGATAAATCGTCTATTATAATGAACTAGCGTTTACACGCGGCGACGCTGCCCCAATGTGAATATTTTAATTTTGTAATGAATATGCTGGATTTATTAAAAACTATTTCGATTCTAATGAGGATTTTAAATTATGTAGTCAGCAGTTAGGTGCAGAGCATCGTTTCGATATAATTGAAACACCTACCGCCTCCTCGTATATTACATTAGCTGCTATTGACTAAGGTGATAGCGTCTCTAATGAGGTTATATTCTGAGTAAAGAACAATTGGCAAAACACAAAATATACCACTGAATATACGGTGTAACATTCAAGCAGTTATTGCTATGTATGTACAGACAGACAAAAGTTTATATAAAGAAATGTATCTGACAATGGACTGAGCAAATATAGATTTTGTTCTCGCTCGTCTGTCAAATGTATTTCACGGCGTTTTATATATTTTTATAGCCGGCAATTTGAACATTTCCACAGTGACGAATCGATTCAGTGTATCAGTTCTATCGATCCTAATAGAACCGAATAAATATTTAATTATCGGCCTTTATAGTGAATGGTAACGCAACGGATTGGATTGCTTTGTTAATGATTTTAATTTGTTTGAGCGGCGATTTGGTATCAGATGAATCGTCTGATATCGGATTGCGATCAAGGGTCATTGAGAAACGGTTCACACTAATTCCTAACAAGAAAAATCCGCTGCACTTTAAACAAGAACCGATTGTATTACGTCGAAGCGAAACAACGTTTTTGTAGGTATAAAAGTGTAATGAAAATCGATTGTGAAAGTTACCGATTGAAACCATCGATAAAACTGACCGACCGTGTGAATTTCGTCGTCTGAGACGTTCGACTTTAACATTTTAAAAATGTGTTCTAAAGGCGTTACTTCTTAACGTCCACCGCACGAGCTAATGTAAAGCTAAACTTGCGTTAATCATAGTTATTAGGCGGTTTATTACTAGTGGTCCGCACGTTAGCGGCTCGTAGGCGCGTCACTTTATGTATCGATATTCCTGACGTACGAGACCAATAACGCTACGTTTATCGCGAATCATAAACAGTTTTGCATATTACGGTTATGGTATGGTACACTATAAATTTAACAACAACTCAAGTAACTCATCAACGTTTTATTATTTGAATATATTAACATCGTAGTCGAATTTATCGATATTATATCGATATGGCAGCCATCAATCACGCGTCGGTTTGCATGAAAGGCAATGAAGACATTACCCCCAATAATAACACCTCGAAACCTTAGACGGGCCGCGTTTATTAGATCAATAACTTTATAATGCAAAACGATTTATTATTATATAATTATACAGCCATAATCGAGCAACGATTAATTGGAGTAGACGTTATAATCGATCACACGCCGTGACGAATCGGGTTGTTTGGTATCGATTTTTTTCGACTCGACTAATGCGTATAGGGCAGTATGTTTTAATGACTACGATTTAGTTTATCGTATGATCACGATATTAATGAGTATTCGTTTGGAGTTTATTTAATCAGTGCTCTTTGAATAAATGAGATGTTCCATCGGACTTATGTGCTCGCGCGTAGTTGTTTATTACATGTTAATATTTTCACTCGGTTACGTTTCCGCCGTCGCCCTGGTGTTAGTAATTAACGTGGGTCCACACAACATATCTCATGTCGGCCTGCGATCACGTGTTTATCGATAGATTAACTGTTTATCGATATAAATTGTTTTTATTTTGCATTTAATTATTATAGTGTTGTAAGTTAGTCTGTGAGGCATGGATCTATCGATTGTCAGATAAAATTGAATTATATCGAATCGAATCTAAGAACGTAGGTTTAATCAATGTGACACTCGTTATTTGATCATTTCGATTCTAGATATCGATAGAAGTGTGATTGATGTTCGATAATTATTTTGAAAAAGCTGTTTGTCTAATGTTGTAATAAACTTAGTTTCTTGCATGTATTTAGTGTTGTGATTAATCTAGTATTGATGCACTTAAATGATAATTGAAATCGATTAATTAAATGGCTGAGTTGCCTATGAGAAAAAGAAAGCCTAGTTAGTTATGACTTATGAAGGAATGACTTTTGTTGGAGACGAGAAATGAAAATATAATCTTGCGGCTATTCTGTTTAATTATTCTGTAGGTAGATTATGACCCACATTTAAGGTCTATCAAGGATAAAGGTACCTACTATCATTTCGGTTCATGTTACTGGAAGGGATCAACATAAATATGGTACTATGTACCGCCACCTCGGCCTTGGAGCGGGGTGGTTCCCTCTCGTCCAACCCAGGTCGGTAGAAGTCATTTGATGATTTGCCCCCTTGAAAAAAGGCACCAAATATGAGAGATATCCACAGTTAATAGCCGAATGTTTCTATGTACCTCAGTGGCATGTATTACTTAAGCACCTTAATGTCTTAAAAATAAGGTCTATACTTAAATGTGGTGATCAAAATTTTCTGCGGTTACATGAAGTTTGAAGGTTAGGTTCAAGTGTGTAGCTGTAGGTAGTGTAGGCAGCTGTATATGCAATGTAGGCACCTATATGTAGGTAGATCACGAACGAAACATTACTACTTACACGAGCACACATCTGGAGCACGACGGAACGACAATGATGTAGATATACTGGAAGATACAAAATTGTAACATACCCAGTAATCAGCGATAGTAAAAAAACACAATTATTTAAAAAAAAGTGGGTGGATGAAATTATGCTTCTCAAGTGCTCCTTCACTGTCGTTTTATTTCCAAAGTAATTAGTTATTCTTAACAATAACTTTGGAAATAAAACGAAGAATGTACTTAGCTACATTTTCAAGCAATTTCGTATTATATTATATCCTAATAAAACTTTAAAGACAAGTTGAAACCAGCAATGACGGTTGTGCGTGTGTTCGATTACCTCAGGAAACTACCTTTTGTGTGATACTAAAATTCTGGGACCATCAGTCTGGGTGTGATGTACCTACCTATATGTCAAATTCTATGTTTGTAAACACAATGTTCATTACAGCTGCACTTGGATTCTTCTATTAAAGAGGCTAATTAATATTGATATATATGAATAAGAATAATTATGAGAAATTTATTCACAAGTTCCTTTTAAAGGTTCATCAGCATCGTAGCACTTCCAGCGGCCACTTATCTGCGTCGAGGTGAAGGGTCATCAATTAGGGCGAGCACTATTTTTAACCCGCCGACTGCAACCTTTCATCTCCGCAACCGGCGTGCAATCACGGATTAACCCTAAACGAGAGTAAATAGAAGCAATTTTGTGGTGAAATGTACCGCATTTATGTTTCGTACGGCGTACCTCGCTCCTAGCTAGATGCGGCTTGTGATTTCCTTGTAAGCGGTTCTTGGTAAAATCACTATCTCACGTCAGCTGCAATCGTGAATGAAACAACGAGGAAAAGATTTGTATTCAGGGTCTGAGTCACGACATTTTTTTGGCGAAATTTTGTATGCAAACCTCGTCCGTGTATTATTTAAAGATTATTTCAACCAAACCGAAGGAAAGGTAACCACAAAAAATATTTTTATACCTATGCTTTGAATATTAGTATATTCAAAGCATAGGTATAAAAATATTTTTTCTTTTCAGCGTTACATATAACTCGGAAAAAGTCATATTGGTACTAGACAGGTTTCAAACCCGGCGCTGGTTATTCTGCTCATTCTTGAGAAGCGGGTGCCTCTCGCGACATTTTAAAAACAAAAAATATTTGTATCATGTAATGGGGAAGTAAAAATGACAATTTAAGTTTCTCACCAGTATACCACAAGCTTCAAGCTGTGCATTAGTAATTAGCTGATTAAATTCCACGTATGACAAGAGATCATTATCAGTAACAAAAGGCAAACTAAAGGCTCTTAATCTTTTTTAGAAAGTGAGCGCCTCATTTCCCGGCTACGATCATAATTCCTCATATCAAAAAAATATCTCATCGGATCTATTCCCATTTCTCAAATCTATTAAGCTGTATCTGATAAATAAACTATACAGAGACACACAAAAATGTTGTCCCAAACGTAAAGGGGACATAAAGAAAATTTTATTCAATCGACAAGAGACATTTTGAATCAATTAATAAATAATAAAAGTTGTTCGTGGAGTGGACATTACCGGAGTAGAAACAATAAAATGCGGAGCGTTCCTTCCCCATAAATCGGTGTAACAAGTGTCCCACTGCGCCGGCGCAGGCCGCGGGACACTGCGACCGCACGGTGGCATAAATTACTCGGCTGCTCGCGGCGGTGCACGGGTTGGCCCGCACGTCGGTCGCAAGGTGCACCCACTGAGGGGCTGTGGACTCCATCTTTCGGAAGCTTTAAAACCAATACCTACAGGATTCAAGTCGTTTGGGCAACTGTTTAGGGCCTCGTAAAATAGATAATTAATTTTAATATGTTCACGTGAAGTTTGGCTGCTTTGTTTATAACATTAGGTTGTTAGGTTGAGGCTGTATGTTAATCCTCTTTTTGTCACCTCGCAGACTGACAGATCTAATAGTTGTTATAGAATTTGTGAAAATGCAGCGAATTCTAGTTTGTTCGCTATGATTACGTCATGAATGCAAATTAATAGTGAATTGATTAATATGTTCTACCTGCAAATAATTTATTCATTAACAATCCCAAAAGATCTAAATTAACAAAATCATTTCATGATAAAGTTAACAAAAAACACAATTAGACAAAAAACGTATTTATAGACATTTAGAATCACGTCCAGCGCTCCCATGTTCCATAGGTTAAAATAATTACATTAGTTTGGTGGCAATAACAATAATTTTGCCCCGTAAAGGATTGCCCCGCGGGGCACTGCGTCCACAGATCACCAGATATGAACTTTGAGTTACGCGACAGCCTCTCCCTGTGTTGCCATGTTGTCGCGACAAATTTTAACGTCGTTGTGAGACCCTACTAAGCTAAGAACGTGGTTCCTATTGGTTATGGTATCTTTCAGGTTCACGATATATTTGGTTTTACATTGTTAAAAGGATGAAAAATTTCAATACTTAACTGCTTCATATGCAAGATACTTAATTTAGACTGGCGATATTTTTTTACTCAGGCCCTACAACATATCTTTCTTCATGGGATAGGTAGGAAGGCAAACGATGCATCTTCTGCTGGTAAGCAGTCATCGCAACCCGTGGGTACAGAAGTTCAAGCGCATTGGCGATTTGAGAATCTGGAGATAAGAGGGAGGGAGAAGGAGGATTCACCATCAGATACTTCACTCACATGACATGGCGAAATACATTAAAAATACAAAACATGATGTCCAACAAAACAAAAGATGTATGCTTCCCTGTAAAATCGCACACGGCATATAAAAAGAACAATAAGGTGTCACCTTACCTAACAGTCATCTTAATTTTTTACATACTTTTGTTTTTTCATCAGTTATTTAATTCTAATATACAAAATATAGACTTGAATTGTAGACGGACTAAGATTAGATACTATAATTAGTGCCCTAGGCTGTACTGGCACGTATAGATCTCTACTTGTGTGAACTTTGGCGTTGTATGATGACGATCAAAATGTTACAAGATGGGCTCATTTGTTGCCTGTGACATGTTCTCTTATTTCTTGACACGAGATTTACATTTGTGAATGTTACTTAAAGCATATAATTATTTAATATAATTTATGTGGTTGGTGTGTGAGTGAGCTTACCGAAGGCCCACTTCTTATATCCCTAACAATCCCCAAGAGACCAGGAACATAATTGTAAATTTTTTGGTGTTAAGAGTGTCAATGGGTGTCAAGTGATCCCTCTACTCGTTTAACGAACTATTGAATAAAAAATAAATAAATATATAAATAAATGAGCAGACAAGATGGTTAGCAATGAGCGCCGGCCATGGACACCCGCTACACCAGAGGTATGGTGCTTGCTTTTTAATTCTGCAAGCTGTTTTGATTAACGTTACTCCGTTCTTGTAATAGAATCTCTAATTGAAAAACATCAATTTTTAGCATCATTATTGCTGGTTTATACTCTTCTACTATTTAACGCTTCTCTTGAACTCTCGATCAGAATCTTGAACTCTTCGTCAACTTCTGCTTGTCAATTACAATACATAGTTTCAAAATACTGGATACCTAACTACAAGTCTCCCAGCATGTGTCATAGAGCAGCTCATAACCTTCATAGAACGAGTTCATTCCACTCTTTACAAAAACTAACATAAAATTATAAACGGAACAATTTATAGATAAAATTGTGTCATAACTGTGTAACACCCAACATAAAACACGAGAGAACATCGTTTTATTTTTAACGACCCTTAAATTACCTTAAAATATGTTGCTTAATTAACGGTGTCATACTCCAATAAAAGCAAAATAAAATCATGTGGAATTTATCAAAGACTACGTGAAACATTTGTTACCAACAATTTTATCTCAAGTCCAGTATCCCGTGAAGATAATATATGGATATAATGACAGGAATCCTTTGCTTAAAAAACACTGACGCCATGTTGAATTTGTGGCATTCGAAATTTTTAAAACGCGCGCATTATTCTTTATTTAAATTATTGGACGCGTTCGCGCGATGTTAATGTCGACGGTTGATCTATTTATTTTCGTAAACTGAATGTTAATGCATGAAGTTTTCCCACGAAGCGATTAATGAAGTAACTGTTTGTTTAGGAAATCTACGCTAGTTAAGTATAATTGTGGTGCATCTACATAATTAATTGCTGGTACAAACTGTCACTGCTTACAGTTAATGGTCCGGTAATATTGTTAATCCCATCGATTTTATATCGTCCTCGAGTTGATTTCGAAATCAATGTAAAACAAAATTTATAAAAGTTGTACTTAACTTGGTTCTCGAATGGTTTACTTCATGGAATGTTAGGAAGATTTGTTAAACGAAATACTACACAATATTTTTACTTGATGAAAATTGCGTACCTATTGTTTTTTCTCTTTGATTAATATTCATTGTAAAGTAGGAAGCATCGTAAACGTATTTGTGAACAATACATTTCACATTGATACATTTAAAAGTGTTTTCCACTGATGAAATGGTATCTGACGACGAATGGTTGCTCCATAAAACAAAGCAACGATATTTTATAATTTCTCACTGGTACTTCGATACTAAACTTTTCCAACTCAACACGCCCATTAAATCAAAACCGATTCCAATACTAGCAACAATTTGCAATCGTTTAGAAGCTTTTTACGCGGGAAACTGCAACTGATGGGCCGCCATATTATTTTCTTATTACAAATTTATTTTTACGCACCAAAAAGTGTTTGCTAGTCTAAATTGAACTTTAAATTAATGATCAAATGGAAATATAGTTCAAAATGAGTCGGCGAATATTGAATGTTTTCAAAATATTCTACAAAGTTTTTTATGCGGGTGTTAAAGTCGAAGGTTAGAGGAATACGTTCTAAATGCAAGACGCGAAAGTACAGACGTTGTGGTTGAATTAAGACATTAGTTGCAGGTTGATGTTCGCGAAGTGCATCGCCGATGGACGCGTAATAGCGGATAATTGTCATCGGCATGCTTCGCCCTCGTTTCGATAACAATTTATGAGTATATTTTGGTCACGACCTTTAAGTAATTGTTGAAGGATCGTCCCCAGACTCGAGACACGACCAACTTGATTTGTAGGCTTGTCTTTCGGTACTTGAGTAATTTTAAGGGACATTATATTTTGTCTGTAGTTGTTATACTGAGTGACGCGATGATGGGAAATATGATTTATATTTATTGAATGTCTATTCGATTATCAAAGGTGTAGTGTGCCATAACTAGGATTATGAGTAAAAAATATAACACTAACGTTACAGAAAACCAGCGTGAGACAAGCACAACGTTGAGTTTCAACGAGTGAGTGATTAAGTTACCGGAGGCCCAATCCTTTTCCTCTTATTCCTTCCCTTTCCCTTCCCTCAAAATGCCGGCAACGCCCTCATATCTCCTATACTGTTGCAGGTGTCCATAGGCGGTGCCGATTAAATGAATGAATCCATTTGCTCGTTTACGGACATATCACACCATTAAAACTCTGCAACTAATCATATCAATACTTATAAAAGTTTATAATGACATAACTTAATCCATGTATTTGTAACAAATTTGTTGACATAAGAAACCCCCGTCGGTGTACGACATCGCATATTTCACGGGGCAGGTCGCAAGCGTCATTTTAATAAATAACGTTCGACAATTTTACCAAACTATAAAAGATAACAGGCCGCAAGACGTTTTTCCGATAAGCGATGTGACCGACAACTGTATAGAGTAGTTTAGCAGAACAGAGATGGACCATGGACCAATGTGTGTACTTTCATCTATTCACACAAGTCTGTTTTAATGGTACTATCTCATTAACCCTCACACTTTTAGCTAATGCCATGATGCAATGATCTCAATTATTGTTGAAAAAATAATATAGGTAAAGAAAATCAATGTAGACTAAATGTTTATAAATAAAATGTTCTGCTGTTCGATATTTAACACATATTAGTATTAAATTTAAAAAACAGAATTAACTAAAAATCGCGCGTTACTCACGTGTATAAATTGAGAAAAGCTCTACAAGTTTTGGTTTAAAAACAGAATGGTTTCACTCGATTATTCGAAATTCGGAAAAAGAAAGTAGACTATAATTTCAGATTTACAAATTGAGAGTTTGAAATCAATTAGTTTCATGTTCTGTTTAGATTTACGAATACACATATATATATAAAATATTTTATAGTCTAATCGATAAATGAACGTTTTTCATATGAACAGGATATGAGTTCTTCCTGTTATGATAATAATAGTTGAAATAAAAAAAATCAACAATCAATATAATTTCCTTGACTTGGAGCGTGGAGAATTGAAAAATCACTACAATTTAGGTACCTATAACGTTCAAATTTTTATGTGTGTTTTTGTTTCTTCACGGTTATTTCGATTTAACGGAAAAAGCAGAACTATCATAGTGGGCTGTAACTGGTATTATTAAATATGTTTCGGTGCTAGTTTATAAGATCCGGTGTGAAAGCCTGTAGTTCAGAAATCTTTGTACGAAAATGTGCACCTTTTTATTCAAATATTTTTAATTTACTAGACTTTTTGCAACTTCTGATGTCAAATGCAGCGTATAGTAATAAAATAAAAAATCAGCCTAATTAGCAATAAAATCATATCTGGCATTCTCTATGTTGAAAATTACTCTATGCGCTCATTACCCGCTGATGGCACCGACGTAATAATGTGAGCTATCCGTCAATGCGCGCGCGCAAAGGACACGGCTTTCTCAGCGCGGGGTGGGGCTGCCCTGCGGCGCGGGCGCTGCGTCCGTTTTGTTCGCCTGTCAACTCCAGGTGAAGGGTCAACTGCTGGACAGGGTCTGAAGGGTCTCATGTGTTTACGGGATCAAGTGATACAGATTAAGGATAAAAATGATAGTTGATGGATAGTATTCGTAATTTTTTTACGACTTATTCTTATTTTGTAAATTAATTTTATTGAAACTCATTAGTATTTAGTACTGAAATGAGGTACTTTTAGTAAGTTATGTTATTCTGTCCCGCGTTTACACATTTTAAAACAACATAGAATTCGTAATCATTTGCCTAATTTTAGTTTCAGGGGCTCATCACACTTATCGCACACATCTTCAAAGAAATACTTACACGTGTTTCGTTAGTACAACTCCTTGGAGGACGTTTGGTCTTATGAACGGTGTCTGTATACATAATTAACCTCTGGGCCAGATACCATCACAACTGCCAGATTCACATTTAAATAAAAGTATTATATTGACGTGCTCATTATTCCACGAGTTGTG
This sequence comes from Spodoptera exigua, assembly GCA_902829305.4. Taxonomy (NCBI): domain Eukaryota; kingdom Metazoa; phylum Arthropoda; class Insecta; order Lepidoptera; family Noctuidae; genus Spodoptera; species Spodoptera exigua. The sequence continues at coordinate 13,826,201 of LR824619.2, read as the reverse complement.
TAATTTGTCATTTCTCAATAGCGACTCTTATAAACGAGGATTAATTCATCTCGGCGGCAATTTACTTCACTTACAAATACGTACTTGACTCGTTTTCTAGATCGCCGTTGACATTTCGTCCGTTTTTGGCGCGAAGTCGACCTAACCTCCTATTGTTCGAGAGAAATTGACCTCCCAATATGGCGGCGATGCCACTAAAAATAATGATTCATTTCAACGCGACATTAGTGCCTTAATAGACGGCGCTTTTGTTACCTTAGTTTTGGAATGGTTTAGAAAATATTAAGGTAATGGTCTGCTTGGGTCATCGTCGGTCGCAAGCGCAACGTCTCAGAAGAGGTCAGTCATTAATGCGATCAGAGACTGACAGTTTAGTGTGACCCACCGCAATTGAGAAATTATCAGCATAAGTGGAACGCTACGTGAGCGTCGCGGTGTAAGAGATGGACCTTTTTAAGTGCTACCGTAATTGACGCAATTTGTCATACTTTGCAAGCCGCTTGCGGAAAACAATACAATGCCATTAGTATAGAGGTCGGCATTACTACTTAACATACATATTAAAACTAAAAAATAACAGTTTACCTAAATAAGAAAAATAAAATAATTCTAAACGCACCTTTACATGTTTCTCAAACTCTATTCTGAGGTCCGCACATAGATCACAAAGCACATCTGGAACGAATCAATCGATTGTTGCTATCTATCCGATAATCGAATAGCGTATCGATTACAATCACATGTACCTACGTAGCACATCGATATGTTCCATAGATGTGCAAAAAAATCAATAATTAGTGAAGTTTACTTATGCTTGTATTTAAATGTTTAGTTACGCATTTGCAACTGCTAAAGCAATTATCTAGGAGCTAACAGTAGCTTTTAGCAACATTTGTACATGCGAAACCTTCTAAAAGTGGGTGTTAAGATACAATAATACAATATGCAGTTACACGATTGTGTGAAATTGGCATCAGACCAGCACCTGTCAGTTTCATCATTACATGTAACGGTTTCGAAATCATCAGATCGATTGCCGACAAAATATATTTAAGCTTCGCGTAGAAAGAAAAAAAAATAATTAAAAATGTTTTTCCTATTTATTTAGATAATCTTGATGCTCCTGTCGACTAAATTTTATTGTTTGATTTGGTTTTACATATTTGTGAGCATGTCATCAGGTTTTGTAAAGCGTCCATGTGCACATATAGACGTACACACTTATCCACTACTGTAGATATATTTTTTTTAATTTACAAAACTGATGTTCAATGTTATTTGCTTAATTATAGGCTTAAAACAACTTATCTGATTGATGTGAGATGTGAATCCAACATGTGTATTAGAAGATACTTACAAACTAAAATAATAAATAACATAAATAATCTAATTCAAGAAAATTTGTCTCATTTTTAAGCAATTTTATTTTAAAAAGGAACAACAGACAGTTACATTATTAAATTTACAATAAGTAAGTACAAAAAAGCGTAGGTTATAATGTAACCCACGGCACTGTTCACAGGTAGCATAATTAAGAATAGAAGATTGCAAGCAATTCTAGATTTCTCATCTATTTAGAACATTTGTGTCTCTACTTATATTATTCTAAAGAAGAAATATTTGTATTTAAAACCAGTACTTTGTTATCTTAAGAGAGGCAAATAACGAGACGCAGCTAACGTGTCAACAGAGTCAATAAGCACTCAAAAAATAACAAAAAAAAAACTTAGAATTAGGCCTAAATATTTGACATCATAACTTCACACGCGAATGACATCATCGATAAAAATTAATGCATTACCCCCATTCCGTTGGTAAGTTTTTCGAATAGATCTTCCGATATAATCGGCAATGTATCGATAAATCGTGGGATGTATCGATCTCCGTTGTCAGTTGTAGTCATGGTGATAGATTAACATTCGACATAAGCAATTTGTCGGCAGTTTATGCGTAATCATTTGATCGATGGCATCTTTCGTTCCCGTCGCGTCGCGTCCGACCGTCTGCCTAGATTCAGTACTCTTTCTATACAGATATACCTATGTATTATTTTGATTTATATGGAATGCCATTCATGTGTCATCCAGTGGTTTTAGTTCTTATATGATGTGTTTTGAGGCTTGTTGAGTTACTGTGTAGGAATCTTGATAAATGTAGGAATAAATTTCTTTAGGCACATTTTCTGGTGATAGTTATTTCCAAAATTAATATTTATAGTTCAGCACAAACGGGCTGGCTTGACTGATACCACGGCCTCATAGAATCCTAGCGTGGAGCAATGTTTGTTGTTTTGCTGAGTGAGTGAGGTTATTGGAGGCCCCATCTAGATATCCCTAACTCTGATATCCCTAACCCCTGAAAGGCTAGTAACTGGATTGCTTACCATCAGGTGATCCTGAAGCTCGTTTGCCATTCTATCTTATAAAAAATCAATTAGCATTAACCAAGCTCCAATACAAAATGAATAACAAATAAAGCTATCAGAAATAATAACGTTTACCAGTCATCTATCACGGGCGTTTCTCTTAAACTTTCGATAGTGCCATAAATAAAAGCAACTTAAACATATCGTCATCGACCAATTAGTAAGACGGGCGATTGCGCGTGCGCCGAGAAAAATGGCCGCCATATCTCATACGAAACGAGATCACTAACTTACGACATGAGGAGATAAACAAGGTAATTTCTTCATAGTCTGTACTGACCCCTGACCGGGGTGAAGTTAATTATTATTTATTAAAATGTGGTGTTCTTTGCGTTCATAAATATGGCTGTATTAGGGTCTCGCCTCTTGGCGTTGTCTCTGTCTGCTGATTTTAATTTACGTCCGACTCCTCACTGCGTTACGATGATGCATTGTGTATTATTAACACAAATATTGTGTAATTAACTTTGGAATAATTCAAATAAACGATGGGAATGTTAATAAGAAAATATGTTTGTGATTTGTCGATAATATTGAAGTTAAGAGGTTTCGATATAATAGCAGAGTGGCTAGTCATCACATTATCACCCTATAAGTGCCCACTGCTAAGCAAAGGCCTCTTCTCATACGGAAAAGGTTTTTAGAAGGCTTGAGTCATTATTATCACGTTTGCTCAAGGCGCATTAGTAATTTAAAACTTATAATTAGAATTTTATGAATTCAGGCTTTCTTACGATTTTATTAGTGGTATCTAAATGCACTTGAAAAGTACACATAACTTAGAAAAAGTGAGACTGGATGCGTGAAAGTTCCGGATTAATTGTGCGCATTATTATATAGTGCTGTAGTTCGAATAAAACACTGACTACAGTACTTGGATACATATAATGATTACTTAAACTATTCCTAGATTTAAAACAATTAAATAAAATGACTCCGAGTATAAACGTTAGTGTACTTAGTACAAGTGCAGCTAGGTGGACTGACATAATCAAAATAGCGGCAGTTGAGGGGAGAGATTAAAAATGGACGAGGTTGATATATATTTAAAAAACTTTAGCAGATATTTCTAAATAATTATCAGATAGACCTCCTCCTAAAATGCCTGGTCCAATTATTTTACAACAAAAAATCTAAGAGGTGATTCAATTCCGTCAAAAACTACAGTTGTGACACACAGACAGACAAACAAGACAAGGGTCAAACACCATATTGTATGTGTATAATTAGATCCATAACTACGACTTTCTATGTGAGATCTTTTAATGGTGACCACTACTAAGGGGAAAACTTTTTTGTTCGTTAGTAACTTTAGTATTTTATCGAAAATTAAATGGTAACATTATATTGGTATAAAACAATTAATTACCTTTAAGTTGTGTTAGAAAACACATCTGTAGATGAACAATTATGTGCATTTTGTGAACTGCGTTAAAAAGGTATTTTCTTTTCTTTAATTGTATATAAGCTCAATATGTTCTGTACATTTTTCCTCCTAAATTTTCTCCTTTCGAGTTTTTGCAATCTATCTACGGCACTTATTATTTCATCTTAAAAAAAAGTATTATATAATTTTTTGGGTATTGTATCATTTATTTTTCAATTCATGATTTCTCGAATAAATGTCACTTCGAAATCACTTTTCTAATAATTTTAAACAAATAGTAATACAAATTAATGTAACCTTAGTATTTAAAAGTGGTAAACAAGGCGGTTCGTTTGTTTTTATCACTGTAGCATCCCGCGGCGCGTGCGCCGATCACGGTGCCATTATAACGATGGCTACGGGTTGAGCTTGATGCACAACATCGTCACTTCGTCGAGAGTTTGAGATGATCGTGTACTCACTGCTTATAATCAAATTGGTCATTTAAGTTTATAGTTTGTAATAATTCTAACTTGTTAGACAAAATCAAAATTATGAATAAGTTGCTTTGAAAGTCAATAGGAAAGAAAGTATAAAATTACCTAGTAGGTGATAGTTTGAGCTTCCCTACTCCTGATTGTTGACAATCACTTTAACCTTACTACTTTATCTACCTCATTTGTTAAACATGAAGATAATAGCATGGAATTAAAAAGGTATTACTGTCCATATGCAATATGTTTTAGGTACGAGGCAGGACTTGACAAGACTTAGGTCACTACAACACTAAGGTCAGTAGTTAAATTCTCTTTTGATATCAGCAATACAACTGTCCACTTATAACTAAAGAACAAGCTTTATAACATTAGATTTGCTAACAAAACCTATCCCGCACATAATTGAAGAGGTGTTTCATCTGTCACTAAGCTAATAGAAAATTACCGTTAGTCGCTACGCAAACAGAATCTCGTGCTACCAAATCAAATTATTCGCAACCACAAAGAAAGTATGAAACTAAACACGATAATTTATCATTCAAAGCCACCGCCTGTAGATAGAGAAGTCAGTAACCCACAAGGTAATCGTTAATTGTTTACCCGTACAAGTAATTAAAACGGATTGAACTGACGGCATATCGCGTGCAAACCCGACACGCATTCAAATTTCGCGCCTTAGAAAGTTTTATCGACATTGAAATCGATTAAATGCCAATGGGAATTTCGCATTGCGCCTCTATTTGTATGTTTAATTGTGATAATCCATTCGCTCTGCGAGGATGAGGAAAACTGTTTGTAAGGAGGCTGTGATGAGGCGTGGCAGGTCGGTGCTACCTAGCATGCAGGTAATTTAAAAGCTTAGGATTATTTTGAATGGCAATTCATGTAGGAGTGTGTTTTTTATTGAAGTGATTAACGACGATTATCCATATCTAAAGATAAATTTTTAGTACTAGAAATGAAGGCGGATAATAAATAAAACCTTAAGTATTAGGATTCCTGGGGTTGATAGGATTCCTGCGATTGGGGGTGCAACCGTAATAATGTACCAGGGCCCTGGCCCGAAGCAAGCAGAAAGTGCATGCTGGTTGGTTTTTTGTCAGTACTAGCTACTCTCGCGCGGTTTCACCCGCTGCTCGCCTCCTACAGATCGTAGCGTGATGTTTTATAGCCCAAAGAACCCTAAATAAATGGCCTGGTAAACACAAAAATATTTTTTCAATTCGAACTTAGTTCTTGAGATTAGCGCCTTCAAACAAATTTTCAGCTTTATAAAATTATAGTATCGAAGAGACACTCTCTCACACGAGAGCTATTTTTTGATGTTTCTGATCGAATTCAGATGACTATTTAACTGCCATATTTCATGTTCCAGTTCTAAACAGCATATAACCAGGTTAGTGACAACACTTGATTAATAGACCTTATTTACAATCTATACGAACATATTTTAGTCAACTTATCGGTAACAAAAGGGCAACATACTTGACCAGATTACTCCCAACTTCCAAGTGAGTGTGGGGCTTAACTTGATGTTACTCAAACATAACTCAAGGCATCCGAACTGTTTATCACACCATCGGTTTAATGTGTTTTATATTCATGAGCCCATAGATTGAGTTATCATCCTCTCTAGTACTGAATCATTAATCTAATCGCCGAAATAGCGTAGGTAAGTCTAAATGTTTTTCGTTTGTTCCCATGCGCTATGTAAAGAATGGACGAAATAATATATTGTTGTGTTTGTGTGTTTTCTACTAAAATGTTTTTAGATATGTTATAGTAATGAAGTCTTGAATAGGTCAAGGATTACCTATTTTGTTGTATAGAAAGTTGCTTAGATACAATTTTCTGATGTTTGTGGGTGCCTTAACAACATACTTATCACAAAGACCCAGGACAAAAATTTGTGGATCACAGAGTATTGTTCTAATTAAGTATGCGCTAATTGAAACATCTATTAAGTACCGGCGATACATAATTTCTCTTTTAATTAATGGATGTTATTATACATTAATCTTTCCTTTTCTTTACTCCGTCTATTAACAAAAACTGCATTAAATCTAATCTGGTGTAAAGATTTAAGCATCGATAGGTATATAGAGACCGAAAAAGATACTATTACTGTTTTTTAAAATCGAGTACCTAAGGATGAGTTCTTTAAAATTAAAGCTGAAAAATTTAAGTAGTATATTAAAGTTTTAGGTATGTATACAAATAATAATTTTTCAGCAATTGATAGGGGCGAATATACAGGCGGAACCATAGCAACTTATATAATTTATTGACTTGATTGCATCGTTGTTAAAATTTTTAGCATTTAAGTAATATTTTCTGTTGGTTTTCTTAATCAACTTCCAATATAGTTTGATGGGCATTTAATTGCTAGTAAACTATATCTGTGTTGGTTTTCGAAAGCTGTGTGTGGTTGATTGGTGTTTGATTTTGCGTGGTTGAATAGATTACTTTTTGGAGTTAAGTTGGATATTAATAATATTTTGCAGGTTAGCCTTCACCAGGACATTTTCAGCCTCCACCGATAGGCAAAAAGTGTTTTCAATAAAAAAAACTACTTTAATATATATTTTATTACATCTAAGCCGTGTAGTGTTTTTGTAGATAATGGTTGATTTTTATCAGTTTATAGTAAGTTTGGCTAGGAACCGGGTAAAGCGCAATAAGGTACAATGGCCCATGCTCGGAACAAGAGATCTCTTTTTGTGACTGACACTCTGAGGTTCTGTTTTGCTGTGATTATAAGGAATATTTCATTACCTTAATATTTTACTGCCACTGAGTGCCCAAAGACGTATTCGTTCCAAGAAGTTAACTTAATTCGACGTTTAAGTCTAAATGTATATTTTATTTCACAATCTTGTCCTTTAAAAATGACGTGCCAATCTGTATTACACGGTCAGTATTACACTAATATCTTAATTAACTAATCGAATTCAAATTCTAATCTAAATATTCAACTTTAGCGGAAGACAGCGTGACTATCCAAACATCTTCAAAACCGACACTCCTTTTCCTTGAACCAAATCAATTAATTAAACTCATCAAGTGACCGATTACAATAACGATCATCGATTATTCGACAAAAAATCAATATTTCGATACCGTATAAGGTATGACTTCATCGTCTAAATAGAGCCAGGTGCTCACGATTGAGGATCATGAATAAGTCATTAAGGCTCCCCCCTGAACTTGTGACCTATGTCTCCATTGAATACAACCGTAGATATAAAGTATTGGTTCGCCAAGAGCCGCTATTATGGCAAATACTCGATATTTCTAAGTATTTTCGCAACAAACATTTATCATGGTTATGTAAAATTTGACAGTGTTAGTTAAATCGTTGGTTTAATAAGTAGGTGCGTGAGTATGTCTGTTAAAAAAAAAATGTTTGCGGTTTTTGAGGAATTATTGAAGCTATTGAAGGTTAGGGAAAGCTAAATGAAAAGATTTAGCGGGGCAAGAGCAATGTGCCACCGCGGCCTTGATCCAGAGCATGAGGTAAGAGTCTGCCACTCTCTTTCGCCTTAACCTGGGCGAAAAATATATTAGATGGTTTTCCACGGACAAAAAAAATACAACGTTACAAGATTAGATAGAAGATATTTTGTGATACATATTACGAATGTTATCGGCCTTTTGAGGATAAGGGCTTCGGAGACTTAAGGGGGAAGGAAGGAAAAGACTGGGCCTCTACTCACCTCACTAACACGGCGATGAACAAAACTGTGGTTGTTTCACGTCCATTTTCTATGAGGCCGTTATATAACTCCATTTTAGCCGACTCATTCATGCTAAAGGATGGCTCTCCCACACTTTTTATTTACGTAATAATGCCATGAGATATTAAGAACCGGTCTTAGGGACATTTAATATTAAAGTAAGCTAACGGTGACCCTAGTAGGTTCGATTTGACGTATCATTTTGCATACATCCGAATACAGGCATAAGTTTGAAGGATTCTCAGAGAAACCTATTGCATGACATCCTGCCTCCAGTTATAGAGTTAAGGAGTGGCAAGTGGTCGATGCTTTTGTCACAACCAAAGGTTTTATTTAATGCGGTGTACAGACTATTATTTTATTTAGAACTAGCGACCCACCCCGGCTTCGCACGGGTGCAATGCTGATACTAAATTTCTCCACTAGTTGTTGTATCTTATTATACATATCAACTATCCTCTACATTTACTTTATCTTTTAAAAAAATCACATCAAAATCCGTAGCGTAGTCCTAGTAGAAATTATTATATTAAAACTTTATGGTATTGTTTTATACTACGTCAGGACAGAAATAGCGATTTTGTTTTATACGATGTAGTGACTTCATATATCTTGGATGGAATGGTTCTGACTGTAGTTGTTTTTGATTCCTGACGTGAACTAAATATGTTAGATTAACTTCAGCTTTCTGATTTAAAAAAATATCCTTAGCGCAGGCTTCTCAGTTCTAGTCACTGTGTGTCAGGGGGTCCGTTCCCAATGTTGTCTGTGACTTTGTTGTTCATCTTCAAGTTCTATTGTTTTCTAAGTATGTAATATGTTGGTTATACGAGACATTCATTTGTCCGTAATTACAGTTATTTACAATAATAATTTTGTAGGTGTAACGTTTTCGGATTGAAGTATACATACGAAAAACCCCAATACAAATTCAATTTTCATTTTATTACTTATCACAATGAGATAAAAATAAAACAATTTTTATTTAAAATTTTCAGCTTCATTTACCAACGGACGATACACAGAGCTAAGTGAGATGCAAGGTACACAATACAGGCTTGTAGATCTCGTCGGTCTAATAACATCTCATTAAGATCGTTTAGCGCAACAAATAGTCGGAGCCCCTCTATTACTCGATTGCTCGGCAATCGGTAACCGCTCTATAAATACAACTGTTAGCATAGCAGCACGAACCACTGACTTGTTGAAGTTCACAGACCATTTGATATTAGGGGATTATGTTATACAGTAAAGAACATGTATTTTGCAAGTCAATGCCTGTGTTTGTGTGTTCCTAAAAATACACACAGGAAAAACGTTACTTATTCAGATTTAGAAATAATAAAGTGGGTACCAGATTAAAATTTGTGTTTAGAATGTTAGTATTTGTCCAATCCATCATCATCAGCCTATAAGTGCCCACTGCTAGACAAAGGCCTCTTCTCATACGGAGAAGGCTAGAGCATTAATCACCACGATTGCTCAATGCGAGTCGGCTATTTCAAAGTTATAATTAGAAATTATAAGTCCAGGTTTCCTCACGATGTTTACCTTCACCGTATGTCAGTAGTGTTTAAATAATCATAGAAAGTACATATAACTCGGAAAAAGTCACATTGGTACTTGCCAGGTTTCGAACCCACACCCTCATGCATGAGAAGCGGGCTCCTTAACCTCCGAGCCACCACGACCTCCTGTCGAATCCTCCTGTTTTGTCCAATCCAGTCGAGTTTATTACAGATTATTGATGAGAAAAATTGGCAGAAAATTAGAAACAAGAATCAAAAAAGAACAAATTGTTTAAACAAACTCGAGAGCCTAGTGCGAATAATAGATACGCTAACACGTTTAGCCTACTGATTGGTTACTTAATTTGGCGCTCGATTGCCTTAACGAAAAGTGAACTCGTACTAGTTCATAAATAATATCCAGGGGCGAAAATATGTCAAATATTTCACTACTAGTACTAGTATGGAAGAGTCATGCTTCAGCACCAATGGGTCGGCTCGACCGGAATGATTAAACAGCCTCACACAAAACCGACGGAAAACAATTACAGCGTTGTGCTTCGCCGAATGAGTGAGGTAACGGAGGCTTAATCCTGCTTAATCCCCTTTTCTTCTCCTCATATAACATCTTCTGATTTATTTCGTTGCGGGATCCAAGACAGTCATTCATGTCCCTGGGACGCGCCGGACTTCACTGTACCGGTGTTGGTTATGGTCGTATCTACTGTGGATCCTGACATACAGGAGTTGCAGCGGTTTTGGTTCCAATAAAAAAAGCCCAATCCTTCTTCCCCTGTCTTAATTCCTCACCTTAACCTTTATCCCGAAAAGGTTATTAGGTAATCCATGTACCAATTTGCCGTCCTGTCACACTCAAAATTGAACTTTAATAACTAAATTCTGTATCAATAATTCGAGTGGTGTGTATAATAGTGGCTCATGCACAACATGTTCGGGGCACGTCGAGCTAATTCGTGCCGGCTCGGTGACACAATACCGCGGGATGCAGTTACAAGATGTTCCCCATACTATTGATGGATCGAGGCTATCTATTTATTTTACGACCTTATTTTGTTTCTCTTTATACGAATATGTCGTTTACATTTGAATTCCATTTTCCTATTTTGCAACGGTTTGTTGTTATTGAAGTTGTATTAGTGGATTTTATGTGTTTGTTTTTGTGTTATGTCGCGTATGAAATTGTTTTAGAATTGTACTATTGGAGGTATGTTTTTTTTTATGGTATAAGTCGGCAAACGAGCAGACGGATTACCTGATGGTAAGCAATCGGCGCCGCCCATGGACACCCGCAACATCAAAGGAGTTACGAGTGCGTTGCCGGCCTTTTGGGGTTGGGGGTTGCGGATATAAGGATTGGGAAGGGATAGGGGAAGGGGAGGGATTGGGCCTCCGGTAACCTCACTCACACGGCGAAACACAACGCTGTGGGTTGTTTCACGCCGGTATTCTGTAAGGCCGTGCTATCACTCCGGTCGAGCCGACTCATTCGTGCCAAAGCTTGGCTCTCCCACACTTTTTTAACGACAGACGAATAAAACTACCTTTTCAACTAACTAGCGGCTCGCCAACCTCTGCATTATACCAATACCCAAATACCCTGGTGTCAATAATTTCTTAATTTCTTTTGTTGGCGAAAGTGTTGCTGTTTTTGATAAGAACTCTCTCCTGCTCTTCAAACACCGCAAAAAAAGATTTATCGGAATAGGTTTAGTCATTTACTTAGTTAAATTAGGATTTGTTTTTATTTAATATATTTTCAGATATTGCACTGGCACTGAGTATGATGTAAATATTAATTATTCTTCTAGAATTCAGAACTATGCCCGTATGCCGTATTGCTTTATGATATTAACTAAAAATCGCGATTACTCACGTGTCTATCTTGAGAAAACCTCGACTAGTTTCGAACCACAGAGGGGTTCTTCCTCATGAGCAGCGTGCGCGGACGCGGCGACGTCGCGCAGCCTACTTACAGCTTTATGATATGATTTTATTTTGATATACACGATCCATGTGCATTTTAAAATTAAAAAGCATTATGCACTGCTTGCACTAGGCACTAGCTTTACTACGACGGAACCGCGACAGTTTATAACCGCCAATGTTACTTGAAAAAAATAATTTGAAATCAAATATTAGCAGCACTGGGCACACTTTCAATGAGGTCCCGGGACTGAATTAAAAACAATGAAATATTACAAAAATTAAAAAAAGGCCTCGATAGTTAAGCATTTTCATCTATCTTTTCTCAACGTTATCGTTATAAAAACCTCTTTAGTGACTGTTTCAAAATGCTGTTATTCGATAGAAAACAGTTTATGATACATGGCTACATGTAATTAATACCTTAAATTTGTGTAGTAGCGTTACCATAACAATATATCACATAGAACCGAGGCCTATAAAAATAACATTCGAAGTAAAACTTGATGTTACTTGATACGAGTATGCCAGGAATTTACTCTTGTTTGACAAAAACGTTATATTTACATAAAATATGTCATGTGTGTGTTTTTTTTTTTCTACTTTATTTTGTTGTTTTGATATAGATTGTACCAAGTGTTATTTTTTTATTTTGTTATTTTGCATATTAATTTGTTAGTGATGCGTGATTTGTAAACTTTTTTCGTATTGTGTTTAATATAAAACTGTTTGTTTAAATGACAATGTTTTTTTTTAATTTTCCATGTGAGGATTTTTCTTAAATAAAAGTATTATAACGCTTTAGTCTCCCATAATTCGAAAGGTGAGTGAGCCTTCGGCGTGAATTGGGCGGCTCGACCGTAGTTACACCAGATTTTTTCAGAAAGTCGCGTGAAAGGCCGTCAGGATACTTGTAACTCCGCTGGTTTCCACGATTTGTAGAATACAAATTTTGCCGCAAATATATTCCATGAAAAAGATATGTTAAAAATATGTTAAAAGGATATGCAAATATGTTCCATGAAAAAAGTATGTATGATTCCATTAACGAAAATCATAATTTATATTCATTTTGCGATGTCGTTTTATCGTTTAATTAATTTTAGGTTCTGTTTACTAATTACAATCTTATTAACGATAAATATATTATACAATACGCTGAAAGAATAATTAAACACTTATTTATAATTCGGTGATTATAGCAAATCTCTAAAATTGACATGTGATGGAACTTGGAACTTATTTCAATAGTCTTAATAGTGAAACTGACAATAGAAAATTTACTTTCTTCGTGGCCTACGCTGAATTGAGACCTCAACTTAGACTAGAGTTGTGGAATTTCAATCAAATTTATCCCATTAGAATTAAATTTTATTAGAAACTATTATGAAGACATAGTGACGTATTTATTGCCTAGTTGATTATACATATTTATATTATTGTAAAAATTTATTGATAAAGGGGATTTTTGTGCGAATTTAAATTACCTAATTGATTTTTGTTTTGATATGTGGGTATGTATTTATATAAATATTTTTTTAATGGATTCCTAAATGAATCTTGATTAGTTGTATCTTTTAAAGTAATGTAAGTGAATATTACTTGTTAAATAGCATTTTATTCCACATGTAATCAATTAGAAATTTGCACTTTCTTAATCATGCAGGGCAAATACATGACCCCGAGAAACAAACCTCAAATTAAATTATTTCTAAAATAAACAAGAAATAAGGTAAACTATCAATTACTTAAAATATTGGTTAACGACCAATTTAAAATCCTACCAAACGATTCAATCTGCATAATTTTAACTACACTTAAACAAACTACATACATATACATATATTTTATGTATAGAGTGTACAAACAGACCGCCACAATTTTAATATCAATTACACACAATTCATTCTATTAACATTTCACAATGCTATATTGGATATCGGCCAAAAATCCAATCGGTGGACCCCAATGACCCCGACGGCCCACAGGTCGTGACCCCAACAGTATTAATTACGTCGCGTGCCATTTCCAATGTTTCTGTGCTTGCGTAATGACGTCACACATCCGTGTAGAGAGGTGATGTGCTTCGTTCAGGTATAAATGCTATTTCTTGCTCGTTTAGCCAATGCGGTTATAAACGCACTCAAACATTGCGCTCTATGTGCTCAAATTCGCGGTAAAAAAAGCGCTCTTTTGGATAAATTTTAAGTGTGGGAGAGCCTATAGCTCCTGCGTATGCCGAATCCAATTCCTTCTGCATATCGACAGTCGGAAATATGAGCGGAAATTTGGCTGCGGTGAGTTTCGCCAGTTCGCCATTCGGCACGAATGGGTCGGCTCTACCGGAGTGATACCACGGCCTCACAGAAAACCGGCGTGAAACAACCACAGCGTTGTGTTTCGCCGCTTGAGTGAGGTTACCGGAGGCCCAATCCTTCCCCTCCCCCAATCCCTGAATCTCCAAATCCCTAATCCCTAAAAGGTCGGCAACGCACTCGTAACTCCTCCGTTACGGGTGTCCATGGGCGGCGCTGATTGCTTACCATCAGGTAATCCGTCTGCTCATTTGCCGACCTATTACATAAAAAAAAACAAAACCATCCTTAGTAAATCCATAGTAATCCGTATACTACATAAAAAAATAAATAAAATATAAATGCTGTTAGCGTTTGATGAGCGAGGTCTCATTCTCTGGAGCTTTGCTGGCATTCTGTGTGAATTTGTTCCTCATCAAAACATCTACAGAATCAACTTGCACAGTTCTCCCACATATTTTGTATTTGTGTCGACTTTAAAAGAGACTGTGATCTCTTCCTTTTTTGGCGTTTCTTCTCGGGATAGTTACATAGTAAATGCCTTATCTAGCTGTCTAAAACTAGCTGTGTGCTTATGAATAGTATTGTTTTGTAACCTGTTTGAACGAATATGCGTTCTTTTTTTAACTTTTTTCCAAGGTTTAGGTGTTTTTGATGAATTAGGCCAAAGGTGATGTCAGAGAGCATTTACATAGGTATATAGAAAGGGTGGGTAAATTATATTTTTTTATCACATGCTATGTTTTGTTTTAGGGTCAGTTTGTGCAACATCATCATCAGCCTATAAGTGCCCACTGCTGAGCAAAGGCCTCTTCTCATACGGAGAAGGTTAGAGCATTAATCACTACGCTTGCTCAATGCGGGTTGGCGATTTCAAACTTAATTAGAAATTATAAGTTCAGGTTTCCTGACGATGTTTACCTTCACCGTATGACAGTGGTGTCTAAATAATCATAGAAAGTTCATATAACTCGGAAAAAGTCACATTGGTACTTGCCAGGTTTCGAACATACACCCTCATGCATGAGAAGCAGGCTCCCTAACCTCCAGGCCACCACGACATTCGTGCAACTATTCATAACAAAACATATCATGATATCATATACACATATCGCTACTTTTACCCATCGTATTTTCACCTTTTAGTCCAGGTTCCTAGAACCAAAGATCTGATGAGATTATTTATCTATTTGTCGCCAATTACGATTCCACCAATATTTTACAAGCGTATAACAGAAAACGTTTGACGTGTAACATCATAATCCTGTATAATTCTATGTAATTATCAATTTGCGTGGTGTCATAGTCACGCGAGTGTCATAAACACTATGACGGTTGTTAGCTGTAACGGTGCTGTATCGGGAAACTGTTCACGACATGTTTTGTGCAGACATGAAAAGGTTGGAGATTTTCATGGTAAAGTTTCATTTATACATATTATCTGTTGATAAAATGCTCGTCAACGTCATCGTCATCAGCCTCTTCTTGCACGGAGAATGCTTGGGCATAAAACACTACGCTTGCTCAAGGCGGATTGGCGATTTCATACTTCTAACTAGAAATTAAAAGTCCAGGTTTCTTCAAGTGGTTTCCTTCATCGCGTGTCAGTGGTGTCTGAAAGATCATATAAAGAACATATAAAAAGATAAAATGTTAATAATAAGTAATAAGTGTGTGAGAGTGACTTTCGTGATGGCTCGGAGGTTACGGTGCCTTTGCTTTGCATACATGAGGATGCTGGTCCGAATGCTGGCAAGTACCAATGTGATTTTTTCCCAGTTGTATATACTTTCTAAGATTACACATAGATGGTTGGCAGTCAACAACTGTGCGATTCACCCGAAACTTTTTGCCCCGCACAGTAAAACTTTGGAATGATCTTCCGTCGGCGGTATTCCCGAACCGATACGACCTTCAAACCTTCAAGAAACGAGTATATTCCTTCTTAAAAGGCCGGCAACGCACCTATGACTCCTCTGGTGTTGCAGATGTCCATGGGCGGCGCCGATCGCTTACCATCAGGTGACCCGTCTGCTCGTTTGCCACCTATTCCATAAAAAAACTACATATTTAGACACTAACTTGTTTTCGGATCGAAGTGAGGAAACGCCCTGGACACTGGCGCTGTGACGACACTGTAGAGGACATGGTGGCAGTGTGCCCAAGGTGGCAGCAAGGGTAGCTCTCCGCCCGACCAGACCCGAGCGTACGACAAGTCACGTTCCGCGCCTGACATTAGCCACTGAAAGTACCATAGAGGGCACTCAATATGGATGATAATTATCAAGCCAGTGTTGCGGGTGTAAGCGCACAACGTATCCGACCCCGGCTCTGAGTAGGAGAAGGAACGGAGTTTGTACTTTTAATAAAAACGTCACAAAAATGTAATAGAATTATAGACCGCCGGCCTATACTTCTCTAAAGCTAAGTTCTCGTTCTAAAATCTAGAATAGAATGGAGTAGAAGAGCAAAAAAGTCCATCGTTTTTAATTTCGTTTTTATATACGTGTGTACATTTTATCTTACCATGAAATATTGAACCAATTCTAATAATGTAAGACCAATAATTATTATATTTATAAGAAAATATTTAAGTTTTTACCAGGTTATCTTAAGATGCAACATTATAGGCGCGGGCGCAGCTGCGTCTGCTAGTACAGCGAGCAGTGCAGCGTCGCGGGTCGCATGCGCAGGCGCATGTGATGTGAGTGGCGCGCCTTGACCCGCCGCCGCTGCGAGCACATCTCCCAACAACGATGTAAAATTCTGGATCATACTTAAGTAGTTATATATTTTTTAATGTGCATTTTCTATTTTTGTTATTTTTCTAAGGTTAAGACGGACACCTATAAATTACTTTTCAGATGGTTTACGAATAAAGTCTTCGTAATACATATTATTTGTTTAAGTTCATTCAATCATGTCATTGAACACTTAGAAATGATGGAGGATCTATATCTTAACAAGTTTCTAACTACCTTTTCCATGATAAAATGCTTGATACTATATATTGACGTTATCCTCCCAATCCTTCCCCTCTCCCCATCTCTCCCTAATCCATAAAAGTTCGAAACCCTAATCTCCAAAAGGTGTTGCATGGACACCCGTCCATGGGCAGCACCGATTGCTGATCAAGCAATCTGCCTGCTGAAAAAAATGCAGTACACAAATAGGCTAATAAGATCCGGGACAAAAGCCGCATCCAGCGCTTCAGTATCCGTGCGGCAAGCGATACCTAACGCAAGTTTCAACGACTTGTGTAACAGTGGTAAGCTGTGCGCACAATAACCATGTTATAGGTCATTTTGTGTAGTTGAATACGTAATTAGGAGCCGACCTAGCCTAGCCCACGACTGCTAAACGTACCACTGTGTTTTTAATGAGCATTCTTACCAGTTTCCCAAATTGTTTGACGATTTTCTTGCTACCAAGCTACTGTAATGAAATGAGTTGCTTTTAGGAACTGGGTTTCTTATTATACTGTCTGGTGTTAGATAAGAGCTAAATTCGTTATAACAAGTCTGTCTATTAATGAGTGATATTATAAAAATGAAATTAGAAACCTCAATATCATTATAGAAGATCTATTCCTCAGATACAGCGTATGGACTTAATTTTTCTTTTTGTGCTTAAAGAAAGTTCATTTTTTTAGTGACACTCGGTGTAAAAGTTGGGAAACCAATTTTTTTTTGTAGTTTCTAAATGTTTTGTAGTTTCAAAAGCATAATATGTAGTTGTTACGGTTTCGGAAAAAAGTGGCTGTGTTATACGAATGGACCGACAGAGATGATAAATTCGTAAAGGATCCGTTTTGCCCCATTTGGCTGTGAAACTAAATTTAATAGATAAAGCAAACTTTCCACTCTTTTTACAATAATAAAAAAGTACAATACGTGTATAATATATATTGTAAACACTCTGAGCTATAACAGGAATACTTTTAAAGAAGGTATTTATTCAGAATTCGCTTGTGTTTCCACACCACAATAAATGTCACACTATCAAATAAAATTCAATAACCTTTACCACTAATAAAAAAAAAACCTAAAAGGAAAATAATTCGTACAGATCACAACGGCTAACACTGAATAGGCCAATACCTATATAACCTAAGAATACCATCAAAAAAAAGAAAATGTTTTCTATTTGGCTTTATGATAGGAATCGTTAGCTCAACTGAATGACTGACAATAAAATCTATTTGTCCGTTTGTATCAGTTTCATGTGATGTATGTTTACAATCGTAATGGTCGATTTAAGGTTTATTTGCTGTGTCAATTGATTGTTTGTTAAAGAGAAATGCTATAAACTTGGGCCCTACGTGCAGTTGTGAATGTCGATTGATAAAGGAGGTTGTATAATATACATAATTCCGAGAGGTTTAATGTAGGTGTTGATTATTAATTATAAAGGTTTCGTTTACTGAAAACATATGCTTGATTCTATTGTTTTAAGCATTTGTTATTTCAGTATGTTAAGTTCAGCAAAATTTTTTGTTTCCTTGGTTTTTTCTTTTCGTTTTTGTGAAGAGAAATTCATTAAATGTCTTTCGCCCAGGGTGAGAAGAGAGGCAGTGTCAGACACTTAATGACTAAAACCCCCCTTTGGCTGGCTGGCCGAGGTATTGCGCTTGTATCGCAACCCTGGCTGATGGTTTCATTCATATGGTTATCAGCTTAAAACAAAAATGATACCCTAAGACTGATATTATGACTCTCCAGTTGTCAACTTCTAGACCTCTCAACATTTGTTTTTATAATATCCACCGTTAACATACAGATTGAAAATCCGACGTAAATTTTAGATTAATCAATAAGCGGCCATTGCTGGACGGACCCAATATTCAAATTTATTTCGGTCCCTAAGGTCAGTGGATACATAATTCGATTTCCAAATTATTCTTAAGTCTTACCAGCCATTCGCAGATTATTCCAATTGGCTTACTCTTCACTCGGTGCTATACACTGTGCACTTCTAAAAAAAGGAGCGCTAGATATGTGTGAGTAATAGAGTACAAGTATTTTAATGATTCCCTTAGAAGCGGTGTAACCAATAATATGTTCACTGTGCATGTGACAAGAACGTCACCTTTGCTGTAAGTATCCCATAAAGCTGCGTGTTATTGACTAATGAGGGGACCGCCTCACTCATCAGGATAGGTTCCTGATGAGTAACTGTTGACTTGTTTATGCTAACACTTAATGTAGAATGCCAGGCTTTTTCATGGCATAAGCCAGCAAACGAGATGATCACCGGGCGGATCGGCATCGTCTCAAAACACTAGAGGACTTGCAGATGGCTTGTCTGCCATTTAGGGTTTGGGAATTTAGTGAATTTGGGAGGCTAGGGATCTCCCCTACGATTTGGCCTCCTGTAACCTCACTAACAATACGAAACATAAAGCTGTATGAGTATATTTCTCTTTAGGGATAAGAAAATTATTCATAGAAAGAGAAAGAAACAGTAGTCAAAACCATTCCGTCAAAACACGGTATTCAAAAATTATTTCCCTTTTAAAAAGCATAAGTTAATTAACTGGCTTCAAATTTGGATCGAAAGATTTAAAAACTAGACAGAAGGAATAAATAAGTCTAAAAAGAAACTAGAAATATCATAGAACCACCATATATATTTAATATTGTAAGCTGACGTCATGAAAACAAGCTAGGAACCAACATAATAAAGCATTAATCATACTTTATGAATGAAATATTCGCCTTACATAAAACACAGCACGTTTAGTTAATCGAAAATCGTATTAATGGCAACAAATGCGGCTCGAGGAATCTTGTTGAACAGGCAGCCATTAAGTTTCCCGCGACTGAAGACTTTTTACACAAATATATAGCAACTTTTTGCAGCAATATCACCGTATAAGTGAGCTATGTTTTAAAAATAATGAGTGTACGCGGTGCGCATGCGCCGCGGGGCGTTGAATTATGGAGACAACCGTCATAGATCACGCTGTAGGTACTTTCGTCTTTGTTACGCGAGTACAAACGCGTTTTTCTTTAATAATCAACAATTTATTGAGTATTAACGTTATACCAGATTTCAAAGTGACATTTTTTCAATTTATTTTTGTATTATTTACCGTTTTTAGGAAGAACATATTCTTCCGCGTTAGGTCATGGATGACTAGTATTCAGATTTGTGAGCTAAATCAAACTAATTATTATTTATACTTTAGTGTCCATATTTTGTTATTAATTATTATGCTACCGGGTAGAGCAGTCTTGTAGTTTTGACGTCAGTGTTTTGAATATTTTATTAATATTTTTTGTAACGGTTCAGAGGCTGGGGCTTTCCTCGAGAAAAGTTTTAGGAATAGACTCTTTGGCATTATTAGGTGGGTTGTGTTATATTTTAGAGATAAATACAATGTAATATTTATAAGATTATATAGTAACTAACTAATATTATTCAAATATACTACGCCAGTTGAGTCCACATATATTATTAAAAATATATGTACCTCATCACTACATAGTATAAAACAAAGTTACTCCCTCTGTCCTTATATCCACATGTATGCTCAAACCTTTGAAACTCCGCAACGCGTTTTCATATGGTTTCTTTTAATAATAGATAGAGTGATAAAAGAGGACGGTTAATATGTGGAATAACATTCATAAAATCATGGAGAAATTTAGTATAAACTTTGCTCCCGTGCGAAGGCTGGGCGGGTCACTTGTGTAAAGTTGTGTATAAAAAACTTTCTCATTGATATCTAACTTTAATTATCCAGTAACCCTTAAGATCTAAAGCTCTTTAAAATTAATCATGTTGAATGAAACCTCTTTCAATGTACCACGAGTCTCTAATTAACCGTACCGACGTTTAAGAAAAAGTTTACAACGAAGAAATAAACTGGAAATGTTTCCAATTGATAAACAGTTCACTATCTAGAGAATCAGTGTTGACATAGCAAAAAATCTATGAATTGTGAATTTCATTATAAACGTCTCGGTGGTCGAATTGAATTGTGCTAATTATTGAACCCAGGAACTGGTGCACGGTACCTGAACTGGTTGAATTTTTGAAATACTTTTAGTAAGTGTGTGTTTTAAGCTTCGGCACGAATGAGTCGGCTCGAACGGAGTGATAGAAAACAGGGTCTCACAGAAAACCGGCGTGAAACAACCACAGAGTTGTATTTCACCGTGTGAGTGAGGTTACCGGAGGCCCAATCCTTCCCCTCCCCCAATCCCTCCTCAATCCCTAAATCTCCAAATCCCTAATCCCTAAAAGGTCGGCAACGCACTCGTAATTCCTCCATTGCGGGTGTCCATGGGTGGCGCTGATTGCTTACCATCAGGTAATCCGTCTGCTCGTGTGCCGACCTATTACATAAAAAAAGATAGTTTTATTGTTTTTCTCTTTTTGACGGGAAAATAATCAAATCACCTCTATTGCCCCGGGTAAGGCGAAAGGGAGCGTCAGACTCTTAATGACTAAAAATCCCCCTGTTCCTTCTCCTGCTCTGTGCCGAGGTTGCGGTGCCTCATTGCGCTTACCCCGCAACCCCTGCTACGCAAAGAGGGGTTACGTTCGGGAATCGAAATCGTGACATATTAAACGACAGGCGATTGCTCAGTCACCGCGTTAACTGGATATTTCACACAACAAACAATTAAGTGTGCATTAACTGCAAAAAATATCAAAACCTTCTTATGAATATGCATCAGTTACACTGTTAATAATCTTTCCGTCTCTTGACCTACAACAACAATATATGTACCTACATACCAGTTTATCAAATACTAGCGACCCGTCCTGGCTTCACTCGGGTGCAATGCTAATACTAAATTCTCATACTGATGTTATACTCAACCCTCCTCTTCAATCACTCTATTAAAAAACCGCATCAAAATTAGTTGCGTCGTTTTAAAGATTTATGCATACATAAGGATATAGGGACAGAGAAAGCGACTTTGTTTTATATAATGTATAATTTAACTTGTTCATTTTTTGTACTATAATATTATAAGAGACGGTCATACGAATTTGGAGTGCCATGTTTTATCTGCATGATGCTATTGGTTCAAGTGCTCTGCAAATAGTTTTTGTTTCAAGTACTTACATACAAAAAATTTATTTGGTTTTCCGATATTCTTCAATTTAATCACAGCGTGGTTTGCATGGTTTCAATTGTTTAGGTCAGGTGGCTTTTAGTGCTTCTAAATATAAGTTGTGGCAGTCAGGGAATTTCTATCTCCGGTCTACATGCCTGTGACGACAGCCGCTGAGCACGAACTTCAGAAGTACTTGAATTACTTGAGAAGTCAGTATTTTTTTGTTATGTATTGTGAGCTGAATGTTTAAGATTTTGTTTATGTGAACTGGTGGTGATTGGCGCCGCATATGGACACCTGAACTATCGAGGTGTTTAGGTACAAGTGCCTTGTCGAATGTATTGTATGGGGAGTTTAAAAATAAAAACAGACTTTAATTTATTTATAAAATAATTAACTACTTGTCAGTCTCAATCACAGGCATGGAGACTAGGGGAAGATTTGTTTAATAATGGCAATCTGGGGACTATGTGCTCGTGCTAAAAAAATGTTGTACTGCCAATTTTTATTTACAGAACCTTTTAACTGTGGACGAGGCAAGCTTCGGCACGAATCGGTCGGCTCGATCGGAGTGATACCACGGCCTCACAGAAACCGGCGTGAAACGACTGTAGCGTTATGTTTCGCCGTTTGAGCGAGGTTACCGGAGGCCCATTCCTTCCGTCTACCATTCCTTCCCCATCTTTAAATATCCAAATCCCTTATCTGTAAAAGGTCGGCAACGCACTCGTAACTCCTTTGTTGTTGCAGGTGTCCATAGGCGGCGGCAATTGCTTACTATTAAGTTATCCGTCTATTCGTTTGCCGACTTTTACCATTAAAAACCTCTTTTTTATAAATACTGGCTTTATAAACCTTCTTTTTTTCAGGTCCTTCAAGTCATTCACAAATTACATTACTATGCACGAGTAACGTCACAAGTATAAGATATTTAATTTGTGGTTGCAATTATTGTATGTTTTTGTGCTTAACACTAAGTGGTTATTAAGTCTGAATTTTGAATACCTTTTTTATTAATGATTTATATTTCTGAATATTATTAGAGGTTACTCTTATATGCAATATAAATATTATTTTTAAATTCGCTCGAATATCAATAAGCCGTATTGGAAGGTCATGCTTTGGCACGAATGAGCTCAATTGGAGAGAAACAGAAAATGGGCGTGAATCATCGATTACGTTGTGTTTCAATGTCTGAATAGGGCTACCGGACCACCACTCCTGTCGTGGTGGCCCTAAGATTAAGGAGCCCGCTTCTCATGCATGAGGGTTCGAAACCTGGCAAGTACCAATGTAACTTTTTCCGATTTATATGTACTTTCTATGATTATTTAGACACCATTGAAATACGGCGAAGGTAAACATCGTGAGGAAACCTGGACTTACCTATAATTTCTAATTATAAGTTTAAAATCGCCAACCCGCATTGAGCAAGCGTGGTAATTAATGCTCTAACCTTCTCCGTATGAGAAGAGGCCTTTGCTCAGCAGTGGGCACTTATAGGCTGATGATGATGACCACTCCTACCTCCCTACCCCTATACCCAATACCCATATTTCCAATCTTCAAATCCATAAAATCTTACAAAAGGCTGGCAATGCATTTGAGAATCTTTTGGTGTGGCGAGTGTCCATTGCTTGCCATCAGGTGAGCCGTCATTTTAGTTAGATTTGTTATCATCATATTTGTCTAAAGTCAAAAAGTCGAAAATCTTTTTTTTTTAAACTTTGCCCCACCCTATGATTTTCTCCTGTGTTGTGGATGGGTTTACAAACATACAATTTCACATGCACACCATACCCAGACCCGGAACAACAATCTGTGGATCACATAAAGAGTTATTCCGTGCGGGAATCGAATCCGCGACACGTTGCGCAGCAGCCAGTTGCCCAGCCACCGCGCCAACCATGCAGTCAAAGTCATTGATTTCTTTTATTTTATCATATATATTTTAAAGATATAAAATGTCATTCAGTCATCATTATAATCATCATATCAGCCCCAAAAATCCCAATGCTGAATATAGGCCTCATCTGATCTCTCTTAGGCAGACAGTTGGTGAGTCTAGTGAATATGATTGTCCAGCTGTTCTTAGGTATACGTTATATTTGTTTATATTGCTTAGAGATTTTCGTGAATTAAACTATTCTTTTTTCTTAACTCTGCTTAGCCCTGTTGTTGATGTTCAATTACGTGTGGTATCACTACCAAAATAGCGTGGGTATTGGTTTCAGGGCCGCATTCTGGTTGTAGTATATGAAAGACCTTTAACTTTTTTAATTCTACTTCTGCCAGCAGTTTCTCACAAATTACGATGGTAAGAAGAAAGAAGAAAAAGAAGTTATTCCAGAGAATAATCTATATCTGTTTAGTTCGTTCGATATTTTTTGTTGGGAAAACAACAATGTAAAGAAAGTCCAAAGTCGAGTGCATGAATAGTTTATTTTGTACGTCTCCGTGGAATGTATTCATTACAAACATTTGTTTATGAAATAAAAAAAAACACTCTACCTATATTTATATTTACAAAAAAAACACGTTTGTCAAAGTATTACATTTGAGTATGAATGTGTCGATAATTTCACTACGTTGAGTAAATGGAAATGTTTAGGAGATTACAACAACAATATTGAGCAAAATTAGGAATGTTTGTGTAACAATCGAGTATATCCTTAGCTCTTACCATCTCTTTCTCTACTGCCTTATAGAAATGAAAAGAGAAATACAGACTTTACATAAATATTACCAACACTGTCAATATATTATTCAAAAAGAGATAATAAGAGTATTTATATGAACGTAACAGTACAGCCGACAGTCGTGATTATATAATAGAACTTAGCTACCGATAGAAATACGAAGACTTAGAAATATAAAAAGGATTCACAATGCACCCGAAGTTAACACATTACAACCTCAAACAACACTTCGAAATTCTACTAGAAATAAATTATATTCAAACATTTATACAAAAATATATATAAGGTTGAGAATGGAGCGTCGCAACACCCGGCTGTGTCCATTTCCAAAACATAATCATTATCTAAAGTATCCTAACGTACACTACTCAAAGAATAATTTATTTATTTACATTCGTTTTGTACATAACCTCGAACCGGGCTCGTTAAGTACCAATAACATTGTATTTACTAAACATTACTTATTATACGTATTTGGATAGACTCTTTCAAGCGATAACAAATCAAACATTCGACTGTTTGAGCTTAAACAAAAATCACATTCCTCTATACTGGCCTTTGATTCTTTCACTGACGTTTAATACAGTCTATATAAGGGCACTAGGTGACGCGGCGTCTCACGTCAGACTTTGGTGGTGAGGTCCAGAGGGTGCAGCTTGATCCTCTTTATTTGTGAATATGACACGTCCTCCTCCTCGCTCGCGGACCCCGCCCCGCTGCCTGACTCCCCGTCCTCATTGTCTGGCACTATCACTTCACTATCGTCTGATCTCCGACGAGCAGAACTTGACCTGCCGTCAGATTTGACAGATAAATCCATGGGATTTTCCTGCAGCGGAGACTCCGAAGTTCTCCTCTCAGCCGGCGGTGTTGGCACGAACTCAGTTTCAGAGATTACATCTTCCTGAGGGGTTGGCTGTGTAGACCGTTGCTGTTTTAAGATCTCATCTAGGAAGAACCGCTTGGACGACTCTGTCCGCTCATTGTGGTCGTCGATTCTGACGTCGTTGTTATTCTCAGCAGCTTGTCGTAGCGCTGCCTGGTCTAGGAGGTGGCGTGAGTATATGGGGTGGAAGCCTGGCGGGAACAGCAGCGGGTGGTTGTGTGCGAACGGGCTGAACGGCGGCGGTGGTAAGAAGGGCGAGTGGGGGAAGTGGGGCAAGGAGGCGATGTTGGCGAGGTGGAGGGGGACGAAGCTATCTCTGGGCGGCGTCAGCGGCC
Source organism: Spodoptera exigua (assembly GCA_902829305.4). Classification (NCBI taxonomy): domain Eukaryota; kingdom Metazoa; phylum Arthropoda; class Insecta; order Lepidoptera; family Noctuidae; genus Spodoptera; species Spodoptera exigua. The sequence continues at coordinate 13,800,414 of LR824619.2, read as the reverse complement.
TGTCTGGTGGCCGCGACTGTGTCAGCCGAGATTTTTCATCTAATTTTGGAGACGACCCACTTTTATGTGAGTCTGGAGACGCAGAGCAAGGAGGCTTGTAATCGTCTAAGCCAAGGAGAGCAAGTTCTTCTTTAGTTCTTGGTCTAGCGAGCCCTGGGAAGAGATGAGGTGGGAAGGGAGGAGCAAGCGGGTGGGGGGAGGGCGGCACTCTTGGAGGAGACTGTGACTGCGCAGCTTGCTGCTGTTCTTGCAGGAGGCAGTGTATCTTGAACCAGTTGGAACGGCGGCCGTACCGGGACCCGGATTTGGACATGCCGACCATCAGACATTTGCGCAGCCGGCACGCCTTGCAAGCTGTCCGGTTCTTCTTGTTGATGACACATTCTCCGTTGTTCTTGCACTCCGTGATGGAGTTCAGGTTGTTGTAGGAGCGGCCGAAGAATGACTGGAAAGAGAGAAACATAACGTTAATTGTTGCAAAATTAAAATAACATTAAGACAACATTTTTGTAGAACGATTAGTGGGAACCGATAACTTTTTAGCAAACAGATGCGATGTAACACCTCACATATCTGGTTAAGAAGGTATACAACTAAAGACTGTATAGAGCTGTTTGTTGTAATAGCCAAGACGTATGATTGGTTGGGCAACGCCTCCTAAGACTGGTATTTTAGCACTAATCATAGACCCTTGTAATGAAGCAACTCATCCCGCACTGCCAACATAATAATTACCAATAAATAACTGGCGATTGTTTGTCACACTTAATTAATCGCCCGTAAATATCTGTCAACTTGAGAAGCAATTGCTTCATTTAATTAAATTTAATCAAGAGAACGAGTAGCTCCTGCTTACTTGCATATGCATGGTCGATTGAATATGTATAATTGATATGATGGTCAGGAATTATAGTGTGTGTGACGAATAAAATGGAAAATGAGAGGTCGGAGGTTGGTGCTAGTTTAGCTTGCTAATTAAATAGACTGAGTTATTAACATCACTGCTTAAAGATTGTTATTGATCAGGTTTAGGCGGGTAATCTAAAGAATTATGTAATATTGGTTTAGAAAATCAATTTGTTACTATACACTTAAGTTTGAACTAGTGAAGCCAAAGCGCTGTAAATTTAGCTATAAGTTATTATTGTTAATCTCATTTTAAGTGAACCATTGTTCTTATGAGAAATAAAGTTCTTTAAACCTAATTTATCAAGTCATTTGAATATTATATATATATTTCATCATCTGTGGTTGTTTTTGCTGTTTGCAGTTTCGTATGTGTTTTCTAAATATGAGGATGACAGAGGTCAGAAGCGGGATAGTTAGAAACTCGTCGCGTCACGATTGAAGGAACCAGACAAGTTTAGCCTGTGAAGGGAACGCCTCTAACTAGCGGAGACATACAGCTTCATTATTTATGCAAATAATAATAAAGCTGTATGCTTCACTAGATGTATGTGCGGTCACTGTTGGTTTAGTTTCTAGGTTGGGAATTAATTTGAACAAATATAGGATGGGAAATACGTTTGCAAAGGGCTTGATATCCAACAAAAAGAAGCTTTTTTTCTTGCCCTATTACCTAATTTAGTTAGGTATTTTAGTCAGGACAGTTTACAAGACTCACTATCAGGACAGACATATGTACATTTGACCTAAAGAAGGTGTTACACGGACGGCTGGCACCCGCCCGACCGCGTAACTCCGATAGTGAAAACATTGCCTTACAAATGTCGTGTTCACGGATTAAGACGTCACTTCCCGTGGATATGGGCCGCAGGTTCGGTTCCGGTCTGTTACACGCGTTTAACTATGGTTTTGTTTTCATTTGACCTTGATTTTTCGGTTTTCTTACGTAAGGTAAGGTTGTGGCCTATTGTTTTAGTTTTTTCGTTTTAGATGAGTATTAGATTGTTAAGATTGTAAGTGGGCGATTGGATTGATGATTGCAAACGATATAATGTGCTAGAGCTAGTTGCTGTTAGAATTCTTTTTATGTTTTATGACTGGGTAACAATGTGAATTTTGCACACTGTTCATTTTACAGTTTTACTACCTATATATTATAAAGAAGTATAGAGCAATGTTCAAGTAAAATCTGCACAAAGAACCTACAATTAATAGTAACTAGTAGCTTACGTAATTCATAGTATGACTTTGTTTTTACTGACTACGTCCTTTTCTTTTTTCAGGTCGATTATCATCAAATCACTTCAAATGACTTCTCCCGCCGTGGGTGGAGCGAGAGAGAGTACCTATTAGACTTTTACTGACTAATAACCAGCCCGATAGTTTTCCTGTTCCGGGCGGTTCATTAAATGACATATCGCGCTTCACCCATAACCTCGACTGACAGACTACCTCTTAGATGACATATTAGAGAATTTAACTTAGTATAGAACTATAAAACCTATCCCCCAGAATGATTCGGATATAGTCTTCTATTAAGTGTTATGTAATAAATTAAAACAAAATAAAAAAGAAACATATTGTTACCTATAAACCACACCTATATACAACTGCACATATAGTATATAAGTACATAGTAACATGAAAAACGAGTGTTAACTAAACATACACGCGTAAACATTACCAAAATGGTTGCAAAACGCCACATCGTCGCTTGAATGACAATCGACATGCTACCTGATACTGTCACCATGGGTTTTTTATTCGGGAGACTGTCCTACTTTGATTAAAAACAAGATATTTTTTAAGAAATCTATTAAAATGCCATTTCAAGAAAAATATGGGACTTCCTAGTTAATGAAAAGATGGTGTACTAGTTTCAATTCACACAGGGACTCAAATAATGTTAGTTAAGGATTTCAAAATCAAGTAATTCCTTTATTCGAAGGTAGTCGGTATAAAGACGCTGTTAATTATATAAAATATAATTATGCAAATAGATAATTTTCTTTTAAATATAATATCACTTAATGTTTTCACAAAAACATTCATATATCTATTAGGAACAAAATTCATAATTGATTGGCATATATCTTTAAAAACATGATAGTAAAAATAAATTATTTTCAGCATTAAAAGTTACATATTCAAATCTGCATTTAGTATCCGAGTCGGCCTTGTAATTTCGAAATCAGACAGACACTTTTATACTGAAAAATTGTCAGTTGAATATGCTAAGATGTTTTAAGAGTATTATTATATATTATGAAATATTACGTTCTCCAACATTTGACCAAGAAATTATACAGCTTATGACCGTCTTCAATTTACAAAAACTATTTTGACCTACAACTTTGTTGGGTACACGAATGAAATTGGAATTTTAATAAATAACGTGACGTTATAACCTGTTGCTTTAACAAACGTAGGAAAAGAAAACTTTACCACAATTATAACATATTTCTTACAATATTATTACACAGAAAAAGTCTTAAATAAATATAGGATTCTGTAACTTTTAGTTATAATATGAAGGATTTGACTAAAAATTTGAAGTCTAGCACTTCACTAAATACTTAGGTACTAAAAGTTATTATTTCTATTATTTCAACAACATTATAATCAGTAGTTGACGCATAAAAGTTGCATTTGTAATGGGGGTAGGTATATATATATTTATTTATAAAAAATGGATTTCGGTAAATCCCCGAATGGTGACCCTACAATTGACCAATTGCAGGATCACGTCATAGATGAAGAATTTAAACTGAAACAATGCCATCTTTGAACGTGCTGCGTGCGTGATGCGAATTATATTGCGCGTGCGCCGTTTTATTCTACATAAATGCACCGCAAACGATATTAGCTCTTATACTGAGAGACAGAAGTCTTATTTCTGATTGATAACAGAACATATATTTTGGTGATGACATCGCTAATTTAAAAGAAAAGATAATAATAAATACTTATAAGTACAATTTGGTAATATTGTTCGACGTTGAAATGTGTTCCTCACTTCTACAATATTTATTTACTTATATTAAAAAGCGCGTATTACGCCTTGTTTTGATTGCTTACTAACTCGGGATGTGAAACAAATTGATATTTTGGATTTATAACAAAGAATCCTTTGATTAGCACAGGCACTACACCTGTCCGTTCTATTTGCTTATTTTTTTAAAGATTTTCTCGTTTTTATTTGTAAGCTAGAAAAATATTAAATTCTCTTTTCATTTGCCGTAGAGTCCTGTAAAGGACAGTCACGGACAGCTGCAATAGATAAGCTCATTCGACGCCAACATATTTAAAACGTTTAAAGTAATTAAAGTAAATTGTCGTGCAATGATTCAATATGATATTTAAATTAATTGCCTAGATAAAAGCGTGGGGAATCGCTGCCGTCGCATGCGTTATATTAATTGCATCATATGTTTCATTCTCGGTACAAGCAAGTATACAAATGTTTCATTGATTTTTATTGATTTTTCTTCAGTGGCAACACCGAGACATCTTTAATGTTTTTGTAAACTGGCAACACTATTTTGTATTACTACTTACTACTAATTGGGCAAAAAATGACATTATTAAAAGTTATGACCGGGTTAAACAAAATTGTGTTTAATAGGCTCTATAGATGTCGCTGCGGTACTTAAAAAGGTGTCAATTAATTTTAATGTTCTTGGACTCATTTTATTAGGTACCCATAAGACATTAAAATTGAACACAGGGTATAGATCAGTTTCTTACAATTACTACTTGATTTATATCAATTAAATTATTACAATAATATTGATTGCTGGCAATGTAGTGTGTGTATGTGTGTGACAGTACTTGTAGTTAATAATCAGTATGTGCATAAATTGGCTGGTTGCGCAAGAGTCGCGGGCGGCGCCGGGCGACGGGCGAAGTTACGAGCGACCTGGCCACAACCACCTATGACCTGCGCGCGCGCCGCTAACGTACAGGTGGGGGCTTGCAACTTAGGATGAGTGCCGATGATTTGGTTATTGTTATTTCTTTGGATTTGCCAAATATCGTATGACATAATGACTACCACGTTGTTTATTAGAGATAATTGTTAAATAGTAATTAAAAAAATAAACTCAGTTTTTTGATTTTAGAAAGGTATTCTTATTCATTCAGACTAGAAAGGCACACGTAATTGATAAAGACCCTTTTTATTTCTTCATAAAAATATTATTTGATGGGAAGACATCTAAAACTCTTTTAAAAGTAATCATATTTCTATTTCTAGACCGCAATTGTACACTCGGCTCTAGCTGGCGGTCATAAAAGCAAAGGATGCGCAGGCGCATCGCTGGCGAGAGGTGAACGTAAGAGAACAATAAATTATCCGTTGCTAGGCAACGCGGGTGACTTGCTGACGAAACGTGAACACTATTGTTTTTGCAAGTGACTTCCATTTTGAGGAGATTTTTTTTCTTAGAAAATCTTGAACCGTTGACATTTAAGTAGGTGCCACTAACAACTACAGTGATATAGGTACAAATATAACGTACATTTTAATTATTCATTCAGTTTTATTTACTTATATTCTTTATACAAGTCTAACTCTTCATTTGGGTTGTAGCTCCAGAAACTATTTCATTACTATAGTAAATAGTTGTCTAGTCATATTACTAGATGGCGTTGGTTGTGCTAACGAAGGTTCTGATAGTGGGAGTTTTAAGGACCATTTATGTTTTAGTTTTTTTTCAAATAGATTGCATTAGTGTAATGCATGTGATGTAGTAACATTTGAATTATTCCTGTGGTGTTGAATATTCTTATTCATTTAATAGGTATGCTTGTACCACTACTTTGACAGACTAAGAATAAATCAACACTACACCGTCCGGCAATATGCCAACCACGACGTAAAAGTAAATTTACGATAGTTTAGACAAAAGGAAGATTTAACCCCACTTTAGCACTTTAATATCATAATTATTAATAATTTTAACGACATGCAATTTACTCGGGCGACAGTACATGCGGAAATTTATAGTATCATAACCTCCAATAACCTCTGAAATATGGTCCTTTTGTACGCAAACTGGTCTTTTAGACCCCATCACTACAAAATGTGGTGCTATAACTTTGTATTGGCGTTTTATGGTGTATTAATAAGTAATGGACCTCACGGTTTTATGGGGGTTACTTTGTACGTTATTGTCAGTGAATTATAAGAGGTTTGGTGGTGTTAAAGGGTAGCTGTGTCTTACGGCTCAGCGTTTTGTGGATCGATTTGATACTGGGAAGAAAATCAGTACATGAAACTACAGTTTAGGTACTTATGTCCAAATATATAAAGCGTTGATTTCTTTCTAGTATTTTGGAAGTGGCTAAACTGATGGTGTTTTTACATGCTATGCTATTTTTTTGGAATTTTTCTCTGGAAGTTGAATTGGAAATTGTCTGTTAGTTTAAATATTGTTTATTAAGTTATTTTTTGGAGTCGTTTTTTTGTTTACTTAAGCATGTCTTTTGCTTCTAAATTATGTATCGTTTTTACTGGGACAATTTGTTACTGATTTAAATAGTTAATGAAGTCGAGTGATGACAAATGATTTACAATGTGAAACAGTTTTTAGAAATTGCAAGTAATTTGATAGAATACAATAGACTGCACATATACAGGCTAATGGTATAAACTGAAACACATATAGCTAGTGTGTCAAGGAAAACTTAACTACCGTCTCGTCATAAGGCAAATTATAATTTACCACGTGAATAATTTTTCTTCTATCGATTTTTGATGCGATTTTTTATCGATAAGTGTGACAAATCGAGTGAAGACCCCGTGTGGACTTTCGAAATGAACCGTTGGCAGCATCACGCACGCGAAACTAGCGTGAGAACGGAGCAGATAACATTAACAACATCAAAACTTGACCTTTCTCCTACCGTAGTGACCCGTACCAACACTATTTTGCACTCTTTCAATTTAACGGTCATCAATAACCAACCTTATCCCAACTTGACAAGCCTGAAAATTGATTGCCTCAGGGTTTTTCGATGGTAAAACGATCTTGGCTCAAAACGCGAGCGCGTGTCATCCCGTGTTTGCGTTCGGAAGCACTGACCTGCACCGCGCCGCGATGTTTTGATTGGCTCTGACATTCAAATACAATCGATTATTCGTTTAATTTGAATCGATACCGCTCGTGATCTTCTCGTCAGGGAAATCGACGTTCACATTCGAAATTGGAACATTTAATTTTATATCTGAATTCTTAGACTATGAGGATACGTTCATTGCAATTCGAATTGTGAATTTATTCGTATGAGGAAAAGGAATGTTGGCTAGTTAAAACAAATAGGATACTTCAACGAAGCTGAACAATACAAATTCGGCTGTTAACATTTAATTACTGACCTATCAATTTACGTTGCGGGTTACGCAATGTGTGACGTTATTAAAACAACAATAGATCCTTGAACCCGGCACAATCGTATAAATTATGCAACAATACTAATCGTACAACATGTCCGACGGACGCCGCTGCAGATTTCGTGACGGGAATAAAAATTATTGCCATGCTCCAATAAGTTGATCGGTGTGCCAACTGCGTTGCGTCCGTTGACAATTTCGACACAAGACCTCTCTAAAACAATGACAATCATTAACCGAGCCGCCAATCAATTGTCGACTAGAAATTAATGATTTAAAATTCAAATTCGCGTGACTAATCGTCGCCAATCGATACAAATAAAACAAGACCGTACACGCAAAAGTGAGTAAGTGCAAATTTGAATCGATTGCGGGCGCTGCGGAATCGAGACGAATCGATTCACCCCATGAATTGTATTGCAAAGTGAATAGGCGGTGGGTCGCTATAATGACGGCCGTTGTAGCAAATGAACCGTTTTATTTTGGTCTCGATTTAATTGATATCTTGTTGGGACAAGGTTATGCAGCGCAAACAAATATTGAGGATGGTAAAATAGACGCAAACGAGAAGTATAATCTCAGTTATGTAAGGCTATATAAGATCAGGATTCTTCTATAAGTAAATGGGGACACACCGAGTACCGATTAGCATTAATTTCATGCAATTTCCGTACATAAAAAGTCATAAAATCCAGCAATGGGTACATTTTTCACAGATCCCGCTCGAAAACTAATTAAAGCCGTACTGGCACTTACTTGAACATCTAATTGAAAACTAATTAACTCAATATAGGTCATTATCGTTTAAGATATAATTAAATATATAGATTATAGTAGCGTTAAAGCCAATTAAAATAGTCCGATTAATTAGCTGAGGAGGCTATTAAGGTTTATTCTTTTCACGTTAAGGTTTCTCGTTGACAAATTACGAGTGCGGCTCCTTTCATGGCGCGGTTCGTGGCGAGAGGGCAATTGTCTCCGTACAATGCGATTACACACACAGATAATTCTAGAAAAACCTTTAAAAGCAAATTAGAAGCGATGATTTATTACTGAACCGCTTACGAAATGTAACTGAGCGGCCATTTAGGGTGTGTGCACATTGACGAATTTTGGTCAAGTTATGGTTGCTTGTTTATCTCTCTCTAACATTTTTATTTAGACTTTAATTTGATATGCGTCAAATAGAGTAAAGAACAAACGATTTCTAGTTTTCTTCCTATAGGACCTATCCGACAAACATCTACGAATGCTCCTAAACACAAACTATGCCTTAATATCCCTTATGATTTCTTATTACATCAGCCGGTCACTGCACCGTGCACACGTCCTAACCGTCAAATATCTTTTCCGCCAGTGTTTCCCGATCGCGTGCCTTACTGCAATTTAAATGTGCTCCAAATCTGAAAATAATTCGTTTCGCCCCGACGACGGGCGGCCGTGCGAATTAGAAGGTTTATTGGATGAACATTTGACAGGCTTGTTTAGCGATCTCACTGTTATATTCCAGCTATGATAGATTGTATGTTTGTCAGTACTATATACATATCGTGTGCGTTGAGAAGACGGGAGTGTTAAGTTCATAGACACATCCAGTTAGGATGTCGATATTGATTGATAGAATCATAAAAGAATACAGTTGCAAAATTCCTTTCCTACTAAATCGTAGAGTGACATCATATTAATCTGTGCCTTACTAAAACAGCGTCCACTAATCGGTGGACACCATCAAAGGACAGAAGGTGAACTAAAAAAGATATCAAGAGTATAGTTACGAGTAGCGGCGGGTACAGACGGCCAGCTAATGGCAGCAGTGATTGATGTTGATCGCCTGTCTTCGGCAAAAACGTGTGAACTCGGCTTAGCGGCTTTGCTCCAATTATTGCGTAACTCTTGGATGCTGTGTACGTTATCATTACGGTTGTTGCTTTGTGAGGTCAATAGAGGTCTTGGGCGTGAGGTGAAGGATAGTTTAAGGATCTGTTTAATGACCTTCGTGCAATTCTTACAAAGCAAGTTAAAGAATGTGTGTACATTTTGTTGCTATCATGGCCCTAGGATTCAGATCAAATATTTTTAGGGTTATAAGAACAGAGTTCTAAACAATTATTTTTCAGTAATGTAATCCCTGGTAGTGGTTCTATTAATAAATAGTAAGTAAACGATAGAAACACAATGATCATTTAACTTACAATCCAATAAAAAACCTTCAATGTCATTTTATCGCTCCACAAATAACACCAATATATCTTAATCACCGAAAAACCGAAAACAAACCTCAACGATTCATTGTAACCTAAATAATCACGGCCCATTACCCACCAACCAGCGGATAACCATCTATGGTAACCAAAAGGTTTATGGTGCACCAAGCAACGTTGCTAAACCGCTACTTAAGTTCACAAGCCGGAAAATAGCCGACGAAATATCGAAACTGATTTGTTAGAATCCATTTTGAAAATACTACGCAACTTATAGATCTAGGTTAAGACGGTTTCGCGAAATTTAGATCTATAACTGGAAAAATTTAGATAGAATTTTATGTCATGTCTTGTAGAATGTCTTGCTTAGCTTTGCGCTTATAATAGTCATTATTGGAAGGTTGGCCGATGCCTAAAGGAATGCCAAATTAATTTCCATATTTTATTTTCACGGATTCTGTCAGTGTTTAATAATAATTACTAAGAAAGGCTTCCACTATTTAAAACAATTGCAACAAGCTCCTGCCGTAAAGCCACTTCGCTAAAAATAAATCCATCAAGCAACAAACAATCAGCCGTCCAGACCGTGGGTTCGAGTCGCGTGCGACGTATTTACATACAAACGGGTGCGCGGGCGCACGCCACATTTAATTACACGACACGAGACAAATTGACGACCGCCCGCTAACGATCCCCGCCACTGAGCACATGGGATAAAATAGGTCTTTTTATGTTTTAATTAAATAGCTAGAGTGCTTCTTTAGTTTTAATGACTTTTATATTTTATTGAATAAATTACGAATAAATAAAATTACTTCGGTTGTGCACGATGGCATCTGGTAAGGAGATCATGTTAGACTGGTTATTTATTTATAAATAATATTTATAAAGATGTTAATGTTTAGCATTTAAATGTTTTTTTCTAAGAGTTGCGTTCTATTAAATCAACAATTTGGTTTTAAGTGAGGAGTCTTTAATTGTCGATAACCTTTCCTTTTATACAACCTACTTTATTAACCCAAAAACAGGTTGGTTACGTAACCTTGGCGGGCATTGTGGCGCGAGGTGACCGCGCGAGACATCCTAAGACAGTTTCCACCCTTGCACAACCCATTGTCGTTCAGTTCCACTTGCATTCATACAAATTGCGCTTGAGCAAGAAGGAAATTGTCGTTTGTATGGGCTAGTGGGCTTAGTACGGTGCCCTTGTCAGAACAAATGTAGCGGAGCATTGATTGATTGAACATTGATTGGTAAACTATATTTGTTCTAACTAAACGGTATTTGCTAACACGACTCTGTTCAACAGTTCTTATATAAAACAGTGCGATTGAAATAAAGCGATATATTGATTTACACGGTCGGAATTAAATATTACCTCGGTGGACTTGTTTAAGTGTTTTCAATTGTAACTGCCAAGTATGGGTTTGGTTCGCAGTTCTAGTTGCATGAAATCATAGAATATTAAATATGAAATATATTCGAATTTGTTAGCCTAGATTGGCTAGGAATAACCGAGCATACTTGTTGAAGTTTACTTCCACGAAGAATATAAACCTCGTTTGTCTTAAAATAAGTAATAAAAATATCAACTATTATTTACGGACGATGGAGTACTGTAAGCTACTCGATTTCTACAGAAATCTAACCTGAATCAATACGCATCATTAAAAAAAATATAACGGATGATTATGCGTGTAGATCGAATTATCGGGGTGCATCTCCCGGACATTGGCGATATCTACACGGAGCCAAATGTATCTGCATTCCAACAAGTCCCTATTCACAGAAGCAGAAGGTGCAAAATCGCCAAATCCAAATATATTTACCTTGTTAGGGCTAAGGATGGAACGAGTTAGAGTAGGAATTAAAGTAATTATCGATATTAATAATCGATCACGGAATGTGTTTTTTCATAGTTGCGGTTTTCGAATGTGGCGGTTGAAACGCGATAATTTTCTCTAGATTACAATTTGAGAATTTGCATTATTATTTTTTTAGTCCAGTCCAACTTTTAAACCAATGAGAACAGGCCACAGTTTTTTAAGATGGCGACCGATTTAGATTTGGACATTAATCAGATGTTCCATATCGATTCACTTGGCCGTACTGATTATATTCGAATAAGGTGTCAATCGATTTATCGTCATTATAATGAAGTCACGCAAAGTTTATAAATCGCCATTTATAGCAGACGAGAAGTTTTAATTATGTGTTCATGTTTATTAAAGATGGAAGGTTGAGGACCTTTGGTATTGTTATAATTGGTTTCTGCTCAGGTCGGGTGCCTTGAGTGTGCTTTACCCAGGTGCAGTCTCTTGATGTGATTTAATTTTATGGATGATGAGTCGAAATAAGTATGAGTTGGCATGGAGTTCGTTCCTGCTTTTTTTAATACTTATGAACATGTATATTTTTTGTAAAATGATGTCTTTTAAATAAATTGTCGCAAAATACTGTTTTTCTTTTATAATTATTTATTTCATTATATTTTTAATTTCAAGAACAATCAGCGTTTAAAAACCGCTCGTTTACATCGACTAAATAGTCCTTGATACGATTATAGAAATTTACATTTCCGATTTTCTGTTTTCGTTTCCTAATAATTAGAACGAATCGCACAGGTACCCGAGTTTACGAATTAAGTGCTTGTTTAATTAATGATTACACAGATTTTTAATTACTCGACCGTTTGTACTGAGTTTTAAGAGGAGAATTACATTTTCCTTAGATGAAGCTTGGATTCAATTTTACAGAGAATAGGTATACAAGGAATTGTAATTATGGGAATTAAGGATTTCACCTAATAGTCATTAGTATGTTTTTGAAGAATAAGGATTATTTATTTCCCTATGTGATTTGCTTTGCAGAAATTGTATTTAAAGTCAAAGCCAAAGTCAAATTCTAAATCATTTATTCCAACTAAACTATAAATAGGTACTTTTGAAACTTCAAAATGGAATAGTAGTCTGTCAGTCTGTGCTGGTGTGTTGCTCGTACCAAATTGTATATTCGAATGGAGAACAAGAATTCAAAACTAACATAGCACCAACCTCTTTGTTTTTAAGTATATTTAATGCTAGCTTCGATTTATAGCTTTATTATCTATCCTAATATTGAGACTATTATATAAAGTATATGTAGTTATTAAGATGTTTACCTTGCATCCTTCACAAGTGAATGCGCCGAAATGGAACCCGGCCGCTGGTTCTCCACATACTTTGCACTTTTGGTTCATCTGAAATAAAAAACAATTATTATTAAATTTAGTTTGAAAAACACTTGATTGAAAATAGTATATAAGAGGCAATATAGTATTTAAAATTGAAATCAAAAGGAAATATTAGAAAATATATTGATTACAAAGTAAGAGAAAAGCGTTAAAAAATGCACTCGCGGAGCATGAAACTAACGAATATTGTTGCTGTTATCGCTCGACATAAACGAATATGAAACTGAAAATCCGCCACAGAAACCCAATTCACTGTTAATATGCCATGACCGAGATCGGCCATTTTCCAATCAGTCATTTAGTTGTTAATTTCGAAGAGCATGGGGCATGTTATTGGTTGCATACGCGATAAAATCGTTTTGTATGTATCGATTAAACGATATTAATTGTTGGGATATTATTTCAAATGCGTTACGTGTGGCCTTCGACGCGTTCTATATTTAAAATTTCCTCGGTTTTCAACAGCAAAAAGATTTTATTACATTTTATTCTTTGACACATAAAATCATTTTTTATCTGTGCGATTGACCGAATGTCTTTTTTACGATCGTGTTATGTGTCATCGATAGTGTTTTCTTTGCCTTTTGAGGTGAGCAGATCGCAAAGTTAATGTGTAGGCAACTGTCCGTCGGCATCGCTCACACGTTTGCAAATAAAACATAAAAAACACGATACATTTGCATAAAATTCAGAGTGAATAAACTTTATTACGCATAAATGAACAATTTTAATTAAATCGAACTTATTTTTGTTACAAAACGACATCTGCTCCTTATAAAAATAACAATAAAGTCGTAAGTAGTACCTTTTCTGTCAGCGTGTGAGTTATTGTAATGACAGTATCACATTTTAATGGTTATTTCAACGGTTTTTACACTTTTAAGCTCGTAATATAATGTAATGTCCATTGTAAATTGACAAAAATGTCTGTTATTAAGAAAATTATGCGATTAACTGAGGAAATATGTTCGGGGTGAAGTAAAAGGAGGAGTTACGAGCTGAAGGCAGCCATGTTGCGCTGGATACTGCGTCAGATCGTTATAAGGATCTCGGTTTCTGATGGAGATCCTTGCACAAGCCGAAATAATGTGGTATTCAGAATCCATTTATTTATAAACATTATAAAGTAAATTTAAGAAAGTTATGCATGCTAAAGTCGACTTTAATGTCTTATTATGATAGTGAGATATTGGCTTAAGAGTTTAAAGTAGCTCTCAGAATTATCTATTATGTTATTAGCTATTATTGAAGTTTTGTTTTTATAATGAAATAAAATATTTATAATAAGTATTGGATTTAACTTGGGCCTTATAAACTGCTCGATATTCTTTCATCAAAAGAACTACATAAAGGCATTATATTAGCCCTATTTTGTTAGTTGCTCGAGTTTTATCAATATACGGAATTCTGTAAATATGTGCGAGAGTTTTTAGTACTTGATGTTACTTCGATAGTATCAGGGATAATGTACTGCAGGCAAAGTATGAAGCAAATATTTCGGGTGAACTTGTTTCAAAGTAACTACAAGTATTCGTTATAAGGCGCCTAACTGTACGTGGGAACTCTTAAGGTTTCTGCAGGTACTGAGAATGTTGTGGAATTAATTAAAAGTGGTTTAAGTTACCTAAACGACACTTTTATTAAAGTTTTATTTTTGTGAACAGTGTTTTGTACTTGAAACTAGCTTTTGCCTGCGGCTCCGACGCGTTGAATAGTGACTTCCTGCAGATTTTTAGTATTAAAACAATCCTATGTCCTTTCTCGAATTTCAAACTATGTGTGTACCAAATTTTACAGAAATCGGTTCAACAGTTTAGGCGTGAAAAAAAAACAGACACACAGAGATACTTGCGAATTTATAATATTAGTATAGTATAGATTGTAATGACGTGGTAAATAATTTGTATAAAATTATAAGAGTATTAACTTATAAAAACTGCATTAAAGTTAAATAAAATCACTTACGAAGAACGAAAGTAAACATCAAGTTTAACGCACTAGTTAAAGATTTCCCCTAAAACAAAAACGAATTTCCCACACAATTGTAAACGCAGGAGACAGTCGAAGATTTATCCACGGACATAGGAATAAACTTTGTGAAAATTCCCGAGATTCCAATCGGAGACAAAACGAACAAAAGGCTAGTTGCTACGTAGTAATCCGTTTATCTAGCGCGCGGGGATCGGCAGAGATGCAGGTGGATGCGTACGCGCAGGGTACACGACGCTGGATACTTAAAATGTTGGAAACGTTGTTACAGTGAAAGATTTTTAAACTTCGATCTAAGTGAAATGTTGCTTTGGATTTTTATGTAAGTAAGGTATGTTTGTGTCTGCTCTTCGAGTGTAGTTAGTTGTGTATAATTAAACAGTCTAAGATGCAGAGTGCCATTAACGAATTTTCATTCTTGCTTCAGATTATTACACACTTAGGGATAATTTATTCTGTATATTTGAAAAATGTTAATTTGTACTCATTATTACCTACATTCATGATATAAAGTGTCATTGCTTAAACTAATCTGACATCTTAACTAAAAGTGATATCAATAACCAAGATCCCTCTACCTAATCAATTGTCTTATAAATTTAATAACGTCCAAAACCACTCATATATTTAAAGACTCCACACTTTCTCTGTGCGAAGCCAACGTTAATATAAAGTAAATCACGCAGCATGCGACCGACGCGACGCGACGCCTATCGCTCGACTCTTGCGCACCTCCAAATTAGAACCCACTTTCAAGGGTCACTATAGATACAAAACTTCTAGTTAGATTTTGAAAAAACACGTTTATTGAAAATGTATATGTTTTTCAATTTTTCTGATGGATATCAATATCACATAACACAGTGATGTCAAAACCTTACACACTTATAGGGATCGATTTTAATAATCACACGTAATCACACATAATTGGTCCAATCAACCGCAAACCATAAAGGTTGTATCGCTTTAGAGTAATTATATTAAAAAAAAAGAAATAAGTATAAGCGGCCAGCTATATATCGAAAATATTGCGTTACAAATAATAGAATGAAGAGATGTTCGCTTATTTTAACTTTGTCATTGATCAAAATACCTCAAGGTCAATGACCTGAAATACATGCAAAAATCGAGCGCCGGCGCATACGCTTCGAGTAACCTCGATATACGCCTCCGTAACTCGAAGCAGCAGATCGATTCCCTTACAACATGACTTAATTAATTTCTCGCTTACATTAATCTTTTTAGGGCACTCTCCAAATAACAAAACACGATGGATAATCAACTGTAACACTGTATTCGAAAGTCGATTATGCCTTGATACAATTTGGGGTGTACTCATGCAAATAAATTGAATGCCCATGACAAGTTTCAAGTCGCGAAAGGTCCGCAGTCGAAATAGCTGTCACCGTTGTCAGTGCGTCTCCAATCATATATCTCGGTTACAATCTGGAAATGCAATTAGCATATTAATCGCTTCATATTTCGATGATTAAAACCTTCGCTATATTTGTATTCATTTTATTTTGATTTATATTCGAGTATAGCCAGATTTAAATTTAAACATACATATATGACTGTGTGATTTGTTTTATTACGACTGGTTAATTATAATTATCATAGTACCCATTCTGTGTTTTTAATAAAAATCAATTTGTATTATGTCAATCTGGTCGTTTTAATCGACAACGTTTCATTGACACTGCGTCGGGCACGGTAGCTGGAAGTCTATTGAATGGCGCACAGCACTCGTCAAAGAGTTCGCGAGTAAAGATCGGCGCGTTTCTTTAAATATTTCATTTCATTGCATCTATATAATTATATCGTAAACCGTTGCTCTGAAACATCGCGATATTAAAATCTTTAGAATCATTTCCAGAAATCGTCTATAGTATAGAACATCGGCGTCGTGGCGGAGTCCATTAAATACTGAATATGCACGCGCTTACAGACGTTAAATCTTACAACGCAGGACCAATTTCCGCGCTAACGGTCGGTCCTTTAAATCAAAAATATCGGCTTTATAGGTTCCATTACTCGTAATACACGTGTATTTGTATAGATCGAGATTACGTGCGTACTCACACTACATTATCCGCTTGATTTATAGATTGTTACACGGAGATGAGTTAATCAGTGAATTAACGCACTCAAAAACTTTGAACTTTAAATGCCACGTCTCGGGCAATAGTGTGAATTGCAATAAATTGTGACAAATCCTTGTACACTATGCTGTAAACATTTTAACTTGTGTACATAAACGAAGCTGGGGTAAAACGTTAAAATATTAATACGTAAGCAGTGTGAACTATGTTATAGATACTTTAGAGTTTTGTCTTCAACAATTCGGAAAACTATTGAAAAGGTCTTCATAATGATGCGACCGTACCGTAAGCTATATCACAGTGAGTTGGTGTCCCAGTAGACGTGTTATTTGTATCGTGTGAAAGACGGCGCGGCCTGTCATTTGGCGTGACCACCATTATCGATGCGCCGACCTCGTGGGAATCTATGGGGTTTATGGGATTCTGAGGCAGGGTTAACAGGTGCATTTGTTGAGGCAAGCGCTGACTGATGGCATGTCGTAATAGTGGATTGACGTGTTTGTGAGGTTCCTTTCCGAGATTGTTGTGGCTTCTTATTTTGCGTTTGCATTAGAAACGTTTTCTTTTATAGTGTTTTGTAATAACTGCTATAGAATTTGAATTATAATTTTGCTGTAGGAATAAAGGTTCAACCCCAAAACACTTCACACCATTATTAAAAAAATATATACAATTTTTTCGTCTCAAGACGCTATCCTAACTTAAGCATCAACAAGATCTCAGATCTCTGTATGTAAGTAAGTGATTGAGATTATCGTTAACGAAATCCCGTTAATAACAGTCCAATAAACCGCCAATCACAACCTACACTAATTAAACAAGCCAATGGCTTATCTAATCTAGATGATCACAATCCAAACGTGGTTGGAAACATTCTCCATGTCTGTACGAACTTATATTTTGACACGAACTCATCACAGCGCTCAGAGCTGTCACACGGCCATAGACTATGATCGTGAAACTAATTTGATGTTACATTAATATTTTATTATGGGCAGACATATCACAGACCATGAAATACGGACCTTTGAACCCAGACATGTTGGAGGAATATTTAGAGCAGTTTTTTGTATTAAGATTGTTTTTGACATTTGTAGATATTAAGTCTGATTGTAGGTTCTATAAAAAATTGGTGAGTAACTTGTCTGGGCTTTAAAATTTTAGTTATGAGTGCGTCTTAATCTTAATAGGATAGTCAAAGATTTATAATGTTGTTTTACATTATAGTCAAATATTAAGTTGAAAAGCAAAGTTAAATATGTAGTTAGCAACTATCTTAACTACATATATAGGTATATTAGCCTACATACATACTGCTGCACACATATATCGGAATTATAGGTAAAGTTTGGTTAGTACCAAAATTGTATTTAAATAGAAATTCAGTCATTCAATCAAACGCCAACTCATTCTGGTCGTCGATTGAATGGCTAGTTAAGCTAGTTCTATACTAACTTCCCTTTTAACATTACAATTTTTATGCAATAACTGCAACTACGACATCAATAGTACTAAATACTCGTAGATACGAATTGTAAGTCAAACCATAAGAATGATTTACTGGCCAATCTCAATCAATTCTTAATAGAAAGAGAATCAGTTGATACCCCATACTTTGCCCACATTCCCATAGTTTAGAGGACAGGCAAGGTTCTCACAAAGAGCACAAGCAGAGTAGTAAGTGAGCGAGACGAATGTGTAATGCCGCGGGAACCGAACCGACTACGACTTGCTACGGGGGACAAAATATTGTGTACAATAGAAAAAAATACAGAACATTTGTTGGTATTCGTTTTGGAAAGTAGTTTGAGCAAATAAGGTGGTGTTTTTTAAAGTTAATGATTTTTATGCAGATTAAATTATTTTATATTTTATTTTGTTTTTTGTATTTTTAATTTCTATAAATTGATCTTAAAATAAATAATACTGTGAATTTCTTTTCTAAATTAATGAAATGACTAGTACTGTTTATGTGTATGGTTCATTACAATCTCCTATAAGACATAAATACAATATAAAATTCACACATCATATCTACATTACGGTGCGGACTCTACATAGAGTCGGCTCTACTCTTGATTTCGTTTTGATAGGTGTTAATTTGTCATGCTCTTGTGGTTCACGCACGTTACACCTGTTAACCGTAACAATATTATTATGAGCCGTCTGTTTGTCTGTCCGTCTGTCTTGAAAACTGTACTAAATTGCTAAGTTACTTTTGTAGATATAACGAGGTTTTTATACTGAGACTGATTGTTGGGTAAAGAAATGTTGTAACGAAACATATTATGGATGGATAGTTTGTTGTAGAGTTAACTGCGAGATGGAGTTAACTGTCCAGTAATAAAAGTCAGTTAGGGATGAGATAATAAACGTTAAACGTTTATATAAATAAATCAAGTTATTAATGACGATGATTAAAATGAGCTAAATTGAATCTATCAAAGTTAAGCACTGAGATTTGAGTTAAGTATCGTTATAAATTATAATCTATAAAACATACTAATGAGGTAAACGTAACAAAATAAGTAGTTAGGTAGTTAGATACTAAGCCGGTGCCGCGCACGCAAGGACATTAAAAGGACCGAAGTTCAAAGGTACTCCTGCGCATCGAAACGTGTACAAATGTCCAATTAATTTGATCGATCGATACATGCAGCTTCAATTAGTGTAATACCATCTGGCTTACAGTTCAATTAATATTGCCACTTTAATTGGTCTAAGAGCATCGGGACCTAGGATAAAATGTTTAAGTAAATTACCAAGATTGTTTGCTACTCGAGATAAGTTAGTGTATTTTTTTTAACAGTCAACCGCTTTATATTGTGGATGCTACTGGTTTTTAATTAAAATTGTAAATAGTTTCAACTCATTAGTTGATAATGAGGACACCTGGATTGTGTAGGCTGTACGTGTAATTGATTATGTCTATAGATGTTTCCTGAGCTGAAAATTAATTTATTTTTGCTCTGACTTCATTCATTAGTTCGTCTTCCGACACCTCATAGGTAAGTATTGTTTATATATAGTTTTCTGTAAATGTATAATTTTCGCCGACAAAAAGTATAAGTACATTTATTTTTTTAATCTTCTGCTACTCAGAATCAGAGAGGAATTTGGTGTTGTGCATGTATTAAAAGTAGATATTATTAAGTAAAGATACTCAGATAGCAGCACTGGGCAGCACATAAGAAATACGTTTGAGATTTATCTTCTTTTTTAAGTCAATTTAACACAAAACGCCAACAATGGTCTCACTTACACCTATAATTAACTGCAAACAGTTTAATTACACCGTACACCGGCAGCTCACACGTTCACTCAATCATTCTCGTTCACTCGCTCACTCTCGTTCGTTCAAACATGGAGCTCTCATTGTGTACACGTGTTGCAGTAATTAATTGTAATTTGTAATTAATACCCGCTAAAGCAATATTTTTCCGCGCCGCCACATCGTTTGTTATACTAATATGATAATTGATGGTTAATGGTGAAAATTGCTTTGTTCTTTACACTTTTTTTTACAAGAAATCAGGTCTTGTAAACACGCCAAATGAATTAACCAATCATTTTATAATAACGGCTGATTTTAATAATTGTTTTCGACCATCGTAAAAAATTCTCACCAAATGTCAATGTGCAATTTTGTTAACTCATCACGTAAAATGTTACCATAACCTATAATATTGTTAATGATGAATGAAATAAAGATCTGAAAGAGATATGCAACGAAAAGGTCATCAATAAAAAATGGGCACACACAAACATAACGATTTTTCATTTGATTATTTGTCATATCAAAAGGGGCTCACTTCTGATCAAAACGATTCCGTTAACCAATCGATTGTCGATAAAAACTTATGATTAATCGATCCTAATTGATATAATTCATCCCTTTGGGCAGCAGGACGTCTGTCACGTGACTTGTAAGCGTGACATGCGTATTTTTGACAGCCCGTGACAAATTGTTGTGACAAAATATTTCAACAGTTGCGTCAATCTGTTATTGGAACAACCCTCATTATGGAATCCCACGAAGTTCAATCATTGAACGATTAGTCTCTATAAAGCCTCACGCTTATTCCAATGAAATAAAGTTGAGAATGCAACACTTGAAATAGATTTCGCGAATGTTGTTTCGGAATGGAATGTAAAGGGACCAATGACGTTGCGCAATC
This sequence comes from Spodoptera exigua, assembly GCA_902829305.4. Taxonomy (NCBI): domain Eukaryota; kingdom Metazoa; phylum Arthropoda; class Insecta; order Lepidoptera; family Noctuidae; genus Spodoptera; species Spodoptera exigua. The sequence continues at coordinate 13,779,412 of LR824619.2, read as the reverse complement.
AATTCAAATTTTGGAATTCGAATGAATGAATTTAGTTTGGATTGTAGAACGTTATTGATCATCTGTGCGAGGCACGCTCAGTATTTGATGACTTGGAACTTGTAATATGCAGATGCGTTTAAAGAATTGAATTTATTTTCAAAGGTGATGTGTTTCATGAACATCTGCTCAGCATGAGATGACAGTCATGTTTGGCCAAAAATTTTAAAATTAACAGTCTCTTATTTATGTTTTTCAGTGTCAGATGCAATATTGGTGGTTTGGTGGCAAGCGTTTTGTCTTGTAGACGTTGACTAATTAATAGCTTAATTTTCCTGAGGAAGACATTTGAAAAGTTGACATATCTATGAGGAAAGATACATACGTCACTCTCAACGAACCTTATCTTCTCATCAACGATTACCAGCGAAAAAATCATAAAGAATTAATTCATTAACCTCTATAGAACCATCAGGTGTCTCTTAAAAATGTCAATAGACGGACAAATCCCATTATGTTATATACGGATTTAAATAATGGACTAGATTAGTCCTTTCTACGTCTATTATATTATTGTTAAGTTCGGCTTCGACCTTTGACACAGGAATCGAACCGATGAGTGGTGTATTCGTGGTTTATCATGTACTGCTTCACCTGACTGCTTTTTTGTTATTACTGCTATTGTTTGATGTAACTTATACTTTTGTGTTAAGGAGGAGTTTTGTTGTTGCGCTTTTTTTAAGAATAATTAGTAATTATTTTTGTAGGTAATTTAATAATATGTTAATTGTAAAACGTCGATATTACATGCATACTAAGCTGTTATTTATCAAACTTTTCATAGTATTAAGAGTATTTTACAGATGATTCTTTACTATAGATACTTTTTAAGAATAAAATAATAAAGTTTAAAAAATAAAATATTTATACTAGTGCATGGAATGTCCTGCTAGTTTGTAATTTAAAGTTCTCATTCTGTAAATCAAAATTTAAAATGACTTTTTGAAGTGTACATTTAAAGATCTCGACAAATCGCTTTAGTAAAATAGCACCTTAAGTCAGAGTGGACTATAATGCTTAGTCACCGGCTCGCTTCCCATGACAAGTGACCTGTGTCGCTCTGTCTTTATCTCAGTAGAGCATCTACACGATGCGATCGCGATTCGAAGCGATTTATAATGACATTGTTTGTGGTGCAAATCGCTGAGTGGCGATACGTTATATGTATCAAGGAAAACAATATTTAAAAAGAAACCGCTACCCCACACTGGGCTTTTTCCTGTACCTAGATGCTTTTGCGACCCGGAAAAACAATTTGTGGATCTTTCAAGGAGTGGTCCGTGCGGAAATCGAACCCGCGTCATGTTGCGTGACAGCCAGTTTCCCATGCAGTCAAGATGGCGCAACTGTGTTTTATTAATTTTAAACTGGCGACGTAAAATTGTTCAAGGTGGAAGGTTAGCTTTTAAAATCATCCAGAATCAAGGATGCCTAAGTTAAAAAGCAGTTAGTGATGTGCTAGGAATGAATGCGAAGTAAATACTAAACATCTAACACCAAAAACGTTATTAAAAATAAAGTATTCTATTTATTTTTTATATTATAGTATCACTTTGATGGACATGCAACACGCGTTACCTACTTAGGTAACATGAGTAAGATTAAACGTCGATTCTCATCGACAATAATGTTAATTAAATCATTATTGAAACACTTCAAACGCTCAAATCTTTGAAGACAACCGTGTCTCGATTTAATAAGTATTTCATATATCAATCCAAAGTTAATGAGATATAGAATTATTGTGTAAAAAATCGATATTATAATGAAACGATTCCTTTTAATTTGAGCGACAAGCTTTATTACATCGCCATAATGATACTACACGATCAAATGACATCACATCACTAATATGATTTAAAAAACATGAATATATTATGACTATTAAGTCGTCAAAGTAAGCGACTGTCTGTCGTTTTATTGTCACTTACAATGGTCGCACCGAATCGATTCAATTCATAATCGGATCGGAATACAATGATATCGATACCCACGCGATCGAGTAGTGCGCTTGTTGAAAGTAGTCGCGGTGCGTTTAGAGTCTGATTAATTGATTGAGATCTATAATGTGGTAAGTGGTACTAGGTCTGGGATGCTAGTGTCTATTGTCATACAGGTAAACGCAATGGCATCTGTTCCTTCCTACGTATATGACGAAGTAGGAAACGCCTCGTACGTCAACGCTTCTCCTTGTAAAATGTTATTCTGTAACTTTCAAAATGATTCCAATTGAAACTATAAATATTGTTCACCGTACCCGCCGCAAAGATCGTTTCCCTCAACTTTTACTATAATAATAAACCTTACCATTCAGATTGCAGAAAGAAAGTAAAGTGTGAACGCCCAACCTTTGCGCAAGTCGTAAGATTTAAGTAAGGAAATGGTTTGTATTGGTCCAAGCTAACTCTCTACTATTTATGAGGCACATTACAACATATCAAACAATGAACACATCGCAGCGAGCGTGGCGGGCGACTTCAAATATCCAAATACAAAACGTTAACTATTTATTAACAATACGAGCTCGTTACTTCAAATAGAAGGAATTAACATGCAAAAATTTGTTATAACAGCAGTTGAGGAAATAGTAAAAAGTGTTATCGGTCGGGCTAAGACTAAAATGTTAGCGAATAGTAAAACAATTTGCACTAAAAAGGTTTAACAATGAGTAATTGTGTTGGGTGTACGAGTAAAAAACGCAAGTGTCGGCACATGAAAGGACAAAGGCGGTCTGCGCGCGCGCCGAAACAAATGCCGTCGTAAAACAGATCTATTCGCAGAAAAGAAATTTTGCACAAGTTACGCTTTAGCGAAGCATTGTGCTCGGCTTTAGAGGTACCGCTGTGTGGAGAGCCGCTCAGAAAATGTGGCTTTTATAGCTACTCGTGCTTACTGCCAGATAGCTCCGAGGAAGGGGTGAGCTCTTTGTAAGTCGCCACTTGACCGGTAGATGAAACGTTCAGTAACATGTTCTTGTATTACCCTGTCTGCAGTAGCAATGTGGTCTAATACTCCAATGCATCGTGGAGTATTTACCATCAACGTACAATGTGCTAGTAAAGCTTTCAATTCATATTTACAACATTTTGATGGTTCATGTAATAACTCCTTGATGTTTACGATGCACATTCCTTTTACGAGTATTTTATGAAATTAATAAATTAAGTATATTACTTCGGTGGTCTAATGATTATAACTGATTGCAGTATCAAATTCTATTCCTGGGTGGTATTTCGTTGTAAAGGGGCATCTGTAATGAGTTGCTACTTAATTGTAGAGCTTTATGTATATACTTCATTGCCTGTTTTTGTCCTGACCATCGCAAAATTTTTTACAGTAATTGTTAATCATTTAACATAGCAGTCACATCTATTAGCATATTCTCCTCCAATAGTTCGACGGCCACAGTGAACAGCTTATATTTGCTTTATGAATTATAGCCAATAATTTGCGACAAACTGATTAAGATTCAAGTATTTATATTTCTCAATATCAGCCCATTGACACTGACAGGTGACGTCACCCCAAAAAGCCGGATTCTCGACAGATAGGTATAGCGGGGCACGCGGCGCGCATGCGTGCAACGCTGACGAACGATTGGCCGCTGTCGCCCCGCCTCGCATTGCGCAAGCGACGCACGTTATCGTTCACTCGTGCTCAACAATTAGTTGTTAATGGCGAACTGGTTCAAGCGTTCCGTGTTCTAAGGGTTGGGGATTTAATTAGGTCTACATTCCTTTATTGACGAATTAACCTAATTAAAGTATGTTGATGTACATATATTGCTATAATAAACAGAGTAATGTAAGGGAATTGTAACTGAATGGCATACTGTAAGATACGCAGAACAGATCCACTTAATTCTATTCAGATAGATAGAACACAAGATCTTATGATATTTATAAATTTATTTATGATTTATGAAACTACTATAATGTAAAAAGTAATTTCAAAATGAACAAACCTTTTTTGCCAAATGAAAATCAATTTCGTTTTATGTGTTCAATCTAAAAATATAAGGAAGAACGTCCATATAAAACGCATCTGTTTTAACATTGTAATTAGCTGGTCCTCGCTAATGAAAACTAGTTTCGTTTCATTGTAATACACGAACATAATAGTTAATTATATGTACGTATGGACTCGAACGACCAACAATTACATATAAGTTAGCCTTTGAACAAGTTAGGTGCATATGTAAACAAGGTGCAATTGCATACACTTTGCCTTATAAATAACTGATTCTTAATAGGTACAATTGTTAGGAAATTATAGCTCGGTCCAACGGAATGTTGAAGACTTGTATCTGATTATATTTGTGTTTCTAGGTACTTGTATCTTTATGATAGTCTTGTGATCATTATGTAGGATATCGGACATGGATTATTTTCAATGCGAATAGTATCGAAAATAATCCAATTATATTTTTAAATATCAGCGTATATGTGCACAGGAAGACCCGTCGATTCAAATAAACAATCTAAAAATAAAATCATAACCAAGTCTGTACATCTTGAAGCTTCAAAGGCCGAGCCGCAGAAAACTGAAGAAAAACTGACAGCTAGCCATATTCCATAATGTGACGTTTCCATGATCCATTTCCCACGCGTGGACAATATTAAAATGCATTAGACAACACGCTCAAATAGAATATATCCCGATCTAGATCACACAGAGCCGCCGCAATAACTCATAGATAGATCGATGGATCAATATGGATGAGGGGTGCCCGGGATGCGCGCGCGCATTCAACTGTCACAGCTCGTGCGCTTGCGCCGCGAATTCGAATTCATAAATAGAACGTCGGTTTTAATGTTTTTATATTATTATATTTGTTTTATTATTCGTTTGAAAAGATCACAGTATAAAACTAAGGAGGTTGATCACTCATTCTAACAAAAGTAGCTTTTAGTTTTTTCCAACTAATTGTTGACGTCAAACTATGATCGTAGATCGTAAAGTATTGCCAACAATCTAGTTTTTTGTAAAGCAGTCATTGGCTAAATGTAGGTGATTCTATCGTGCTGCATTGACATTAGTATTTATGATACGCATAAGTCAATCAAACTGTGAATGTTAATTTACATAAATGTGCAATAATTTAAGTGATTTTCAATTCTAATGCTCAATAAATGTTGGCTAATTAATTAATTTGATTGTGATAATCACGATAGAAGTAGCTCGTATTTTTTGTGACTGGTATTAATATTAATGTACAAATTGATCTGTGTGGTCCTTGTTGTTCTTGCTGATACATTTTTGTCTTGAATAGTTAAAAAAAATAAAAGATACCTTTGTCTCATTCGGTAATTGATTTTAAGAAAGTTCTCAACTCTTTAGTGCAGAATTTCTTTTGCAACGAATTTTGCGTCTAATGACCACAATAAAAATCTTGCAGCAATGCACTTTAAAGATATACATTTAGCTCTAAATTACAGTGTCGATTTCTATAAGACAAAGGCCACAAAATGTGCGGATTGTGAAATATCTCATGAGGTCAGAAGACGTTTAGTTGCATGTACTTCCACGACCTTGTGTCACATCGGAACATTTGCCGTCGACAACCTTCGCCGGCTAATAACGAGTCATCAAATTCTTATTACGACATTAAATAATATCAATGTTGTGTGTCAGTCAGGTTGAACGCCAGTGTACAGGTTTGTAGGAAATGTGAACGGTGACCTGTTTATTTTGCACCGAAGTGTATTCAGAGGTTGGATGTTTAAGTAACTTTTTAAAAAAGACAGGAATTTCTTCAGGTTACTTATTCGCTCGTTTCGTTCGAGATGAAAATGAGCTTAGTAGAGGAAAATTTTTAATTTCATGACAATTTAAAACCATATAGTAGACTGTTCTGATACAAGAATACCTGCTAACAAAAACATGAGCATAATACTTGAGTGCTACTGTTATTAAATCATGTGAGGATGTCAGTAGTTAGCTCCAAAGATTGAGAAACCGTCCTTTATTTCCGATTTATGTGTTTGGCAGCCGAGTCCGAGTGAGGTGGAAGCGACCCGTCCGGGAAACGATGATGCAAATGTTCGGTGAACTGTCAAGACAATATCTACAGGCTGTTTTATTATTACAAAACATTATTCTAAGACCCTCTAAGTGTGTATCAAGATCATCAGTTTTGTTTTCTCTGCATGATCATATATGAAAATTCCTATCTGACTACTTTGAGAAGAAATACCGAAAAAAACTGTCTATCTTTTTCATAATATTTCTCTTTCATTGAAATTTTAGGGTATAAGTATAATAGTTTTTATAACCAGACTCATTAGAGTGAAATTAGAATAATTTCGAGCCCATTTTACGATTTGTTTGTAAGAGATAAATGCCAAGGTATGAATTTGTTTTCTTTCACATCAATAAGTCAGTTTATGACAACTATATTGACTTTGAAAGAGCCTCATATCTAAATGCTTATCACATCATCCCATAGAGCGGCGAGTGTGCGACGGCCGGTCACGGTGGCTGGGCGCGGATGTGAGGCAAGTGTCGCGCGAGGACACCACAACTGTGCCAATAACACGTGCACCCATCCTAATGTCGCTGCCTCAGATAATATTATGTCAAATGGGAATACACGAAAATAGGCAGGAACAACAAGCGAGGCCAATATCATGTGTGTATTAAAATGTATTCTTGTACGTTTTTTAGGACGCCAAACGAGCCTACGGATTACCTGATGGTAAGCAATCAACGCAACGGAGGAGTTACGAGTGCGTTGCCGCCGTTTGGAGATTTAGGGATTAGGGTAGGGGAACGATTGTTTTTTTTTTCTTTTTTTTATGTAATAGATCGGCAAACGAGCAGACGGATTACCTGATGGTAAGCAATCAGCACCGCCCATGGACACCCGCAACGGAGGAGTTACGAGTGCGTTACCGACCTCTTAGGGATTAGGGTTTTGGAGATTAAGGGATTGGGGAGGGATCGGGGGAGGGGAAGGATTGGGCCTCCGGTAACCTCACTCACACGGCGAAATACAACTCTGTGGTTTTTTCACGCCGGTTTTCTGTGAGGCCGTGGTATCGTTCCGAGCCGACCCATTCGTGCCGATGATTTGCCACACTTAGCTTGTTAACTTTCGTACTTGTTATTGTTTTTATATAATTTTGTTTATATTTAATTCTGTCTCGTGTTCTCATAGATAGTTCACGGTGTGCATCAGATGGTCAGGTATTAGCATACAATCTAGCGGGCTAGTTTCAATAGATGTTAGTAACTATAACTAACACGGCCGACTCCGGTGAAATAGTGAAATGTATTGAATGCCGCGCGGTTCTCTGTTCTACAGTGGACACACTTCATAGTGATATTTTTATTTATTAATAAATTATATTTATGTTGTGTGATTACTGTGTTATGGTTCTAGATGTGTGTGTGCTTACATGATGTCTTAAAGGTTCTAAATCTATAAATAGTTGGTGGAGCCTGTTTTACTGGGTATGTCTCTCATAGGATTGCATCGAATGCGGAAATTAGGGGGAGAAGCATCTGACTTGTTTGGATTTGAAAGCAAGTAGGCGCTAACCGGTCACTATTGTTTTGCTAAGAAGCTGCATCCACTATTACATTATAATAGGCTACAGCGGGTCAATTACGTGATACTCCATAACCTTTACTACTATTCGAAAGTTCGTTCAACAATAGCCACGAAACACCACCCTTCTGCAAATATCAACGAATAACATTCTCTGTGAGCGATACGTGCCCACTGGCGAACGAACCACGCGTGAAAGGTTGGTATCATCCCGCGACCCTCACGGAAACTAGCATGCCACTACCTTCGGCCCATGAAAAACTAGCCCTCACAACGCGAAACCAACCATATCTTTAATACCATACAGTTGAATCTTAAACGGTAACTTAGGGAGGATGACAGCAATTATGTTGAAGGAAATGGAAGCTTATTTATGGAGATTTTAAGGTCGGCTGTTGAGTGGAGATGGTATTGCACTAGAAAGTCTGACTCGGGTAACCCTAGACTGGGTCTAGTTGAATAAGTAATAGTAAAACTGATTTAGGATTAAACGGAATTCATTAGAATTATGTTCTGCTGGTTAAGTGTGATGGTGGGTCTGACGCCTCGTGATTTAGAGGAGTAGGCAGGGACTGGTAGATTTACGTTTACCTATAAATTAGATTTCCAAATAAATCATTAATTTTAATAAAGATTTTTGTTTGTCCTTTGTGTGGTAACGACTCAATGGTGTTTTATGGTGCACTTTCTCTAATCATTGATTTTAGTTTCTACCATTTCGAGATTCAGAACTTAATAAGATAGAATGGAATTTTGTAACTTTGATCTTTATTAGATGGTGTTATATATTGAATAGAAATTAAGGGTCAGTCATTCATTGGTCTCTCAATCTGGACTAAGTAAGAGAAGGAGAAGGAACAGGGTGATATTTAGTCAGTAAGTCTGACACTTTCACTCACTCCAACCAGAGAGGGAAAAGACATAGGTTGCAACTCTTCAAAAAAAATACTTTTTTCGGAACAATATCGTTACTAAAGAATAGTCTAAGTAATCATTAAATGTCTCTGAGTGAGCCAATTCTGAACATAAGAAGATCACTATTAGAATCATCATCAGTTCTTTTAATGGTGTAGTATAAAAACTATAATATTATAATAACATTATCCATTAAGCAAGGACAAGTTTCCCCACGAACACCATAAAAATACTCTAGTAACTTTTTTAATAATATCTAAAGCATAATTATACAATTAAGTGCGTGTCGGATACATTATTTCTCCTTAAAGTTCTGTTAGCTGGGGAAAAGCAAAAAAAACTGTACTCATTCTTACCCGACTGCGTTATAATTTCCTCTTCATAAGTTATTCTACTGGATACCTCTTATGGTTAAAAAGATACAGCGTTAAATAAGCGGTTTAAGAGATCTTTACCTTAACTACGGAACTCTAAAAACGTAAATTATGAGACTTTGTACTTGCTATTGCACCGTACTTATACTTGTTTGAAGATTTTTTTATTATTTAGTACTAGCTAAACTCTCGCGCGGTTTCTTCCGCTGCTCGGCTCCATAGAGATCGTAGCGTGATATTTTATAGCACCTAGGAATATTGTAGCTATCTATCAGTGAAAGAATTTTGGAAATACGACCAGCGGTTCCAAAGATTACCCCCTACATACAAACTTACAATTTTTACCTCTTTATAATATTAGTATAGATGAGGTCTATTGTGTATTGTATTAGTATTCACTTGTTTTTTTAGAGTAAAACAAAACATCATCAAATAAATAAACAAATCCTTCTTTCGGCCGGAGGAGAGCGAGAAGGAGTGTCAAACTCACCGCTAAAAGGAGTATCAAACACACCACGTTTCATCCCCTGCTTCAAGCGAAAGTTGTCGTTGATCATTGCACCTTCAAAATTACCATCTACCAAAATACAACATTAAACCTTCTCTCACTAAGACTACTTAATAAGACTCTTACCCTGGCCCACAAGTCGGATCCAAGTACCAACGTTCCAATCAAACAAATACTCCAGCGATACAGTTAAAAATATAAATCAGTGCAGTCATAATTTTCTATGTAATTGGCAAAAAGATTTACAATAATTGTCTTCTTAGCGTTGTATATTGTAAGCCAATGGAATTACTTCGCACTCGTAGTGATGTCAGCTTCATAATGCTAGCTCTTATTACGGGGTAAGCGGAGTTTATTGGGCACCCATACATATACGCTTGTGGTTTATGAAGATGACGTCTTGGCTTGTATATTTTGTTTCTGTTCGTTTATTTGTTTGTTATAAGTTGAGATTTCGTACTTTTGTGTGATGTATTTTGAGCATTCTTACACGTATTGTAAAGAAGTGTTTAGTTGTTATAATGAATTTGAAATATTCACTACACATTTTCTCTAGCTGTATTTTAAATTATTTGGATAATATGTTTTTGCATGATATTCTATAAAAAAACATAGAAAGTTACTGTGCTCGTACCTTATTAATAGGCTAATATCAATGGCAGCATATTAAAATCATTTGTAGCATTATTTGCATAGAAATTATACATTCATAGGATTAAGTAAATTCCAGTTCCTAGGTCACAAACTAAACGCTAGAATCTAAACTCTAAAGTTTACTTTTTCAATTAAATACTTCCACTATACTATGGTATTAATTGAACGAGAAAGTTGAAGCGCATGCGCTATTTGGTTCAAAGAGCATAGAAATCTACAAATAAGTAATTACTTCAGATCTTTATAATCAATTATTAATAATATCACTTTAGCATACTTTACTTAGACTTCAGTTGAATGGTAATTAAATCAAGCATTTGATTACACCATCATATCAAAAGAAATGAGTCATTATGATGGAATACGTATTTTAGAAATGCCATCATTAAAAATTACTTTTTAAAGAACCATTCTATCAATAAAATGACAACACTGTCAACCATAACCAAATCCGATGTCTCCTAATTTCCTTTAAGGCCGCAAGATGGCGCTGGCGGACGCGCGTAAATAACATCTCATTTGCCGCATCTTGGCATTAGCATAGCATTTGTTACTGGTATGGCACCTGCACCAGTGTCGCTCGTAAAAATAACCCCAGCACGACCGCACTATACCGGGATGATTTCCGCTATATGATTACCTGTGATCACTGACATAGTTTATGGAAACTGCCTTCTCTTGCCTAACGATTTCATATTAAGATCGTATAATTAGAAGCTGCTTAGCAACTAGGTTTCTATGTGTGTTTTGCTGTTAGTCGGCTTTTCCTTTAGTGAAAAGGATGATATCAAATATCCTACGGTATGCTGAGGGAGTGGACAGTATCTTATATTACAGATACAGATTGAAAATTGTGTATTATTTGGACGAATCTCTGAATGTTGTTAAAGAAAACTTTTGAACGCTATTTTGAAGCAGATATCTTCAATTGATTTAGCTGAATATTGGCATCCACGTTTAGTTTGCATTACCGAAATTACAAAGCTGTATAACTTAAAAAATATCTCTATAGTGTCCCATGACCTTTAATTTGGTTAATTGTACCGTGAAGTATTGTGTGAGCTTTGTACTGAATCACCCACTCTCTTTACACCAGGTCACTATGTCAAACAATTACATTAAATTAACTATCTGTTCTCACGGGACAATTAAATTCGCCATACTTACGCCTTAGCAATTGGATTTAAATTGAAACTGTTAACGCGTAACGTACGCCTTTAGAGACTTCCTTACACCGTTGTCGGCGGCGGTGTAAGATGTAATGGAAGGCGGATGTCAATCCGGGGACACGCGAGGGTTTATGGCTAGGCTTCGGTGTGATTGAGGAGCAAAGGGCGGGAGAGGATTCAGGACAATATCTCTTTGGCACTGTTAAATGTGCTTAATAAGATTTTTATACAGTCTACTGTATTGTAGCTGACATATAGCTATATAATCTATCTAAACTAATATTATAAAGAGGTAAAAGTTGTAAGTTTGTATGTAGGGGGTAATCTTTGGAACCGCCGGTCGGATTGCCAAAATTATTTTACTGATAGATAGCTACAATGTTCCCGTGTGTTATAGTCTATGAAACATGCTACGATGAAATGGAGCCGAGCGAGTAACAAGCAAAGTATAAAAACTTATGAGATGAAATATGTAATTGAGTTATTAGTAGAGGTAATATTTTTTTAAAGCTTATTTTCTTTAAGTCGTGGACCACGAAGAGATTAATGTCGCTATTCGCTTCTACCTTTGATCCAACTGATCAGACAAAGAGCTCGGTCTAGTGTTCAAATTTAACATGTCACCAGCCAATCGCGTCCCGTCGATAGATTGTAAGTGTAATTGGCACTACGAGGTGTCGTACCGGCTACTTCTGCGTGTGCGCAAGAGTCAGGGAAACGGGTCACATTTAATCAAAAAGTTTCAGTTGATGAAAATCTTATTCATTATTGTGTTTTTAGGACAAATTACGTAACTGTTTATAATAAACAAATCGATTAACATATTCAAATGTATGTAAAGTCAATGTTCTTTTTTTCAAAATCTGTCTCGTCTCCCAGCCCCAAAAACCCCGGCCTCCCTAATAAAACTAAATCGTATTGTGTACACTAATTCTTAACGACGCCACACGTCAATTGTTTATTTTTATTTATTTGAAATTTCATCGCGATATTATTAACTTTATTGCGATTACGATCTTGAGAATTCATTTTTGACGTTTTTATTCGAATTTATGCGATTCCTTACAGTGTTACCAAGTTACTTTATAACATTATGAACTAATATTACAACCTTAAGACATCATACTAAGGTGCAAAACAGAATGTTTTAGTTAGAACCGATGTATGAATAAATTTTGGTCGCTATGACTTCGTGTGACTGCTCTAAGATTTTATTATTTAAAAAATTGATATTTTATTTTTCGAATTGGACTGCTAACGCGCGCAGCGGGTGGTGAGATTAGTCAGAGGACTTTGTACCTTATTGAAGATAGTTTAAAGTTTATAATGTGTTGTATTTCATTCTGCCCTTTGAGGGACTTCAAGGAATCGAGGCTGGGATCTGCGCCTGCGCTTATATTTCCAGCTCAGTTGGATGTTTCGATGTAATCTTTGGAATTGTATAATAGTTAGCTATGTAACAGCGTGGCGTAGCGTCTAGATTTTTATGATAAAGTATTTTATTGAGGGACTTTGAAATGATCCAGATTTGAATAAATGGTCATAAGGTTCAATTTGGCGTGTCTTGAATATTATTTTATTTTAATTTATGAGAATGTAATTGACAATTAAGTACTTATTAAACATAATGTAACATTGACGCCCTACTATGATGGTCTTATAGATTTCAAATATATACACGTTATACATATATGTATATATAAACTAGTGAGAACATCATTGACCTTTTTACCTTATTACTATTCAATCCGATCAACCATCTCATGATTAATACCCGAGTTATTATCTATGGATTTTATATACTAAACTGACAATTATATATTGCTAGAAACGCGGCCATCTTTATACGGAATTATGATATATCATCATTAATTTAAAAATAAAAATTAATATCATGTCTGTTAGCGAGAAAAGACAGCGAATTTTGATAGCTAGCTTTGACGCAATTCGCAAATGGTACCCTAAAAATTCTAATAATCCTAAACAACTGAAAAATGTATATCAAAAGTATGTTATCGTAACTTGTAAAAAACTGACTGCACGGTTAGCGCAGTGGCTAGGCAACTAGCTGCTGTGCAACGTGTCGCGGGTTGGATTCCTGCACGGAACAAAACTTCTTCTCTGGATGGTTTGTGTATGCAAATTTGTATGTTTGTAAATGCACCTACCTACGACATAGGAGAAAATGCTAACGTGGGCAGACGTAGGTATTAAAAAGATAATAAGAAAAACATTTTCATTGAAATTTAAAAGTTCTAATATAAATGGAGATTAATCAGCGGACAAAGTCGCGTGATGAACAATAGTTTGTATATTTATACACCGACGTGTTAATAATTATATATTATAGTATGTGAGAAATATAATTCGAGTTTATGTTAATTTTGTAACTGTAGAACATACAGCTTCTCATCAAGCTACAAAAACCAGTATAGGCTGACCGTTATATATGCGGAAAGATCATCTGAAGGGAGTCCGCACTAAACTGGTTTTGTATATTTTGATTTGCAACCGCATGTACTAAGGCGTGTAGCCTGTCAGGTGTAATTTATTCAAAATCCGATATTTTATAATGATAATATTGTGATTTTTCTTCGTATAAGCCTTTCTGTGATTGGTTTTACATAACAATATACGATGTTTTAACTTCTACCAGCGGCTTTGCCCGCAGTAAGTACCAAGATAAAAATGAGCCCATGTGTTAAATTTTATTTGGACCCGATCACTAGTATTTCTGTGAAAACAAACAATCAATCTATAAACAAGTCTATTTTCCCTGAAAGTTTACCAGAACTGTCTAACACGAAATCTTTTTTACACACACATTGAAAAACTGTATGTAACATTATAAACACATATTGAAAAATTATATAAAAAACCTAAGCATATACTTCCATATATCTTGAAAAGCATCAGCAAAACATATAAACAAATAACAAGATCCTTTAATCATATAACATACAGAATACAATTCCACCACAATTTCCACAATTCGATACTTACATAGTAATTCGTATCGATTGCATTAATCGATACCTAAGTTTATACGGAAAAACAATGAATGTAGGACAGTATATTGGCCTTATGCCAAGCCTAATGCGTATGTTAATTACTTAGAACTAAGCATAATGGCATGTAAACTAGTATTACTAATGTATTGATCCAGTCTTGTTGCAATTGCTAAGTACATAGCCTGTGCTACCGGTTTATCTTTGTTTCATTCTCCTGAAAAGGTCACATATAGTTCAAAATGTAAGCTGTATTCTATAATTTCAAATAGATAATAAATACATCCTTATTTACCTACATTATAAATGAGAAATTTTGAGTAATCAATGTTTGTGAGTGAGAGCGGAAGAGTATTTCACGTAAAGTAGAGAGATGATTTATAGTCTGGAAAAATATTGTTTCTCTAAAATTTTACGTTGCAAAGTGGTATTTGTTCTTGTATGATGATAAGTTCAATAGGATAATTTTCTTGCTTTAACCACTTGGGCTAAGCCGTAGACAGCGAGCTTGTCTTTTATGACGCTGCTTTTGCCTTGTTGGAGCACGACAGGCGGTGAGGTTAAGTTAAAATAAAAAATCCTAGACTAAAGATAGTAGTTATGATTAATGCACACGCTAATAAGGCTATCCACCGCATCTCAACACATAAATACCAAATATTGCCACTCATAACTTGCAAACAGCATCCAATACTTCATCTTCTGTAACCCTACTCTTCTTAGATGCAATCAGACCAGACCACATCGTTACCACCACAGCATACCTACTAATAAAATTAAAAACATGATAGTCATCGGCAAACATCGACAATCTTCGTATAAAATCGGGCAACGATCAAATAATACGGGATGTTTACGATCAGATTCGATCTGTATAACACATAACACAGAACATACATACATATATGTATACAACAAATATTTTTCTTCACGATATTCCCGTTACTGACGTTAACCTATGGTTTGCTAATCGCGTTATAGAGATTGCAATCTCTATGCAGTTTAAATTCTTGTTTACCTAGTCTTCGCTTCCCTAGTTGACTGTTTCGAATACGTACTGTATATTGGAATTGAGACTTCTTTGTATTATGTATGTTTCTAAAGAGGGACTCGAAATTAATCTAAGTTAACTATATTTTTAAGTATGACGTTTAACAAGACTTAATTCAGTTGTTTGTTATTTTATCTATTGATATCATCCATGTTATCTTTAAGGAGAAAAAACTTCGCGATTTCTTATGGAATTGACGATTCATTCTTAATCCACTGAAATAATCATCTACTGACATATTCCATAACACGAGCTGGAATCTACAGGCCATGTACAAAGCCACTTCCGACCATACATCACACGGCGAACAAACACAAAAACACAAATCGCTTACAATAACAGTCATAGTCTCAACATCTACCAGAAGTCTCAATTACCCCCCTCCCTCCCGCCCTCGGCGTCCCTCATCTATGGTCCTCTGTTTCCCATAGTGGTCGTGTGTGGGGAATCGTGCGCCATTACCAAAGGGACCCACGAAACGCTCCAAGCTACCGCACTGCTAGGAATTTCCCAGGTTTAGTTCTGGTTTAGGACGGGAAACAGTTTTATGTGTGACGTACTTGTTAGGCGTAAGAGTTCAGGTTTAGCAATTAGTGTAGCGTGTGATTTGTTTGGCTGTGCGTTGAGGATGACCTAAGTAGGGTTCACAGTTAAGTGGCGTGCTGTAGGGATAGAGATATGCGAGCTTACAAACTGGTAGGTCGCAATCTTATGGCTTCCTATTGGTGTTAAAATATCAATATGTATTTTATTGTATAGTACTTCTGAGTTTTCGATGCCGTACTACTCCACTGTTGGAGTGTCTAACTCCATTTTTATAATCCTTGCTTTTTTGCATTTCTTAATGTAACAGACAAAAATACAATGTGTTCTATAAACTGAACAACCTTGGCACAAAAAAGAACGAAGATAATCATCACTACATAGCATAAAACAAAGTCGCTTTTTCTGTCTCTATATCCCTATATATGCTTGAAAACTACGCAACGGATTTTGATGCGGTTTTTTTAATAGATTGAGCCATGGAAAAGAAAGGTATGTATGTCAAATAAAATCAATTAAATAGTGGATACAGTAAATAGTGTAGTATCAGTTTTGTATCCATGCGAAGCCGGAGCGGATCGCTAGTACCTACTTAATATATTGCACTAAAATAAATAAAGTCCATCTACAATTCAAACAGTTACAACTAAAGTTTCCGGATGTCAAAGGTAGTGTACAAAGTATCTAACGTGAAATTAATTCCTTACAGCATGGTAATGTTGAAGGCTTCTTATCTTAAAGTTAGATGATATTTCAAGATAAAAAACCTATAATAAAGATATAAAGAGGATCGATAACGTACCAGTTTGGGGTTGTTGAGTGGAAGAACAGGAGTTTGTTGTGGGCGATATGTGGAAATTTATTATTAGTAGTGTCAAATTAAGTTGTGTTTTATTTAATAGGTATCATAAATAGTAAAGGGGTGGTTAAAGCGATTGCCGAGCTACATATGCAACTAAGAGGTTTCATTTGCAAGTGGGACAAACAATTTTCGGATGGTTTTCCGATTTTCGATATTTTTTTTCAGTAATGTGAGAATGTATGTGTGTGTGTAAATAGAATTTTTACCTCGCCTATTAGATGGCACCCATAGTTTTTCTTGAAAAAAACTAAGTAGGTATGTACTGTGTGTACTATGTACACAATGTGAAATTCTACTCAACTTTTTAGGAATTAATAGGAATGTTGATACTTTAATTATACTACTCTTTTGTAGGTTTGTTACATATATAAGTTCGTTTCTCATTTTAAAGACAAGTTTTTAGGTTATAGTTTTGTTTAATTAAAGGTGTTGAGCAACGTATATGTAGGTATAATTCAAATTAGGTCATATTTTTTTTAAGAAAACGTGAGAAAAATTCTATATATTTTACATATACACGTCAATCGTATTCTAGCATCATTAAGGTGTTAATTCAAAGAACAAAAAACATAAACATAATAAAACGTTTGAAAACAAACAAAAAATACAAAATATATATTTCAACTTCATTATCACTTCTCATGTCAACAAAAATTTAATTAAATCGTAAAAAAATGTCTGGTATTTAAATAAAATATCAAATATGAGTGTTAACTAAATAGACGCATGAAGTTATAAGGTTATAAATAAGGCTGACTGTTGGGCGGGCGGCGTGGGCGGGCGGACCGTGAGAAACCGTTCGTTAAGGCTGTACGCACTCTATGTGTATTAATATTACATAGAACCATGATTAATATTATATGAATATGGATATTATGGTTATTGCTTGAAATTTGATCGTTTGGTCTCATTTAGTTTAAGTTGTATAGTTTTAAATGGGCGTTGAAATAATTATATTTCCATTTCATACAATTTTAACCTAGGTTATAGAACCAGAAATACACAGTTTAGAAATTAAGAAAATTAGTTAATATTGCATCTACATTATCAACCTTACATAATCTTAAATACACAATAACTCTAGGCATTATTATAATCTTCAAAGTGTTATACAAAACATTAATAAAAGTATTTCCATTCAACGCAAAGGCACACCGAACAAAAAAACTATACCATCTAAAATGAACTATCACCTGAATCTTAAACTCTAACCTCGACCTAATAAAGATTATGAAAACATACGCCTCTGCGCCGGCGCAGACTTATGGCTTTCAATTTGTAGATTATCTTAGAAGATAGTCATCGATACATGTGTAAACAATAGATGGCGTGGTGTGAGTGTGTACGCGGGGGCGACGTGTGTGTTGGTCCTTTGTGGCGCTACGTGGATAGAAAGACCAAGTGATTCTATTTTGGGTCGATTTAGTTTAGTTGCTATAAGTCTCAATGGTATCTTAATTTGATTATGTGGTTTAGATAAAAATCGTAGATTCTTGCTTTCTTAAAATTGTTGGCGTTGTTATGTATCGGATATCACAATTTGTTGCAATTTTAATAAATTACAGAATGAGATGCTGAACTTACTTCCAAGTACAATATGACCATAAGTTATGCAAAATAAAGGGACTACGGCCATTAGGACCAAAATAAGGCCTGGTAAACGCTCGCCATCCCATTAAAGAACCGTAACTTAGTTATAATTCATTTGTGAAATAATATCTATATTTCAGGATCATAGGTCAATTTACAAAAATGACAATGCGAGAACCCTGCATGACAGGGACAGATATACTAAATACCACGAGTAGGAAAGGGACAGCCTCAAAGTCGTGCCAAACGCTCCAGGCGCCGCACTATGCAGCAATGATGATATTACAGTTCAAATGCACTTGTGTTTACCTTGAATACTTTACAACCTGTCAAATTGAACTTTATTTTGTAAGTGACAAGGTTGACAGTGAAGTTGTAGTTTTTTAAAGATGTACAAACAAAGTTGGTAAATTGCAAGAAGTGTTCAAACGCATGGCTTTATTATGTGTTGAACAAAATGAGGTTATTAAGGCCCATTGTAATGGGTTGAAAGTTGAGGCTTTAAGGGATTGATGGAAACACTCATGAAGTGGACCACGGACTGGCAATGATTCTTGTGAGATATTTTATTTTCATGCTAAAACTGACTGAGATATAAATAGAGTATATATATCTAGTTGCAGACCTGAAAATGACATGTCTTGGAAATATAGGTTACAGTTCTGTGACGCAACTAATTGAATGCCTTACTGAAGTCGAAAATTACATGTTTCAGAAAAACTGCACTAATCACACTTTAATACTAGTGTCGTCTCCTCATGACATGCTAACTTAAGTCTACTTCAATATCAAATTAATTGTAATAAAGAAACCACCACTACTTGACCTATAAAAGTAAAAAAACCGAAAGATTCCCATGAACAAGAACATAAAAAAAACTAACAATAATAATTAGAAAACGAAAAGTAACTATTATCGATATAAATTAATAACTGAGATAAAAGCAAAGCAAATATTAAAACGTATTAAGAGTGGTCGGTGCCATCATGCGGTTAACCTGTAATTAAAACTTGGGTTATGATAGTTGATCGGGATCAAACAGAGACATTAAGACCGTTCAGTTAACGTTAATGTTCATAGAGATGGGCTGGCGTACAATTTGATTCGAGATGGCCAGACAAGATTTTTATATCGATAATTTTGATGCCATTAGATTTTGTGAAGATAGTGAGTCTGTAGTTATTATAAACAATATTTTAAGCGAGATGAACATGAATTATATTAATAAAGAAAGCTGCTATGGACAAATGTAGTAAGATTCATAATACTTGCAAAGTTTTATTAAATAATTGTTAATATCTATCTTCTTACAAGGAAACATTAACCATGGAAGGTTATTAACAGAGTGTCAATAGAACCATCAGTTATCTTATTAATATCAAGTTTGCATTTGCATAGATTATTACGGCACGAAGGCGGGAACAGTTGACGTACTGATGAATATTAAATTATTATGTTTTTTCACGACAGCAGGTAGGTACGACTCAAATAACAATGTTAATGTCTACACTTTGACAGAACAAATGATCAGTTCATTGTCACATTGAAGTGTGACCCGAATGACAAATATTATTTAACGAACATTTACATGACATATGTCACTTCCAAAATCAAAGTACGAACGTCTAGTATATACAGAAGTATAGTACAACCCTAATATAGTTTGTTTATAATGTTCCAAAGATATTAAATTACAAACAGCCTCGGGTCAAAAGTGATTGTATACAATTACATCTTGATTACAGTTTAACCTTTTGTTAATTACGGGAGCGGTGTAACCGGTCGATTTTGTTTTAACTATTTTTAATAAGCGTGCGAATGTGTTTCTACCTAATTTTTGTCTCGAGGGCGAAGAGATTGAATCATAAATTGATAAAGAAATCTGATGACGCAACAGGAATCCATTATTGACGTTGAAAACGTGACGACATCGCTTCACTCCTCGTTGTACAGCAATAAAACAATATCGATTTCCGACCGTTAAGCACCAGACAATCGATAAAAAACAACTTGCTACAAATTCCCTGATGCGTCGTTCGATATTTCATTTTGAAAAAAAAAAACATACTGGCCGAGCACGGCGCGAACGTAAAACAATTGAAGCATAATTCTATCGGCGTCTATGGCGACCCGAGTGACCCCGAGCCGAGCCGAGCTGGCCCGAGAATAGCCGAGTGAATCCCGCCCACCCCTATTAGGAATTGCTCAGCTAATAACTGTTTTAAAGGGAATTTAAAATGAAATTAGTGCTATTGCTATTAATAAAAACTAAGCTCTGCAAGCACAGGTCCTGCGTAGGTAGGTATTTCATTTGCAAAATGTGTCGAATGAGTAATGTGTAGAGCATAAAGTTTGATGTCTTTTTTATGAAGCCAAATAATCTTGTCTGCTTAATATTGTTTGAGTTAATGCACTGACATAGGAATAACAACCTCATTTACTTAACCTTCGTAAATTGTTGTTGAGTTGGTAAATAATTAATAAAACCTTTTTTATTAATGTCTTACCGTATTGTTCATGAACGGTGACGGAGGAGAACATACCTGGAAATCAAAAAAAGAAAACAATTTAAAAATGACAAATCCGTGAAATAAAGACAATGAAGTCGCCTTCACAACAACATGTTATTTTCTTAAACCTTAGTAAAGTCAATGTAATCGCTAACTAAATAGAATATCCTAGAAATTGCAAAAAAATATTCTTCCCGTATAATCCTCTCTCGCGCGGGGGGTCGCGTTAGACAATGTCTATTTTATATTATTATCGACTTAAGTCCCTTGAGACTGGCTGATTGATTTACAACTTGCCACTCTGTGGTTTAGGTAGCAATGACGGGATTAAAACGGTAGTTTTTTTGTTGTTTTCCTGGGTAACAGATAGGGGATGTCCATTCATAGATCTGTTGTTACAATATTTAGTTACTAATCTGTTTTGAAAGGAAATGGGACAATTTTAAATATGGTATTTCGGTTTTTTTGGCTAATTTGATCGTAACGAAATAATATAAATTATTTTAACAAAAATAAAAAATAAACACGTGTAAGAAATTTAAAATGATCTATTAAAATCTCGAAAAGGAATTAAACCGTAACAATTATTAAAAAAGCAAACACATCGAGTGGTACAATAATAGTAAAATGGTCGGACACCCACACTACGCTATTACCGAGGCTCTAACAGCTTAAGTGCTGTGTTAATACACACTCACAATGCGCGAGCGCATTCAAATACGGTTAGCACAAAAATCCAGGTACAAAAGATGTTTTCAAGTTATGACTGCGTTAATAGACTAGACGTGTGGTGGCATGTCCTGTGTGTAATGGGTGGCATGAAAGTGGGTAAGCACGGAGCGTAGTGTAGCTTGAAGATACTCATCGTTGTTGGTAAATCTAGTAAAAGTTTGTGTGATCATTTGGTCGGTGTTTAGTAGTCTAATAGTAATCTGATTTTAGTAAGCAAGTGTGTTTATTAATTTTATTATACAAAAAGAAATTGCTTCAATTGGATGTTTCTTTCGAAATTGCTTTCCATATGGAACTATCTAGAATTAGTGCTGTCCCTTTCACCGAACAATTTAAACAAAAGCCACATAAATAGAACCACTAAAATGTTACAAAAAACATATTTTGTCGATGTTAACAAGAAACACACACAAGTTGATGATGAATCAATACAGTACACTTTATTTATGTGTCGTACTATTCTCGATAATGATCGCACAAACAGTGTGTAGCGAAAGTCGCGGAGTTTCCAAATTAGCACGTTCAGATGACGAACGGATTGATAGAGGACGAATTAGCGGCTTTTGTTGTTAGGTTGCTTCCACGCACGCACGCATCGTACTAAAAGGTACACCATGTTTTAAAATAATCTGTGGATATTTTATGTTGCTGTAATGTTTTTTAGATTTTTGATATTGGTATTCTTTGTTATAGCTTGAAGTTTGTAAAATTATGCACTAGTGACCCACACCGGCTTGCACGGGGGCAACGCAAAAATAATTAGTATAATTCTTTTTACTATTTAATGGATGTTATTATGCCTATAAATCTTCCTCTTCGATCAGTTTGACTGCACGGTTGGTGCGGTGGCTGGGCAACTGGCTGCCGTGCAACGTGTCGCGGGTTCGATTCCCGCACGGAACAACTCTTTGTGTGATCCACAAATTGTTGTTCCGGGTCTGGGTGTCATGTGCATGTGAAATTGTATGTTTGTAACCGCACCCACGACACAGGAGGAAATCCTAGTGTGGGGCAATGTTTTTTTTAAAAAAAAAAAAAAAGTCTAACATAAAATCTTTTGAAAGGTGTTTAAGATTTAAGCATATATAGGGATATAAGGACAGGAAAAGAAAACTTTGTTTTACACTAAGGTAATAGTGATATATTCCTCTAATTCCCTTCCTTTAATTAACGTTAATCTGAACCTCTGCGTTTTATGGGGCAAGCTCCTTTCATATGGTTGAAATATTTTAATTTTATATTATAATAAAATAAGATTTATTATCGGTATCTATCGGCGAGTAATTATACCTACATAAACTTACCATCTGCAAGTTAAAGTACGTACACGAAACTAAATTGTAGATAATTACTGTATACCTAATGTGACGTAATTACTTTGACTTTGAAAGATCAACAAACCAGTTCCACAATGTTTGAACATTCAAGTGCATATCAAGACGTTTTAATGTAGCTGCCTTCGTTTCATTATTATTCATAATAGCCACGTAGTTATAATAACTATATACAATCTATTGCATCGATTTGACCCCCCATTTATAACAATAAATATTAATTTTAATCGCGTTCATGTATTAAAACATCGAAACTATTCTCAAGGCTGGTTTGAAGGACTAAAATGTATCAGTTTGTAACAGAAAAGAATTAAAAACAGTAATTAAAGACACACTGAGCACTAATAATTATGCAAATACTTATAATTGGTGTGTAATTACAAGTTTTGTATTCGTTTTTTTACATCAATTACGTAGTTTTGAAGAAAATTGTTATACTATGTAAACATCTCGTTCATTTTTTAATTTGTACCGTTGTTGTTTCGTTTTTATTATCAGAACAGTTGCTAAATGTCAAACAAATTCAAATCACTGTTAAAATTATAAATGTAAATTTTTGTAAAGAAAATGAATTAATTTTAAGACATTTTTATTAATAAAGTGTCACAATTATTTATGATTTATACCGTGGCACAGTTTCTAACGACTTTGAATTGTATTATATTCTGTCACGCTCTATAAAGTTTTCAATATTTATAAATTTTGAATTAGAAGTTGGGAAAATATTTGCTATAAATTAATATTTAATATTATTAGGTGTGAGTGAGACAGTGGCAAAAATACACGAACGTAGAGAAATATTTCTTTATTTATATTTTAACCCAGATACTCCATTTTTAATTTTAATGCGTAGTTTGTTGGTTGTTGAAGATGTCTCACTGTTATCTAAATCGGAGTCACCCTACAAAGCATTTAGCGGGTGATATTACAACTGGTTCCGACATTTTGTTAGCACTTTTACAGACTCACATGAAAGTCAATTGTGTGTTATTTCCAGTCTTCCGTGTTGGATGAGAATTTGGGCTAGCATTTGCATTTGTTTGCTTAATTGTTTACGCGTTAGAATGGTTTTTACATCTCGTCCGAGCAAGTGTTTTTTGAAAAGTATTTTTAAATAAAACCTACAGTTCCTCTTATAATGTTTTATATTCTAGTATAGAAATTTCTCAGTTACATAAGAAACTATATTATTAATGTAGCATTTTAAAATCAATGATCGTATCTACTGCGTGTTTTACGAGCCAAATTTGTTGTGTCCGAATAATCGATTAAACCCATTCTTTGTTACACTTTTATCGTAAACAGATCATCGGTAAACTTTCTCAACTAAAAACACTTATAAATCTATCCATAGGTTAAATCTATTAGAAAATCAGCCCCGGCCACGCCCCTCATTTAAAAAAACAAACATCAACTTATTGTTTTAATACAATCAGTTTAATCTTTCACAAGTGAGATACCATACAAAATTTCACACACGAAAGGTTGTATGAGATTAATGTGTTCGATATGTGGGTAAGCAGCAAACGAGGTTATGTAAACATAGTTTTGTTATATAATTATTGAGTTTAAATATAAAGGTTAGTGTATAACCTAAAGAGATTAGCTTAGTTTAATTTTAAATTACTCGTTGAAGCTTTTTGTGTATGATTGTGTTAGATTTTATTTTAATAACGCATTGTGTGCAATAACGATTGCTTGATCTAGACGTTAGAATAAGATTGAAATAATTTTTAAGGCAGTATTCAACCTTAGGAACTTAGGACCAGAAAACGTGGTCCTTTTAGCACTAGATGTAAGGGCATATAACCAAGACATGTTTAATTCGAAAAATAAGGCGCATCTCACATGTGAATACGCGGCGTAAGTCGTGGGAATCTCATAAAGCGATTGACGCGCTTCGTTATGTAGAACGATCTGTAATTGCGATGTACCGACAGCAGAACAGCGGTAGCTTTACATCGCTTTTATTGCTACAATACATTAAGACTACTGATGTTTTTATTGTCACTTCTATTTGTTGAAAGACGGGTGGTGAGTGGATCGTTATTTTGTTAAATAAATATAAATACAGCGTTGATACGATTGGAGTTGCCGGATCAAAATCGGAGTTGCAGTTGAATACATTCGTGGTTCATGTTCTTTTTACGGTTTTTGGTTTGGTCGAGTGCTCTGAAGTGCAAGTGATCAATATGTGAGGTTGAGTTAGATCACCAAATCAACCTGATGTGTTAGAGATTCTGTAATCACTTTTACAATAGGACAAACCTCGGTCCTTCTTGATAATATAACATTATAATACAGATTAGGTTAAATAAAATATTTCTTCAGTAAAGATTTTATTGACAACCACGTTCTTCAAGTAAAATAAATATTGAGTTCTATTTTAGTCACTGTTTATTATTGCTTCGATGAACAAAATAATGGGACAATAACTAACCGGGTGTATTCTCGGAATGGCCTGGCTAACACTTGCCACGCCTTGTTATGTGAACTTTTAACCCAAGGGTACTTTATGTCCATCGTGAAGTACTGTTAGTTATGCGAGTGTTAATGTGTCTTTCATAAATAAACAATAAAAATATTGTAGCAGAGCTCAATAAATGATAATGGGACTCATGATGAATTGAAAGATGGTTTTAAATTCAAAATATACAATGCGCATCTAAGATTTTTTCAGGGAACAACAATAGTACATATGTTTTAAAAATAATTCGAACGTATGAATAATCACTTCGACTAATGAAACCTCTTGGGGAGTTTTAAATCTGTATGAAATAAACATGCTACAGAATTGGTTCTATTAAAACTAACATCCAACCAAACAGAAATTAGCACACGCCTCAAAATAAAATAGAGCTATTATCATCGAACCATTTCATAGTTCAATTATTCATACAATAAAGCGTAAAATCCATGACATTTATAAATATACGATCGATTTTGTAACCGATTACGAATTCAAACATCGATGAATCGATTCAAGTCAAAATCACGCGGCAATCAAGAAAACATACAGTGATCACGAAATGGACAATTATTGGTCACAAATTAAATTTCATAGCGTGATATTTTATTCGCTGTTATGCTGTCGGTACACGCGATCGTTTTGATACGATATCATCACGCTATTTGTTACGAAGGGTTCAATTGCTATTTAGATAAATGCTTTTGCTATCGCTCTTTGGTTTTCTAAGTCAGTTCTTTTTTAGATTAGTGTGTATCAAATATCTAAGTTTTTATGATTCAAAAGTAACGGTATTTCGACTTTGAGTGAGAGGCTTGGTATTTTACGTCATAGTTCTTGAATAATTTTGACTATAGTTAGATATGTCTATATAATATACGTGTTATATGATTGCGTCATAATTGCTATGAGTCGAGTTTTTCTTATGAAGCTGACGTCATTTATTTTCCGTAATACGTAGTGATTTATTGTAAGGATGATGTTGTTATTTTCTTTGAAATAATTACGTTTGTGATAACATTAGAATAATTTTATTTATTTATTCTTTTTGAGATATGTCGCTTTTACTGTACCTTCAGTGTACGAGTGTCAGCTTTGGTAATTGACATAATCACATTACACCATAAAGCTTATTTTCTAACATAATTTGAAAGGTATATAAGTTCTCAGTACATAAATATTTTCAGTAACAATAAAACCTATATACGATATATAAATCCTATTATAATTAAAACTACTAGGTATTTCAAAAAAGAAACCCAAAATATTGAGCTCTCAATAAGTAAAGCCAGTTAGGCTCTATTTCTAAACAAATAGAGTTGCTATACTCGTTAGTATAACAGGTAAGTGTGTACCAATTATGCGCGCATGCGTAGTTAGTGGCCACTTAACATAGTACTGTGGTTTGGGGATTAACCGGGGAGTGGGTCTTAAAGTTGATATCTGTTTTTTAAGGGTTAAGAAGTTTTTGAAGTAAATTTTAAGGATGAGGTGTATGCTTGTTATGATTTGGATTTTAGTATTATATTTATATGGGTTTAAGCGGCGTTTTAGAAATATATTCTTGTTTTATATATTCAGTTGGTAGGGTGAGTTTTTTTTTTATGTAAATTGGTGAGAAAATCAAATAATGTTCGTTAAATATGTATTTAAATCATTTAGGTTCTGGTTATCTTTTGTTTTATTGTAAGTTTTTAACAATAAATAAATTGCATAAAATGTTGCATAAAATCATTATATATGACCTTTTTTACATTACAAAATAATTAATTGTTACAGTATTTTAAAATACGATCATTATTTAATTATTTTATTCTAATATGTAAACAAATATATTAGAATACACGTCACTAATTATTTCTCCACAAAAAGTGGCTTCGTTCTTGTATGATGTCCTATTTAACATTAGTTTTTTTAAGTTTCCTTAATCCTAGCCTCTAATCATAACGACCAATCACGCGTCCCGCATACCTCATTAGACCTCATTACCACTTGTGAACACCAATGAATCAATACAAACATTTCCCAACACTTTAACAAACAAACAAACCGTTATAGCCACTATTACCATTACACTAAGAGTCACAAGATTTGTTACCACATGAAAATGTAAATTGGTTTTTTCGAACCCGTTGAAATGTCGAAATATTTTCTTACTTAATTCCTTCAGCCCGATGCATTACTAATTTAACCGTGCGTTTTGTTTGCACTTTATACCAATACAAATAGAGTTGGTATTCGAATGTTATTGTTTGTCGATATAGGATAATATTGTTAGTGTAAAACAGTGATGTTTACATTACCAATAGTTAAATCCGTGATTAAGTTTGTCCGTTCGTTAACGAAGGTGTGATATGGGTTGTTTCGAGGTTAAACGTTTGTTTCGAAAGAAACTATGTTTAGTTTATGGATTAGTGTTTGATTATTTGATTTGTAATGAACATGTTTTGGGTGAAGATATTGGTCACGATTTCTCCATACAGAAGAAAAGAGTTATCAAAGATAATCCTGGTCCTTTTACTTACACTAAAACAGAAAAACACCTGTAGGTATATTTGCAGTAATTGGCGGATTCCAAACGCTTCAAATTGAGACCCAACGTGGGATTCTGTGTCGACATTTTGCAACCGTCAGAGTTCAAAGTGAATTGGTTCGAACGTGGCAATAACATCGTTGCTCTTAACATAATAATTGTGATTCCTTGCACCACATGTCTTAGTTATTTATGTACTGTAAAGTTCAACTTTAATACTAACGTTGTTTTGTTTGTTTACATTGCACTACGAAGTTTAAGCTCTTGTATACATATTTATAGTCTCCTCATTTAAAAATAAAGAATTACGAATATATCTCATTATAGTAACGATAGAAAACTTGTCATATCTAAATAAATAATGTATTTTACTCACTCAATATAAAAAGACATTCTACATCCACCATTAAAATATACTATTTCTTACTTTGTACACAAAAAATCTCTTTATTTCTTATAGTTATGATTTATATACAAACATCGTATCGTATAGAACAATGGCTACAAACACGTGACCTGCCACGAGTGATATTATTTAATTTCGCAACAACACAGTGCGAGGTGAAGACGTCGGTTATTACGCGGAATTACATTTTAAAGTAATTAGATCACGCAAATCTGTTACGTGATCTATTGCCTTCAATTTTAGGTTTGTTTTTGTTTGTAGTTATTTTCATAATTATGTGGTCCTTTGGTACGAGTTTTGAATAGTTGGTCTTTTGTACTACTACTAGTAGTGTATCTAATAAAAGGAGTTTTTCCAAGCTTTTTATGTGTGACATTGTGATCATAGTTGTAGAGTCAACGTTTTACGAAAAGCGAAAAACAATACTAACAAGTTTAATAATTCATATGAATATGGATGCTTGCCAATGTTCCGATTCGTTTCTTAAAGTATAGTGATTGTTTTTTCAATACGTTCTTCAAAATTTAATTTCCCGTTTGGTTTAAAAACTAGTACACCGATAAATGGATCAACATATTTTTCTAGGTAATTTATTACCTTCTTTATTCAAATCTTTGTAATCTAAATTTTTGTTGTAATTTGGATATAATTATTAGAGAATTTAAAACCACCTGCTTACTGGATATTTTCATTTTAATCTCGAAAAGATATATAATAATAATATCAAAAGACAAATCCTCCATTACCCTCGCTCTATGAAGAAAAAAACTAAAACAATATATAATAAAAAATGACCTGAATTATTAGTAGTAGTAGAGTTGATGAAACAATAGTTATGACAACTCCACCAGACCATGACATTGTATCACAGTAAGTCACAGTTGACTCCTTACTGTTCGCGGGTAAAAGTGAAAAAATAACATTATCGCTCCAGTTCTCACGGGTTGTTCAAGTTTTGTAAGCGTCGAAGGCATAAGCTTAAGCGTTTTTAATGTTTTGCAGTTATACATATATGAGCTTTAAGCCTTTGACTGCCGACAGAAAACTGTTGAAGGCAAATCCTCCGCTAATGGAGGTCACTGGTGACCCACATGGCGCTTAACGTTTTAAGATATGTAGAGTCTAGTTGTAA
Organism: Spodoptera exigua; assembly: GCA_902829305.4. Taxonomy (NCBI): domain Eukaryota; kingdom Metazoa; phylum Arthropoda; class Insecta; order Lepidoptera; family Noctuidae; genus Spodoptera; species Spodoptera exigua. Next base: position 13,750,033 of record LR824619.2, on the reverse strand, counting down.
GAACGTAGCTAATAAGTATTTTAATATTTGATTCAAAATGGTGTTCATCTTTTGCGGTTTTCAAATGAAAAGTAAAATTATTCTAGCACCTTATATTGGATGGTATTACTAATGCGGTTGCTGATTTTTTTATAATAATTAGTTTGCTTTTCAAGTAATTTTACATTATAATTGTATCTGGCAAATTAAACAGAAGTAATTGTGATGTTTGTACACAGTTAAAAATTATTAGAGTGTATATAAAACGGCTCTCATTTAGTTGCCTGAGACATTACATTTTTTAAAAACACTATTATGAAAGTTATAAAATACTAAAATTAAAAAAAATATAGCAAATACAAACATGCACTAGCATATATTCGCTTCAGCTCATCCCTTGTGACTCTCATAACCGCTCAGCCTTGATCTTGCTACCGTCGCGTAATTAACTGCGCCAGTTTACGCGGCAGCGGCGCGTGCGCAAGTGACGTCATCCATTGTTCCGATTTAATTAGTTCAATGTTGTGAATGAGAGACTGGAAAAAAGTGGTGTAATACGCGTAGATAGTAGTCGTAGTAAGTTCAGGTGCAAGGAAAAATATAACTTGTTATTGTTTAGTGTTGTTATGTATACAGGTCTTTTATTGTAAGATCTAGGGGTTTTTGTGAGATGTAAATGATTTTGTGTGATTAATTTGGCTGCACGGTTGGCGCGATGGCTGGACAACTGGCTGCCGCGCAACGTGTCGCGGGTTCGATTCCCGCACGGAACAACTCTTTGTGGGATCCACAGATTGTTGTTCCGGGTTTGGGTGTGATGTATTGTGTATGTTTGTAAACGCACCCACTACACAGGAAATAACCCTATTGTGTGTAAAAAAAGAAAAATAAAATGACTTATGACAGTATGTATTAATTGATACGAAACATTTTTAAGAGTGTGTTCTCTTACTAAATATATTTCAGACGATCAGAAATCAGCATCACCTTTCGCAAATCGCAATTGTTTCCCAATCGTACCGTAAAATACAATAATTCAATAAATGTCGTCGGCTGCGTGAAGCAATGATCTGAGAGTGACAACACAATGTGTGGCCATTATTTGCGAATATCAATCATAGCTGGGACGACGCGATGCGGTAGTAAAATGAAAATTCTATCGTGTATGCGTAGTAGTCGTCGAGTTATGGCTACTTATAACTAGGGAGCCTGTTTAGTGGGCACGACACGACGCCGAGACGACCGCTATGCGGTTACTGTTATTAGCGTAAATCTTTTGTGAAGGTAAGGTAATTGTGGAATGGCGGAACGGCGACGCAAACTAGGTGTATGACATTTTAGAGATAGTTTATTGAAGATGTTGAGGTGGCTTATGCCATAAATATGGTTTATGATTAAAATGAATTTTATATGTATAAATATTGTCAATGCATTGTATTAAAAAATAAAATTTATATTTAAGTCTCAAAATTATAAAATAAAACACATACAATGTATATCTAGAGTTCAGGATAGAATTTAACTGTTTTTAAAATTACTAATAACTTTTTGACACAGTTATATTTCGACGAGCACGTGTCGCACGTAATAAATAGCTCGTTTTAGACAGCAGACGTTATGGCGCCCATAGAATTCATACTCGTCGTCGAGTGTTGAGGGAAGGTTGGAGTTGTATGCTCAATAGAAACAAAACAGTTATGTCGGCTACGAACATGCCCAGACCCGACATGTGACAGGCTTCAGAGAAACGGAATTTGTACCGTGTCAAAGAAATCTTGTGAGAAAACTGAGCTCTTCGACGACCATAGCATTTAGAGAAACGCCTTTTGATTGAAAGGTTACGTTCTTTCCAAAGACTTCGTTTTTCAATTTTATGTTTCCATTCATACAAAACTTATTCTAAGTTTTCGTATTAACTCGTGAATTTCGACACATTATTCAATTTTCAATATTTTGTTAAATTTATTTATCGTTGTGCGTTTCTAGTTTATTTACTATGTAGCAAACTTTCTTCAAATCCAAAAGAGAAATGTCTAAGAGAGCATAATTACTTCATCTTGTCAGATTACAGTCTTCCCGGGTATAGCGTACGGATAGCTCTCCACGTTATAATTTTGCTAAATCTACATTTCCTCATTCTGTATGATCCAAGAGATCATCAAACATTAATTACCTTGAATTCATATTAGCCAATTACAAAGTTTCAGTTCGTGATATATCGAAACGAAAACAACAATTATAAGCCAGTAATTAATAACCATAAAAAATCGAGACCATCTTTCACCACTCCAATTCTCAAAACACTTTCGACAAATAGAAGGAATAGAAATAATGAGGCTGTCATCGATAACATTGACAAATTAAATATCAACATCTATTACAATCTTAATAATGTTGTTGTATCAAACAAAAATGAACTTTACAATGAAGATAATAGGAGTTTAGAAGTCGGTAAAGTTTAGTTGGTGGTACATATGAGGAGTGAAGATGGGTAATGTCAGAATTTTTGCCACAGTGTAATTAGAGAGAGCTCTGACGCAAGAGGTCATGCGAACGGAATGGTAGAAATCGTTATTTGGGACCGTCTCGTGGGCTTTGGTGTAAATTGTAAGCGGAAGCGTAGCAGGTCGAACATTTTCATTGCCGTTTTCCTGTTTTTCCCAAAATATACTTTTATTAAAACAATTTATTGGATTTTTTAAACGAAGTTCAGCTAATATCTGTACAACGTCAACAGATTTTTACTTATTAAATCACATAAAGTATTTATTTGAACATTGCCAACGCAAAAACTCAGCAAATCATAAGATCGCTACCGCTTATCGCGCCGCTGTACGTTCCCAACTTAAACTGCAAACCATAAAGTTTCGTTCACAGTTAATTAAAATTAATAATCGTTAACTGACCAGCGTATTGTAAATTAATGATTTATAAATTTCCACGGCAGGCTACTTGAGGGCGACTGCTGCTAATGATGTGGACTAAGGAGCGCCTCGCACTGGACAAAACTTGGCTTCGAGTGATTCTTTCATTGTTCTAAGTTTATTTTCGAGGTGTGTCGCTCAACTCAGTGTTTAAGTATTTTTTATTTGTAAACCAATGGGCAGTTAAAATAGAGGACTTTTATATGATATAGGTAACTTGGAGATAATTTGCATGTTTTTGTTTGTAGCCAGAACATCCTGTGTTCTAAAATCCATAGTTTTAAAAGCAAAGGTTCAGGGTAAACTCAGGTGCGTTCAAAAAGTCATAACTAAAAGTGTAATTAACAACATTATGATGAATATAAAAGAAGTCACGTTCTACCGTTGCATGCCAGCGTTCCGTGTACGTTCAACCTACAGATAAAATAATTAATTTTAATTTGTGATGAGTGAAATTAATATTTTAATACAGTGGCGATCGGTACTTAGCATTTAATAAGTTTATAATTTCTCAGTATTGTTCGTCAGGTACAGTTACAAGCTAAATTGATTTTTTTGTTACATATGATAAGGTGATTTTTTAAATGATCTTTTGTTTATCATACAACGGTGTTAATACATCATAAAAGTATTTAGGTAGTCGATGTATACAATGATTAAAATTAATTTGTATGTCTGTTTTTTGTCTTGTATAGGTTACTACCAACAACAGGAATAATGTATAGATAATTTACATTTTTTTAACTTGTTATTGCGTACAATAAAATGTTAATAAATATTATGAAAACTTATCCAAGAATAAAAAAGAAAACATTTCCAACCATTTAAAGTTAGTTAACCACGAATAAAGAGTTAAGTAAAGTAGGATTAAGAGTAACTAAGTAAAGCATTAAAGAAAATTGATCGTGATCCGTTGACATTCCCTTGAAGGCGGCTACAATCGACACAAATGCGAATATTGCAGATACATCACGAAATTCCAATAAAATATACCTTCCCGTACATAAACAAGGGCGCCAACTGTAGCCAATACGACAATCAATGCGACAGAGAATAGGGATGTACTTCAGACACGATAATTTTAATCGATTTTTTAAATGTGTTGTGTTATGATTAGTTTATAAATATACGCTATGTTTGTGTGTTTAAAATTATTTGGTTTTGTTTTAAAGAATTTAGAATTTGGTGTTATATTTTGTGAAAGTTTTATTGAATGAAATGGAAACGTCATCAATTAAAAAGTAACTATTTTGTTACATAGTTATGAGATCCATTACAACTTATCCACTTTAAGGCAAATTCATTGTTCCTTGTTGTTAATAAAAAACAAAAGAAATTTGTTTAGTAGATTACCAAACCGAAACACCTATAGGTACCAGCTTAAAACGCTGTTTTAACCACCAAGGCCGACTTTTGTCAATGCTGATGGTAATATTAATTTTACTGAAAATAATATGAAAAGAACATCCCTAGAGAGGACACCGAAAACGGCGCGCGATGTAACATCGGGGACGGGTGATTCCGAGCGCTCACGATTTTGCCCGAATGAAGTTGTACTATGTCTGTCTATCTGTTCAGTTGTGTGTCGCGGCTGCTAACGGTACGCGCGATTTATTGCCTATGTCCATACGTCGATATAAAGGGCCATCGCTTTTTTCGAAAATATACCGAATTGTCACATTTTCGGATGGGAAAATAAAATGAAAAACGTTCAAAGTAACAATCGTGAACCAAGTGGTTTTCTATTCACAGAACTTTGGTTTCTAGTCATGATCAGATGGCGCTGCTCATCGAGTAAACAAAGCTCCGTCAATATTTTTGATTAAAAATAGAAATAGTTGCAATTTAGTATAACAAGTGTAATTAAAGTGATCTATCTAGTGTAAATAATACGTGTAAATGTTATCTAATAAAAATATTCACAAATAAAAAAGTTTTGAGTGTCATAACAAATTGGAACAGTGAATCTATAAAACCAATAAAAACAGTTAAACAGTGACATAAATAACAATAAAAACACATAGTGCAACCAACAATTTAGTGTAGTGCTATATAAAAACAATTCTTGGTCAAAAAACTAGAAAAAAACAAAAATAAGTGATTCACGAAGAAAAAAAAACTGTCACCTTCAAATTTGAATATTCATAATTAAACAGTCAACGTTCCGTCCCTTTCGAACAGCTATTACCAGATACTTAATTTCGCACCATATTCTAACTGTTCTGATAGCAATTCTTTAAGGCAGTAAGACTGCTGTTTAAAGAGCTCCCGGTTCGCATCCCACTAGTTATATTCACTTTTTGAAATTGAAATTTGAATATTTATAATAACTAGAAACCGAACTTGAATTGGTTTGTAAAAAAAAAAAATAATAAAATACAAAAAATAAATTAAATATGGATTTCTTCGAAAATGTTACCATCTTTAGAAAGAAACCACTAAAACGTACTCAATCATTGTCAGATAGCACATTGAACGAGTGTGACCTTACCTGCAGCAACATGACACTAGATGGCACCACACAAAGTTTACCAAATATATCTGACGATGAAAACTGCGCACAAATATACAAGCTAAAGAGCGAAATTCAAAAGTTAAGAACCGAATTAGACGCTGCGCATAATGAAATCAACAACCTGTCGATAATCAACACGGAACTTAAACAAGCAATGCACGACATGAATGTGAAACATGATCTCGTAAAAAAAGCTACTAGAAGATTATCTAGAGATGTTGACATAACTTCGAACAAAAATAATAATAACATAAAGAATTCAACTCCACTGAACTCCAACTACCAAAAAAAAAACTGCTAACAACATCACTTGCCTGCACATCTCCGAACCAAAAGGATAAGTTACGTAATAATAAGTCACTTAATACCACAAACGCCTCTCAAAAAGTAGACACCACAGTAATAGTAGAAAATAGTGATCAAAGCTTCACAAAAAATAAAATATGCAAAGATGTTAGAACAGATAGAAACAAACCTAAAATAATCTCATATCCTAAACAGAAGAACAAGTTGTGTATTGTGAGCTGTAACAATGTAGTTGAACCCATATCATTAATAGAGAATATTTTCTCAGATCACTTCAATTATTGCCGTTACATATACCCTAATAGTACCACAAAACAAATTATTAAAAATATTGATGAGAAATTGAATAACTATACCTTTGAAGACTATTGCTTACTATTAATTGGAGAAAATGACATTAGAGGAGAAAGTAACTACATAAGTTTAATAAATGATATAAAAGAATCACTCCGGAAAATTAAACATACCAACATTGTGATATGTTTACCTACATATATAACAGGGTCACCTATTTATAATTTTAAAGTTGAAATGTTCAACAATCTTATGGATCTAGATTTACAAAACAATAAATACGCATATATCTTCGATAGCAACAGAGATCTAACCCTCGATATGTTCTCGATAAACAGTGGCAGAGTTAACAAACATGGAATGAGAAATATCTACAGACGAATTATGGATAATATTCTTGTTGATCAGCACCTGTCAGCAGTGGAAAAAGCAAGAGAATCCACACAAAGTAGTCTTCAAAGTAACGAGCTTTTTCTCGTATAAACATATGTACATTATGCATCAGAACGTAGCTGGTCTCCTAAATAAATCGGACCTGATCGCGCTGCATATTCAAGAGCTGCAAACTGAGAAAAACATAGACATAGATATTCTGTGTATTACTGAACACTTTGTTATTTCTGGGCAAGAATCACTGATTAACATACCAAATTTTAAGCTTGCAGCATGTTATTCAAGAACTACGCAAAAAAGAGGAGGCTCCTGTATCCTTATAAAAGATAGACATGATTTTAAAGAAATTCCCAATACGTCTATCACTGGTATATTTGAGTATTGTGCAATAGAGTTAAGTTATCAGGGAATTGTTATAGTTTGTATTTATAGGCCACCAAAGATGTCATGTATTGATGTATTTATGGAAAATTTGGATAATTTATTACGAAAACTATGTACTAAAGCTAACAAAAAAATCGTCTTATGCGGAGACTTCAATATCAATATACTTAAAAGAAATTCTTTCACACTCGATTTTGAAAATTTACTATTGAACTACAATCTTAAACTAGAAATTAAACAACCTACTAGAATAAAAAGTTGCACCTGTCTTGATAATTTTGCTCATAATTACAACCGAAGATGCGAAAGTTCTATAGTTGATTTTGCTTTGTCCGATCATACTGCTCAAATTATGAAAATACAAGTTAGTAAAACATTTGTTTTAAAACATTGGCGTATTCGGAAACGTGACATTTCGAAAGACAATTTAACATTATTTAAAAATCACCTTCAGTGCCTATCTTTTTCGGAAGTGCTACAATGTGATAGCCCAAATGACGCATTCAATAAGTTTATGGACCTTTTTTGCTTGATTTACGATTTATGCTTTCCTTATAAATTAATCACTGTAACCCCGTACAAAAAAGTAAAATGGATTTCCCGTGGAATAAAGATTTGTAGTAAAAGAAAAAGAAAACTACTTTGGAAATATAGGAAAGCTCCTTCGAGTGAAAATAAAAATATATTTAAAAACTATTCTAAAAAACTAAAAACAATAATTAATCTTACACAAAAAGTACAAAACAATTACTTCATTAATAATTCACAAAACAAAAACAAAGCTTCATGGCAAGTAATTAATGCTAATAAAAATAGACTCGTTGAACCAATACTGCAAATTAGTAAGGGCAATGAATTAATCAAAAATACTAAACAGATTGCCGAATCATTTAACAACTATTTTATAGACCAAGTGCAAGATATCTCAAGTAATTATTCAGATAGTAAATACGACATTCCTAATAATCCAAAGTCTTTATTTATGCATCCGGTAATAGACCGGGATATTACACGAGTGATTAAAAACTTAAAAAATAAAAATAGTTATGGCTATGACGGTATTCATACAGTCGTAATAAAGTATGTGTCTGATATTTTAGCGAAACCCTTAAGTCATATACTTAATGCTTGTATTAGCGCAGGTGTGTACCCTGATAAATTAAAGATAGTTGTGGTAAAACCACTATTTAAAAAGAATAATAAGGAAGAAATGTCAAACTATAGGCCCGTGGCATTAATTCCTATATTTTCAAAGATATTTGAAAAAATCATATATGAATCTATTTATTCATTCATATCTAAAAGTAACATATTATGCAAAGAACAAAAAGGATTCCGTAAAGACAAAAATATAAATATGGCAATATTTGATTTCTTAAAAGTAGTCATGAATAACATTGATAAGAAAAATCCCGTTTGTTCAATATTTACAGATATGTCAAAGGCATTTGACTGTGTAAAATATGAAACTCTGTTAAATAAACTTCATAGCTACGGTATAAGAGGCAACGTTTTAAATTTAATTAAATCATACCTCACTGATCGGAAACAACACACAGAATTAACTAGGGTATGTACCAAATCAAAACGGGAGATCAAATATTTATCAGAATGTAGAGTCACTAAATTTGGAGTCCCACAAGGTAGTGTGCTTGGCCCATTACTATTCCTGCTTTACATAAATGACTTACCTTCTAATGTTCAACAACCTACGACATTATTCGCGGACGATAGTACAGTAACAATTGAATGCGGTGATAAAAGCAAATATGAGAAAGAAATAAATGACTCACTTGAATCATTAATAAATTGGCTGAATAAAAACAATCTTATAATAAATTTACAAAAAACTAAAGTCATGAATTTTTACCAACGAAAACTTCCTGATAATATAGAGACTAAATATAAAGACAAAATAATAGATACAACCAGTGTGACTAAATTTTTAGGAATTAATATAGATGACAGATTGACATGGCGTCCTCATGCAGAATATTTATCCCAGAAACTAGCCAAAAATGCTTTCGTGCTTTATAACTTGTCTAAAAAAGTCAATTTAAATACTTTAGTATCCGCGTATCATGGATTAGTAGCTTCCGTACTAAGATATGGTATAATATTCTGGGGTAACTGCAGCGAAAGAGATCGTATATTTAAAGCTCAAAAGAGATGCATTCGTTCAATGACCGGTCTCAAAGCTACGGAAAGTTGTTTACCACAATTTAAAGCATTAAAAATCCTAACCTTTCCATCCCTATATATATTAGAAGTAGCGCTATTTGTAAAAACTAATCAACACCTATTTACATCACTGACTGAAGTTAGAAAACGCGCCGGACCAATGAGATCGCAATATAAAGATAAGCTGTATACAGGTGGACACAAAACCGCTTTACTGAAAAAGAATATCCTACATATGGGCCCTCAGATATACAACAAACTTCCGCAAAAATTAAAAGATTTACCGACAAAATTATTTAAAAAGGCTTTAGTTAAAATTTTACAGGACAGATGCTACTACAACATTAATGATTTCCTAAATGATGATTAAAAATTGTTACTGTAAATATTAAGTATTATTATTATTGTTTTTTATTGTGTATTATTTTTTTCTATTTAGCATTTTTCTTTCATTATAGTTTAGTCGTTTTTTTATTTTTATTTAGAGTGTTAATGTAAAATTGTTTAATATTATAAGTTTTAAGATAATTAAGTTTAATTAGTTGTCAATGTCAACTACTTAGTCGTTATGTAACAAATACTTTGCATGCCGTAAGGCGAAATGTATTGAGACAATATAAATTAACATGTCACCATATCTGTAACATACATTTTCTGCAAATAAATTATTTCTATTTCTATTTCTATTTCTATTTCTATGTATAGTACTAACAATTATCATATAATGTTTTTAATCATATATAGTAAGTGATCATAGGCCTAAAATGTAAGTAAGATTGGGACAAAAAATATCGACTCTTAGCTGTTCCGTTAAAGTGATCACATTCTTTAAATAATATGTAAAAAGTCTTTAATTAAAGGAGTATTCATGGATTGAAGCAAGTAGCAGTCCCTAGTTTTAACCTATCCTCGACAGGCAAGAATAAAATGACGGCACGGTAAAGGGTAACTAAAAAAGCATCTTCAATATTATACTTCAGATCTTAGTTTTACTAAAAATCAATCAGAACAATAGCTTATCACATTCGTAATAACGACTCATCTATTTTTCTTTAAAACAACAACATAAATGCTTAATGCCTTGCTACAATTGTTACAATAATGTCACATAATGAGCTAAGAATTGCATAAAACTAAAAATAATATGAAATTGCTGCAGCACTTCGTATGAAACGGAAAGTAAATCACACACGCGATGTGCTCAGTACCTACATGGTACTCTTTGTTGATGCAAGGAGGTTGCATACGAGTCTCCACGGTAGGATTTACCGGAGACGAATCGGACGAAGTGCACAGAAAATATTATACACGGTATTATCATAGGTGATCTGTCGTCTGTAGTCTGGATACGATACACTCATTGAATTAGTATTTGTAAATCTTATTTTTTTGCTATGCCTACCATAAAAACATTCACTTTTAGTGCGACAATCATTTCCAAACTTTGTGCCATTTATTTCTGTGTTGTTTTCAGGAAACGCTTGCAAGCAGTGTCTGTTTGACCTTCGTCTCTCCGGCGGCGAGTGTGCACGAACCTTAAGTTCCGCGATTATGATGCTTGTATCCATTAGGTGGCATTATGGCTGCGTGGGAACTGGACTGAGCTGGTAAGGACACTACGGAATACCTGAATACCTTAGGTAAGGTGAGGTTTTAGATGTCCGCAGAATAGAGAACACTGTTAAAATCTTTTCTTTCCTTGGCGATTGTAAGAATCAACTTATGAACTATATAATTACTAGAGACTTGGCACTAACGCTTTCTAACAAACTCTTTCACAGTATTTATTGCAATTTATCCATAAAAGTACCTGACTTTTGAAACGACAAACTTGGATCAGGTCGGCTTGATCAGACTGTCCGTTATTGAAGCTTGGTGCTTGTTATAATAATTAGAATTAGTAAACAGAAGAAAGATCGAGAGACTCCATAGAACGAGGAACCAACTCTCCTTAAGCCTAAAAACCCTTAATTTATATTTGGTATAGAGTTTGAAATTTTGTACGGTTTATTAAATAACCTTATAAAAAAACCTCGCTCACAATGCTCCTCTACTACTACAATGTAAAATAATTGCAATCCGTCTAGAATTCTTCGAGTAATTTGCAGTATATTCTGCTTAGATATTTCGCCTTTTTAGTTTTTGATGATTTTTTAATTTCCAATTAAATGACAAAAACGGCTCAAGGACAATTAATTGTCAACGTTTGAAAATGTCGATCAATAAACAATTACGTTGTAACTATTGCTATAACTAATTCCGATCAGTTGATTAGTGAGTTACGCGGTCTGATAACCAACACTTTTTAATTATTACACCAGATTTGTAGGTTTTAAATGACTTGTTACAAAATTACAATGCTAGCAATACATTAACCAATTCTTTCCAATTCTAATTATGTTACTTGTAAAATAAAAATGAAAGATTAAAATTGTCAATTACTCTTATAAAAATAAAACTCAATACAATTATTTTATTTATTTAAAATGTCGGCTGACTTCACTAAATACTCTTTCGATTCCTATTTAAGCATTAACATAAAAACCTACGGAATTTACCGTGTACGGTAATTGCGATCCTATAATTTTGATCGTAGAGTACATTTTTCCTAGAAATATTTTCAGATCAAACGTTTGACCGATGAGGGGTAAAAAGGGTTATTTTTTAGTTGAAACACTACTACAGTTTAATTAATCTCCCTTATATGAGCAAAGCGGTTTACTTGAATGAAAGCAGATCAAGTAATTATACTGTTTTTTTGTCACGAACGGAGACGCTTAGTGACGGAATGACGGACTGAACAAGTACCGCCAGTTGTTCACTCCATCCTTATACTTATAAAGGGAGTAGGCAGAAATTAAAGGTGCCGGTCGAACAAAAACATTTCTTTGAATGTCGCAGAAGAAACTATGGTTAGATTGATAGGTAGGCGTTGTTATTAAAATTTAATGAAATGCGTAGGGCAAAGTTTCCTCTTTTAGATGGTGACAATTTTAAATAAGGTAATATATAAAATAAACTTAAGCAGATGTCAGCGAAAATTGTGACTCTTTTGAATGTGCTTATGCGTAATAATAATGCGTATTATTTTCAAGTAAAAATAATCAATTGTTCTGTAGCACTAGCAAAAGGGTCTTCTACAAAATCCATTAAAATACGAATGACCCAAAATTCTACGCTCTCCCTTAATAGGTAATACGTTTTTAAATGCTCAACAATTTTGTAACCAACGGTCGCCGATGGTTGCGACAACCACGCGACTCCTGACAACCAATGGTTGTTGAGAAACCGATAATTCGACACCTGAGCAATTAGGAATTGAAAAGAGACTTAATCGTTAGCCCGCGACGTTTTGAAATATTTACTTACAGATCATTTTGAACTGATTTTCGAGGGTTTTAAATTGACTTTGATTGATGATTTTTCTGCCAGTTTGTGGTTGATTGAAATTAAGTCGTTTGTATGGAGAGATGGCGATGGATTTTTTTGCTAAAATGGCCACGCGTTAGGCTTAGGCACGATACTTATTATTTGTTAGAATGTTTAAAATTGAGTAGGATTTAGAAAAGTATTTTTTTTTAATAATGGTGTAACAAATGTTAAATTGTTGCCTATTTGTATGTACTTATATTAACAAGAGAAACCTATAAATCATATGCAAAGTTTGGCTGCAGAGATAAAAGGTCGATTTGTAATAATTATCTTGCATAAAATTATCGATGGTAACCACCGAGCATTGTGGATTGTCGGCACGCAACCGATCAACCGTCGGCATACGATATGGTTAGCAACCTACTTGGGTGTGGTTGTGTTCACCGTTTTAATTTATGATTAATTATATGTATAACTTAGTGTGGCTGACTGTCCAAGATTTATAAATGTTTTATTATAAATTACTTTAAAATATATTATAATTATCAAGGTAAATCTCATTATAATGGTTTGTAATATTATACTGACTTTATTGCGAGTTTTTATAACTTGTTTAAGTATGTCTTACATCTGCCATTTCTATTATTATATTTATAAATAAATTTATATTGAATTAGATATAAAATAAATAAGTCAAAGGTGAGTACCTCCATATTGAGAGAGGTCCTCGCCCAGTACTGCGATTGGCTGATGACGACGTTGATGAGTTACATAGAAATAAAATAAATTTATAATTAATTTAAAGAACAGAATTTAAAGTATTACTGTTATTGATAGAGAAAAAAATGTGTTTGTTGTGTAGTATCCTATTAAAAGTTAATATAATCATCTTCATCATTATACTATTTTATCAATTAATTATTTACTTATGAAAAAAAGCATTATTTATATTTAATTTCTAACAATAAAGCTGCTCATACTTAACAATAATTTGTAATCAAAAATAAAAGATTTCCAAACTTTTATATATTTTATGATTTATGTTTACCTCAAAAGAAACACAAAATCAATTGTGTATTAAATAGCACACCACCAAATTCAAATCAAGGTGTCGTGAGTCAAGTACTTGCGTAGGTACCTACGTACATATGTGTATGATTTAATCAAATAACCAATGACCCAATTAAATAAAACGTTAAATCGATTCAACACACAGAGGACTCAAACAATTGTCATTGTCCATTGTACATAAGCCATTACGAGTCCAACGATAGAGCTTATGTTCTTATAACACACCGTGGGACCATTTCCCACGGAGACTGCATTGTCTCTCTCATTACTTGTTATTTTTTTTAATAACACTTTATTATAAGCATAATGGTCAATTGTTCAATAGAAGTTTTCGATTTTTCAACGAGGTCACTATGATAGATCGCTGGGTTTAAGCAGGTACAACGTACGGCTATGTTTCCCTCAATTTTCACATGATTGTTTGATGTTTGAATCAATCGGTTGGTTTATTTGATTGATTGGTAATTGATAGGGTTTTTTTGATATGTGAATCTGGGAATGTTGTATTGATGTATGTGATGTTTGTGTGACAGCTTCTGTAATTGGCTCGTTGGATGCGTCTTCAGAAAATATCGCGCTAATGATGACGTTAAGCACTTCTGAGTGAATGGAAACTAGCATTTTATACTGATCCGATTATGCGGTACAAGTGTTTCTAATAGAGAACATGACATTCTCATATTTTGTGCTGAAAGTGCAAAAAGGCCTAATAAGGCAATTAAGTGACTTCGTAAAAGTAATCTGTCAATATAAATTATTATCTACTTTATTTTTTAAATTGAAAAACACACTATTTAAATTCCTAAAGTTATGCCTGCGTTCAAGCGCATGCGCAGCCACATCTAGTCGGGCGTGTATTGGACATCGATTGGTTTACTACCGTTACCGATAGATGGCGTCCCTTGACACTTTCTTAATACAAAAAGATTAGTGATTTAATATAGCTAAAATTGTTAATTTTTACAGTTCGATTTTTATTTTAATGATTGACAAATATATGTCCCGCCGACAACAAAAAATATAATTAGTTAATCATTTGGAACACTTAATTCATCAATAAATAATTACTGTTCATTAATTTCTATCGAATAAGGTATTAAGTCATTTAATAGTTTAAATTTTAATTTACTAATAAGTTCAAGCTGTGTGCTTTCACAGTTCAGAGGCCAGTATTTGGCCATAAAACCTTAACTATCGTAGAACCTTACTAATTTCAGGTCGCCCACAAGTAACCAGACAGTTTAACTAGACCCTATTCGCAAATAATATTCGTTAACAACTACGGTAATTTGAACTTCGGTTTAAACAGTGCTAATTTCAGCGTGCCGAGTTCAACAGTAGCATATTTACGTAAGAAAAGGTTAAAGCTATAATTGAAGTTTCCTGAATTTTACTCCCCGGTTATGTAGGTACGTCGGCGTTCAGTGTTCGTGAATATTACTGGCAAATATTTAACAGTAGGTTATGAAAATAGACTATTACTTAATGGTATTGACTTGTTATTGTAATTACCATTTGTTCGCAGTAGATTTCTTCCTGTGTTGTGAATGCGGTCGGAAACATCTTTTAATATTATTCTTAGAATAGGATCACAAATAGTTTCATGACCAAACGATTCTGTCGTCTCTGCGATAATTTCTTTGTAGGAACTTATTTACGCAGCGGCTAACGTATATGTAAGTTAATATTTAACTTTTGAAAACCATGTGATTGTATTTTTGTAACTATTGAAATAATTTTCAACTTATATTTATTTATATTGTAACAATTAATTCACAATGAAAAATGATTTTCATGTTATACTTTGATAATAATATGATGAAAATACGGATGGATGTGTGTTTGTTAAAACTACTGAAGGGATCGGATGAATGAAAATTATTTTGACATAGAGATAGATTAAAGTAGGGCAAAACCAATGACGGAGGCTAGTATCTCGCGATAAGCTAGTGCTCTATAAAAGTAATCAAACTAAATGAAAATTACTATTGCAGTAATTAATCCTTAAAGACATTATCACAAATGGCCTGTATTTAAAATTACATATCATATTATATTTGTATAGCTATTTATTTTTTTCGCTACCAAATTAATGTTGTACACGAAATAGGTGTTACGGCGAATGATATGTGTATTCAGTGTCATCGGTCACCGACAAAGCCTGAATTCAATGCCTTTATCTAGCCTAGATCTAACGGTTTTTTGAAGTTAATGTAATATGAATTAAAAAGTGTATTTGCTATCTGTATGTGTATAATTATATTAATGTTATTGACAGTTATGTGTTTCACTTGTTAATACAGGTTTACAATTAAGATTAGTTACTTAAAAATAAGGCGCATTGTTTTTTTTGTTGTAGTGCGATTGTGAGTAGGTACTTATTATCAGTTGAAGAAATAATATCCGAATTTTAAGATTTTCTTAATTAAGATTTTCGTTGATAGTAAGTTTTTAGCACCGTGGAATGAAAAATGGCGAATATCAGTGTTCTGAGGTATAATCTTAGAATTTTATTGTCTACTATCATCGCTTACCGACGCGCGTCGGACTGAAGTTTCCGCTTGACTGAGTCACCGTCGTTTGTTATAAAATACCCACTCTAGTTTCAGTTTTAAAGACAATAATTATTGACAAAATTAATTTACAGCGCCCACGCACTTAACGTCTAGTCTAGATCTATTTTCCTTATCTTTTATAGAGACTTGATTGAAGATAATTGTTATACTAGACACGACGTGTTTATCACCACTTAGGATTATTAACTCCAATCTAACGAAGTCGAATTAACTAAAATGTGAATAAAATCATTTTGAAGAATTTCAGTACAAAAGACATAAACGCTCGGAATGTTGTAACTTTCATTGCAGTTAATTATTTTATTATTATCATTTAATAGTAATTAAAATAACAATAACAGTTTCACACTTAATTTGTATTAAATGATTGAAAAAAGAGAATATATTGAAATTATGGTATTTGGATGTCGGAACGGATTCGTGGTGTCTGCATTTTTGCATCGTTAATATACCGGATAAGCAAGTATTTATATCATAATATAATTAAAGCAAAAATATGATAAGTAGTGTTATTGAATGTGCAAGTTTTGTGATAGGAGAATTATTATAATTTCGTCAATAATCACGCCGGCGCTGCAATATTATTTTTGTGCCCTACGGCGATCTTAATAACTTTATTAACACAGAATAATTAAATGATTTTAATTTGACGATCGATGATTGATTAATCAATAATTAGTTTAAAAAGGCTTAATTGTGCTCTTGAAACCATGATGTGATTTGACACATAATCACGTGCAAACGTTTTTATAAATTCCACACATCTATTAAAACCGCTCTGTAATATTACGAAAATGGGATTTTTGTGTTTACTTGCAATATGTATTTATGATTTAATAGTCTAGTGATGTTATAGATTTATGTAATACATGCTAAATGGTGTTTTACATTTTTAACGTTTAAAAATATTTATTCTACTAATAATTATTCTGAATGAAGAAGTTGAGACGGATCTTTAGCGCCAAAGGTAAAGAACAGATTCGGACGAAATTTGACCACAAATATGATTACAGTCTGCAATAAGTTATAAGGTACCTTTCATTTAGGTAATTTAAGTTAAACCGGTAGCGGAAGCTAGTTTTTTATTACATTAATGCAACTTAATAATTTGCATGTCAAGAAGTAGGGAACAACACGAAAGAGTCTGCCCGTTGATGTCTTTTGTAGGGAGCTTTTCCCGAACTACGGTAACGAGGAATAGAGTGCGCACGCATCTTAGCAAGAAATTTTTATATAGATTTTTGAAGCGATCTTTCATTTAATTTTGGTGATAGTAAATATTTATTTAGATGGGCTTTAACTATTTTTAATATTTTATGAATTGTTTAATTTTTCATTTAGTACATACATGAAAATTAAGAAGCATGAATGAAAATTTGTTGAGAATGGATTTATTATGAGGTTCATTTAGACATGTAATATTTATTTAGCGTATTCGGACTGATGTATAAATATATAAAATAAACACCGCTTACCTTAATATCTTTGGTGTTTGCACAATATCAGGAGACTGCAGTTTCCGATAAATCCCACTGTCACTTCACAATAATATAATTTGCTCCCAATTTTTTAAGTCAATAAAAATTTCACTAAGGCGACCCGCATACGTGGTACTTCAATTACGGATACTATCGATTTCAAATGTCACAGTCCAGTCACTTTCGATGAAAACAAACAAACGAAATGTCGCCGCGTCCAATTTACATGTGACGTATAACTGAAAACGCAAACTGAAAACGCGACGCTGCAACTACCGCACTGCTACGCTTACTGTCCCTGCTACTGACACATCATTATAACAGTTTTTATATAACAGTCTTTGTCAAATGTTGCTCTAAAAATATTTTCCGTGCGGAACACTGGCATCTTCTATTGACGGGATTGAAATCGCGCGGCCGATTTCATTTTCGAAATTCAAAAATTTTCGAACACGGGTGGCGTGTGGCTGGAGCGGCGCGCGCGCACGAATGCTCACGGAGGTGGACTCAGAGCTTCGAACGCTGTGGGGGCGTGGCTAACTTCTAACGCAACATCTATCTCTCGTGCTGTCCTTGTCTGGCGCGTGGCGTTGGGGATGGTTGCGTCTTTTTCTCTATTACCGGTGCGTTACCGGTCCATAGGTACGGTTTGGTGGGATCGCGTGAACTTTGCCACTGCGCCTGCGCCCGAGCCTCGTACTGCGATTAATAAAACGATACGCGACGTTATAGATCGCGGTGCGATAATCGTAACTCCACAGTTTAATGCGTCGCGTCGCCTTTTAAATACAACATATGCGTTTTTGTTTTTAATGCGAGTCTGTAATTATTTAATGTCCTGCGATCAGCGCGGCTATTGACAACCATTATGTTTATGAACCTTACCTACTTCATATTTTTATTGTAATAAAATAAAACTGAGTTTGAAATTTTTATATAACTTTATTCGTATTAAATTTTATTTAATTCATTGTATAATATTTTATTGACCGTTTATAATTTTGCGAATATTTTTAAAATATTATATTTCTGTTGCTTTAAAGTTAAGCATAAATCTATTAGGCGAAATATTCCAGTTTATTGGTAGAGCACATTAACAATGGTTTTAAACTTTCAACAGAACATTTCTCCAAACAAAGTATTTTGAGACAACCGTCGAAGTAACAGAAAGGACCTTAAAAAATGAACCAAAAATCTAAACAAAGTCACTTACTTAACATCCTACCGTAATAAAACTTTCTTTTAACAATGAAAACAGTTAAAAAGTAATGGTAATTACTGCGAAACGTTTTTTCGAAAACAAATGTTAACATTTTTGGGCTTCGAAAAAAGGTAATAAAAAAATGTTCGTTTAGTTTACTAACTGTGTTATTTATAAAAGGAATCACTTTATTTTTAATGACAGAATTTTTAATTATTTTTTATTTAAGTTATCTTAGTTTTGCTATCTCTATGCAAAAGTAAAAAGTAGGTAAGCAAATGATTAATAAAAGATGCCGTTGGGCATCAAGATATTTGAAAACTTATGTAATGTATGTTATTTTTACTTAAAACTTGGAATACATTGTAAGTGATCCAACTTGACACTTTTAATGTTAGAGTAAGTTTTTTTTTCTTCTAACCTCTTTATGCTCTATCTTATTCAAGAAATCATTTTTAAATTTTGCTTACACTTACTTGGGACGATGTAGAGAAAATATAGGGCAAAGCCACGGCTAAAAATAAGAATGTTTATCATGTATTCGGATAAATTGGACTTTCAACGTAAAAACACCGCTGAGTGATAAGACCGTCCGTTGTAAGTAGGTATGAATATTTTTTAATACAAATGTAACTGAGTATTTTTAAATATACCCAATATAATATACAATAAATATAGGAAGATATAATTAACTCGTAATCTGGTGATGTAATGTAGCTTTTAAATCGGATCATTCAAATAGTGGGTTAATATCAGACCTATAGCATTATTTTGGTTAATTATTTATTTATTGATGTAGTTCAGAGATGGAAATGTTGTCTTTTTAATTTTATGTAATGTTAGATGTGATACTTTGACTTACTGACTTCTTTTTAGTGTTAAGAATCCGAAATGACTTATATCAGATTTATAAGTCATTTCAGATTCTTAACACTAAAATTTCCCCTTTCATTCTCCTGCTCCGAGCTAGGCTGCGGTACACTATCGCGCTTCCACTCGCAACCCTGACTGTAATATAACAAAAGATAAAGTGTCATTTTTCTGTATCTTTGAACTAGACAAGAAAATAAACGGAATGACATCATAATGCTGATATGTAATTTTTAATTGTATTATTTTTGATAATATGTACCTAAAAGATGTGTGATTAATTAATCGGATGGTGAATTATTAATCACCAATGCAATTAATATGAGGTGTTTAATAATGAGCTTATAAAATGACATCTTTAATTCGCGTCCGCGCAGAACTGCTAGAATTTGTAAGTAAACTGTTCTTGGACATTTTAATATTTGTGATGCATGGCAGCTGAAGTACTTATGTACTGTAGGTGTGTGTGTGTCTGTTTATTGGATGTTTATTTAAGTGACTTAGACTATTTCATTTTTACGAATTTACTCTTGTGACGGATAGTAATTTAGCGAAGTTTTTTGAAGAGAAATATATTTTTTTTGTGATGTAATTCATAGCAATTAATATTGTACGAGGAGTGAAGATATCCGTAAGGTGGAAGTGGTTGGCAAAAGCTGTATTATAAGCTAAGTGGTGTGCAATTTGAGAGGTCTTTGTCTAGCAGTGGATGGAAACGTGCTGATGATGTGCTATAAAATAATCAAGTGAAATAAGTTATTTTATGAATCAAAATATTTTATGTTGTTTTTATTATCAAAACATAATTCCTAAAAGTCAAAAATAAAACAAGCTGGTATAGCTTGTCCTATTTTCGGTTATTTCAAAGGTAATTAAATAAAAAAGTGTATTACTCAATAGACGGTACAGTTAAAACAGTATTGCAACTAATAAAAATGTTACCCAATGTTTGCAAAATAAAAAAACAAAAACCAAATGATCCATTTAAAAAATTGCAACCCTAACATTTCTAACAATCAATAATAAAAAAGTTATTTAAAGAATACCGACAAACGATTCGCAGAAAAGAAATTTTGCACAAATATAGAACAATGGGAGAGTTTTATAATAATTGTTTTATTACGTTGTTTTACGGACAGTTAGTTCAACAAACGGTGAAGGTTTTTTATGACCAAGGGCAGTACGGTGTTTGGTATCGAACGGCCCGTTATTCCGGACCCGTGACGTCACAATGTTTTTCTTCAATTTTTTTTGAGTTCATCTGAGAAACGGGTTGGAGGCTGGAAGTAGCGTGGCGTTTCCGATTTTGAACTTTTTTTTAACAATTCTATAACAATAGTTTAGCTATTGATTGATGTTTTTTCTTTGAAATCATTTTGATAAATGAGTATTATTACATTTGCAAAATTAAACATTTGTGTTATGTATATTACAAAAAAATTGCTCTAAAGCAAATTTGTTGTAATTATGTGATTATCATATTTTAGAAATACCTCATTAGTGTAATTATTTTGAATGGTGTGCAGTTGTCTCAAACATCGAATGATATACATATAGGGCCTTGTAAGATTCTATAAATAGGATTTAAACCACAAATGACAATGGATCCTATCTTAAGCATAGAAATAAAAGCCTATAATCGAGACTTAAAATAATTAATGCACAGTATCAACATGTATTGATATATTTCGTGTTGTTTCCTAGTGTGGTTCATGTATAATGTATAGTGGGTTTGTTTGTCGGGCGTGTCGCCAATACTGTGACCACTCACATCCGTGTGCTGCGGATTCTGATGCAGTATTGTTCACACTTATTGTGGCTTTTTACTTTTTACTATGAGTGGTATGTGAAATTGATGGTAGGAGCGACTTATATGTTGAGATATTCGTATTGTATCAACCTTTTCTATACTTTAGTAGTTTTTTAAATGGATTTGCTTTGTAAGATGTAATACTTCTGTATAACTCTTAAAACGATTTTTAGAGTAACGTCTTTTTTTACTTTATTTTAACCAGTTGTGTTATAGAGTTCTATGTATTATACTGTAAGCTTATTGCTGAATAGAGAGAATAGAATGCCTTCAAACTCTGTGCTACTTCAATTAGTTTGATTAATTTAATTTTTTTTCAAATTTTATAATAACAATTGCACACAATGGTAGTCTTGTTGTGACACACACAGAATTAAAAAATTACAGTTTTCTATTAACATTGTTTGCATATGGTTTTAACAACTAACAATTTCTTATGCTTATTCTTTTAAGATACTTGCGCAATTATGCACCGCATCCCAGCCCTAAGTAGGAGAGGGGACATGGAGGTTTTAGTCACTAAGAGTCTGACGAAGTGACGAGAGAAGTCATTTGATGACAATCCCCACAAAAAACATAGAGTTTTCTATAAAAAAAATCAGTTCTCTTATCTGTTTCTTGTTTTAACGTGGTAAAACAATTACAACACACGCAACAAAGTCCCTTATCCATCTCAATTTCACTAACCTATTGAATTAACAAAAAGAAAACCCCACAAGATAGTCCAGTTTCAATGTTGACCCATAACAGTAACTCATGTAGCCTAAACCAAATCCTTACAAGACATTTTTTTAATAAATCTATTGGAAATATAAATCTTTTGGTCGAGATTAGATCTTTATACATCTCAATTTTACTAGAAATTTATTGGTGTCGGTGTACAATGTTTATTTATTGTGCCGCCGTACCTAATATGTCGGTTGAGAAGATAATGTCTATATAGGTAGGTATTTTGTAACGGTATAATTTTTTTTGTACTTTATCTCTTTTTCAACGTTTAAGTGTAAGATTTTTTGGAGTTTACCGGGTTTCTTATAAAATATATTTGTATTTAATTGAGGAATATAATTGCATGTTTTATAGACATATAAAAAATGAGACGAATGTTACAAATGAACAAATCGAATTATTTATTATATTATTGCAAAATTCACTCTATATTTAGAGATTATTAATAAGTAAATTATATTCTAATGATACTTACACATTTATTAACACCAAAATAATATTATATTAATTCGTAAGAGAGTGCATTTAGTGGCAATAAAATCACAATAGTAATCTAAATAGCCATTTGAGATACGAATAAGTAGCAACAAATTATAATATACAACATTTTGTCACACAATTCACGAAATAAATTGACAAATTATTAAGAAAAGATGTATCTTTTATGCAAAATTATTGATGTCTGTTAGTCGATTAGGTGTTCGTAATCTAGTTTTTAGATTCAATATCATGACATTTAGATAAAGATAATACTAAATTATAATACGAAGCAAAGGTTATTGTACCACGCAGATTAATATAAATGTTCTAAAGATAATGAATACTAATTATCATTTGATTTTACTATAGAAAAATATTTTTAAGGGAAAAATCTAAATTGAAAAAACCTTTAACTTTATTTATATATTATACTTATACTAAATAAATTAATCTTTAACTGGGGGAAGCATGAATACAGTATGATCAGTGGCTTGATTATAAAAAATGAGATAATGTAATTAATACTAATAAGACAAAGATGATAATATGGAAATCAGTTAAAATACTTTTTATTTATATTGTCTAGCATTTAAGGTGCTTTCTCTGTCAGAAGTCTAAACAAAAGCAAAGCACAATTACAGTAAATACATAGTAAAAACTTAAAAAAGCTAAAAATCCCAGACATCTTCAAAACTAGTTACATCTACGAAATAGCTTGAGAAAAAACCAAAAAAGCCACGGATCCCCAAGTAATACATTCCCAGTTAGTATTAACACATTTCCGTAGCGATACGTACGACAGTTACTGGCTGTTAATCCGATATGCGATGCTTTAGGGAGCTCACCGCGATTTATGAGCCACACGGTGATAAATGGAGACAACTGGCTCTGTATGTATAGGACATTGGCCGTGAAGATATGGAGATTTTAGAAGATGAAGGTTCCCAAAATATTGAAATATTTGTCTCAAGTGTATTACGATTTGTGGTTAATCTTTTTGGGTTGATGATGAAGGAAGATTGAGTCAGGGTTTAATTTTATTATTTTGTGTCTAAATGCTATTGGCTATTGAGAATAGTGTGGAAGAGTTCCTGAAGACAATTGACAATTATTATAAAAAATCTGTAAACCCACCCTTTGGGTTAGGTTAAATATGAGTAAGATATATTATATAGGTATTAATAGATAGGTAGAGATATATTATATAGTTATCTGTTATCTAGATTATATGTGAAGAGAAATTTGAGTTCATATGTAAAGACTTTCGAAAAAATTTAGAAAAATCCCATGTTCAAATTGTACGTGGCTTTTAACTCTTACCATGGGAAAAAGCTTAATTAAAGCGTTTGAAACTGAGTCATCGCTAATTCTAGCAAAAAACAAAAATGTATAATATACAAATACCATTCATTGATAAGTTAGTTAAGCCAGTTCAACGTAAAACTACAAACCAATTCCTGGACAGCAATTGACAAAAAATAATTCTGAAACTTTACAAAGACATCCCGTTATTGTAATTCCAAAATAATTCCCATTGGAGTTGCGCGACAATCAAAGAAAGATCGCAACGACGCGTCGCGTAGACGGGCCATTTTTCAAAAACCGTTCAACCCTATTCAAGGACACAGCACGCGTTCTTTACCTGACCCAAATATTTGATTTAAACATCAAAATTGCAAAAAAGAGATTAGCATTCATAATGAAACCGCATTTGTTATGAACAATGATTTTTAATCAGTTGCAAAAAACAATGGTAAGGTGACAAATTTTAGCGATCTTTTGTTTGATATAATCTTTTGGAACAAGAAGAACCCGTTTTGGCTAATCCCTTGGAAGAAAAGGGTTTGCAGGATTGAAATACGAGTAGATAACGTTTTAAATAGTCTTTAGTTAAAGCTTCTGTATCTGGTAATTATGTTGTTATACTAACTACTGCCTGACTTATAGAGCGTGGCAATTAACGGCATTATAAAATTTTATCTGCACCAGTTCTTACAGGGAAGGGAATCCTTTTTTAACTAGGTGACTCTAGAAATATCTTTGATAGTTTTTTATAGTTTTACTGGTACTAGAATTCGTGTTTATTTAAAAAAAATGTTATATGAATTAACACGATTTAAAATTTGTCTAACTGGGAATTTGTCGTTAAATTTTGCTAGCTTGTTGTTATTTGTAATAATTTCAATCTGAGAACACCATTAGAGATCTCAGTAACTCGTGCTCATAAATTCACATGGCCTCCAGGCACTTACTTCTAAACATAGAGTGCTTTGAATTTGTTATTTCCTTCACACCTTTTAGACGCGTTTATGATTCTCCGTCAAATGCAAACTATCTCGTTCGACCATTGAATCACCATTTTACTGAGCAACATTGTCGATTCCAATTCCGTTTCCAATCTCAATTCACTCAACACTGCCATCTTCTTTCACACATAGCACATATATTCCAGCATTAACCCACACGATAGTACTGACGCGAAATTTAGTATTACTACAACAAATTTCCTTATTTAACGGAATCTACGCTTTATCGGTACTTGAACCTGTGACCCTGTGTAACACACGACTACTTATATCCACGGAGTTATAGCTGGGTTATGAGTAAGCGCGCAAATCTTCAACGCGGTTAAATTATTCATTTAGATAATGGGTACGGTTAGTTTTATTGAATTCCCATGGACCGAGTGCTTGGTTCTTGTCGTTACTGGCTTGGTAAAGTTCATTTCGTGTGAGTAGCTTTGAGTTACTTTGATGTTAGTGCATGTCATAGACGAACTTATTTTTCAAAGTGTAAGCTATCTGGAACTACTGTTTGTGTGACATTGTCGTTCTAGGTGTCACTGTGTGTGAAAGGACTGAAGTGTCGTTTGACGTAACTGATGATGTTATTTTATTATCAAAGTCATCTCAAAATTTGGGTCATCACCATCAGCATGTAATCCCCACTGCTAAGCAAAGCCCTCTTCTCACACGGAGAAGGTTTAAGTAATCACCACGCTTGTCCAAGGCGGATTGACAGTTTTATAAGCTATCAGAAAACTGTTGATCACACCTACACCTACGTAGCGTTTAATGTGTTAAGCTCCAGGCCACCCCGATCAAGACTAGTTATAAATACATACATAGTTATTCTTTTTCCTTCTTCTTACTTGGGCTCACTCTATATGTCTCCTTGTTCCACCTTCTCCTTCTCTGATTTTCTCTAACATATTTATTTTGTCTTTATTCTTTTTTTAATATTATTTTTTATAATTATATCTTAATCTAGATGTAAATTATATTGCATCAATATTATATTAACTAGAATTGTTTAATGACTTAATTTTACATCGATTTAGTTCCTACAACGATTATAATGTAGTAAAATATTTATTACTATTTTTATGTAAAAAGTAGATTTATAATTAACGTGAGTTTGAGTTCGTATTTATCATTGCTAACGTATCTATGGTAATAAGAAAACAAATTGTGCAGTTCTTTTCTAGTAATTTAATCTTGTAAAATTGACTGAAAGATTATAGATTTAATTTGTCCTATTAGTCAGAGCTGCTGATGGAACAATTTTTATTCTATTTATGTCTTTTTTGCTTCATAAAAACATCGGTAAAAGAAAACGTTAGAAACCTTCTTCGTATAAAAAGTCAGCCCACTTATAAATTCTTCTATGTCATCCAGAATCATAATACCAGTATATAAATTCATTCACATTTTTTAAAGCCATTAGAAGAGTCACAATAAAGCTGCAGAGGTTCCGATCTAATCCTCCATTACACACTGACACTTATCCCTAACATCGTCTAAAATATTTTGATACAATCGCGCACAGATAAATGTTGTCAATTTATCAATCGACCGCTTCAATGCGGAGCCCTCCGATCGCTCTGATAATTCCCGTACGCTACTTTATCTTAAGATTATCACGACGTCTTTATTTCGATATATTTTTAGCTATTTAATTCATCCGATTCTAATGTGTTGCAATTAATCAGTGACTACACGATAGAATCTTCTGTAACCGGTTCCGATCGATATTTGGTACTATCTGCTGTTCTCACATCCTTTATGAAACTGTTTCGTATGAGATTGTACAGCGAGATAGCTTTTGAGTCATAACATATGTGGGTAATTGAAAAAATATTTTCCTAATGAATTACGATATCAATATTTAATTAAACGATTCTAAGATAAGATCCAGTTTAGCGTGGTAAAGTTGAGTTTATTAAGGCAATTTGGTTTAGAGGAATTCGTGACAAAAAATGAATGGTTTTAGGAAGTCGTAGCTCAGTACTTGGAGTAACGCAGACAGATATGTGGTAGGTTTACTTCTATCAACCAATCAGAGCACAGAATGATGTCGTTTGGTGTCGGAGTTAATACAGTTTCTATGTTCGACGAGTTGGTTGGCGCCTGGAGCCAATAAAATGGTTTTTTCTCATGTGAATATCCTTTTTCCTGGCAAATTAGTGCACTGTGGGATAGTCTACACTTGTAGGTATTAGTATGTGGTCAACGTACTTGTTGATAAAGTTGAAGGAAATTTAGATTTCCTTTTGGTGGCGCTATGAATTCTGTATTCAACACAATATTAATTAAATTGTGAGAAATCATTCGCATGAACGTGAATGACAGACCAAAAAGAACGACAAGCTATTTAAATGAGTGATTAAAGAAGAATAATATTAATTTATATATCCCAACAGGTTGTTTGGGAACCAAATCCAGACCTTATGTTTGTAAAGCAATTATACAATTACCAGCGATCCAAGCTTTCGTGGACTGTACAACATATTCCAAGCTGATCTCTCCTGAGATGTTGGTGCCAAATAGTAGTAAACTTATGCGCCTAGAGATTGCCAACTTGCTATCATTTATCAATCTAACACCCTTTCTCTTTAATAGAGAAACAAACAAATAGGTAATTTATTAAACAAAGTTAAAGAATTACTTTAAACTTTCTGGGATAATCAGGATCAAAGTATCACCAAGATAGATAACTACATAAAGGTTTTTGAAACAGTTAATAAAATTTACTGTGGTGGCTGGTTGAAAGTTTTTTCTACACTACGTTATTATATGGATTACCAATATACATATATCTGTTATCGCAGATATATATCATACTATATGTCTAAATAAATAAGTTCACATTAAGTTAGTGGCAACCTTTCACGCACACAGTCATACTTCAGACACACAAATTACGTTCATACAGTCCACTCATCTAAAAGGAAATTGTAAGGAAGGCAGTGTGCAATAAATACCCTTTGCGTTAAGACGTATTAAAAAGTTTTATTTCACCAAACAAGCCGATATAGACCTTATCGTCGTGAACACTATATGGTAATAATAATAATAATAAGTCCGCAAGGCAGCTTGTGGCGAGCTGTTGGGCAGTGGCGACCCCACGGACCTGACTCCCGGGAGGTGTCTTGTTCTTCTCTCTCCGGTTAGTCCTCGTGACGAGCTGGAGTGAACACTGATGAGGAACAAGCACTCCCACCTCATTCTT
The DNA here is from genome assembly GCA_902829305.4 of Spodoptera exigua. NCBI lineage: Eukaryota > Metazoa > Arthropoda > Insecta > Lepidoptera > Noctuidae > Spodoptera > Spodoptera exigua. The sequence goes on along the minus strand of LR824619.2, from coordinate 13,721,959 downwards.
GCCTTAATTGGCTGGCTTGAGTGGAGATTCGCAAGAGTAGGAGTTGAAGGAGACTCGGGGGAAGGATGTATCTCAGTAAGATGCTGGTAGGGGTCTTGACCGTACTTCCGGGATTGCTCTGATAGCCGTGGGATACCTCTCCTTCCCCAAGCAGCTCAACGTATGTTGCCCCCTTGTCGCTACATGCTAGCGGCCGTTTCCGGGGGCCCATTAATTGAGTTTGCCAGTCACCCCCTGCCTGTTTATCCGTATGTATCAATATTGGTCAGGGGCAGGGGCCATAGTATTTCCATAGTTATCATATTCACCAGTCCATAGCAACCCATACCCATAACCCTATAAATTTTTACCACATTTCGCAATAGTCCTGCATCAACCGGGGATTGTCCTTGGGTGCACTTTCATAGTGCATTCAGGGATAATTGCCGGCTGATGTCCCATCTCACTTATATTAAAGTTGTTCAAAGGGCCTCTGCGAGTTGGCTTCGGCCCCTCGTACGCCTTCCAAAAGTCCGGGACCCTGTGGTCCCGTGAGTGGAAAAGAACAAACATAATAATAATAATTCCTTTATTTCCAAGTATATGGTACATACAAGATTTTAATATTAAAGTGTCTCACATATACTACCATTTACGGTGTAGAAATATTCTTAAAAAAATTTGAATTTAATAAATGTCAATATCAGCAAATTTTATAACAATGGAAAGAAATGTCAAAACAGGTAATATCACACAATAACAGCTATCTATCACTATATGTCAAGTACTTAAAACTGAAAATAATATCAAGTCAATTAGATAAGCGTCCAGAGATTATTGATAAAAAATGAAACGTCAAAACAAAAAAAAAAAATTAAAAAAGTAAAATAAAAATAAAATAAAAACCAAGTCTCCCGAAATAATAATAATAATAAAAAAAAAACAATGTCTAATGTCAAGAATTATTAAATAGAATGTCAAAATAATAATAATGTCAAACAAACAATCGTTTCAATATGATAATGTCAATAATTATGATTTAAGAATTCATTGACTGAATAAAATAATGCAATGAAATAATGCAATGCGGTAAGCAATCAGCGTCGCTCTTCGACAACAGAGGAGTTCTAAGTGCGTGTGCCGGGTGCTTTTTGGGACTTAGGATTTGAGGTGAAACGGGGAGAGGCTAAGGAATGGGCCTCTAGTAATCTCACTCACACAGTATGTTGTAACATACATTTTTACAATAAGAAATTCATAATAATATACCGCGGCATAGTTGGGCGTAGAAGTGAAACGGGGTGATTTTTATTCGGTAAAGGTGCACTTCTCGTTACATCCAAGATATTGATACTAAAAAAAAAAACGGAGAAATTAATATTTAGACAGTAGGTGGTTAGTATTAAATATTAATTTGATGTACATGATTATGTTTTACACTATATTACAAATAATTTAAAGTGGAGATTTTCCCCATTTTATTAAGCCGATGTTGGGTCACTGGTATATCATCTACTTACGAGAGAAGCTGGAAAAACTTATTTGCTTCAATGGCGACATCTAGCGACCACAAAGTGAAATCACTCAACTTGTCATATCTTCATGGCATAGAAACCTTAGAGTCTTGCGCCATATAAATATAGTCTAGTTTACCATCAACATAATAACCGTTATTTCTTTTATAACATCTTTGAAATAGCCGCTAATTACTATTTTAATAATTAAATTATTAATTAATAATATCTTGTATCGATTATTAAAGATAGTTGAATGTTATTTTATGGGGTTTAGTTTAATTTTATTATGTTTAATTAAGGCCTTGGTTTCTATTAGTGTTACAGTTTTAATAACTTATAATTTATGAGGATAACTCATATGTACCGAGTGCTTTTATTATTTTGTTACATTCGTAATATAGAGAATTAAGTTTTGATATTAATGTTGGATAATTTAATGAGTTTTATTTTAATGAAGTTACCTTTCTGTGTTAGCTTTATAGTATAAAGTTATACTGATTCAGCTACTACGAAACTCTTCTTATATACGTACTCAAGTTTATGGCACTTGTAGATCAAATTTTCACAAGTTTTTTTTTCTGTCTCCAATTTTTTTTTATTTTTTTTTATTTTTTTAAAAAACGTTGCCCCACACTTGGATTTTCTCCTGTGTCGTGGGTGCGTTTACAAACATACAATTTCACAAGCACATCACACCCAGACCCGGAACAACAATCTGTGGATCACACAAAGAGTTGTTCCGTGCGGGAATCGAACCCGCGACACGTTGCGCGGCAGCCAGTTGCCCATCCACCGCGCCAACCGTGCAATCTAATGTTTTGCATACTTTTTGGATCGAATAATGGAATCGAAAAACAATGGATTTTAAAATAGGATTCGAAAATAAACGTAATTTCCTGAGAAATAAGCAAAAGGTCAAAGGTCAATTATTTTGAAAATTAAAAAAGTAATGTCAATTCTATTTGACGAACCGTCCCCATTTCGACCATCAACACATACAACGGATATCCTAGTGCAGTCTCAAGGCTGGTCCATTGTGCGGACGGTCAAGGTGCGCCCCCGTTCACATGGGCCAACAATCGCTGCGCAGGCGACGGTTTTCTGACTAGTGCGTTTTTGTTAACTTATTGTAGTGTGTAATGCCATAATACAGGCTTTTTATAATCATGTTTGTGCCTATTGTGAGACACGAAGACTAAGGGTTAAAGATTTAGGATACAGTGAAAAATGATATGGAAGACAGCGTTGCGTGTGTACATGGCTTTATTTTATGATGTCGGTGCAGATAGAATTGTCAAAGAGAATGAGCTGATTTTTATGGCAGATCAGCACTGTACGTTTTTATTTGTAATGTCTTTTTTTAGGGTTTGTGGCAACCGGGGTGACGGGTGCTGGGGCCATGGTACATCAATGTGCTTGCGCACATGGATGTACCATAGCCCCAGCCCGGAGTAGAAGAAGGAACGGGTGGGTTTTAGTCAGTAAGAGTTTTCTTTTCTCCTCTTGGCCCACCAAGGTTGTGCGAAGTCATGTGATGATTTTCCCCCTCAAAACTAGTTTGTCATTATTAAACAACTAAAACAAAATGGTTAAAATTTAAGATATTACACAATTGCACATTACCCCTTACAATATCAAGGGACGATCTCCGGCTACCATAAGCACGGTCCTGCGGTCGGCGCGTAAGGGCAGCTCGCCGCCCGACCAGAACCAGGCCCGAGCGTACGGCGCGTAGCGTTCCGCGCGCGCCTCAAAGAGCCAACAGATCACCACAGACGGGGCCCTAAAAAGCTGATGTTCAGCCGGGGTTGCGGGGTAAGCGCAATGAGGCACCGCGACCTCGGCACAGAGCAGGAGAAGGAACAGGGGGGTTTTTAATCAGTAAGAGTCTGACACTCCCTCCCGCCCGGCCCTGGGCAGGAGAAGTCATTTGATGATTTTCCCCTCACAAAAAAAAAACCCTTAGAATATCACAGACGGGGCCCTATAGACCTGATGTTTAGCCAGGGTTGTGGGGCAAGCACAATAAGGCATCGCGGCCTCGGCCCGTAGCAGGAGAAGGAACGAGGGGGTTTTTAGTTAGTAAGAGTCTGACACTCCCTCCGGTCAACCCTGGTCGGGAGAAGACAGTTGATGATTTTCCCCTCAGAAAAAAACTCCTTAGAATATAGAATAGAACATATTAATTACATATAAAATAAAAATAAAAACTATAACTATAAAAAGCGTACAATTAACAAGTCTAAAATTAAGTTAATTTTAAACACAACTTTACCGCCAATATTTAAAGTAAATTTTACCACCACATGCATAAATTCTGAATCTATCCAGTCTATGAGCTTCTTTAACTACCTTCAAACCAGGATTTAAATTCAAGGAAATCACACAAAATATTTTCTAATCTGATGCAAGTATCTAGTATGCTGGCCTGGTTATATTTAGACGTTGCGTTACGGACGGACAAACAAACCAATTCGTTTGTATATTTATATGTGATGGACGTAGTAATGTACTGGCGTTTATGTGAACTGCAGAGAGATAGTGATGGGGAGATATTGGAGAAGTGTGGTTAGAAAGTTTAGTTTAGTCTAGGTTTGAGGTTATGTTGCAAGTTTTTAGGTTATTCCTTAGCTTCAATATTTGATTTTAGCAAACTAATTTGATCAAAAAGTTACACTAAAAGATGTTTTTAAGAAGTATATTTCCCATACAGTATGATGCGTAGGTGTTTGTAGCAATATTTGTAGTATTGTTAAATAAAAATGTTTATTTTATTAAATTGGAACATACAATATCTGCTAATCATGTTATGTAATTAAAAATAAAATATTTCCAATACCTTCCAGGTGCCTTCGCTCATTTAAAGCATAACATAAAATTGAAAAAAAAAACACAAAAAAATGGTAAGCTCAAACCTCAAAAAACAAAAAATACACCAAACAACTCCCATCCCTAGTATAATTAGCCCGTGATCCGCAATGATGCGCCGGCGCATAGCGATGACACTTGACGTCGCGACTGTCCACATCTGATAATAATTATCGCCGGTCACCGGTCTCGCACTCGTTTCCTCGAATGTACTTCGCAATAAAGGTCTAGGATGTACTGACAGTCACAAAAGTGATTGCATCATTACATAAAATGAAACAACCAAAACAGTGTGTGTCGAAGTAATCCGACTGATCTATCGCCATCCTATCACATAAAAAAGAACGTATCGGCTTTTAATTTCTGAGGGGGTATGCTGAGATGCACATGATAAGTTATGACTCCTGTAATATATGATATATTGTGGTGAATAACTAATATATGTATATACATATTGCCAAGCATAGTGCCTGACTCAGTGACTGCAATTAAAAAATTACCGATACAACTCCATTACTTAAATCAGGAAATCGCCCTTGCCCCCTAGAACCTCTCGACCGACGCTACAGTGAGTGGCAGTCGCCATTGATGACCTAATGTTCATGTCATAAAGCACTAAAAATAAAATTACTATCGTTACGAGTATATTATAAGGAAAAAATTTTTATGAGTCTAAAAATAGTTTTATTTCATTTAAGTTACATTACTGAGTTCAAGGAACTCCGTAAGGTCCGAACGCTTATGAAATTGATGTTACCGACAAAGTTAATTTAGGTAAACCGCGTGCGAGTTCTCAATGTCATAGTGTGACTAAGAGACAATTTGGTAAAATGATATAAAAACATCATAGTTTTATGAAATAAATATAATTGAAGTAAAAATCCAGCTATATCCAACTTTTTAAAGCCAATTTTTCTATTTAATTTATTTGTGCAATATTTATATTCAAAAATAATTCTTAAATAATTGATTAATAATTTCATTATTTCTATTCTGTTACTGACAGTACTTACAACCTACCTATCATTTTTGCGTGTACTCATAATGCCAACAAGTTCAGTCAACATTCTAACCCCGTGTCAGGTTACAGTGATGCTTCTATGACGACTTTTAAATCGATTATTTATACCGAATAGGCTGCAGTCGACGCCGGTAACCACGTTACGCCCACTACATCTCCAACGATCACATCACATCCCTCTGTGATTTCTACATTCTCGATTCTATTTATATTTCGAGTTTATTGAGTTCCAGTGTCGATTCAATAAATGAATGATTAATTAACGGTTACGATGCATCGGTTGTATTTCATATCGATTACGAGAAGCAACTTTTAGTGTAGAATATGATAGTTTTGGAAAGTCTATTAAATATGCTTCTATTAATTCAACTGTGATCTGAGAATAAATTAAAATAGGTATGTAAGAGTAGTGGCTCATCCTCCCACGTGAGGTCGTAAGGGTCAATTTACAGGTATTGATTACGATGTTCTGGTACTAGTAGAGAATGAGCTTAATAACCTGAAACTAATTATGTAAAATAGTGATCTTAAAAGAAGTTATTGCTGTTCGTTACATGGTAACTCTAAGTAGTAAGAATATGAATACAAATCAAATGGCACTGCTATAAAGGGAAATATACAGCGATACAACATAAAACTGCAATTTTATGTTATAATATGCTAATATTATTTGTTTAAATGAATTCTCAAAGAATGATTTAAAAGTACTATACGCAAACGCAGAAAAGACTCAATAAAACAATGAACTTCGTTGACAAAGAATCATCAGATTTATTTATCAAGACATTAGGTAAACTGCATTCGGTTTTAAGCTTTACATCTTTGCAATAAGACTGCAGTAATTTTCTTAAGTAGTAAAAGAACGTTGTTCAAGATTTATCAAAAGCCTTTGACAGCGTCGACCTTGCAGTGCCATAGTTCACACCGTCCCTTCACTGTTGGAAATGTGGAAAAAACACGACAATAGCACGGCCACGCATGGCTCCGGACAAGACAATCGATTACATACGTTTGTATGCACTTTATTGATTATTGTTGGCCATAATATTGAATTGGGAAACGGGTGTGCTTCAAGGATGAATGTTAGGACCACTGCTGTTTTTGTCACTCATTGTTCAATTGATGATTGTGATGTTCGATTTGTTTCTGCTGACTTTTTCTCAGGATTTATATGAAATTTCTAGGGTCTATGTTGGAAAGAAAATGGTGTCTTCTGAGTCACATAAATTTTATGTAGTTACTACTTAAACTACATGTAACCTGTATTTCAGTAACCTGATTTCATATTTATTTAGGATTAAAAGACTGCGTTGTTGCTGAGTTACTGACCACTGTGCAATATTTCGATGACTCGATTCCGGTACGGGAAAATGTTTGTTTCGTTTTTTTTGGTCTAGGTAGAATAAGTCTATGACTTATATGTTAAACTTTATATATCCATACATATAGACATATGTGTTTGTAAATGCACCTATGATATAAAAGATAATTATATAGTGTAGGAAAAGACGGTATATTAAAGAAATATTTAAAGAGATATAAATACAAAATTTACCCGATAAAATAAAATTCAAAAGCGAAAGACTTTCAAAAGACAAAACAACCAAAAGTTAGAACAAGGAAGTCCATAATTGGTGTTAAATCAAACATGGGCTAAAATTCTGCGTGAATGGAATCTGTGGATCAGAGATGACCGCGGGTTCCGCCGGCGATGCTATCGCTGAGCACCTAGCCCTTGTCTACCATCGATACAAGAATAAACGGATGTGGCAAACGATAATGTATCTTTTTTAAAAATATTGTATTGATGAGAAATTAATTACTGTTACTGTTTCATTCTTCTTTGAATCGTAAATAGTGAAATATTATTTTGATTACAATTTTCATCTTTAATTTAATTTATAATATTTTACTTAAATTTTGTATTAAATTCAAGTCACAAAATACAAATAAAATATAGTGATAAAATAATAATTGTTAATATTTCACACATTAGACATATAAAAATAAGCTACATCTTTTAAACAGATTATGTATCGAGCACGGCTTCATTTTCCGAAATTGCCAAGTCTGCGTTTCCAGCATCGGGGGCGCGTGCGCAAGGAATTTAACGCCAAATCGCCGTTGCCCGGGCGCAGCGTAATTGCGCCTTATCTGCGCATTGTTCGGCTAAGGAGCACAAGGCTGAGCGCTGACGTGTGAGCGTTTAGATTGTCTGTCTGTACGTGCGATTGTTTTACTTTGTACAGTGGCTTTTAGACAGATTTTTCATGTGTGGTGGCCAGTGGAAATCGTTAAATCTACTTAGATTTAATTAACGTAACGTATTAGATATTGTAAGTGACTGCAATATCAGGGGTCTGTCACTTGAACAACAATAGCTGTAAATGATATTTCATAAGTTTTAAATTAGAATAAAATTCGTATCTATTGTATAATGAAACCTGGATTCTAATATAGGTACGCCTGTGTTATACAAATAGATGAATAAGCTTAGTAAACACATAATTTTTTCAAAACAACTAACATTCAATTCACTATTGCAATATTCTGATCAAATACACAATTCATATTCGTATGTCAACGCTACTTAAGCAGGTTGGTGACCTCAAGAGCTCTTCAATAAACAATTATTCCTTGATGTTGCGATTTGCGTGCGATGATAACAAGGCGATTTGCTAAGTAAAACTACAGCCTATGATTATACCTGAGTCGTACGAACATATGTTATGGACTGAGTCACTGTTGCACTATGTTGTAGGCCACGCAGTATATTAGTACCGGCCAACGCGACGGATGACGATATCCGCAAAGTGCTTGTAGTTGAAATTTGAGCACAATGACTTGTCATTTTTGATATCAGATTGTAAATTAGGAGATGATTAAAAATAGAAAAAAAATTTCGGGGTACTTAGTTTCACAGATGGGTCCCAAGAGAGCTGATGTGCAACCGGGGTAGAAGGTGAAGCGCAAATCAAGCCCCGGCCTAGAGCACGAGAAGGATCAGGGTGGTTTTTACTTAGTAATTAATAGTCTGTTACTCCTTGTCGCCCAACCTAGGTGGGTGAAATCATAAGGTCATAAGTCTAAAACATTTCATAACTTAGCAAAACTCAGAACATTCCACGTATTTTAGAAAATAATAAATCATTAGACAAAACCTCAACTCGTTTTAAGTTTATTTGGCTTAGTTTTTGCATCACAATGAACATCCTATACCAAGAGCAAGGGCAAAAAGTCACAGAATTGTTTAAGAACGACATGAGGTCTTTCAATTAAATATCTGGACGATGCAAAAAGCGTGTGTGACCTTTTGCATAAATAATTCGTGTAGAAACATTTAAATTGAGCAGCTGTTCGTACATCCGAGATAGGAACGTCAAATTTGATGCTTGGGTTTGTTAATTAAAACATTCAGGGCTTTTCAATTTTTGATACTTATGATAACCATCTTCTATTTTACAAAATCCATAAATTGACAAAAGTAGGTCTGTTTCTCGATTGGTATGTGCATATCAGAATTAAATTGTTTCTTAAATTATATCTCCGAGTCTGCAGTTGCACACCCCAATATGCGGCGTATCGTAGGTATCATCGTAGTGGCCTGAAGGTTAAGGCGTTCGCTTCTCATGCATTAGGGTGCGGGTTCGAAATTTGGCAAAGTACCAATGTGACTTTTTCCGAGTCATGGGCGCTTTCTTTGTTCATTTAGACACCGCTGACATACGGTGAAGGAAAACATTGCGAGGAAACCTGGTCTTACCATTTCTAATTATAAGTTTGAAATCACATTAACAAAATTAATGCAAACTTGCTTCGTGTGAGAAGAGGCCTTGAGCTCTTAAAGACTGATGATATTGACGATGATGATGATACGTTTATTGTCGCCCCGGTACCATATTTCACATATAGGTTATATGAGTGCTTCTGTCTATTTTTTGACCCAATAGATCCACAGCTAAACACACATCTTATGTTAATTCGCAAAGGCAATAAAACAAGTGTGAATTGTAAGTAAATGTAAACAGTTTCCATCTGGAACAATGTATTGTAAAGATTGATCTAGTAACGTCGGTGCACTTGATGGCCGTGGATTGACTTGAGAAAAGGAAGGTGTGATGGACATTATTTTGTTCGAGATCGCAAACAACAAAAATGTCTTGTAAACATAGCTGGCACAGTTATTTAGTTTGCAAATAAATTACAACATACAAATTTAGGTAAATAAGCATTTAAAGAACACAAAGTTAAGAAGTACGTAAGTAAAGAAGACTTAGTAACAGAGACAGCCATTTCTGGAGGACTACTGAGTGGACCAATGACCTGAATGACCACCTGAAGAAAATTATGGCTTAATGAAAACCATTATGACTTAGTGTAACAGTAGCTATTGTATTTTTATAGTAATTTTTATCTGTGTTCCAAATACGTATGCTGACTGTACATATTTCGATTTTCTTTCTTAGTGGATACAGAATAAGATCCATTTTGTATTTATTAACTCACGCTACAACATTTGCTAGGTGTATGATATATATATGATATTGAATGCGTTGGAGAAGAAGTTTTTGGGAATGTCAAGCTATGTGAAATGTATGAAAACTCAAGATATCTTGAAATTTATTTGAAAACGATTTTCTAAGTTGCCTTATATTCCACATAAATCAAATCAATGTTTACTAGCTATTGGAGTTACGCGATCAGACAATAATAAATGTATTGTCACGTACCATTTCCCAGGAAGATATTATTGTTCTTTGTACTGATTGTGTCCGTAATAAAATTTATAACTCGAGAGCAAGTTGACGACCTATTTGTTATTTGATAGATTTATTAATAACTTCACGATTTGTTGGCCAATAAGTTGCAGATTGAGATGTAAAATCTTCAATGTTTATGTAAATATTGAGTCTGGGAACAATTTATAGTCTTCGTTAGAATTCGTGGTCAATTGTGTTTTTACTTTATTAGGTCTATCGTAGTAGACGACAAGATTTCTGAAAATATTGTATGTTTCAGTCAAAAATCTAATTGAAGTTTCCAATGTTCAATACCAGTTTGGTCATAACATACGAGATCCTCTTGCTCTTCTTAAACAACTTGATTACTACTCATGATTGATAGAATTTCTTAATCTTTAAAAGGTTTGGGTATGATGTCTTGATTAATTTACTTAAAATGATTTCGTTATTTCAAAGTCCAGAATGTTTGCTTCAATTAATTTTCAAAAATATTTGTATTTTTATTTTGTATTTGCAAACCGAAACAAGCGCAAGTTGTTTTTCAACTGTGTAAGACTGTGTTTATAATGTTAATATGTATTTGAGTTCCAGTAGAATATTTTATTTACTTGTACTTTTAAATAATAATTCTGTCTGTGATTCAGTGCAAGATACAGGTTGTTTGCGCCTTAAAATGAAGTCGGTTAAATAGCTTTATGTAGATACTGCCACTTACTGAGGACAGGAGAGGTCATTAGATGAATTTTATCCAGTTACTTTATAAGAAGTTGTAAGCTATGACTACGAAGATGATAGTTCTTTCTTATTAGCCACATTTTTTTATGTGATAGTTTGGCAAACGAGCCTTCTGATTACTTGATGTTAAGCCATCAGCGTCGCCCATGAACACTAGCAACGACGGAGAAGTTACGAGTGCGTTGCCGACCTTTTGGGCGTAAGGGTTTTTGAGATTCTGGGAATGGGAAGGGATTGGGGTAGGGGAAGAATTGGGCCTCTAGTAACCTCCCAAATGACTACACCTTAAGTTTCGTTTAGTACGTTAATTAATAAAGATGCAATTCACTCGAATCCTTTTGTGTGTCTGTGTCTAATTTGATTGCTGATAATTTGTCATTCCTGACGTTCATGTTATTCATTAAAATTTTTTTGGAAATTATGTTTTTAATTGCGGTTCTTGATTTAAGTGAATAATTTTTTTATCATACCTTGTTTTAGTGTTTTGTGTAAATGTGTGATAATGAATGTTATTGTTTACAAGCTTTTATTTTAGTCGTAATATTTGTCTGTATGTCCGGACGTTTGTGAAGTAATAATTTTGTAACGTTTGTAACAAAATTTTGAAGTTTATATACACGGTCATAAATACCATTATGCTGCATGGCTTTAGAATAAATCCATATAACCAGTCCCTCGACTAAGTGAGGGAGAGTTAGTTTTTGGTACGAATAGCCCAGCTCGACCCGAGTGATGTCACGTAGATGTGTGCAATATCGGCGTGGAAAAATGCTTGAATTGTGTTTCGCCGAGTGAGTGAGTTATCGGAGGCTCAATTTTTCCCCACTCTCCCCAATTCCCAAATCCTCCAGTTACTAACAATTTACAAAAGGTCGACAATATAATCGAACACTTTGGGTGTTGCGGGTGATCATGAGCGTGGACTATGAGTTACCATCAGGTGGTCCGTCTACTAGTTTACTTGATAAAGGCTTGTTTTTAAAAGGTTTTCTTAAAATACATTATTTTTGCAAGCAGTATAGGTGTTTTTTTGTGAGGGGAAAATCATCAAATGACTTTTCTGCCCAGGGCCGGGCGGGAGGGAGTGTCAGACTCTTACTGACTAAAAACCCCCTGTTCTTTCTCCTGCTCTGGGCCGAGGTCGCGGTGCCTCATTGCGCTTACCCCGCAACTCCGGCTGAGTATAATAGGTGTTAAGCCTAAGTGTTATTCCAGACGATAATCTATCTATTTATCATTTTTTATGACAATCTTAATATGTATTGTTCTTGGCAAGCTTTAATATGTTTCGTATTAATTCATAGCACTTAACCGAGCTATGTTTCAGTTCGCCTGGCTACACTGGAGATACAATCTGAACCCGCTAAAGACCCTTTGTTTAACTGAAAATTATAATTATTATCGCGCCAACAATTATCGCCGTGGATTAATTATTATCTATAACGATCTGGTTCACACATAAAGTTTGAACCTGAGAAAAGTATTTTTGAAAAACTTATTAGAATATACGATTTGCTTTTGTCACTCTGAATGATCATTCACCATATAAGTAATAGTCTGGCTACGGGATTTGGCACGCGCCACTCGAAGAAGTGAAGAAGCTTCTAAGGACCAGAAACTTGGTCAGACAAGCTGCAATCACTATGTGTTTAGGTGGGTAGCGCCGGGCGCGGTGGATCCACAAGGGCAACCTAGCTGACGGCATTGACAGAGGAGGAACACCGCGGTAGTTTTAAGTGGTAAGAGTCCGTCACACATCCTCGTCGCCCCCTGGTGAGGGAAGTCCGTGAGAATTTCCATTCCATTCATTGTTAGCTGCCACTTTTAATAAGGTATGTGCGAGCTCCATATATGTTAGGAGAAAAGTTGAGATAAAAGATTTTTAGAAAAATAAAATTTGTGGGTGGGCCTTTAAGATACGATTAAAGTCTCCATGTTAATACCGAAAATAACTTGAAAAGCAGAAATAACGTCAGTAATTGAAATATCTTCAATACACCGCCTCTTAAATATATATGTGCTCTTAAATAGGTATGTGCTATAAGGCTATAAAACATCACGGTACGATTAAAAGGGGCCGAGCCAAGCATCGGGTGAAACCGCGCTAGAGTAGCTAGTAGATTATTAACATTAAACTTTAAAATACAGTCGCTTTTTCTGTAATTATGTCCTATATGCGCTTAAATCTTTATAACTACGCAACGGATATTAATATGGTTTTTTAATAGATATAGTGATGTCATCCATTAAATTGTGGAGAAATTTAGTATCAGTATTGCACTTGTGCGTAACTGGGGCGGGTGGCGAGTTGTCCAATAAAATGATTTTCTTTTCATTTTGTCTTTCAAATTCATAACAGTACTGGTGACCTGGGTGTTACATTATTCATTTTTATCTTTGCCTATCTCATCAGGTATTAATGGTGTGCAGTTATGGATGGATTATTTTAATATTAGATTTTTCCAGTTTCTTTTAAAAATTGGGTAATAATGTTTGATTGAGTAGAGATAATAAAACTTAGAATTAAACTCAAGATTTAATTTAAAAAGCAGTATTAATGTATACAACCTTTTTTACTAATTATAAAACAATGCATTGTTATAATTTAAGGAAGGATTTAATCATAATAATTAGGAAAAATAAATTTTGTGTCATTGTTTTTGTTTTATACTTTGTAAGTTAAAATAATTTAAAATTATATATGCTTATTGTATATTGTTTAGCTTTAAATGTGGGAGAGACGGGCTTCGGTACGAATAGGTCAGCTTGACTGGAGTGATACCACGGCTACAAAGAAAACCGGTGTGAAACAATCATAGCGTTGTGTTTTGCCGTATGAGTAAGGTTACCGGAGGCCTAAAACAATTGTTTGTTTAAAAGAGTAACGATGGAGTTTCTTGCTCGTTCTTCTCCATTCGAATCTACAATTTGGAATGAGCACCTAGCTTCACTGACGAACAGACTGACAGACTACTTCTCTATTTTGACGTTTCAAAAGTACCTATTTATGATTTAGTTGGAATAAATGATTTTGACTTTGACTTTGACCTAATCCTTCTTTCATTTGATGATTTCCCTACTCCAAACAGGCTGTTCACGCAGTACAATTCTGGTAGCTGTTTATTTCTTACTGCAATTCGCTTTGGTCATAGTTCTAATCTAATGTAACCTACAAGAACTTATGGCACATTTTGGTAGCAGTTCGGTTTTAGTGAAAATCCATTATCTGATAATCAGATACAGACTACTTTTCAGCCGGGTATAGCAGGCGATGCCAATGTCAAAAGCTAGTCTGTCTATCTATCTACAAAAATATTGCAATGTTTATGTATGCAGTGATTAATATCCGTTAAAAGTTCACAATAGAGAGAGGTTCACAGTCACAGTGCGTGTGCGCATATATTCCCTTCAAGTCACTTCCCTTCACCAAACGCCATTGTTCTTAGTGCGAATAAACATCTTTTTATATTTCTTAAATAGACGATTTTGACTTATAAATCCTTTCAAACAATGCCAATGAAATATAAACCATATCACTTTTTGATAGAGTCATATTTCCTTTGCAGACATATCAACCCTTTACTAACGTCTCAATTTGGATCAAAGAATTCTTATTACATAGTAATAGAAGTGTTATTTGCTTGGCAAAGGTAATCTCAAAGTGTAGAATGAGAGGATTATAAAATGTTTGAAAAGGAAGTTTTTGTATGACGATAATATCTTAATATGGTTATAATGGGAGGGTTGTGCATAATCTGTAACTGTCTGTCTGTCTGTTTGTCTGTTGCGATGTTTCGCACCTTGATAGGGGTCTATTTGAAGGATTACGTTGCTTTTTTATGTCGTGTGTCATTTTCGGTGTAGGTAAACGGATTATGAGTGAGACGAACTAGTGATAATTTGGTTACTTGTGTAAATTGTAACTTACTGACAATTTTTTCTTACTTTTGTTGTAGTATTTAGTAATTGGACAAAAATGAAACTGCATTCCAAAAAAAAAAAAAGTTTTATGACCTAAACCATTTTATGTAATTAATTTGAAATAAGATATTTGGATCTTGATTGCATATAGTTAGGTTTGGGAGTCAAAACATCTTAATCATAAATGTTTATTTTTTTATGAAGTAGGTCGGCAAACAAGCCTGCTGATGACCGCACGGTTGGTACGGTGGCTGGGCAACTGGCTGCCGTGCAACGTGTCGCGGGTTCAATTCCTGCACGGAACAACTGTCTGGGTGTCATGAGTATGTGAAATTGTATGTTTGTAACCGCACCCACGACACAGGAGAAAATCCTAATGTGGGCCAACGTTTTTTTAAAAAGAGAAAAAAGAGATTGATTAATTGATGGTAAGTAATCGGTGCCCCCATAGACACACGCAAAGGAGTTAAGAGTGTGTTTTGTTTCACGCCAGTTTTCTGTGAGGCCGTGGTATCACTTCGGTCGTGGGACCCATTTGTGCCGAAGCTTGGCTCTCCCACAAAGGTCACAAATTTAGTATTATTTGTCAAATTATATCATTCGATATTTCATCTCGTGCGATACTGACATACGACCCCCAAAGGGTACATCTTGACACTTTTTGTGATATATCTCAGAGTAATATTTATGCGTCACCACGAACTAAGATACGATCGGATGCGGGTTCGATTCCATTCCATACAACGGGGGCACGAGCGCGAGCGTAACGGTTTCCTATTATTTTCACTCCCTGATTTGAGATAAAGTGGAGATGACAGATTTTTTATTTTCAAAGTTGCATAAGTTGTTTAATCGATATTTATATTTCATCCAGATAGAGATAGAAACAAACCTTTTGTATTGTCTCAAGTGATAACAGTTTTAATGATATTTTTTTTCGCTATACAATATGTTTAGACGAGTCTCTTAGATATATATGTGGCTTATTTGCACTTACTTATATTGTAGTTGCTGCCTTATTTTTATTGGCTGTTCGATACTTCGATGTTATTTTGTGATGCCTATATTCTATAGTGGATATCTGTCAGTCATATTGATAAAATGAAGCTACCCAAGTTGTTGCTACCATTAAAAAAAGTTGCATTAGTTAAAAAAGATATCTTGGATCAAGCAAAACCTATCAGTTACTTTAATTTATCAATCTTTCAAGTCAATCGTTTTGAATGAATTAAGGCGGCAAACGAACAGACATAATATCATCATCATCATTCGTTGGTGCCACCAGAGGACTGACAATTGCGGTACTGTCCTTTGGGGGCTGTTAGGTTTTAGGATTGGGGGATTGGGAAGTTAAGGATTAGAAAAGGGGAGGGATTTAGGTGGGTTTCCTGCACCCTCACCCAAAAGACAAAAGATAATGCGAGCGTTGTTTTGTTGTACATATATTAAGTGTGGGTAAGTGGTATTTCGTGCACGAAAGTGGCAGAAGTGATAATACCACGTCCTCACAAAATACCGGCGTAAAGCAACACTTACGTTTTATTTTCCGTGTGAGTGTGGTTACAGGAAGCTTAATCCTTTCCCTTCTCTTCAATCCACACCCTTATCATTAAATCCTTAATAACCCAAAAGAGTAGGCCGGTAACGCACTTGTAGTAAAAACTCCTTTGGTACAATGACTGTCCATGTCACTTGCTTGCTTACTATAAGGTAATCGTCTGCCCGTTTGCCGACCTATGCCATTTTTTTATTGTCTTTAATGAAAGAAAAGTACTACTATAGTATTACATCATACATTTTTTTTCTTAACTTGAGTAAGTAGAAGCAACACATCTCAATAGCCATGGTAGGTCGCTCTCAAGTAATTACGGCTATACCTAGGCTAACAAATTAGCCACAACGGCATACACCGGCTACTGAATTGAATTAATACGCGTACAGATATTGATAAGTAAAATTAAAAGTATAAGTCCTAATGTAGCTTGAAACTTGTCGAGTTTTTCTTCTTTTACTTGAATGTACAATATTCATTAATATACTTATTTGAGAAATGTTTCGGAAAAGAACTGTTTTAAAAGGATTGATGATTATAGAAAAGAGAAATGTAACAAATCGAAAGCTTTGATGTGAGAACGCTTAGAAGAATAAAAAAATTGAATTCTCACTAAGAGAATTCAATTTTTATATTTTTTTATTAACTACACGACTCATGTAATTTGTGGCAAGTGTAATATTGAATCCTATAAATATTAGATTTTATATTTTTTATGGCAATCCTATGTGTAATGTAATTAAATAAACATAGTTCTAGGACCATATTTTGACTTATTGAGTCAAAGAACGTGATTGAATTTTAAAATAAATTACATAATTCCATTATTATTTTTATACTTATACAAATATATAAATACAAATATCTGAGCATTCTTGCAAAAAATATGTTCGATTCAAGACCAACCATGTAATTTTCTTGTCTCGTTTTAATTTCGAACTCTCACCGAAGCGAGCCACATGCGTACGCGCATCGGAACATAACGAACGAGATTATAAGCTTTCAACGCGCCGCCATTCAACGGCTGTTTATTCAAACTGCTCAATATTCCTCTATGACGGTTCAATTTTGACGGAACCCGGCTACGACACAATAGCCTTATAAATAGAAAAAATAAAAACCAATTTGTATAACGAACTAGATAACCAGTATAACATGACACATATTTTTTTGTTTCCCTGTAGGATTTGTTTGGTTTTTTCTGTTTGGCAGGGGTTAAGTTATGGTGGTGATTAGTAAGATGTGGATGAGATAATTCGTATTTGATTTGGACCAATTAGTGATGCTTACGTGCGAACCTTGTATCGGTTTGACCTTTTTGTGACGAATGTGGAAACGTAACGCGATTAGCTGGAATATACGCTGTGTGGATAATGGGCGTGCCCGATCAGCTTTGGGTAGGAGAAAAAATGGGGAGCATTTTGGGGGATATAATATTAGGGAGACGTTTTCGGATTTCTTTGTCCGCCATTTAATTTGTGACGTCTAAAATGGTTATGATTTTAGATTTGGTTGGAATATTTTGGTAACTGAGTACACAGTGAAAATGTTAGCTAACTAATAAAATTAATGTATTATTATATTTTTTGTACTGGATACTGTGAACAGACGCAGAAGAGCTTCGTCAACATTTATTCAAACCGTCAAATTCTAATTACCCCGTTTTACGGTTCTTTTAAGCACATGTACTCCAAGATTAACAAAAAAAAAGAATAATTCAAACATAAGACACGATTATAATACCTAACGATCCGTGGCGGACCCTACGATGTCGTGGTGGCCCGGAGGTTAAGGAGCCCGCTTCTCATACATGAGGGTGTGGGTTCGAAACTTGGCAAGTACCAATGTGACTTTTTCCGAGTTATATGTACTTTCTATGATTATTTAGACACCAATGGCATACGGTGAAGGTAAACATCGTGAAGAAACCTGGACTTATAATTTCTGATTATAAGTTTGAAATCGCCAACCCGCATTGAGCAAGCGTGGTGATTAATGCTCAAACCTTCTCCGTATGAGAAGAGGCCTTTGCTCAGCAGTGGGCACTTATAGGCTGATGATGATGCTAATGATGATACCTAAACTATTGCCTTTATTCTATACATTTTCAGCTTCACCGTTCAAATTTCTTACTCGTATGTTTCCATCCTCAGAAAAATTTTAGTTTGCTCGTTACTTCGTAATAAATACGGTTATCGATCAGCCTCCTTTGTGTCCGTCTGTTATCAATCATTACGTTGTATATACAAGATATAAGAACTAGAATCAATTGATTTTACTTATTGAATCATTGGTAGAGCAGCTTTGTTAGTAGATAATTCAGTTTTATTGGATTTTAATAAGCGATCCACTTTTTTTATTTGTATTTGCAACTTTATTTAGGTATACTTTTAAAGTCTCATTTTAGTTGAGTGGTTTTAGTTGGCGCTAATGAGTGTGAAGACAACAGTTTCATTTTTCGAAAAGTGTTTCAGATACATTAAAAAAATGCATAGTTTCAATAACTCATTTTTTGCGATTCAAATCTTTGTAATAGTATGGTATTATAGTACCTTTGGTTTACGACTAGTCCTACCCATAGACATCTTGCAACGTTTCAATTAAAAAGGGCACAAATCTAATAATACAATTTCACTAATCACCATAACTGGCAGCAGATTATGACATATCAATTTGATAAATAAACATCACAGCTATTGATCGCCAAAAATGGCGGAAATCTCTTTAGATCCGCTTCGGCTGCGCCCGCGCATCGATCATGTCAATCTTGTAAAGTGTGGAGGGATTAAGTATGATTGTTATAGAATTGTAAAATAGATTTAGAAATGGGAGCCGTTATTTTTTATGGATTTATAATTATCAAAATTACTTTGAGTGACCATTTTATTATTTGGGAGTTATTAGTTATTACAAGAAAGATAAATTATTTCTTCGACACAAAATTTGCACAAGAATATAATATTCAAAACGATGAAAACAAATATCATCTAACACAAAAATATGTATAATCATTTCGGGTGCAAAATGTGATCTGAAATATTTTTTTTTATTTATTTATGTTAATGTGCATTAGATCAACAATTACGTAACAACAGAAAGCGAAAAAAATTACAACATTCATAAGTTCCTTTAGCAGAAAATATAAAAAAATATTTTCTTGGCACCTAAATTAATCTCATGTAGTCTCACTATTACACTTATACATTATAAGAAAGTAAAATTTTGGTATAAGGAATGTATATATTTTTTATTTTATTAATTCATTTAATGACTTCATGCACAAAACATTGTACACTGGACGGACTTAATGCATTGAGCATTCTCTACCAATCTACATTTGGATGATGGAGAGACAATCCAGTGGTAGTTGCAAGAAACTTTTTATATAGCTATATAGTTTTAATTTTTATAAACAATCTAGCGGCCCGCTCCTGCTTCGCATAGGTTTTCAATTATGTCGCTAATGACAACAATTTCCCTATAAAATTTTCTTTCATAAGAACTTTCTACTGAAAAAAGAATCATACCAAAAAAGGAATTGGTAAAACTGGTTTTTTATGGCAAAAGTGCAGATGGATTACCTGATGGTAAGTAATCAGGGCCGCCCATGGACACCCGCAACACCAAAGGAGTTACGAGTGCGTTGCCGGCCTTTTAGGGATAAGGGTGTCAGATATTTAAGGATTGGGAAGGGATGGGGGAGACCGGAGGCCCAATTCCCCCGAATTGGGCCTCCGGTCAACTCACTCACACGGGCGAAACACAACTCTGTGTTGCACGCCGGTTTTCAGTGAAGGCGTGGTACCACTCCGGTCGAGCCGACCCATTCGTGCCGAAGATTGGCTCTCCCACACATTTGGTCCAGGCATTATTGAGTTTTACACTTACCAACACATTTTGCGGTTAATTTTTATATATTTAGAATATAAATAAATAGATGGGTCCGCAACCGCCTTTGGCCAAATGGCGAGAGACGTGCGTGCGATACACAAAGTTAAACTTCTGTATAAAACCGATAATTCGATACAGTGTGAATGTTTGTTTACCGATTTGTTATACATTTGCTATTGCGAATTTTAAATTTGATTAACGTGAGAACGATATATGGGAAACATTAGGAATTCATACTACATTTTTTTTATTTATACTTTGTTTTATACGGTTCGAATCGGGTGTTGAACTGTGTGCTTCGAATCGGCAGCTTCTTTTATTTACCGGAACAGTGTATGTTTTATAACATTTCTTGTTAGGATTTACTTGTAGAATGTGTGATGTGGAATCTTAAGTATAATGCCATAGGTGCTATGAGATCTTAGATTAAGAAAGATAAGTGTGAAAGAGTCAAGCTTCGGCACAAATGGGTCGGCTCGACCGGAGTGATACCACGGCCTCACAGAATACCGGCGTGAAACAATCACAGAGTTGTGTTTCGCCGTGGGAGTCAGGTTAAAAAAGGCTCGTTCCCCCTTTTCCCAGTCCCTTCCCAGACCTTAAATATCCGAAACCCCTAGTCTGGCAACGCACTCGTAACTCCTTTGGTGTTCCGGCGGTATTAGTGTCCATGAGCGACGCCGATTGCTTACCATCAGGTAATCCGACTGCTTTTTACCGATCTATCTTTTAAAAAAAACATGTTAAGAATTAATAACAGTTTTGTACTCAAGTAAGAATTATATAATGATATTAGACTGTAACAAAAAACGTACACATTTTTAACTTAAGCCATATTGCAGATTGAATGAAAGACTAGGAATTTAAATTAATTGTGATGTTTTCAGTTTTCTCACATAATAATAATTTGACTACTCGAATCTGCGGGCAGACTCGCAGACTCGAGTAGCCAGCGCGACAGTCGCCGCGTCGCGTGTCGCGGAATGCTGCTCCTGAATATGGGCCTCTAGCATCTCTTGAAACTAGTCGAGTATCTCGTCAAATATCACCTCAGCATGCCAAAAACAGTTATAATAAACAAAACTAGGAATTTAAATTTATAAAAGGCTTTTCCGACCAAGAAAACTGTCATTACCATTTTAGAACAACCATTTATGGATCATACAATAAAGTTCCCGGTTGTTAATAGAGGGCTCTTAAAACCAAGTCTAAAACTTTAAGAGGAACGTAAAGTCAGCAAATTAAAACTTAACACTGTTATTGCTTACAAGTACCATTCCACACATTTTAGTTGCAAAACGAAGTTTGTACGATTGTAGCGAAATAAGTGTCGTACTAGCGGAGTTTCATTTAAGATCTGTACTCACTGGCATTTGCTGTCTTTTGTTTAACTATTTTTTATTTTATTGTCTATAGGAAAAATACCAAACATTGATTGATAAGTTGTGGTTAATATTTTCTTATTAAGTTTACGAATTTCAAAGTACTCCAGTACTAGTAAGAGTGACAGATGCTTCAGCGCGAATGGGTCGACTCGACCAGAGCTAGAGATGCCACGACCTCACAGACAACCACAATGTTGTGTTTGGCCGCGTGAGTGAGGGTACCGGAGGCCCAATCCCAAAAGGTCGGCAACGCACTTGTTACTGCTGTTGCATTGTCCATGGGCGGCGCTGATTGCTTACCATCAGGTAATCAGTCTGCATGTCTGTCGACCTATCGCATAAAAAAAATACTCCAGCTTATTTCACCGGCATTCAACTGTACTGTCAGCCGGTTCACAGATTTAGTAGAGTTGTTAGACGTCAAACACAATACAACCCTATAAGTGCCCACCGCTTTTTTTTTGTGAGGGGAAAATCATCGAATGACTTCTCCCGCCCAGGGTCGGGCGGGAGGGAGTGTCAGACTCTTACTGACTAAAAACCCCCCTGTTCCTACTCCTGCTCTAGACCGAGGTCGCGATAAGTGCCCACCGGTGAGCTGCAGTAATCACCACGTTGCTGAAGGTAGATGAGCAATTTCTATATTATAATTTGAATTAAAGTCTAGGTGTCCAGTCGTTTTCCAACACATATAACTCGGTAAAAGTCATATTGGTACTTGACAGGTAGCCTTAAAAAGACTTTTTAATAACCGTAATAACGAACTCCCGATAATCCTGGTTTATTACAAATCCAATATAAATTACATAAAGATTTCATTGCACTTAACAGTTAGAAAATAAAATAAAATATTTAATTTTAAATTTTATAATGATCCTTTATTGGAACCCTTTACAGGGGATTTTAATTGGTACGACAATTTTTATGACAAAAGATCTTGAGTAAGGAAGTGTTTACGTTTTATTAGTCGTCCATATTTGTCGGGCAGTGAACAGGCGTCTTTAAGGCAAGTGTCAGGACTGGGCGTGGTTGTAAGGGAGACTTAACGTTTGCCCACTAAATGGTTTATTGCAAACGTTACGAGTTTTGCGAGTTTAGGTGAACCTTAGCTCCATGTGAACGTGTGGACTTGGGAGAAAATTGAAAATGTTTAGTTAGTCAAGTGATTTTTTTATTTTATTTTTTTATAGCTTTCTTTTTAGGCTGTAAGAATGTGAAGCGCAGGTCATTTAATAATAATAATAGTAACGTATAATAGTGATCTAAATAACGTAGAAATTTAATAACTAACTAATATTCACAATTTTGTAAGTAAAACCTTGTCTACAGCTTTTAGCAATCAAATTAGAAAACCATTTCTCTGACATTGTTGCATGAATGAAATGAATATTTTGTACCGATCCTATCGGACTTAAGGTAAGGTTCAGGAAGAAAGGAAGAAAACACGTTTAGTATATTTTATTTGTTTGATATTTTAATTGTGGGAGAGCCAAACTTCGGTTCGAATGGATCGGGTCGAGCAGAGTGTTTCCACGGCCTCACAGAAAACAGGCGTGAAACAAGTACAGCGCTTTGTTTCGTCGTATGAGTGAGGTTACCGGAGGTTCTTCTTTCCTTCTTTGTTTCCGTGAGAAGGGATAACTTCTCAACCTTTATCCCTAAAAGGCCGGCAACGCACTTGTATAACTCCTTTGGAGTTAGAGGGGTCCATGGGCAAGCTTGTTTGCCGACCTATACCATAAAAAATATGATGAAGTCCACATCATACGTAGTAGAATCGCAGGAAAAACTATAAACCGTTCAAAAGGTGAATAGAAAGATACATTGTCGGTCGCACTCGCCGCTTCCTGGATGACACACGACTAGACGTAACGTGTGTAGCTAGCTTTATTGCTGACTGTTAGGAGCCTCGCTTGACTGCCCCGTGATATATTGTCCAGGTCGAGTTAGATTTTTAAACGGTGTCTAGTGTCATGAGACCTCTGTGTCGTAGGAAACTATGCCCAATAGACGTATCATTAAAAGTTGTTTTGTAAAAGTTATCCTGATCATTTTAAGGAGGCACTACGGCTCCTGAATTTCGAGTATCTTTTTACTTAGTCTAGGAGTCAGTTGTTAAAATATTTAGTCGTGATCTCTTGTACCTACAACTAATATTTTTGTATTTCTAATTTAATTTTCCTGTGTTGATATTGTGTACAGTAAAAATATATTATTATTTTTATATTATTTAAAATGGAATCTAATACATGGTCACATTAACTCGACCCTTGATATTGATGAAGTCATTTTGGCACTTTGATACGGTCGGTGTGGCAGAAAGTATCAGCAACGAAACACACCTACGACGCCCGGGACGCGTGTAATTGCGACCGAGTTGTACACATTGGTCAAATAAAAAAATAGTAGTAGATATTTTTTGGAATTTATATTTCAATTCTAAACATTCTTACGTGAAAATATGAAAGTTGTTAATTACCTTCTTAAAGTAAAATCCTGGTCAAGGTATTTAATCCTGTATGTAAATTTTCTATTACATTAACACTTATGTATTATAAAATATTAAAAGCAGCGCGACTTTATATGATAAATGTAGAAAAAAAAATAGTTAACATCATGTAAAAAAAGATTAATTTTTTAAATAGACAAATGAGAAGATTATGATTGCGATATGATTGTATTTAAATACGAATTGGTGCAATGTCACTTTGTTACGCTCGTGCAAATGTACAGTCAGCTTCTTATAATGTGTGGGTAGTTACCGACCAAATGATTTTGTTGGTCATTTTTTGTATTTATTACCTGAGAGAAATAATTAGTATTTTTTTATTTATTATTGATTAAGTTTACTACTTTTACGTTGACGATAGAATGAGCAAAATCAGATGAGAACTGTGTGGGATAAGATTACGTGTGGGAGAGCAATGCTTCGGCAGGAATGGGTCGGATCAACCGGAGTGATACCACGGCCTCACAGAAATCCGGCATGAAACAACCACAGCATTGTGTTTCGCCGTGCGAGTGAGGTTACCGGAGGCCCAATCCTTTCTCTACCCCAATCCTTCCTCAATCCCTAAATCGCCAAATCCCTAATCCCTAAAAGGCCGGCAACGCACTCGAAACACCTCCGTTGCGGGTGTCTATGGGCGGCGCTGGTAATCCGTCTGCTTGTTTGCCGACCTATTACATAAAAAAGAGGCATTTCCATAAAGTTATGTTTGTCATATTCCGTACTTACTTTAATTTTGTTTTTTTTCCCTATTCATTTTTCAGTTTACCAATTTTATTGTAAATTTTTAATGTATTGATTAAAGATCAATATACCCATACCATGAGAACCGGGCGGATATTAGAATTGCAAAAATTTTTTTTCTAAATTATATTTCTGTCTTTGTAAGAACTTTAACAACACTTGGCTGACTGTACCTTAAAATACACGTGCCACAAAATCCTTTTTTATAATCTTAAAATAGTTCTTGGTCACACAAAATTATCTATTTTTGTTATATATTTATATGATATATATGTATATGTGTGCTAATTCACTCTAGTTAGTGCTCTATTAATATTCATAGTCTCATTGTTAGTTTTTATATATAATTTTTCTTGGACAATAAGACGTCATATACCTTTGGTGTAAATTGCTTTAAATGTATATTGTATATAATTGTAAATGAAAATCTGTAATTTGATATTCGTAAATCAAAATAAAATTGCACAACTTAAAGTTAAATTTGAACTTAACGATTTCTGGAAAATGACAAATTGATTTGTCATGAGATTTTGAGATTCGTAACTAGGTAGAACCAAATATGCTAAAAAATTGAAGGCATTTAGGCCACCTTTATTTTTCGGAAACGAATATTAAATATAGGTAAGTTCCACGATTACATGTTCTAAGCCCCATCAGTCATAATTACACAATAAAACATTTTTGTGTCTATAACCAAAAATACAACAACAACAATAATAATCGGATCCAAAAAACCTTCCGCAATTCGAGTAACGAAAAAAGATCCATTCGTAGTTCGAATCCGGACACATAATCCATTGTTATCATTTGTTAATTATACAGAAACTCGTGCATAAAATGTAACTAAGCAATAATTAATGATCTAATGTTTTGATCGCCCATTTACAAAGGTCGAATAAATTTATTGTAGGGGAATTTTTGCTCGGAAAACTTCTACAAATGATTGGATAGGCATAAGTCGTGATTCTGCAGTTTGTGTCCCGTAGTTATTGATGTTTTGTTTTTATTTGCGATGGGCTGATTTTTGGCTACTATCTCGTCAGTATGTGATGTAGGCTACAACGGTGCACGCAACCTACATAAGCAACCTATTTGCTCAGGCCTTGAAAACATTCAGGAAACTCAGACCAATACTTCCACACCTCCATAGAGGTTTTGATTAAAAAACTGGACACAAATTCCTTCGAACTTACTTAGGGATAGAATAATCGTCATTTAGCGATGACGTTTCGCTGATTATCTAGCTAGTGGTACCATGACGGAAAGTAATATTTTGAATCAAGTTGCTTAACTTCTCCGTAATTTAGGTATGCGCAAAAAATCTGATTTGGATATTATCGAATGTAAAATATATGTAAAATAAAGGTCAGGTAAGAAATTTTAACGATATCAATTGACTTGTACATATCAATAAAAAATAAAGTTTTTGTTATTTTTTTTTAATTAACCTTAATGAAGATGGCATCTATGGACAAATAAATATAGGAAAAATTGTCAAAATGTGAAAATGATATTAATATCACATAAACATTATACAGGAAATAATTGCTTAGAAAAATGTAATTTTCATATCACTGATCACAAATTACATCTTCAAAATTTTCAACGGAGCCCTAAAACCACTAAATAATTAACACAATCATTTGAAAAACACAAATAATTACAAGTTAATGTTTATTAAGAGCTGCTTCAAGGTCTTAGCAAAATAATGTAGGTCATAAAGATATCTCGTTGATCACTAGGCATGGTTTTTTGTTCACATTATTATTGTAATGTACTCGTGGGAGCTGTGCGTTGGATACTTGGAGTCACACGTAATGTTACCGTCACGGTAAAGACTTCGATGTCTTGTTGGTTAACATATTTATAAGCATGGTGATGATTTAATTCGGATTATGTGGAGCGTTCTGATTTTGAACTGCTTTTGTTTTCTTTTTTGTTTTTATTTGTTTGTTCATCTATAACTCGTACCTACATTGTTTTATGGGATAATACAATAAAAAATAAAAGGTAAATAGATATTCTTTTATTTCTTTTGGATTTTTTAATTTATACACTTTTGTATTTTAATCATTTACTATGTTTGATTTTGATTAAGATGGATTTCTAACAGTTATTGATGTAAATGATTAGGTAAATCTATATATCCTGTGTTTTTTAATAAAAGGGTTAAATTTATCATTGCAATTTGAATTTAAAGTATTAAATCTTAAGTATTTTAATTAAGTACATAAACACGTCTTAAAGACAGCCATCTTGTCTGCGTGTGAACTAACAATATCTATGCTTATTATGTGGATTCTGATTGTAACCTAAATTCAGATGGAGAAGTATTTTCAGATGATTTTCAAGGTGGACAAAAAACAATGGCATACATTATGTCGGTTTGTCTTGTAGTCAAAAGCTTATCTTCTGAATGGAAGAGTTTGATAAAAAAAGAGCTAGTTATTATAATCGGAAGTGTATTTTACAAATACGAAGTGGACCGTCTGCAAGTCTGTGATTTCATTTTATTTTTATTAGCTACTCTCGCGCTCCATTTGATAGTAGCGTGATGTTTTATAGCCTATAGCACTCAGGAACGTTAGCTATCTATCAGTGAAAGAATTTTGGCAATCTGACCAGCGGTTCCAAAGATTACACCCTACATACAAACTTACAAAGATACAAATTTTACATCTTTATAATATTAGTGTAGATGAATAAGAGAATATTCTACAATACGAAATGTAAATTTTGCAAGCATGGTTAATCAGAACTTTGTTATGAAGTACTAATAATGTTGACGACATAATATAGGGTTTTATTTCTTCTCTTTAAATAATGTCTTTGGGATGCGGCGTACTTCAGTGTTTCGGTGTGTCAATTGTGATAATTAGGGTCAGTCAAATTTTTGAGCTGCAGCAAAATAGTACATATATATACACTGCTTAGCTACAGCACAACGACATGCAAATATTATTAAAAAAATGTTAATCAAATCAAATGTCAACTATTCTGAACTTTATCTTTTCTATTGTTCAAAGTATATCAGATAAGTGAAGGCCTTTCAACAAAGCCTCGTTCGTGAGAAGATTATTACATGTGACATAACGTTCGAATAATGTAATAGGTAATTAAGGCATGATTATAATTTAGTGCAAGGTTTGTGCAAGGTCATGTGTGAATGTCATCTTAAGCAATCGTATTGTTTGGTGAGCTCAGTGACAGACGTATTGCTTTATTGAAATTTTTGTAGGAGGTTAAGGTTTTGAGTTGCTGATTGGTTTACTTTTGTAAAAAGACGAGCAGCTGAGAAAAAAGTATTTTAAGCTTGAATTAACATGCATGAAACTTTGCTTTTCAATCTGGTAAAACATATTAAATGACAGCAATAAATTGTAATTTGTACAGTTATAAAACACTAGCTACTCTCGCGCGGTTTCAACCGCTGCTCGGCTCAATTTGATCGTAGCGTTATGTTTTATAGCCTATAGCACTCAGGAACATTGTAGTTATCTATCAGTGAAAGAATTTTGGCAATCCGATCAGCGGTTCCTAAGATTACCCCCTATATACAAACTTACAAATTTCACCTCTTTATAATATTAGTATAGATTAATAGTGACTAGACTAAGCCTAAAACTGACTTATTATGACTGAGTGATTTCAAATATTAATGTTATAAAGTTAACTACATTTATTCCAGGGTAATGATTCAAGTATATCGTATTTCTTATTAAACATGTATAACATACACATAAAGCGATAACGCGAGATACCACTATTATAAAATGTTATTATTAATACCAAAACTGTCTAATTGTAGGCGTGATTTTGATTGTATGTTTCCATGGTCTTTGATGGTACGTCACGTCACGATGTGCTTGAACAAATTATGTTTAAATCTGTGTGTATTTTTATGAAATTCGTAGACAAATCGTAGATGGATTACTTATGATCAGCAGTCGGCGCTGCGCTGTCCATTCCCAACACTAAAAAAGTCGAAAATGCGTTACAAGTCTTTGGGTGATACAGCGGTCCCAGCTCGGAGCAGGAGAAGGAAGGTGATTTTCATTCAGTAAAAGTCTCACTCACTCTCACTCACTCATTGGATAATTTTTCACATTCAAAGAAGAAAAAAGCTTAAAAACGTCCGACATAATTAAAGCCATTTAGAATTTTTATTAACTTCAGATTTCGTTTGGGGCGAAATTGCTATTTTTTGTGAGCACTACACCAAGCCTATGGGCTCTATATACCAAAAATAACACAATTGTTGAAAACTGAGGTATGTAATTTACACCTTATGGGACAACAGGTAATTAATTAAGTATCAAAACCTACAACTCTTTTCATTTGCAATGAATGCCACAGATCTGGTATAGTAGACATCACATAATTTCTTGTAAGAATTTTTATTTTTTTATATTTTTTGTTATAAGTAGGTTAGCTTATCAGTACAACGTATTGGAATAAATTATAATGTTGTAAGTGTAAATTTTTATATAAATAAATATAACGAATATCGTGTCGGCTATCAATGGACACGTGTAACAGGTACATGTATTTAACCCTTTCTTCGCCTAATGCGTTCAATTGAGCGGTTCAATTAGCGTCGGTGTCGATACACGTCCGTACTCTCAGCTTTAGGCCAGGACCCCCGTTGTGAAGATTTTTCATCATAATTACTGTTTGTTTGTCTCCTCTCTTAGATGCTGGGTAAATCCTTGGATATGTGGAAGTTCAGTTTTGTCTAATTAGGCGCATTATGTTTTGTTGATTGAAATCTTGAATTGTAGTTTTTAATGTTGACGGGAGGAAAGGTTGAGTTTAGCTATGGTGTGTATACTGATAAGCAAGTTGCCTTTATTTCCAACTCTGGTTTGAGGAAAGCGTTACTGTTTAATTTTGATTAGAAAATTACAAATTTAGTGGAATTATTTAAACGCAGAAAAATTGTTAGCCACGAAAGAATTAATTTAATAGTACCTACACTTAACCTGTGAATATCATGGTCAACCTATTCTTAATATGAAACTAAAAAAATCAAGTTTAATTGACAAATTAGTCTTTACTTTTTTTGACGTCTTTGTTTTTTTTTTTCTTGAATGAGCGTCCTAAGTAATCTTTTCATTCATAGGCCACCCTTTTTTTCGAATTTTGCCTCAACCCTTGGCGTCATCCACAACCACCTTCGCTAGTTTGCCTTAGGAATAATACGGTTATGAAGTAGTATAAAACTTACCTTAGTACTAAAAAATACTGCTCAGAAGTTAACAAATTAAGATAAATGAACGATTCCCACGTAAACTTAATAAAACGAATAATTTCACACACATCCCATACTCTCATTATGTACCTCGAGTCGAATGTTATCAAAACAATTCGAAACCCAATGTCAAGTGTGAGGGCATCAAATTGATTACAACCATTAGCGGTCGTGTCGAAACATGAACGTTATAAAACCAAAATATATACGTACATTTGAAAAATATTGTGTTGACAACATCCATAGGATCCAAACCACCTATCTTTTGCACTTGATCAAAAACAAATTCATCTTTATTCCTTAGTATTAAGAGTTAAAAATTGTAGTTTTAGGTGCAAAGTTACGTTGGTGTTTGTTTACGAAATCAGCCCGGATTAATCGATGGACACAAGGATTGGAAGGCGGACAAATTAGATACAGAAAATTGGTCTCGAATCAGTTTTGGATTGTTTTTAGTTTTCTGGTTTGTGTGCTTTTGATTTGTGACTCGATTTTGGTGAGCAATTTGGTTCAAGTTCCGTGTGGGTTGAGTGTGTGCGAGTTATGAAAAAACAAATGACGTTGTTATTACAAGGCATTTAGCTTTTTGACTTTTCACTCTTCATTGATAGAATAAAAGATAATGTGGGTTGGTGGGATATTAAAACTATTTTTGTCTCTGTGAATTTATCGACTTTACGCTTTAGGATTGCCTATAGGCTGGGTATTTCAATAATATATCGTGAAAGGACATTAAGGAAAGGACAACAATTTTTATAGTAGTTTCGGTAGTGGAACTGCGATCCCAAAGCTGTTAGGTAAGTGGAGCTCTCTGTTTAGCCGTGGAAGTCTCACCGACTTTTGTGAATAATTCACAAAAGTCGGTTAATGTTACTGATAACATTTTGTATTGATTGATTTATTTACTTTTATTCTACAAAGTAAAGAATTTAATAAGCTAAGCCTTACAAAACCGTTGCCTAGGTTTGACTGTGGGGGTCTATAAAGTCTCTAGACATCATAGTTAAAGTTACCTGAACCTATACCTATCTACTAGCGAGCCCGTCCCGGCTCCCCAAGGGTGCAATGTTGATACCAAATTGCTCCACTATTTAATCAATGTCATTAAACATATAAACAATGTCTTTCAATAGCTCTATCTATTGTAAAAACCGCAACAAAATCGGTTGCGTAGTTTTAAAGATTCAAGCATATATAGGAATATAGGGATAGAGTAAGCGAATTTGTTCTATTACTATGTAGTGATAATGTTTATTTACTTTTATGTAGTATCATTATATAGGTATTGTACATACATTTATATTTTTTGTTTTCTCTGTATATTTCTCCTGAATGTTATCACAGACGATAGACTTTAAAAAAAGGTTTTATATCGTAACGTTTTTAAAATGAACATCATTGTAAAGACGACTTCAAGTAATAGTCTTCATAAATGTTATTTTTATTTATACAACAGTTATTACGTAACTTTTATCTCAATGCCTTTTGTGAGATGTCACATGCAGAGTGACATAACGCCACTTCTTACCTATTAACTGGTCAAACTCACTTAATAACAGTAACTTTACCAATTTATTAGAACTTTCAACAACAATTTAACATAACAACGGAAAGTTAACAGCTACAACGTTTATAAAACATCTTAAAGAACAATCATGTGACATTTTATATACAAAATAAACAATTTATTTATGAATTATAAAAAATGAATGTGGCAGACGCACATCAACATACACCAAATATTATTTTCGACTTTATTATTCTAACATTAAAGTTGAAGTTGACAGTTACGGTGTATGTTGAATTGCTCCTATCTATACGTAGGAAAAAATAAAACGACCACACCGGCTTTGGTGGTACATATCACATAAACTATTCGTATTAAAACCACTACATTAACATATTATTGTAAAATTAATGGGGATTTAGGATCGATTATTATCAGTGTATCGAGTTTTGATATCGATTGTCTGTATGAGAATCGATTAAAAAATGAGATAAACAGACGATTTTTTTCTAAATTTATGATCTAATGGCGAGAGATCCGTTGGGCGGTGTAGTATCAGCTCGCCCCCTGGATCTTGCACCTTCCGATTAAAATGTTCCACTCACCCCGTTTTTATTAATTTGGAGTTGTGGTTCGCCCCTTACGAAAACCCTTACGGGGCGAGTGAAAAATTTAACAATTAAATAATTATTTTGATGCATCGACTCGCTCCTTGCGGGAAGGTATATTCAGAAAAATGTACAGTAAACAAAACTGGTAAGTAATTTAACCACTTGTGATAGTTTTATTACCTGGCTAACCTACTGTAACAAAAGGGACCTTTTATGGGACCATTATTGAAGTTTTAAGAAAAAATATTCATTTAAATATTTTATAAACTTAGAGTGCTGTCAGTACTTTTAACTAACCAACAATCGGGGGCGAGTTGGAGTATTTAATAAATTTAAGGGGCGAGTTGATGCACTTAGGCAATCAGGGGCGAGAACCAAGGGGCGAGTTGAGCCTACACCCGTTAGGCCTGGCGTCCTAGAATCAATGTCACGTCATCACGTCAAACTATATGGAACTTTCTGTTGTTTCGACATTGTATTTAGTAGCATGGACCATTTGTACAATAAGTGCGTGAAGCCGGCGTTCCCTTAGGGATTGATGAATCAAATACTAAATTAAATTTGTATCAATTTAGCTTAGAGTCAAATAATGATAAGTTTATGGTGTACCTAGCCATAGATTCTCCAAAAGCTCTTAGAGAAAAATAGGCGTAACGAATGGTTTAATGTGTGGGAAACCTATTTCACAATTTTATTGAATTGGATGAAAGTATTTTTTCTAATCTCAATAGCATTTTAAAGCACTATGACACAAATTGAACTACAAAATTAATTCAGTAGCAATCACTAACGAAGTTAATTCTAAATTATTGTCCAAAAATTCACATTGAATCGAGAACCCGCACTGTCGATACAATATCGATTCTATCGAATACAAATCGGTGTTTAAGGGTACACTAGGTGAAATGGCTCTCAAATTACAATGGGTATCACAATTTGTTTTATGAAATATGTCCGACATGGCCTCGGATACATGGAAGAGGCGTTTAACATAAAAATGTATTAAAGTTTAATGGACCGAAGGACCATTTTGTCCAAAATGTTATTTAGAACCAATATTGTAACACTTCTCTTCGCCACTCTTACGGTTGACTGGCAGAGAATGCCTTTTGTTAAGGTGTTAAATAAAGAAAGGTATTTTTTTACCTTTTAGACAGTATCAGTGTGGTAATTTCATTTTTACAAGTAATAAAATCTTACGATATTGCAATGAAACCAAAAATATTAACTTTTATGTAAAACAAATAATTTATTTTCTTCTTTCCTTAAAATGTTCTTCTTCTATGCTGAGATCTGCGGTCGTGGTTCTCATGCTGTGGAAAAGGATGAGAAGGTAGCTAGGACGCGTCTAGCGATGTCTCGCCATATGTCCCTACAAGAGGTCATCCCGCTGCACGCGGTCAGCGAACGGCCAAACGTAGACTTTATAATTTAGTCGGTTCATCACACTCTGGTCAAACCTTCCTCTTTGCCCAGGATAACAAGCCCCTCTTGTTTCTGATTGGATTGGTTTTTTCTCCTTCAACTGATATAACTAATGAATTGTTGTGTTGTGGTCCTTCTGGACAAACAAGTTTGGTATAAAATAAGTAGGAATACTTGGTACGATATCGGTTCGATCATTCGATACTGAGAGCGTGATTTTATTAATAAATGGTTATAAAATAAATATGTATGAACGCCATTGAACATTTAGTGTGCTGACGAAAATATGATGTTGGAACTCCATGAAGCAAACTCCTGAAGTGTATGTATACGCTAACTTTTATTTGAATTATAGGTATATATAATAACTTTTACTAATAAATAAAGACTCTAAGAAAAAAAATGTTTCAGAAAAAACCATATTAGCTCGCAATTTGTATATAAATATCTATTAAAAATCTTTCAGTATTTTTTCAGCTATCATTATCAATTGCTTTTTTTAAAAAGATAGGTCGGCGTCGATACGAGCCTGCCTAATGGTTAGCAATCGGCGCCGCCAATGAACACCCGCAACAACAAAGGAATAATAGTTTCAAAATCAAATTATCCTTTTGTTTTTTATATTCCTTTTGAGTAAATAGATTGAGGTATATAATAACCTTAATCTATTAAAATATAATGTAATATATAATTCAGTCAAGTATCGTGAAACAAGAACTGAATATCAAAGTTTAAATAGCCTTAGAAAAATGTATAGAATCAAGTATCAAGTTCAAAGAAAATGAGCTTTGTTAATATTTAGTTCCGCAATGCATTCACACAACGAAAGCTCCACAAATCAAGTTCCGAAGTCGCGAACCTACATGACCTAACTGATACAAGGCCATAAATCCTATCAAACCTTTTTAAAAATAATAAAGTATCAACAATAAATCAAAAAATAATGCCAAAAACGTATAGAGAAAGTTGGATTTTAGTGCCCTGCCCTCCATTTCCGAGTTTGAGTGCCAAAGACAGTTTTGTCACCATATTAGAGCCTTACGTACCTTATTGCTTTCTTTATTCACACCTATATTTTATTTATTATTTCATTTCATAAAGCTGACATCGATACACCCACATATAAAACCCCTATTGTCTCAACGCTAAGGTTGGTAATCGCACAAAAATATTCTTTTCACACCAAAATAACATTATATATTGATTTGTTAATCAATTTATGACATTTCTTTATGTCTATACCAGATGTTTTATTGATCAGTGAAATCAAATATCAATCTATAGTTTTCGGAAATATTGTTCTTGTGATTAGATAAACAATATACTGTGATATGGTGTGAATCAAATTTATTGTAGAAAGTCGGTCCTACGAGCCTATAGTATTTAAATTCGTCTTTTAAAAATCATCTGTCCTACTGACAAATGTTAGGCATTAAATTGAAATATATGTATATCAGTGACGATATCTGACTGATAGTGGATACAAGTGTTTTTTTAGAAATTAGATATTTAGAAAAACCGTTGTTTTTATTATAATAGTCTCGATTTATTAATAATGGTGTACGTGGTCACGCTGGCTTAGAAATCGAAGGTCGAACACAATTAATATTGTACTTTAGTTAATAATATGTTGTTATAAAATACCTTTAGATTACCATGACAACTCACAATTTATTATTCGTCGAATCGTGACAATAATCAGGAAAAGAAATTTAACGAGAATTAATTGTTTGGCCTTAATACGTACCTACACATGTTTATCTTTTTTATAAGAACGAATATTTAATTATTACCTTTTGCTTAAAACCTTTGATTGATAAAGTATAGAGGTTTATCTTGCTAAAAATAAACCAGACCCAAAAATGGAGCATTAATCTTTTTGTAGTCAATTATGGCATCAAATTAGACCCGGCAAAAGCTCTTTTGCAACACAAATTAGAAAAAAATTAATGCCTTATCGCCTAGGAAAAGTAGCCAGTAGTCGATTCTCAGACTATATAAAACTTGGTAAAAGTCAATAAAGTCGTTTCGGAGAAGTAACTAAACAGAGTGACATAAGAATTTCTATAAGATGTCTGAAATAAATAATCTAGAAAACTATTCCTAATAAAAATAAAAGCAAAAATTTTCTCTCTACTAAAAGTCTAAAGCTCTATAAATTCGTCTACAATTAGGTCTGGTCCTCATGTAGGGACACAGCGATAGGTATCGTGATTTACGCGCACGCGCGCCGGCGCGATCTTATCGGCGCGCGCGCAACTAGTAGCGCCTTTTGGTAATGAGCTCTGCTGTGATCTATTTGCTGGGTGCTGCTACTGTACTTTTGTGCTTAATCGGCTTTGTGCTCGGAGTCAAGAACTGAGAGTGGAAATGTGGGAGATATTCTGTTGGTAGGGTTAAATTCTATTTTATACAATTTTATATAAAATAAATTTAGCAGCAGGCCCAGCATACTTCACCCTGTAGAAGACACAATGATTAATTTGTATAAATTATTAATGAATTATTGTATTTATTTGTCATTCCTAATTGTTGACTAAACACGTACTTACAAATATTGACATGTAATAAGACAAGATAATGAACCGTACTCGTAAAAACTAAAATTAAAAAACAATAAACGAAATCCGAACAAAGGCAGAGATTTTATGTCTTCATAACCAATTCTGACTAATCTTCATAATTTAAGTACTGGTTGTATACACAAAATGGCAGGTGTTAAAATTCAACTCGTATACTTTCGATTTCATTGTAAAGTCCTTTGTTAGCAGGGTGATTGTACGGTGTACGGCGTACGGCGCGTACAATGTAATGTCGTGTCATACAAACGACACCCGTAATCTAATACATCATGGCTCGTCACATTATACCTACTGCGAACTTGGTCCTCATTGTTTCTAGATTTGTTAAGGAACTGTGTGCTGTGCAATTAGGATTCAAATTAATAATTTTAAGCTGACATGGTTTTGATAGATTATATTTTGGGACATGTGTGGACATTGGGACCGGAGTGATACCACGGCCTCACAGAAAACCGGCGTGAAACAACCACAGTGTTGTGTTTCGCCGTGTGAGTGAGGTTACTGGAGGCCCAATCCTTCCCCTTCCCAATCCCTCCCCAGTTCCTAAATCTCCAAATCCCTAAAAGGTCGTCAACGCACTCGTAACTCCTCCGTTGCGGGTGTCCATGGGCGGTGCTGATTGCTTACCATCAGGTAATACGTCTGCTCGTTTGCCGACCTATTACATAAAAAAAATGTTTTTTCCCATATTGATGGACCAAAGACATCGTCCGAGTTATCAAGAGCCAGTAGATGCAAGTCACGAGTTGTCGTTCGATGTGGAGGAATATGGGCGACGTCTTTCATCTGATGATGATGATGGTTTTATCAATAGTATCTAGTTTATTTTGTTTATTATTTAGAAATTCACAGTAATTTTTTAAATAAGACACAACAAACCATTTTTAAATGAAGTACGACTATTTATAATTATTTCTGGTCCCAAAAAACAAACGCGTGTCCAAATAAACAAACAAAACAAAATTGGACTAACAGCCGCCATAATCAAACAAAGCGTGAAGATAATAATAGGCAGTACAATAATGTTCTTCCAAAAAACTTGACCCCACTTAGTACACACGGTAGCGACACCACGTACGCACCAGACACTAATCAAACATAATTTACTACGACCGACCAAATATGGCCGACAACAACCAAGAGTAACCTTGACAGACCAGACCATGGGATTTGTCATCAGCTCTTTCTTTGTCGAGGTCGGGAAAACAATAGCGTCGATCTGCCCATCCTGGCCTTTTAATGCTTAAAGCTAATTGGCATATTTGATGCACTTAATCCAACGAAACTCCAATCAAAATACAACTCTATCAATAAAGAAACGAAGCTGAATTTACATCGGTCCAAAGTTTGGTCCTTAGGTCCTAAGTAGCGTTCAAGAAATTCAAATGTGGAATTTGGAGGTCGCGATTGTCTTAACAGTAGACAGTCAACAATATTGGATTTGTTCCAAAGAACGATGCACTCACAATGCATCTTTGTTACCACAAGGCCTATGCCTTTGCCTTGAAACGACGGTGTTTCCGATTTAAAAAATAGAATAGGCTTCTGTGTATTGTTTTATTGCGGTTTAATTGGCCGGGTAGTAATTGAAAAAGGAATTGATCGTGTTGGATGATACGCTTAATGATAGTTCAGGGATTTGCGGATTAAAAACTAACCGGTTCGTGCCTCAATTCTTTTTTGTTATGGTGTCGTTGTCACAAAGGCATATCACATTAGCATATGCAATTGTGTTTGAATGTTAAGGGGAAAAATTGGCACACAGCCTAATCTATATCTTTTGTTATCAAGGTCAAGCTAAAGTCAAGACGCTATCATGTTGCATATAAAAAACAAAAAGACAGAAAAGATTATACGAACTAAAAATATGAACCCACCCAATGTTTAGATAACGATAATGCCATACTTCACACCTAACAATACACAGAACGAATAAAAATATACAAAAGGACCACATCAGTATCAAAGGACCATCTCATCAGTACTTAACCTAAAAGGCACGCAGACCAAAAAACAGGTGGTCAAAAATGGAATTAATCGCAATAAAAGTCAGTGACAGGGTAGAAATACGAAATGTTCGTATCTGCATACGTCGCGTCGCGTCGTTAGCCGATCAATGCGGTGTAACAATAAGTAAAACGCTATCGCGCATCGCCGCCGCTTGCCTGTAAATCACGGGATGCGCATACGATTATAGTGCGCAAACGGTCGTTGCTGTTTTGTTTATTAAATTATTTAGGCTTCACGGAACGTATTCTGTATAACTTCATGGTACAAGGTATATGACAATTTTGGGTACTTCCTTAAATGGCAATACAGCATTTATATTTCAGCATTTTAATCACAAGGAAACTCCTGTTGTGTGGCACATTCATCCTAATGTAAGGCAACCTTTATTAAAAGTCTTACGAATTTGAATTCAATTTCTATATGGCAAAATAGGTGAAAATGTTTGTTCAACTAATCCATATATATGTATGTACGTAGTATATGTTAAAAATTATTTTTCTGTCATCAAATAAAACTCCAAAAGTCGAGGTTATTATTATTTGTACAATAACAACAACATTTTCGATTAATTTGTTTATCCGAACTAAGGTTATAAACTAGGAAACATATAATAAAATATGTAAATTGTATCATTACAATAATCATAAACATAAAACAATTAAATTTGATACCAGACGTATTGGAGCGATCAATCGATTCTTTACCAATATTTTTCAATCGATACTAAAACGATTTTATAAGAAACCGATATCGATTGTAAAAGATACATCTGTTTCGAATTGAATCGATAAATTTGGAATGGCCCAATTGTTCTTTCTCGAGTGATAGTCTGCCTCCATTTAGAGAAGTGTAAAATTTTGTATAGCGATTTAAAATGATGTTAGTAGACATTCTAATGGGTTCGATTGTCTTTGAATTCATAACATCGAGAGCGAATGCGTACTCCGTGTGGAAAACGCAACGTGTATAACGTAGTTTTCTGAATGCGGGAACTATTAGTTACAAGCGCAAACTCTTTGAGACCTCCGTTGGTTTGTCACCTTTACATAACATATTATTAACTAGCTACTCTCGCGCGGTTTCACCCGCTGCTCGGATCCATTTAGTCGTAGCATGATATTTTATAGCCTAATAGCACTCAGGAACTATTATATATCAGTGAAAGAATTTTGAAAATCTGACCAACGGTTCCAAAGATTGGCCCTTACATACAAACTTACAAACATAGATATATAGATGTGTACGTATCCACTGTTGAGCAAACGCCTAAGAAGAGTCTTATACGGAAAACGTCTGAGCGTTAATGAGCGCGCTTGCTTGATGGATTGGTGATTTCAAACTTATTATTGAACGATTTGCGTTCAGTTTTCCTCAATCGTATATCGATGGTGTGTGAATAAACTTAGAAAGTAGATATAACTCGGAAAAGTCACTTTGATACTTTCGGGGGTAGGTTTCGAACTGGCCACGTTGACGACACTACACTTCTTTAGATGTCATTGGATCTTATTTAAGTATAGTTTATTAAATTATTTTCAGGTCATTACGGATTAGGAGTGTCAGAGGCAAACAGAAAACAAAAGAATAAACCATACTTTCACCAGTGGTTAACATTGACGATGAGTTTTCGACATTTAAAGGTCTAATAGAACGCTACGAATTTTCAACCGAGTGCGTAACTCGGGAAGATATATTTTTATATTTTATTGTTTATAACTAAATAACAGTTTCTCATTGAGACGTTATATTTATACCAGATCGTTATTTAAAACTGTTATTGTTAGGAAGTCTGCAAAACTGTTTCCTAAGCCATTTGCGTTATAAACAATAGTTTCTATTATTTTATTGGGCCGATCTCGTTTCATATGTTCGCGTGGGTAACTTTGATATATATTATTGTAGCAATTGCGTTATAATGATATAAATAATATTCTTCAGGAATTATCATATCATCATAAATTAGCAAAATACTCAATTCGATAGTCAATAAAAGTATTAAGAATTCATAAGTAATTTTTCATCAATGATAACCGTCTATTGTAAAGAATTAAAAGAAAAAAAAAAATATGTCTTTCAGGCTCCTAATGATGAAACTTGAATGAAAGTCATTTTAACAAAATTTTTTAATCGTAAAAGCAACTTATTTTTCGCTAAATTTTTTACTTTCTGCATCCTTAAAATATTAATATTATTATGTGTAATTAAAATATTTTATATATAAAAAAAGCCATGTAAAAATAAAACGTCATATAGGTGAGTAATTCAAAAACCTTTCGCACTAAAGCTTATCAACACACCACGAGTAAATAAATAAATATTATCAAATAAAACAAAAGCCACACTATAATTTAGTGATGCGCTTGCACGCGATCCCGGGATGATAACGGGACGACATCGCACGGGACATGTCCACTCGTACAGATCTCCCCACTAAGCAAATCACCACTACGATTCCTAATAGATTTTATCTTCGCATACTAAGCTGGAAAAAAAAAGATGGCGGCTATGTTCTTGTTATCTAGTTTAGAGTTAATACTTCTAGATAAACTCCTGCTTTAAAATCGAGAAAAGAAATATAAATAAGATTGTATTGGATGACATATCGATAAAATATGGCAGGTGTGTTGTTGAGTTGTGATGTTGAGTTGTGATGTTTTATATTTCTGTCAATGATAGGACAGAGATTTCACTAATTTTTATTTTTATTTCCGTATTGTATATTAATTCGAGACGTTAACAACGTATTTTTACTTTTCCAATAGAATTGATTTGAAGTATTGTGTGACGTCATGTGTCAGTACATTTTATACGGAGCAAAAAAGTTGCAACCTCCTAATCCAAAATCCGTTTTATCTTAGTATATTTTGAAATACGAGAAGAAATAGGTCTGATTAAGTACTATAATAAGACTGAGTGATCCTTTTTTACGACCTAGCTTATTGACTGATTATTTTTTTGATTATCTTGTCCTATCTTTTTCCCTATTGCTACAGTGATTGAATCGGTCAATTATTACCTAAGTTAATATATAAGTTTCTGATTTATAATTTGTAATTAAATTAAAGACGTTCATGTATGCATTGATATCATCCATAGTAAAATACTTTCGTTAAAGTTACACGCTAACAGTGTTAGTGACTTATATTTCATATAATTCAATAATATCGAAAATACTGAACAAAGCCGTAGTAAACAACAATACGAGTAACACGCAGCGCACAGCCGCGAAACCTCTTATCAAACTCTCGCAAACGTATCTTAGAAACGTCTCAAATATCGATTAATATCGAGAAAATCAAAAATATAAATTACATCGAGTCAACGTATCGAGAGATCAGGTCGAAAAATCCGAGTTACGACCCGAGTATCGAGTATTCGAGTGGTATGTATAAATATTGTATAGCGGGGACAAATACCGCGCGCGCCGATATCGTAAATCTTTGACATTTTTGTGGCGTAAAAGAAGAATTAGCAATAAAATGTGGCGTGCGTATGATTTAGAATTTTAACATAATATTACTCGTGGCTTGGGCGCTTGTTAACGTGAGTCATGTTTTTATATTTTAGTCTTGAAGTGTTCTGTATTAGTATTTTTTTTATTAGATATAAGAATAAAAAAAGGTTAATTATGGGTTTAATTATGCAATGGTTGACATTTTACGTTATAACTTCTTCATCGAATGAACCCTATAGTTGGAGCTTTCATTAACATAAACGCACATTTACAGAAAGCAACGGAAAAAAAATAACGTGTATTTCGAAACCATTAACAGGCTGTTACATAAACGGTATCGGCGAATCGGCGAGAAATAGTGCGGTACAACTTACGTTGTTAACCCTAGGTCGGGCGCAGCACTAAATTTATATTTAGTGATGTCAGCCGACCGATACGCAATCCCGCGCTACCGTGCCCCAGCGAGATCCCGCGATAACCATCACGGGACTTCGATAA
This sequence comes from Spodoptera exigua, assembly GCA_902829305.4. NCBI lineage: Eukaryota > Metazoa > Arthropoda > Insecta > Lepidoptera > Noctuidae > Spodoptera > Spodoptera exigua. The sequence continues at coordinate 13,679,757 of LR824619.2, read as the reverse complement.
TTTGTTGACGATCGGGAATTAATTTTATGTGTTTATTTTTTAATGAGTAGTGACGCGACGCCCGGAGCTGCTGATTTGTGATCACTTGTAATGTTATGAATGCGCACCTTTTTATTTATGGTAAAAGTGTTGTTGAGTTGGTAATTGCGATTGGATATATTGATAATATTATAGGAGCTAGTTTATTGGTCATTTGGCGAATTGCTTCAGACTTTAGAGGTGTGAACGTGTGAAGATTTTTGAGCCTGATATGTACAAAAATTACATTTATTACTATTCGGTTTGTTGCTTACTATTCGGTTTGTTCTGAATAGTTACGAATAATACGACACCTAAAATATTTTCAAGAAAAGTGGTCATTCTTGTTTGGTTTGGATAAAGTAAAATTGTCACAATTTTTTTTCGTCTCATAGTTGAATCTGTTACGCTCTATACATCTTATTTTACCTTAAACAAGTTTCATAAACCTACATATTGTCAAAGCTAAGCTGCACTAAGATTTTTAATTAATACCCTTATATCACTTTAAGAAAATATTACAATTTATAATCTCCGTTTCTTTACCAGTGTGATTTGTGTAGGGCGTCCGACACCTGACCTTAGGGTTCCATAAGGAAACCAGGATTTATATGACAGTGATACGAACATACCACATATACTACCCACACAGGTGTAACTGCTATCTTCACTAGTTAAATGTCCTGAATTGGCCTAACCTATGTTTCGAGCACCGGATTAATATTACCCATTATTAAGCAAAGGTTTGCTAAGAGCTAAAAGTTCATAGTTCATACCAATATAGCAATAAATTTTACATAATAATTGTGGCATATAAATTTAAATTACCAATTTATTTATTGATTTTAAAAATATTTAATTTTAATAAAATATTCAAATGATCGTATAAATTCTGTCGCAGTCACATTTTTAATTCGGTCATTACAATAAAGTACTGGTAAGTAGTATGTATGCAAAAACAGTACGGGTATGTTTGTCCGTGCACCTGTGCTGATTAACGGGATGGCTCTCGAACGATGCTGGAGCATTAAACAATGCGATATCGTAGAATTATAGCACCGTTGTGGTTAGCGACGACACATCATGTAGGATGGCCGTATGCAGAAAATGTGCAGGGTACACTCTCATTTCTTAAATCATGCTTAAAGATCCTAATGAGATAAATGTTATGTTTACAATATCTTTGGCTTTATGGCTAGGTCACATTTTAAAGTCTAAAACTCAGAACTACTGTTCGTTTAATTAGCAATAAAATGTGGCGTGCAAATGATTTACATTTTTAACATATGTATTACTCGTGGCTTGGTTGCTTTAAAAAGCATCTTTTTTTATTTAGTTTTGAAGTTTGTAGAATAATTATTGTTTTCAGCACTGGAAAATGTTTTTAATACGTTAGAAATGTATAATTGTACCTAAATGTGCCAACAAATACTTGTGAGGCTATAACAGTAGCTTTAGAACTACTGAAGTGTATTCAAATTGATGGTTACGATCTATTGTAATAGTAATCATTTTAGTCATCGTAAAAAAATACAACAAAACGGCATAAGAGAAATTACCAATTTCTTCTTATCATACGAATTTTGAACCTAAACCAAAAACAAATAAGACACATATTAGAAAAATATAAAAAAAACATAGTTTTAACATCTCACCTGTTCCCACACCATACAAAAGCAATAAGTATATTTTACTTGGCTCATTGCAGCAGCATATCATCACGCTAAATAAAACGGAGCGGAGCGGACCACCCGGGTCGCGACACGCGCGTTAACCGCCCGATTTACGAGCGCATCGCCCCACGTCTGCGCACGCGCTACTCTTAGATAACCTGCGACGCATAAATGTGAACTGAACCTGGGATGGGAACTAGGCTTTGAAAAAAATTCAGCTTTGCTTTTATATTTTCTTCTTACCTTTTTTCGACAAATGTGCAACATTTTTTTTTTAATAATTATTACTATCTCTGTTTCAATACAAGAGTCTCAATATCGGATTCTGAGAATTTTTTTTTAAATAAGATAAAAATGTTAAGAAGTTCAGTTCTGATAAATTGACTGGATTGTATTTTTGCAATCGAAATTTTAAAAGTAAATTATTATTCTAACACACAATTATATATAAAAGGTTAAGTGTATTGAATTAAATCAAAACATTGTAGTAGCAGTAAACCATATTAGAAGGTCATTCAGGGTTAAAATAAGTAAAAAAGTGATCGTAAAAGTCCGATTAGATTTACTGCTTCCTCAAATGGATCCTTGCTACAATTGATTTTAGAATCACACTCATTGTCCAGTGGCGCCGCCCTCAAAAACTTTATGACTAAACAAATAAAACGTGTAACGAACTAAAAAATGGGTTCAAGAGGCTATCGTAAATAAAATACCCGCTCATCAATGTCTGGGAGTCACTCTAAATCGCTGTTTGAACAATAAAACTTGATTCATACGAATCCAAATCATAAATAAACTGGACACTTTTAATACGGACCTATTTTGAACTATTACTGCGACGTAAAGTTTAAAAATAAGAATTAAGTTCCGAACGGAATTCGGGTCGTAAAATCGTTGAAGTGTTGTATAAAGTGACAAGTGTATGGTGACCACGATAGCTTCCTTATTTGGAAGATACTTCTTTTAGTATATGATAATAATTTTAGGACACTTTTGCAAAACCAATACACTGAAATAGCTTCCGTTGCTGCATCGTACGTTTATAGCGAGCTGTGCTTATTTACATTTTGCGTTTCTGAAGAGTTACAAGAATTAAACTTGTTTACAGTTCTTTCTCTGAATCTCGTGCTACTTAAATATATGCATAATAATCATATAGCTACATACACTAGTATAGTAAATATAATTATAAATAAAATAATAGATTGCACACAGTAAGTACAAAGTGAAGGATAATAATCACTATCACGACGATTTACCATTACTATATCAAACATCATCATCATCATCATCATCCGACATTCGTACCCTGCTGGACATAGGCCTCTCTTTTGAGACCACTGAGCTCAATCTTCAGCTCTACAACCGCCAGCTACTTCGCAGAAACAATCACTCCACATAACTGGACTCCACTCTACTATTGCTAAAAAAGAATGTTAAAACCTGCCATATTAGGAACAAGATCGATCACATTCTTCCACACAAACAAACGGATCGTTGCTCTTTCCAAAGCATTCTATACATTAACATTAATTTTACTTATTTGGTCGACTTTTGTATAGTCTTATTTGAAGCTCGGCTAACGGGAAAAGGAGACAATCCTTGAAAATGTCTTAATATGGTGGTACGACAATTGAAAGCTCGGAGTTCAATCAATAAATTGTCTAGTATTGTCCATTTGATTCATGGCAACGGATCCTAAGTTTACAAGACACATAAAATGTGTGTGGCCCATTTGAATTTACTGGTTATAATTACCGACTTCCATAATGGTGATAAACTACACCCTGATTAGTGAATGTCGAAGTAAAATGGTGATTCATGGTTGAGAAACTATTTTGTCTGTGTTAAGTTCCAGTTTTAAAATATTTTCGATTGATGTTTTGATTGTTTTGAATTGATATAGGAACGGTAAAGGATTTTGTATATCTTTCTGGTTTCTGAAATTATTGGAGTTTATTGATGGCTTTTGGATCCCTTGAAGCATCGTTATCACCAGTTTATAAGTTCCCACTACTGATCAAAAACCTCTTCTCTGAAAAAAGAGTGAGCATAAAAAAACATTTGCTGGAAGTACTAAACCACATATGTATATAGGTAATTTTGAAACGTCAAAATGGAATAATAGTCTTTTAGTCTGTTCGTCAGCGAACAGATCAATTTTTTTTAATAAAACGTTGCCCCACTTTGGGATTTTCTCCTGTCTTGTGGGTGCGTTTACAAACTTACAATGTCACATACACATGACACCCAGACCCGAAACAACAATTTGTGGATCTCACAAAGTGTTGTTCCGCGCGGGAATCGAACCCGCGACACGTTGCACGGCAGCCAGTTGCCGTGCAGTCAATGTAACGAAATAAAAAAAAAAGGAAAACGGAACTGCAGTTACATTTTGCTAATTTAAAAATGGAATCCTATTCAATGTTAACAATAAAGTTTTACTCAAACAGTTTATCCTAAAATACAATACCAATACCAATCCATCAACATTACACTGATTTTAACAAATTGTCGTTTAACTAATAACTTGATTGATCACTGCTACCGTTTTCATTATTTACGTATATACCTTATCCCAAAGTTGTAAGGTTTGATTTCGTGTAGACTTTTGCTAGAACCGATCTTGGTGTCACAGCTATGATGGATATGGGTGTCGGTGTAAAATTGTATGGTGACCCTTGTTATTGGGATGATAATTTGATGGGAGGCGATAATAATAATATGTATGTAATTAAAACGAATTTATATATGTAACAGTGAATAGCAAAATTTGTTCATAAGCGCAAAACTTACCAACGCGGCAACGTCGGAACTTTTTTTTTTATTTTGTTGGTATGAGTCTTCGTCAGACGGTTATTTTTAAAAAGAAGTTAAAAAAGTTAGGTGTTGGCTACCCTTTTCTCGTTGGTGATGTAGTTAGACACTCGTGCGTAACGCAGACAGGCCGAAAGAAATAAAAATGAAATAATACAGATTGTAGAAATTATGACAAAAATCATTTATACGGGCGTTTTAACTTGTATTAAGAAAATATTTTTACTCTAACCTTCAAGAAAAGAGGGTGGTCCTTTTTAACAAGCTGGTAAGATTTAAATCCTCTGGCGTTGCTAGAATCCATGGCAGGGCTGATTTTTCGCCATCATCTGATCTGTCTTGATTTTGCCTGCTTGTTAACGCCTCATTGATTAAAATTGGTATCCCGAGATTGACCCTAACAATGAATTTTTAGTCTCTACCAGTTATATTAAAGTAAGGCTATTGTAGCGTATTTTTGTTTCTAGACCGACAATATTATCCATTGACTTCTCACACCCTGAGAATGGCGAGCAAGAATGGTAGACTAACTAAAAACCACACCCTGTATCTTCTTCTGTTGTAAGCCGGGACGCGGTACATCACTGCACTTGCAACCGCTACAATTCTAAGAATTAGATGATATTAGAAATACGACAAAATACGTCACTTAGCAGCTAGAAGAAAGAACTTACACACAAACAAGTAAAAACGCAGAAAAACCCATACAGACAACAATACATATCTTAAGACGTAACATAAATAATCGAACTGACAATCCATCCAATAATATTATTCAAATGTAACCAAATCAATGCGTGGCGCCGCCAGCAACCTCTACGTTTGTACAAAAAAAAAACACATTTTTTTATATGTACGTTTGTGTGAAATTTTATGTCAATTTGTCGAATGCCGTTGCGTGCGACATTTATGAATATTCAATACACTCCGTTTGTTCAAAGCAAACGGGCTTTAGAGTAAGTTCGTCGAGATCGTGTAGGTGTGCGCTTACGCACGCTTTTAACCAATTACGGAGAAGTGGGATTATGAGTTTAGGACTCAAGTACTCTTTTTATCTGGTTGGAGATTCATAAATCTGTTGATGTAAGTGCTTGTGTTAGATTTTTGTTGTACAGTAGCTGATTTATGCAGCTGATAGTAGCTGTATAAAATTCTAGTTCTATCAGTAACGCAGAAAATTTATATGTCTTGCTATTAGCTTTTTCTTCTATAAAACTAAAGAGTTTTTGTTTGTTGGAAAGAGTTAATTTTAGGAAATATTGGTCCAATGTTTTTTTTAGTGATGCAAGAAATTTAGATTTCTGGTTTATATAGCCTTTTCTTTAATAAAACTGAAGAGCTGTTTGTTTGTTGGAAAGAGTTCATCTTGGGAAATATTCGTCCAATTGTTTTTTTGTATATCTAAGAAGATTCAGGGCTATAATTAGACATCACGCAACGATCAAAAGATCCTAGCATTGGAACTGTTAGTAAAACCAAGTGAAAGATAAAATAGTTTAGCTATTAAAAGTTTGGATATGAATCCGATTAAGAATGTCATTTCCACCATAGAGAGTTCTGAACGAATAAGTGGTATAATATCTTAGATTGGAGCTAAATCTGTAAGTTATCTCAAACCATATTTAACAACTAAGATTCTTCATATTCTACACAATGCCAGGTCTAAGAATAACAAGATCTTTATACGACAGCCAATCCAAAAAAAAGACAATCTTTGCACAGAAAGTCGGCTAAAATCACAACCAAAAGAAACTGTTACCAAACACGAAAACTTAATAAGAAACCAAGATAACTGTAGAACATTGTTTTCTTTTCTTGTTTCCAACAAATACTTTGTGTCGTATGTACCTAACTATGTAGCGAGATGTCGTGACCTATTGACGTTTGAAACTCCGTTAACATGCAAACTGGATGTAAATCAGTCTATGTTCATTTAACTGTCGAGGAGAAAATCTTTTCCTGACATTATTTGTATACTGAGACACGTGGTCAAAGGTCATCGCTTTTAGGTGACTTTGATGTTACATATTTACATCTACAGTCAGAAAAATAAGCCTCAAACGAACCTCATCTCTATAACCTTCGCAATTAAGTCCTCAAATTTAAATTTGACCGATATGTCTAAAGTGGTATCCATGATGGGAAAAATCACAAAATCGATGGGCATTGTTCAATCGGTCCCATTTTATCTGTTTAACATACATTTATACACATAAATAATGTTCGTATTTTACTTGAGATGATCACAAAATATCGCTTTTCAATATCAGTTAATAAGTTTTGTTTTTTATTTGTTCGAGGGAGATAGTTTGGCGACATTTTCTAGAAGGTATCTGTGTAGCGATGTTCATTTATTCTTCAAGATAATACGAGTACCTATTATTGGGCACTTGTCTGAGCTGCAGATAGATAAGCGCGCCTCAAAAATTTTCTTCTATGTACTTAATGGTCCTATTGTCATCCACTCAGAGCTTTACGGTGAAATGATTGACTGAAAAACTACAAAAACTTGTTCAATTTGGAATTTGGACGATGGAACCACGTAATTATATTTATGTTGTAACCGATGAATACATTTTTACGTCGGAGGTTGACAATTTTATTATGAAATAAAAATACACTAATATAAAATCTCACTTAGTTAAAATAAGATTTATTTTTTATTTACGCAAGTATTTCTTTTTAAATGGTTATGCAAATTATCTTTTCCACTACCGAGCTTCCTTAAAGGCTAAGCAGTGCCCATCAAATACTTAAATACCTATATCTCCAAAAGGCAAAAACATTATCGAGCGCATATTGCACTCCTGCGCATTGTATGCAAAGTGCAGGACGTGTTCATTTAGAGAAAAAAAAAAAGTCTTACGGAATCGCGTCTCTCGCATTCTATTTTATATTATCTCAAAAACATAACACGAGCCCAAGACAAAATGTCGCTGCGTTTTTTTGTCGCGCGACAAAAATACGGGTGCCAAAGTCACGGTTTACGTGTAAGTTTTTTGTTTTTGTTTTTCTTTTTTCAATGTTAAATATAGGGTGTTTGGAATAATCGGATGATTCTTCGGTCAGTTGTGTTCGGTTTTGTAGAATTTTGTGTTACTATTACATTTAGAAATTGTATATTTCTTTTGATGTTTTGTCATGTGGTTTTAACTATGAGGGAAGCAGTTCAGTGTAGTACAATAGTTGTCTGTTGTGACTTAAGTTTGATTTTTCCACACATTATTAATTTCTTTAAGAGCTTGCGAGTTGTAATACGCGTAATAAGTTATGTAAAAAAATTAACATCTACTTTTCACAAAAAATACAGTTAAAATCGAATAATCTGATCTCCAAATTTCACAGCAAAAAAGACACTTATCAATTTTAACCCAACGCCAAACAAGAAAACCTAAAAAGGACATGAGGCGTGGTCTCAATAATAACAATAACTAACAGTTTTATCGAAGTTTCGCGAATCACATGTAATTTATTGCCTCTTAACAAAACAGTTTAAATAAATTCGAAATAAATAAAGTCTAGTATTATAGTTTTGTTTACAGTTAGTTTTATAGGGACGAAGGGTGTGACAACGGAGAAAAATACATATTGATAGAGATCGTCGCTCGATGCCCAACGCCCAGTGTATCGCCTACTACAATGGCTGGGGCGTGAAGAGGCTAGCTTCCTCATCCTTAGCAAATAGAGGAGACGACTTTCCAGTTCTTCTTGCTCAGCACTATAGCCTTGGCTGAGGTTTTATGAAAGAGGCCGCTGATCACTTCCCTGAAAAAACGATGGTGTTCAGCCAAGACAAGCAGGGATGTCATGGAGGTCTAAAATCAATTTCGCAACATGTATGAAGATTGCCTTACAGCGGATGTTGCCTCTATAGGAGATCTACAAACTGTTGGCTATAGAGAGTATTTGCAACAGAATAACCGCCCACTTACCATCAGTCAGTTTATGAGGTCATCCCACATAGATCGATGACACTTTTACGATAATACCCGGGCGTTTCCGGCAGATATATGTCGAGCAGACGAGCGGGTCAGCCTTGTGATTTGTCACTTCTTTGCAATCAAAGAGATTATGTCCATTTAGTAACCAAAACTAGTTTTATGCTAGTCTGGTTCCCTTGATATCCTTTACTTGGTTTTTCTTACATTCAGACCCAAAAACAATAATTTGTGAATCCGCAGTACATTGCACATCAGTCAGTTATCCGATTATTGTGCTAACCGTGCAGTATTTTTGCCTAGGTTGCGTATTCTAGTTCTGGATAAAGAATAAATATAAAGAACTAGCTTTTGCCCGCGACTTCGTTCGCGTGGAAAAGTGACTTCGTGCAGATTTTTGGTATCAAAACCACCCTATTTCCTTTCTGGAGTTCTAAACTATGTCAGCAGTTTAGGCACGAAGAAAAAACAGGCAGACAAACAGAGTTACTTTCGCATTTATAATATTAGTTTGAATAGTTTGGATAGATTAAGTACTTGAGTTACTTACAATATTATACCAGCGTTTAAACGTTTCCAATACTTGACACCATATTAATTAGAAATTAGAACCTTTGTTCAACCTAAGTTGGTGGTTCGTAAACCTTACGTGGTTTGCCAACAACAACGGCTTTTAAACCAGAACCTATTACTAAAGTAAAAATACACAACGATCAATGAACCGCTCGTCTGTGTCCTGTCAGCATTAAACTACTTTCTCAAGTGGCGCCATCTAGATTTACAAGAATTGAAACAACACTATTTAGGTACGAAATAAAACCCAGCCTAGCGCTGTTTTAGTGCCCATACCGTTGTTGTAATGTTAAATTGTAATTTATATACGTTTTACCATGTGTTACAGTGCTATAAAATTGAAATAACAATTGTTTACTCAATGATAGAGAGAGATCTGCATCTCAGCTTAAATGTTGTAAGCTAGCTGAGGATCTTCGAAGTTTTAGTAGCTTCTAAGCTTTTCGGTAGGTTGCAGAGACCGTGTTAATGTATAATTTTCAGTATTTAGTTACTAGATGGCTACTTATTTCCAGCCAGGGTTGTGAGTGCAAGAACAGCTATGTACCTTGGCCATGGCTCGAAGCAGGAGAAAGAACGGGTGGTTTTAGTCATTAAGAGTGTGATGCTGCCCTTCGATCCACCCAGGGCAGAAGAAGTAATATCATTATTTTATACTTGAAACGAAAATCTTAGCAGAATATACCCTTTTAAATCATTAAATTATAAATGAAAGAGATTTCCTAATGAAATAATCCTACAATAGACTTTGTTCTTTAACGGGAGAAATAATTGATTGAGTACTTACTCACGACTGACGACTTGACTGCACGGTTGGCGCGGTGGCTGGGCAACTGGCTGCAGCGCAACGTGTCGTGGGTTCGATTCCCGCACGGAACAACTCTTTGTGTGATCCACAGATTGTTGTTCCGGGTCTGGGTGTGATGTGCATGTGAAATTGTATGTTTGTTAACGCACCCACGACACAGAAGAAAATCCTAATGTGGGGCAACGTTTTAAAAAAAAAAAAAAAAAAGTCCATTATAATCTTCATCAACTGCCCTAGTCAGTTCATTGTAGAATATTGGTTTTCTTTGTTTAACGTCGTGTTATATCAGAGAAAGTAATTAATTATCATCATCATCAGCCTATAAGTGCCCACTGCTAAGCAAAGGCCTCTTCTCACACGGAGAAGGTTTGAGCATTAATCACCACGCTTGCTCAATGCGGGTTGGCGACTTCAAACTTATAATTAAAAATTATAAGTCCAGGTTCCCTCATGATGTTTACCTTTACCGAAAGTCAGTGGTGTCTAAATAATCATAGAAAGTACATATTACAGCTCGGAAAAAGTTACGTACTTGCCAGGTTTCGAACTCGCATCTTAATACCTGAGAAGCGGGCGCTTTAACCCCCGGGCCACCACGACAATTTTAATTACGAGTATAGCCCAAGAGAAATATGTCTAAATGCGTAACTTTTCCACTTTTTATCTCTAGTCTAAACAATATCGAATGACCCAAATAGCAGATATATTTTAAGAAACAGATGAATGGAGTCCTGCTTCTGTATATTTCCGACCGATCACATCAGGTGTAGGCGTTTAGCGTGCGAAGGGATTGTATCAAATGAATGGCCAGCATTAATCTCTATCTAGATCAATTCTAGCTTAGAATCTATAACTGATGCTGTTAGGGTGTGTCTGTATTTTGTAATTTCTGTTTCACTTATGTAAGGAACTAGCTGTGCTTCGCGGTTTCAACCGCGTATTTTATAGCTTATGTTCAACAAGAATTGTGTAGTTTCGCAACATCGAAATATTTTTTCAAATCGGTTTAGTAGTTTTAGATTCCTATTTAAGAAACAAACAATTAAATCTTTCTTATTTATATATTCTATCTTATTCTATTAGTATAGATATAGCATGAATTTGATTTTCTTGTTTACCCTAAATTTGACAAAAAATCAGCCGAGGTTGGGGGACTAGCACTATAAGGTACCGCAGCCTTATCCTACAGTAAGAGAAGAATCGGCGGTTTTTAGTAAGAGTCTGACGCTGCCTCTTGTCATACCTTGGGCGAGAAAATTCTTTTGATGAGATGCTCTTTATTTTCTTTTTGTAGGGTATAAATATCTAAGTATCTAAATTAAATACATGGTGGTATGTTTTTCTAACGCCCTCGGGGCTCGCTTTCGAACCATCGAAATTCCATCATTATTCCACCACTATTAAAAAAGAAAGTGACTTGATTACTAGGTTAGGTTTTACGTTTCCTTATCCTTCCAGGTTATAAGCGTGCTAGATTTCGAGCTATATATATATATAATCTTAGTTCAAACTCAAGCAAATCATTTGTACACATAAAAAAAATATGCTAACGTATGTCAGTTCGTCTTAGCTCTCGTCTACTTTACGGCCGCTGGGAATGTTACGACTATGTAAAATAACGTTTTACTGCGCAAGCGCACCGTATTGATGGTATGCGTGTTCGCTGGTCATAGATTACACGAGCCACAGAAGTGATGAGACGTATGAATATTGTTAGAAGGCAGCGGTAATTCATATATCAATGCTGTTGGGATTGGTTGGTATTTCTCGTTATATGATAAATTGTGTTAGGTACATAAAAATATATATACAAGATTTAATACCTACCAGTAGAGCAAGCAGGTTCTATACGTGCTCAGGTAAGGTTGATATTATGAATGTTGATAGTTTTAATTACGAACTTGTTATGTCTAGAACTTTATAACCTAAAATATTTTTTTGTTAATTTTTATTTCATGCCTGTAAATTCACTTTTTCGTGGAAACAGGGTCCATTCGTTTCTTTATTACGTCACTGTTTTCAATTTGAGGCTTCAATGATAATTTTGTAACGTAGGCACAATACCTATATTACACCAAAACTAACCTCTCTGTATAATTTGCACCACTATTCTAAATAATATTAGCAAGACGAGTTCAGTGCAACTGCGTCGACCGTTTGAACTTCGGAATGGTGGCAAAAACTCTACAGTGCTGAAATGGTGTCCTTTGTGTCAGGATTTGAACAATGAAAGTTATAAAGTCCAGGAAATATTAGATCTTCTATACTGACCAGTGTATTGAATTATTGCATTCCAACTTTGATGGGTTGAGCTAGACAATACGCGGCGTAGTTCAAAGTAACTGCCATTGTGGCATCTGTTTTAAAGGAACATATGTTTTTTATCTTATTAACAGTAGCCAGAATTATTTAATAATAATAGATTTACTTTTGTTTATCACAGAACAGGACAGTTCGTGTTCTGGGAATATTTCATGAAAAGAAGACTAGTTGTCGACCTACGCATTATACGTTTCCTTAAGATTATAAATTTTTTAACTGATGATGTTATTATATTGTTAGACTAGCGACTTGTAGTACTTTTGTCGATTATGGAGTGACAGTTCAATATCACAGGCCGGCCAAAGTATTTAAGTACAAAAACTGTCAAGATATTCTTAAAGGCCGGCAATGCACCTGTGACTCCTCTGGTGTTGCAGGTGTTCATAGGCGGCGCTGATCACAAACCCTGGTGATCCGTCTACTCTACATAAAAAACATATTTTACATTTATTTAGTTTAGGCCAGCTTAAACTATTTTTTCGCCCTTTTCGCAGCCCAACAACGTCAGTAAAGGAATAGTTTTGGACTGAATGCCTTATGAGACCAGCTTATGTTCATATGGTAATGAATTTAATTATAGTTCAGGAAATAGATGCACACCTTTACTACGGCATCCACTACAATATTTTACTTCAGCTCTTAATGTTATACGTACCTGTGCAACTTGTGAAGGCAGGCATAATTATTAGTTACAAGAAACTAAGTAGAGTTTTATTACTTGTAGTCTTGGGAAATATCTGCCCAAAGCTTTCAGTGTTAATATGGATGCTTGACTATATTAGTTTTTGTTCTTGGTCCGGTTTTATGGAAATTTCAACGGGATCGTTGAGTTTCTGGCAGGTTCAATGGTGGCTTAAATAATATTGGGACTCAGTTTATACTAAGTTTGAATTTGTTCTTTCAAAACAAATATCGATAAAAAGAAAATGACGTAGCAATATTAAAGACACATCAGAATTGTTAAAATTACTAGTAGAGGGAAAATTATTCGATTATCACCAGCTTTGCTGTAGTCTTGGCCCATAATCTATTGTACCACTAACAGAATACGACACTTTTAGTACAAACACGGGTCAGTCGAACTATTAAGATCGAATGATTTCACATCTCGAAGACAATAGACACCATCGGCACGATAATCATGAAAGATCATTAAACAAAACCGAAGACAGGTCATTGAACCACAAGTGTCATTAATGATGAGTTCTCGCGGCCAACTAAAGCGGGGCGTTGGGCGAACCGTCACGCCTTTTAGTTGAACCAAACACGCTCCACAAACATGTTGGACAAATGTTTGCCCAACGGCCGGTACAAATTTCTGTGTCGGAACTATCGCCTTGTTGACGTTGTGGGAAAATCTTTGATGGATCGTACGTGTGGTGATATTGGGTCAGTTAGTGATGGGATTAGTTTGGTGTGAGCACAACACTGCTGGGTCACGGTGCTACACCGGAGATATGCCGTTGGAAAACAAGAGTATTGTTCGATTTTAGCGGCGGATTCTGATATGCGTTTGAAAGACTAGTCGACTTGGGAATTGACGTTTATATACGTACACTCTTATTCAATAAGGCCAAATTAAGAATACAGTTTTGAAAGAAGGAATGAGGGACATGTGATCGAAAAATGTGGAAACATTTTTCTTGCCTACCCTTCCATAAAATGTTGTTTGCTAAGATAAGAAGAAAGTAGTATTTTTCAAATCGTCATGTGATTCAGATGCCTATTTATCTCCATTAAAACAACACGGGGTCAATGACAGGCATCAACCTATCGTACTCATTTTCACATCACGTCAGAGAGTCGACCGTCGTCGAGACAGGCGCCACACAGCAAACCATTTCATTACAATCTTAATGGCGTAATGGGAACTCAATACATTGCAATTAATTTCACTAACACGAAACCCTTCTTAGCAATTCACTATTCTATTCAAAACTTTGTCGTAAGCTGTTAAAGTTGGTTTTTCTTTGTCGAGTGTGGGTTTGTAGATGGGTTTTTGAGAAGCCAGGGCAAATACACTACCGTGATACTTAATGCTGTGTCAATAATCGTTGTTTATACTGAGCTACTGCTCAGTGCTCTTAATGTGCGCTACCTTAACAAAACGGATTGCTTTTTTGATGCTATTTGCTTTGGACGATCAACTTTAGTTGGCAGATCTTTGTTTTTTCCTCCGTTCATTGTTCAGGTGACAATGTGATTATCATTTTTGAATATTTTTGCCTTTACTGGTTAAAAGTGACAGGTAAAGCTAAGAATTTTTTAGTTACAAATACTATATCTGGCCATATTGTTTTTTATTCCAAACTCTTATTGATTGATGACAGATTGTAATTAGAACCGATTGTACTAAACAGTTTAATTAATTATTGTAAAAAAGTATCTAGGAATCGAAAGCAATTACGTTCAAATTAATACAAATGAAATCGATACATTCGTTCATCGATTCTGAATGAGAATCGATAACTTTCGCCGAGGGCACGCTTTGATAGAAGCAAACAAATATCGACCGTGCCCAAATATAATGCAATAAATATAATTTATAATGTTTATACGAAGTTATCTCGAGCTACGATCGCAGAGACGCCCGACTTCGAGCGATCGTCCAGCAACACACAGAGTAATGTAGGCAGATAGAGACTGCGTGAGTCAAACTTAAAATGAATTCTATCATAGTATTGTTGTTGAATACTTCTTATTATCTTCATTAGCCTATCAATGTCAAGCAAAGCCATCTCTTCTCACACCAAGAAAGTTTAAGCATTTATTATCGCACTTGCTCATGGCGTATAGGCGATCATCCTGCTGCATCCCCTATATTCCTTTCATTTTTCTCTGTGGAAAGCTTTCTACTAAGTCGTGTTTACATTGTAACACTTTTACATTCAACATTTATAGAGATACAATAAGTATTATTTTTTTCATTTGTAAGTATTTCAAACACTACTCTATGCAAACTATAAAAGAAATAAAATCGTTAAGTGTTACATATGACCTGGGCAGACCAAGTCAGGTTGTACAAATATATCTTCAATCGTACTTAAAGAAATTCATAATTAAATAAACTAATTTATGGGCAGGCTCGCCTCGCGACTCTGCCCAACTAAACTAATGCATATTTTTTGATAATTATTGCATCGTATTAAATTACACGATATCGATATATATTAATAAGGTTTCCAATATGATTTCTGTCTGTTTGTGTGTTTGTAATTTGAATTACTGATTTATTATGTATGTACTAGTGTTTTAGTAATAGTATGGATTTTGTGGAAACAAAAAATTTTGTTTAATTCATTTTAGGAAAAGTCATGGACTTTACAGGAGTGAGGTGAATGTACTAAATAAAAACCACCCCGTACCCTACCCTACTCTAGGAACAGGGGGGTTTCTAGTCAGTAAGAGTCTGACACTCCCTCCTGCCCGGCCCTGGGCGGGAGAAGTCATTTGATGATTTTCCCCTCACATGACTTCTCCCGCCCGCTTGGGCCGAGATTGCGGTGCCTCATTGCGCTTACCCCGCAACCCCGGATGGATCAGCCCTATACGGCCCCTTCTGTGGTGGTGTATTGGCTCTTTGAGGTGCGCGTGGAAAGCTACGCGCCGTTCGCTCGGGTCTGGTTCTGGTCTGGGCGGCGAGTTGCCCTTACTCGCCGTCCGTAGACCCGCATTACGGTGTCCGGAGATCGTCCCTTGATCCCCGACGCCCGTAGTGTCGCATGGACTAACAGTTGGTAAGGCTAAAATTAATTTGCAAGCAAACCAATGAGGCCAATTTAGTGTAGAAAGTGTAAACAGGTCACGGAAGCCAATATGGTTATGAAATAACATTGTTTATTAATTTTTTATACTTGAAACGTAAGTTTTTGCAATGATGGGTCACGGAGATCGAATATCGGCCGTATTTGTATGAAAAATTGTATGAGAAAACGGTGTTAATTCATGTTTTTTATAATACATTCATTTCTTGTATCCTTTACATAATGAATTCGCGTAGGTATTGATTTTGTTGGCGGTGACTAAATGGAAGGCGTTGAGCGTGGAGATATATTTTATTTTTAATTTCATCGAGTGTTTTAATGTTTGTTTGGTATTTGATGGATACTTTTGAAATCTAATTATATGAAAATATAGGCGACGATAATATCTTTATAATAAAATCGTATGATCTTGCTAAAATTTCATAAAAAATAGGTTGTTTTGGTACTAGGATTTTCTCCTGTGTTATATGCGAGTGTAATAAATGTCATGAATTTAATGCAAGGAAAGTAACTGCGTCGTGAACCCTTATCTTATCTAATTATTGTACCTTATCTTAATCCTTTAACCACCAGCGAGATGACGACCGATGACAATGATGACGAGGGATTATCCTTCGTTCCATTGATTGACCTCTGATACTGATATCAGTTCTGATTTATCAACAAGTCATTGTTTATGGACTGATGTGATTTTTAAACATCACCTCTGTCTTTTGAATGTGACCTTGAAAAACAATACGCGGTTAAAAAACAATGTGCGTTTAAAAACAAATTCCAGGATAAAATATAGCAATCTTGTTGTTTTGTAGAATTACAAGAGGGTTTTTATAGATTTTGTAACTGATAAAAATAGGGAATAATGCAAGTTACAATTTATAGCTTCATCTTCTCAGATTGTGACCTTGTAAATTCCTAGTTTGTATAAAAAACGACAAATTAAGGTAGACGTCAATATGAAAAATAAAAAGGAATGCAGGATTAAATTTTTCTCAAGATATAAAGGTCAAGATAGTGACATGAGAATAAATTTAATTAACCCTAAAACGTCAAAAACGAAACGTTTCCAAGAACCCCGCGGACACCCGAATCGAGCACCACCATCGATTATAAAATCGGATAAATTGAAACAATCGTTTATCGCGACGAATATAATGTTACATCCGTTCGAATGGATTCTCTCGATTGTAATCGATTCTCGAGCGTTGTCGTGTTATTATTATTGATATTCGTGTTAACACGATCTAAAATAATCGATATCTCGGTGTACCGATCTTTAGTGACGTGTGGGTCGGAACGGGAACTTTTTTTATCAATTGCTTTTTGGCTTTGTCTTTTGTTATTAGATGATTTGTGGTATTGTGGGAGATACTTTTTTATTTTATGGCTCTATAGTGGTCCATAAAGTATCTAACAGCTGTTCATGAAAACAAGGCAACGATGTTAAAAGAATAGAGAGATTTAAGTGTTGAGATATTTGCCTTTGCTTATAATTATTTTTAGTTAAAATTCAAAAAAAAAAGAAACACATGGTACGTAGCGTCGT
Source organism: Spodoptera exigua (assembly GCA_902829305.4). NCBI lineage: Eukaryota > Metazoa > Arthropoda > Insecta > Lepidoptera > Noctuidae > Spodoptera > Spodoptera exigua. Next base: position 13,662,301 of record LR824619.2, on the reverse strand, counting down.
CTACAGGGACAAGGAGGAAATAAAAAAAGAAAACTTTGGGTTCCTGACTTAGACGATGCAGGTAACCTGTAAGAGTAGAATTTCCAAGTACTGATTAACGTAGATAATAACGTTTAACGGAGAACTAATCAAATAAGGAACGTGGGCTTCTAGAAACGTACACCCTTTAAGGGTTCAAATCGACGACAATTTATTAAAAATAACAAAAAAGAACATATCAAACTTTTCCGCATTTCAGTCTTAACGTCCTATACCTTTAATGGTCCTTTTGCGGACACTATATCTAATATCATAACTCCTCAATAAGTCAAGGATCATTGGCCTTACACTTTCAAATTCTACATCCAGAACAATACATACTTTATTACTGTCTAATAGGGAAACCCGTTAGTTTTAAGACTTCTCCATTACTGCAGGAACGTATTGTTTTCCATAGGAAACAATAATTTTCGAAATATAGTAACGTATCAAATACCTTTTCTAGTATCATCATTTAAAATGGAATTGACTTTACGATCTATCCTAGAACCTTTATGCCTCTGCCCACCCGCTATGGGTTGTTCCCAACTGACCGAAAATAGGAAATTAAGCGAGAGAGCCTTGCTTAGACAAGAATAGGCTGGCTCGACTGGAGTGATACTACGGCTTTACAGATAATCGGTGTTGAACAATTACAATGTTGCTATGCAAGTGCAACAGCGAAACCCGGTTACCAATAATGTTTTATTGGAAATACGTACTTTGACAAAATGCATTTTTGATTCGTGGTATAAGGAAGACAACAAAAAAGTTTGTAGAGAACTGGCAGAAGGACATAGGATATAGTAGAGGGTAGAGATAAGATAGAGTAGGAAGTGTAGGCTAGGTAGAGTAGGGTAGGTAGAGTAGGGTTGGTAGAGTAGTGTAGGTAGAGTAGGGTAGGTAGAGTAGGTTAGGTAGGGTAGGGTAGGTAGAGTAGGGTAGGTTGAGTAGTATAGGTAGAGTAGGTTAGGTAGAGAAGGGTAGGAAGAGTAGGGTAGGTAGAGTAGGCTGTTTATTTTTATTATTTATGAGATGAAGTTACTAAATTCTTAATCACCATTGTTTTGCAAGTATTTCTAAAGTTCCTGCGACTTTTCGCAAAATATAACTTCTAATCCAGGTGCGTTTAGGAATAATCCTGACACGTTTTAGTTGAACATAACATGGACGATAAAAACGATAATTATTAAATGTACGCCATATTTAGTTATTGCAAACATGATAGCTACAATAAAATTATTAATCATTACTTAACTGTAAGTTATCTATAAGTGTTAATTGTTCTTCGTTCAGGTGGTATGTACCTAGAGGTTAAAGGAAAGTTTTGTTACTGCTATATTTCTCGCCATGTCTGTCGTGGAGGCCTTTGCTCTGCAGTGGGTACTTCTAGAGCTGATGATATATGTACGGTGTGGTTTCAAAACATCTTAATGTTCTTTTGTTTAAATAGGCCTTTAAATGACTGTAAAAACTATATCGAATATAGAGCCTACTGCTGGGCAAAACTTTTTCTCAGACGGAGAAGGTTTGAGTAATCAAAATGCTTTCTCAAGGCGGATTGGTGATTTCAAATTTATAATTAGATTATACCTAAATCCAGTCTTCCTCACGATGTTTTCCTTTACCGTATGTCAGTAGTGTCTAAATAACCATAGAAAGTACACTGAACTTGGAAAATGTCGCATTGGTACTTGCCAGGTTTCTAACCTGCACTCTTATGCATAGAGCGGGCGCCTTAATCTACGGGACATGAAATAAAACTTTGTGAGTAGTTAACAAAGTTTGTCGTAAGAGATAAATCTTGAATCTTTTCTCGCAGATGTTAAGGTTGAAAATTGCTAAGAACTAATTACCAAAGCATAATGCTATTTTTTTCCTATTTTGTTACTCTTAAATCTATTACAATCTGTGTCGAATGTGATGTGATAAGTTTGCCCATCACATTACGTCCCGTAATGGTATCTTTATTATCTAACCATAACTTTATTTACTACCTATATATTATGTGTACATATGTATTATACTTTTTTGTAGGTAAAGAGGGTAAATGAGTGACTAAGGTGGTGGTGAGTGTACCTACAACGCCACCCATGGATACCCGCATCACAAGAGGAGCTCCAAATGCAATCCACTTAAGTCGATTTATTTATTTAAAATGAGTTGAGAATACACATCAGACTATAAATGTACAGTCTACTGCAGTTTCATGAAATAGTACTAGCTTCGAAAAGCTGAACAGTGATAACGAGATCAGGACAATTATCACTTAAGCCAGTTACAGAGTTGCACGACATTTGTAAGACTCGTTTAACCAGAATGTAATATGTAATAGATGATTTTTTTTCTATTTAAATAAAATTGTTATTTCGATTTTCATTTTTTTTTATTCGCCATTTATAAACTATGGAATGCTTACGTTGTTAAATTCAACTACAATTACGAAATGTAGTAATCATTACTATATTTTTTCACATTATTATGCAACGTCAAATCATTATAACTTTGAAGCACAGAATGCAGTTAGATCACACATCAACACATGCAAATAAAATCTCTTAATAAAATAAAGTGTTAAGATAGATAAATTTCCCATTTCATCAGTAAAGTATGTGGGTTCGATTCCCAGGCGCAGACAGCGATGTCAAAGGTGGGTGTGCGTTAAAATGGTCGATCGATAGCGGTGACACCTGCGCGGGCGCACTTGCATGCGTGCGGTCGGATTGGACGGTGTTATGTAAAATGAATACAGTAAAATTTAAAAAAAACGTTCCTAAATATTTAATAATATGTATGGTTGTAAATTGTAAAACCATCCCCATTGTAAAGATTAAAGAGAATCAGGCATATTCAGGTTTTTTAAAATTATTAATCATTATAACTGTCTGGAATAATAGTTGCAATGTTCTTCTGCTTTGGGGAATGTTGTCCTTAAGAAGAAGATGGCCATTAATCCCGCACTAAGTCCAGTGACTTGGTGATCTCAATATTTTGATACTTAGCTTTATTTTTTAGAGTGAAAACTAGCCAGTTACTCCTTCTACGGGCGAGATAGAGTGTTAGGTTCAGACTAACTAAAAATCACTAAGTTATTCAGTTTAAACATTAAAAAGATGACACTTCTCGCCTTCACAACCTCGTGGCAGATTTAAGACATACCAGGATCACCCAGATTTATAAAATCACGTCAATTTTAAATCTTGTCTCACTCTCACATAACACTCTCCCAAAGTGTAAAGGTGAGTCGCGTTTGGTCGACGATAAATGCCGTCGGTCAGCGGCGACGCGCGCGCAATGCCTCACCGCGTATAACAAATGTCGCCCTTACGCCGAACATTCGCGAGACTACACGTTACCGAGTGACTGATGATCGCGTGTAATTGTCGTGTGTGGCAACCCTAATGTCGCGCTTTAGATTAATATGAGGATGCGTACTTTTTTCCGACATCATTCTGTTTGAGTGTAAGGATTGGCGTAGTATTTGTACAAGTTAATATTCACTACAGATACATAACGAGTAGAAATACCTTTTTTTGATGGCAGTAAATCATCTAATGTTTTCTTCCGGGAAAAGAAAAAAAACCTCTTTTTTAAAACCTCTTTTGCTGAAAATAGCATACTTTTATCCCCTAACTGGTAAGCAGTGGTTTATATTCTTGAATAATATAAAGTTGATATTAAGAAATTAAGAAACTATCTCCTATGACAAGACCAGTTCTCAGCAATTTCTAGCTTGACCTGTATGGTCCGTATCACTTTTCAGCATTTGCCGTTGCGGCGTGAAACTTATAATAGGTGAGATAGACTATCTTATCATGCTATTAGATATTAAAAATAAAGGACAAATATAAACTTTCCAAGAGTAAAAGGTTCCACAAGTAATGTTTAATGACATGAGTAAGAAGCTATTAGCATACTGCATCGGAGGGCGTACGGCTGCACAGTGACATGATGCGATTGTCTGTCAATTGCATTATGAATCATTTCGCGAAACTGTTCTCTTGTGAAATGAAAGACCTTTGCATAAGTTCAATAAGCATTACCCTTGGACCAATAAGCTCAATGCTCAATGGTTTGAGTAGGACGACTCATTAATATTTTCTTGTTACGTTTATATACGAAGCTCGAGTGATGCTGATGTTATTGTTGTGTGTGTAGTAATTGTATTTTAATGTAACGCAGTTGAGATATTTCATAGATTCAGCCTTTATTCTTAGAAAAGAAAAAAAAAATCGTTCAGATAAAGTCTGAAAGACATTAGAGAAGTCCTTCATTCGGAAGTGAATATCGCTTTAATGTGGTTGATAATATTGAAAGTAATCTGGTTGTTGTACAAAACAGTGAATTCAATTAACACACTTTGATTAAAGAAGACACTTTAAGACAGAATGGTTTAGTAGTTACGTTTCATTCAGAGAAGTACGAATTGGTCGTCAGTATCAAAACAATAAACAGTTTTCTACTAAATACAATCTAACAGAAACCTTAGTACTTAAACAGCTCATCCAAATACTCAGAACATTTGGCACTAACCTGACCTATCCTAAGTACAAATACCTTTGTGAGTACAACAGCTACTAAAACAGTTGTGGGCTGTCGATATGGAATCGTTAGTCACTGAATACTGCGGTTAGAACAAAGCCAACTGTTGATTCGTCAGGACAATCACTTTTGATTTATTTATGGGATTGTCATCAAAATAGGGATTCCCTACATTTCTTGTTACTGAGTTATTGTGCTAACATTTGTAGAATACCAATCATTTTATTGGTTGACAGATTTCTTTATGAGGCTTGTTTTATTGTCTTGTTTGGTGTTGTTAGCTTGTCTTTGGGTTATCATTGCGAGTAATGGAAATGCGTAGAAAAATATTGTCACTTCAATGCGTAGTGAGGTGAATAACATACTATATCATTATACTTTTAATTTAAAAATGTATCTCAAAGTCGTTTGCGCTTTGGAAAAAAATCATAGTTTTCTCTGCCTATTTGTATTTGTGACTTTTGAAATCCTATAATCATAGTTAGCATTTTATTAAATTTGGCCTACATAAAATATATTGAACAAAGCAAGTCTACCGCATTTCGTTCCACAGTTCAACATGTTTCTTAGGAATTTCATGCAATCAAAAAATCTTAGCAAAGCATTTTATTAAAAATCCGCTAAACAAGATTTGATTTTTGTTTGTGTGTTTTATTTTTATTACTTATATATGCACTTCCTACATTATCGTCTTACGCTCAAAAAGATTTAGTTCAACCAAAATTTGCTAAAATAAATTCAGCAGCTGTGATGTTAGAGCTGGGATTAGGATTTAGGACATTGTAGGTTTTTTCATGACAATAACAACAAAATTATTTATTCATAGTTACTTTATTCAGCAGTCATAACCATACTGTTTTTTACTCCATGCATCCACGGAGGCACTTCATTAAAATTGTTCAATGGGCTTCTGTGAGTTGGCTTTGATCCCACGGTCGTCTTCCAAAGGTCCAGGATGCTATGGTCCTGTGAAAGAAAATGAAGAATCATAAAATTATTATGTAAGGACCTCTATGTTTCAGTAGTTCTAGACTATGCTGTGGAAGCAGTGCCTTGGCTGGTGACGAAAGGTCTGATATTTTTTTTTTCTGAAACAACATTTTTTTTCTTGGAGTTAAAATTGTTAGCTAAATGGCTAGCGTTTCCTATCTGACTACACTGAGAAAAAACTCCAATACAAACGCAAAGGTCACATTCTATTTAAAAGTCCAGACTAATATAAAATGATGTGGGCATTCATTTTATATTAGCTCTTAATTGTTTCATACATTAAAGTGAGAACGTTTAGCGAAGGTTAGTTATCGCGTAGGTTTTAAATGATGAGACTACAATGAGTTTGGAGGCTTGCTTGCGAAACTGTGGAGAAATAGTGATTGTTCTTATCTCATAATACTATCTTTAACTATAACAATTAATTTATTTCATTGCGTAATTTGGACTGATTTGGTGTTTCAATACTCAAAGGTACTTTTGATTTCGTGTAAGAGGACTATAGTTTGGCGCCCGTTTCGTGAAAACTACATATTTATAGTTTCCACTTTGATTTTTACAGGGTTTCAGCAAGCCGATGGTTTTAATTATGGGAGAATCATGCTCCTATTTCTCATAGGACCTTCAGCAGCCAAATGGCTTTAAGTGTGGACCAATGTTTTCACCCTCACCCTGATTCCTCAAATAAACTTCTTTAATGTCCTGCATCCTGCGTGTGCACAAGCGGCGCCGATCGTTTGCAATCAAGGGATCCATCGAGTCGTTTGCTGAACCTATCCCATAATAGAATGGCAAAAAAAACCCCTTATGCGAGGAACCCTTATATATATTGTTGATGTTTGTCATACTATATGAAGAAGTGTGAACCATTTCGCTGTTTTTGAATGATCAACATTGGAAAAATATTAGTAACTTTAGCCAGGGTATATTGGATTTGTACTTACATATAAATTGGTATTCAAAGTTTTTAATGGTACAAATAATCAAATTATATTATATTTTTGTATATGTTATAATTCAAGCGCAATTTACTAAAAAAAACAGTTTATTTCTTAAATTCAAACTGGATTTTTGCAAATCAATTTAATAAACTGGTTTTACAATTAAACATTGAAATAAACCAACACGGTTTTGCCAATTAAAATATTTCTGAGCGGACCACTCTTTCTAATAGGTCGATATTCCCATGAACTATGGGAAAATATAAATGGCGTAACGCTATTAATTATAAAAGCAAATAGACGGAATCATTCCACATTCTTGAGTTAAAAAGTTTATATTGTGATGAATGAACTTGACTGCACGATTGGCGCGTTGGCTGGGCAACTGGCTGCCGCGCAACGTGTCGGGGGTCGATTCCCGCACGGAACAACTCTTTGTGTGATCAACAGATTGTTGTTCTGGGTCTGGGTGTGATGTGTATTTGATATTGTATGTTTGTAAACGCACCCACGACATAGGAGAAAACCCTAATGCGGGCCAAAGTTTATTTAAAAAAAAAACGAACTTGAGTTTGATATAGCCCAGAAACTTTATCAATCTGAACTGGCAATGAAGCTCGAAGTAAAAAAGAAAGGGGTTGGCCGTTTCATGTGAAGACCTAAGGCCTGTTACAAGCAATAGACAGTAAAGGGCTTTTGAGTACTAAATTCAAAGATTCTGATGAGTTTAATTTTAGTATCTATTGATAATATGTGGTGCCCAATTTAAATTAATACTTGAATCATTATTATGGAAATGAATGTACAATGAATATAATATAAGCCTGCCTAAATATAGTTAATAAAACAACTGCCTGGTGCATAAAGCCCATGTTTTTACAACATTTTATAAGTGTCCCATAACTTTATATAAAAATATTATTATTTAGTTTAGTGCCAGAACATTAGGGTTTTCCAATTCCTCGCTTTACCCATCTGTATGTAGATTTATCGGTGATCTGCAGGCGCGTGCGCGTCCATGATTGACAGCACAATGTGTCACATGCAAATTCACTAGAGGGCGCGACCGGGCTGCACACTTTTGCTTGAACGTGTACGCTAGGATGGTTTTGTGAGACTAAAGTTGAAGTAAATATTGTGAGTTATTTAGATTTATTGTTTTTTGTGGCTTTATGGGTATTGTGTAAAGTTGGATGCAGTTTATAAGCCATTTTATTTGCGCATGTAATGGTACATTGAATTTATAATGTAATATATTAGCTGCATATCTTGAATTCGTATCTAGGAGATAAAATAAACTGAACATCATTGTGTAACCGTCGTTAACAGCAGTGAAATTTCAAAATGATGTATTATTAAAAGGTACATATAGACCATATTTCTTCTTTTTTTATTACATAGGGCGGCCACCTATACGGGTTACCTGATGGTAAGCAATTATCGCCGTCCATGGACACCCGCGACAACGGAGAAATAACGATGCCAAACTTTTAAGGATTAGGCTTTTGGAGATTCAGGGATTGGGGAAGGATTCGGCCTCCGGTAAATTCACTTACTCGGCTAAAAACAAGGCGTGTGGTTATTTCATGCCAGTTTTCTGTAAAGCCGTAGTATAGCTGCGGTCGAGCCCACTCAAATGTGCTAAAACAAGGCTCTCCCACACTTACAACCACACTTTTTTAACTTATACCATATTTAAATCAATCTTTAATTTACTTTCCAAAAATATACTGAGTACAAAAAGGTCTTGACACGTCACGCCACGAAAAGAGAACTCAACAAAAGCGCTCATAAAAATATTTCAAACGTTTTATTTTATTTATTTTCATACGGAACACCATTTAAAGTGATGTTTGCTCTCATAAACGCAAAGTGCATTGGCTCCCGGTAAACGCAAATATTTGACCAATCAGATATCAGAATAACATTTCTGCATAACTACTATTGTGTGGATTTAGTATTATTTGCATTTCAATGAGTGATATGCATGTCAATGAGATCTGTTGTGACTCCTCAAATGTGATCGTCTTTTGTTAGATTTTAGGAATGTTTCATGTGTATCACAGCGTTGTGTTTCGCTGTGTGAGTGAGGTTAAATTCGGCACTGCAACGCATTTGTAACTTCTTTGATGTTGCGGGTGTACATGGGTGGCCCGATTGCTTATCATCAGGTAATGCGGCTGCTCGTTTGTTGCCCTATGGCGTAAAAAATGTTTGTTTGTAATCTTGATATTTTGATCATCTTTCTTCTTTATAGAGTTTTGTTTTGGTTTATTGCAAATGTTTTATGTTGCTGACGAAACCTTTCAATTGAAGGTTGACAAGGATTGGACTACGATGCGCTGTTGAGTTGCGTGTGAGACAAATATAAATCAACTCATAAAGTTATATTATTATTAATATTAAATTTAATTCGCGAAAATTAATAATTACGTACCTATTTACTGTTTTTATTGACATCATTAGACGCCCATCATTAACATATCAATGCCATCATCGGTAAGCTTTACATTTGAGTTTCCCAGGAGACTTTATAAAATCAGGCTACATGAAACAATATTAATGTTAAAACATAATCAACTACTTTAATCACATGAAAACCGTGCTTTTTTTTTAAAAAAAAACGTTGGCACATTAGGATTTCTTCCTGTGTCGTGGGTGCGTTTACAAGCATACCATTTCTCATGCACATCACACCCAGACCCGGAACAACAATCTGTGGATCACACAAAGAGTTGTTCCGTGCGGGAACGAACAAACGGGGCGAACCCGTGCCAGTTGCCCAAGCACTGCGCCAACCGTGCAGTCAACCTTAGATATTGTGTTTGAAGCAAGTGTTGCTAAAATACTTAGAACAGTACATTTGGCAACTCAACCATTAATATAAATCCATCTTTTAGGGTTGAAATGAAACCTGCCCTCAATTTCTAACCTACAGCACATCTCTTCTTGAGAATTTCAAACCCTACAATTTCCCACAGCCTTCACTTTGCCTGTCTAGGCACGAAAACAGACCATTCCAAAGGCTTTCACACCTCATCTATCAACTTCCTGACATCCAGACCAAGTTACAGAACCGATATAACGATGCACCTATTACCGGCCACCTGTCACTTTACGCTGTGTAGTGGCGATCTTTTAACCCTGCACGGAACTAGGTGAAGTCCAAATACTATGTAACTTTATTTCTATATATTCTATTTTACACTAATTTGTATTACACTTGGGTGCAATGAAGAGGAAAAAAGATTGAGATTCATAATAATTCTGATTGATTCTGATGATCAGATTTTAAACCTTTAATAACCTTGTAAAATATGTAAAGTTGTATGTGGTGTGTTTGTATTTGGAACCACTGGTCATATTCCCAAAATTCTTTCACTTATTGATAGCTACAATGTTCCCGAATGCTTTAGGCTATAAAACATCACGCTACAATCAAATGGAGCCGAGCAGCGAGTGAGTTGCTAGTTTACAATATCTTTACACAAGCATAGTTTCGCTGATTTCCTCATATTTCAAGGTTGACTGGCAAAGCATGTCATATGGCTTAAAGTCAGCCTTATGTACCTTTGTCTATCATGTGAGCATTATGATATATAGTATAGATAAATTAATATATAAATAATTACAGGAATATAGAAAAACCTCGGAAATTGAGAACTTCACCCAACAGTCTCTGTGCTTATATCAATTTAAAATGTTAATGAAACAAAGGTACATAAGTATGACAAGATTCTGTTTTTTTTGTGTTAAAAAATATATATTTTATATGGTATAGGTCGGCCAATGAGCAAACCGATTACCTGATGGTAAGCAACCAGCGCCGCCGGCGCCAGTGGACTGAACCGACCCGCAACACCAAAAGAGTTACAACTGCATTGCCGGCCTTTTAGGGATAAGGTTTTTGGATATTTGAGGATTGGGAAGGGATGGGGGAAAGAGGAGGGATTGGGCTTCCAATAACCTCAATTACACGGCGAAACAACGCTGTGGTGTTTTCACGCCATTTTTTTGCGAGGCCGTGGTATCACTCCGATCGAGCCGAAATTTAATATTGTTATTAAATACAAATAAAATCTATTAATTAAATAAAAGGCAGACATACATAAAGGTAAAACAATACATCTAATAACGCATGTTTGAACGAAGCACGTACAAATAGACCGACAGACAGTAGTCAAGTGTCCTTATCTGCGCGCGCGCAGCAGAGATTTAGCTCTCGTGAACTTTACACGCCATGCGCCCGCGCCGGGTTAGGTTGCGTGCTATATTACTCAGGTGTAGGTGGTTTTGATACTTGATTGTTTAGGCGTTAGGCGAATTAGTGATATTGAGATTTTTTCTATTGAAATCGTTCATTACATTTATACATTTAAAACAATTGTGGCGTCCTTTGTCTAAAACGGAATGTGAAAATTTATGTTGGATTTTTTTCTATAAAATAATTTAAACAAAGTGCAACGATATAAATCATTTGTTTCTTAAAATTAATTATATATGTCGCAATTATGCATGGCGTTAGATTTTTAAAAATAAGCAGAACTGCTGACCCAGTTATGGCCATCAGTCCTGCTATAACTACAACATGTAAAGAATTCATAATTAGGTACCTACATCATAAAGCAATACAAGTTTCACACTTTGATCTAAAATCAATATAGTAAAAGGAATTTTATAAGCAGCCTTAGAGAATTTCAAATAATGAAAACACGTTAAATTCAAATAATAATAAATTTTAATCAATCTGACATAGATTCTACTTACAATGTTTACTCTCCGAAAATCAGCAACAAAGTGAGCTTCCTCGCTCGAATTACACCTTTTATAACCTCGTTCATTAATCACAAAAACACTACTACCGCCAAATGAATGAATTATTTTGACATATTTACTATCGAAATCGACTAATTAAATTTGAGACTGTTATTATTTACAAACAAAATCATTTTAAATTAATTAAACATTTTAAAGATAATAAAATGATGATTGGATAATCCTCGCGGCGACACGGCCATACTGATGCGCGATGCGTGCCCTGCATCGCTCTCGATCTCCGTCTGTAATAGGGAGAAATAGATATTCTGAAGCCATGCACTTCCACAGTACACAAGCCTATTTGTAAAGGTTTTAGCAATAAGATTCTCTTATTCTCAATTACTGTTCACTCCACGTGACCACAGCAGATCATGTCATCATTTAAATAACATAATAAGTATAGGTACCTACTACTCATCTTACATGACAATAGTAAGCAGTTTTGAGCATTACATTTACAGCCACATATGTCAACAACAAGACAAAGTGTAGTTCAAGGAAAGGATAGGTAAGTTAAAGGTCGATGCTGTATAAAACAGAGGCTCTAGGGATAGTAGGACAGGTCGATGCTGTGCTCTGGGCGGTCTTGTAGGCCGTGGTACACAGGGGACTTTAATTCTTTTGGGACAGGAGTAAGTTTGCTTATTGGACGGCTCCACACGCCAATAGCATTTTTTTTTATTATTTTTTTTTATTATTATTTTTTTTATTATTTTTTTTTTTATTTTTTATTTTTTTTTTTTTATTTTTTTTTTTAATGTTTTTTTTTTTTTTTTTTTTTTTTTTTTTTTTTTTTTTTTTTTTTTTTTTTTGCTTTTACCCCCTAATAATAGCAACTGCATCAGCGATCAGTAGGACATATAAAATCAATATGAAATGCTCTCACCCGTCTTCCTTCAGTGTTGTTCATCTAGTAGTTGGCAAGGGATTGGTTACGAGGCCACCACGGTGCCGTCGCTGGATGGTCCAGGCTGAGGATCGTCTGGAGGCGACACGGCCGCCTGAGTGGATCCCCCTGGTTGTGGGGCGCGCCGCAGTTGATCATGTGCGACCTTGCGAGGGCGCCCATGATGTCCCACTACTTTCTTTACGAGGTAGCGGTCGTTGTCCAGAACCCTGTGAACTTCGTAAGGAACACTGAACTTTAGATCAAGAGATGTCTGGTTTCTAGGATTGTTTTTAATTAAAACGAAGTCACCTCTTTGAAACCTTTGAATTTTAGCTCGACCTTTGTCAAACCTTGCTTTATCTTTTATAGAAGCCTGTGTCATTTTTTGTTGCACGTGGCGTTCAAGAGCTTCAATGTCAATTAGTGCGTTGTCCAGGTTAACCAAGCTCAACAGTTCTGGCGGAACACAGTTTTGTCGTCGAGTTAATAGTGTAAGTGGGGCTATACCGGTGGTCCTGTGGACTGTGCAGTTGAGGGCGAGTTGAAGGCTTTCCAGCGCTGTGTGCCATTCTGGAGTCTCGTAATTTTTAATCATTACCAGGCCATTCTTTAATGTTGCCATCACTCGCTCGACTTGTCCGTTAGCTCTGCTGACGCCTGGTGCTATGGAGTGTATTTCTATATTAAACATGTCACAGTAGTTTTTATACTCTCCTAAAAATTCTCGTCCTCCGTCCACGATTACCTGCCTTGGAGTTCCAAAAAGATGGATGACTTGCTTCAGGGCTGCAAGAGTGCTATGTTGACTTTTGTCATTAGTATAACGTAACAGCACATATTTTGAGAAAGCGTCTACCGTAACAACGACATACTCTTGTTCGTTTGGAGTTCCCAGCTTTCCCGTGATGTCCATGTGTAGTACTTCAAATGGGACCGCTGGCTTAGCAATAGGGTGTAGTTGTACCTGCGTAGCTCCGGATGTTTGCTTTGAAGTTCTGCACACAATGCAGTTGTCAACGAAGTCTCGTACAGTGGTGCTCATTTTGTCGAAGTGATAAGTTTCTCTAATTTTATGAAGAGTCTTTTCCCAACCTGGGTGTTTGAGAGCACTATGGAAAGTATTGACAAGGCTCCACTGGAAAGACTTTGGCACAACAATAAGCTTTTGCAAACCCAAGACAGCGTCTTGTCGCTCAAATTTAAGAACATTACCTTCGAGATGATATCCGGGCACATTTTCACCATTATGTAGTGCTTCAATGATGGGCCGCAATTGATTATCGCGTCTTTGTTCAATATTTAACCAATCTAGGTTGTTGGTCAGCACGTTGACAGTCAGAGGGTCCGGATTTCGGCTCAGGTAGTCAGCATGCTGCATCCGCTCGCCTTTCCTGTACTCTATTTCAAATTCAAAATTCTGGAGGTAGGCCCACCATCTATGAATGCGGGGCAGTAAGTCCTTTTTATGCTTCGAGGCCTTGAGTGCATTACAATCGGTAATCACCTTAAACTGGCGTCCATAGAGAAAGTGCCGGAAATGTTTGATTGCCCGTACTACAGCCAAGGTTTCGAGCTCGTAAGAAGGGTATCTACTTTCTATGTCTGTTGTACGCATGCTAAAGTAGGCAACTACGTGTTGTCGTCCGTTGATAATCTGAACGAGAATGGCCCCAAAGCCAATACTACTTGCGTCTGTAAATAATTCTGTGGGTTCCCCTTCTTGAAATATCGTTAAGACCGGTGTGGAAGTAAGGTGATGAACGATCTTTTGACGTGCCTCTTCATGAACGTGTGTCCATTGCCATCTAGCGCCTTGTTTTGTTAGTTCGTAAAGGGGGGCCATGGTTCGTGCGAAATTAGGTATAAAGCGACGGAAGTATCCCGCGAGACCGTTAAATTGACGGACCTGTTTAACGTTGGTTGGTACCGGGGCCTTCAATAAGGCTTCGACCTTTTTAGGACTAGGGCGAACTTGACCATTCTCTACTACGTTGCCGAGGTATTCAATTGACCGTTTAAAGAATAGACACTTATCAATATTAACCGAGAATCCCGATTTACGTAACGCTATAAAGATTCTTTCTAGGTATTTGAGACCGGATGAAAAATCGCGGCATTTATTTATTACGTCATCAATATACACTTGAGCTACACTGTCATTATGGGCCTTGTCTGCACTACCGGGGCTCAAAAGAGGACCTAACGCACGGTTAATGCATCTCTGATACACTGAAGGTGCATTACACAACCCGAAAGGCATGGTTTTATACTCAAAAAGTCCGTCAGGAGTAACGAAAGCTGTCTTTTCTATAGAATCGGCTGATACTGGAATTTGGTGAAAGCCGGAGGCCATATCTAAAGTGGTGTAGTATTGACCACCAGCCAATTGGTCTATTTGGTCAGCTATTAGAGGAAGAGGGTAATGGTCACGCACGGTGTTTGAATTCAATTCTCTATAGTCTACGCACATGCGGTCATCACCGTTTTTCTTTTTTACTAAAATAATTGGGCTTGAATAAGGAGACTTGCTTTCTCGAACAATATCATTGTCTATAAGCTCTTTGATAATCATTTTAACTTTTTCCCGCTCGACTGGGCTTAGCCTATAAGGTCGTCGTTCAACAAACTTATCTGGATTCTTTAAACGTATTTCCAACTGACCTGTATTAACACGAGTTCGGGAAAAACCGCGCGTAAAAATATCAGAATATTTATTGAGGAGACATAACAATTGTTCAACATCAGATTCACTGCTTAAATCATGATTAATGTTGTCGAATAAACTGGTTGTTGATCGCATGTGCATGACGCGAGGTTGAGAACATAAGGTAGCGCTATTTTGAGTCACAATTACGGTTAATCCAGTTTCGCTTAAAATATTCGCACCTATCAATACATCTGACGTCATTTCATAATCAGGCAAAATATAAAAGTCTATCTCAACGTTAATATTATCAATGTCACATACCGTTGTTAATATGCCGAGTGAAACTACGGGAAAGGGGCCTATTCCGCGTAAATAGTGCACCGATTGTTGTCGTTTTCCGGGTAACTTATTTGCCACTGATTCGCGCATAACAGAGCATTCTGCTCCGCTATCGAATATCGCATTGATAACTATATCACCTAATCGCATACGCATAGTATTCAAATTTAATTTATTCCTAGTAACCGAATTCACATTAGAAGTAATGTGTTTTTCCCGACGGTAACACGTGTCGAAAGTGTGACCAGATTTTGAGCAAAATGAACAAAACCGATTGTCATTCTGTTTAGGTATTGCCGATGAACTAGGGATCTTTTCATTACTTCGCGTCTCTAAATCTACCGATGTATTTTTATTACGACAATCGCGAGAAGCGTGCCCGGGCTTCTTACAAAATGTACAGTAAGTAGCATTTCGATTATCGATAGAATATTTTTGTCGCTTATTTGGTGGTTGATTAGAGCATTGATAACTAGGACGTTTAACACGAATAGAAGAAGCAACTGAAATTAACTCCGGCACTGAGGTAGCTCTGGCATTCATGAGTTCAATCCGAAGGCGTTCGTCACTTATTGTTCCTATCACCGCTTCTACCGCGTCATTATTATCAAGCTTGTCTCTAGTAACCCGTCTCCACAAAATCCACGATTGCGATAAAAACTCTGCAATATCTTTGGTATGGTCGTAATTGTGTTCCTTGAACTTAAGCACGTCCCGCGAATAACGATTTTCGGGTTCAAAAGTAGTGATAATATTTTGACGTAATTCGTCCCACGTCGAAGTGGTGACGAGCCAGTTGTCGGCCCACAACTTGGCCCGGCCTTTTAGTAAGCTAGTCACTTTCATACGAATGTCATAGTCACAAAGTTCGTAATTAGTTTTAGCTGCAGAAATATGATTACACCACTCGCGGACTCCGACGTTGCCATCAGGATCATATGAAGGTAGAAATATGTCGGTGATTTTAACCTTATCGCGTTGTTTTGACAGTCTTTCACTCATATTTTGCATCATCGTTATCATATGGGAATAAAACTCAGGTGGTACGTTACCGCCCTTTTGCTGCGATTGTTCCTCGTTGGCCGACGTAGTTGATTCACGATCACCAGTGTTCGACTACGACAGCGCACACGATGATTCACCCGGCGCCATTGATTCGCCTTCGCCTTGTTTATCCATCTTGCCGCGCAGCTTGTTGAACGTAAACGAGTGAAGACTGAAAAAAAAATAAAATAATAACGGACAGAGAGGGTAGGTGGATACGCATCCCACTTCTGATGTCGCAATTATGCATGGCGTTAGATTTTTAAAAATAAGCAGAACTGCTGACCCAGTTATGGCCATCAGTCCTGCTATAACTACAACATGTAAAGAATTCATAATTAGGTACCTACATCATAAAGCAATACAAGTTTCACACTTTGATCTAAAATCAATATAGTAAAAGGAATTTTATAAGCAGCCTTAGAGAATTTCAAATAATGAAAACACGTTAAATTCAAATAATAATAAATTTTAATCAATCTGACATAGATTCTACTTACAATGTTTACTCTCCGAAAATCAGCAACAAAGTGAGCTTCCTCGCTCGAATTACACCTTTTATAACCTCGTTCATTAATCACAAAAACACTACTACCGCCAAATGAATGAATTATTTTGACATATTTACTATCGAAATCGACTAATTAAATTTGAGACTGTTATTATTTACAAACAAAATCATTTTAAATTAATTAAACATTTTAAAGATAATAAAATGATGATTGGATAATCCTCGCGGCGACATATATATTGTCTATATTGTGCATTATTTCTATTTCTTCAACATTTTTATTTAATGTGGGTTCGAATTTTTGTCAGATATTGCGATACGTCACCGGGTTTCATGATCTGAAAAAATAAGAAAAATTTATCATTTTCAAAGATCAAAACATTTTCTTTATAGTGAATATATCAGAGAGCAGACTTAGTGGATGTTTGCGGTGTGAATGGAGCGCGCCTTCTGCGCCTGCGCAGGTTGGGTTCAACAACACATGCGCAAACACTATCAGTGAAAGTGCATGGATTTATGACATTTATTATATTAAATATAAATTACTTGCTGGAAGATTTGTGATGAAAAACTTTATCCTTAATTTTTAGTTGTCATTGTTGCGAAAATTTGTGTGAAAAGTAAAAAAAAAGTTACAGATATGAATTAAAAATATATTATTATTAATTTTGCTATACAATATAATGAATTGTTAACACCAATTTGTAAAAGTTGTTATAGTTATCCAACCTCCATGCAATACTTTTATAAAAATACTAAGTTTATTTTGCTATAAAGGAAAAATTTCATAGTATGAGGCGATAAACGATTTGACTAATCGTGTGTTGGTCAGCTATCGGCACTACATTGCGTTGCTGTTCTTTTCTAGATTATAGGAATTGAGGAAGGGGTGAAGAGATGAGTCTAGAATTCCACACTGGCATTCCTCTAGGTTGACCGCAATCACAATATGAAGTAGTTTCACGTCGGTTTTCTATAAGGCCGTAGTGTCACTCCAGTCGCGCCGGTGTCGAAACATGGTTCTCCAGCACTACAAAATATGACACTAATATTCAAAACATACTTACGTAAATACACAAATATATGTGTAAGTAAATATGTATGTATATCCTTTAATTGGTACATTGCAACACCTGGTCATCTTCTCGACAGCTCCTCAAAACAAATCAACATCGTTACGTCTTAACCTTTTCAAACAACAAACGTGTGTACGTTCACTAATTCATTGAGGAACCTTGAACGTATGAGACAATGGCAGTTCACTCCTCCGGAATCGAACCCACGATAGTACGACTACAGTTTGTAGGGACTTGAGACTTTTGAGTGTAATCTTTTAGGGGTTTGTCGTTTCATAAACTGTTTAGAAGATACTAATACATAATATAATGAATGTCAAAGTTTTTTGAGTCTGTATTGGTGCTTGATACTTACTTCGTTAAAAGAACTGAATGGATCTCAATGATATTTGGACAACATGGGTGACAACGATAGCAGGAGCTCGATATTTTAAAAACTGTTATGTTATCAAAGATAATTGCTGCAGTAGTCGTTTAAGGAAAGACGAATATAATGATCACTACGAAAATAAATTTCAAATTGAAATTCACGAAAATGTTTCAATGTAATTTCTGAATTTTCACCAATATGTTTATGATTTATTCAAATTGTATGGGTGGTAAATCTAATAATACGAAAAAGAAGTTTATGAGGCCTCATTTCTGGAGATGCTTGTCACTTATAATTTGTGTCGTACGAGTTTGTAAGAAATTATAGTTTATTTCTAAAACCCTTCACAGGACCTAGTCACAGTTGTTTCTTTAGAAGTAAATAACGCTACAAATATATAGTATGTAATAAAGCACCTGTTTAGAATTCCATCTTATTGTACTCACTAATGTAAAAGGCTTGAGGCTTCTAGCCAATTTACAGTTTGTGACATTTCAATACTAAATATACAAAGCATTTGAATTTATTTATACCTTATTGTTTTAAATAAGTAAAACGCTTTAGAAGGCTGTCTTATGTTTAGTCTAATTATAGACCCAAAGGTTTTCCGACCAGGATTGTAAGTGCAAGCACATTGACCTATTCCTATTCAATCCCTAAATGTCCGAAACCTTCATCCTGATGTAACGGCAACGCACTCGTAACTTTGCTGGCGTTGCATGCATCCAGCTTACCATCTGCTAGCTCGATTGTCGTCCTATCACAAAAAAGTCTTCGTCTTTTTTTACCCACCAAAATTAAATTAACAGTCTTCTATCCAAACTTAACAAATTTATCTTATTAATCAATCCAGGCCTACCTCGATCACATCAATCGTAACTGAGTCACCGTGTCATCATTTCACAACGAACACCCACAGATGCGCATGAGTTAAGTAACCTCGGTTAATCAGTGCGCCGTGTGACTCATTGTTGGAGGCTGTCTGATATCTACCATTTGGAGAAAACTTCTAAGTCTTATAGTCAAATAAAATTTTTATTTTATATCGAGTCATTAAAATGGGGATTCGTGACTGAAGTTTGGCCAAAAAAAAAAGAATTTTTCGAATTGAAACTATATGGTAAGATGACCATTAATGACAAACTGACCTCAATTTTTTTTTCAGCTATCGAAACACACTTAATGACTTTGGTTAAATATACAGTATGTAAAACACAATAGTGTCTATAATTAATTTTGTCAAAAGGCAAGGGGTCAAGTCAAGTTGATATTTTTTATTATTTCAAATACATCTAAACAGTAGAAAATATCCTAAATATGCAGTGGCTTTGGCATGTAAAGGGTCTATATAAGTCTACACAAAAAGGATAAATTTACCAAGATACTCCTAATCTTAGGGCGTAGCAGCATTTTCTGAACGAAAATAAAGTATACAGATTGAAGAGGTTCCCATCAGCAGAGTAACCTATTATTATTTATTTGTCGACGCTTAACATATGCTGTCAAAACTAGATCGTCTCAATATCTCGCCGTTACCATAATATTTGTGAGTTCCATACCTTACACGAATCGATCTGTTCTATTAAGTAAATGTTCATGGGAACATGGTCGGTTATCACCAGTGACTAGCTAGAATTAAAGTTTCATAAATATTATTAGTACAGTACCTTTATTCAACATTGGCCATTTTGTAGCCATACATCACGAAGTTACTGACTGATGATCTCCCTTTCTCCAACTTTTAAGAATTTAGAATATAATGAATTTAAAAACATATGCCATCTGCAATTTTGCAAATATTTAAGACGCTCTTGTAAAAGGTCAAAACAGTTGCCCTCGGCCCAAATTCAGAGAACAAGTAAATTTATATTATCAACAAACTGATTCTATTGTTCTTCGGGTTTCTAAATTCGTATCACATGTCCAAAATTAGAGCATTGAGTGGTAAAACATGCGCATGCGCAAATGGCAGAAGTTAGCACATCCTACGTCCTCTGTTTTGTGCTAGTTCGGTGCTCGTGTTGACTTTTTACATTTGTGGTTGAAACACTGCTGATGTTAATGTTGTTTCACTTTCTCCTTGTTATGAGGTGATTTTACACTGGTGTGAATAGTGAGTTACCTACTTGGTTGGTTGAACATTTAGAAAACAACCTGTTGACATTCTATTGCAACTATAATAAGTGGAAGAAGAAGAAGTGGAATGCTTCTGGTCTCACAGTAAAACAGCCACAGCGTTGGTGGTTCGCCGTGTGGGGGAAGTTCCAAAATCTCGAAAAGGTCGGCAACGCACTCGTAACTTCTTCTTTGTTGCCGGTGTCCATTGCTGGCGCTGATTGGTTACCATCAGGTAATCCGTCCGCTCCTTTGACGTCCTATCACATAAAATAAAGATACATATAATAGTTTTTTAGTTTTTTCAGTTCAGGGTCACTCCCATATGTCGGGTATAAATCCCAATTGGGAATTTGGAAACATGTCAGAAAACAATACTACTTTGTCTCATACAAGAATCGAAGCTGACAACCTTTGCGCGTACGAGCATCCCACCAGCGAGGTTTCTAACCAATAAGCAGTAGGTAGAAGAATTTGACTAGCTAAATATATAAGTACTGATATTATCATAAAACATAATATATGCAGACATTAGTATTACTTGACGTGCTTGTATCCTGTTGAACAATACGTAGCGTTAAGTAGCGGGGTGCGGGGGCAAAAGGCGCGGGTCGCGGGGCGCGAGGTATCGTCACTACGTGCTCTCAAATAAAGTAAGCCTTACACATTTGGAATGTGCTATAATTCTGTAGAGACACCAAACTTTTGTTTGGATAAAACTAATACAGTTGATTTAAAAAATCAAGAGGTTTGTTGGGTGAGCGAAGTCATTTGATGGTTCTTCTCCTCACAAAGTGTTAGAAGATTATTCAAAAATTAAAAAATATGTGCGTATTTTTGTAACATTATGTTATAAAAATATTAATCCTGAGCCCTTGAACAAGGCACAGATCCTAAAAGTTTAGTTAATCATACGGCTGTTAAAGCAACATTATGTACATAATCTGTGTCACATAGAGCAGATAGAAGAGTTTGTATTAACAATCCCTAGTACCATAGAAATGATAAGAAACGAGCGGCCTTATACGTATGCCTTTGAAACTAACGGAAATTTTGGACTAATTAAAATAATAGTATCTTTATGTGGAACAAGACGTACGTAGGTACCAACTAAGCCTCAGTCGGGGTTGCGGGGTAAAAACAAAACAGGAGAAGGAACAGGGCGGAGAGGGGGGCTTTTTATAAAGCAAGAGTCTGACACGAAAAAAAAGGTACCAACTAAGGCTATTTTTAATATTAAATATGGTTATACATTGTCAATTTATGTAATTTCCTTTTATCGCTTTCACAATAATTCTGTTGTTCGTAATTAAATTAATGGATAATAAATCTTTTAGTTAGCGCTTGTGTAGTTGTAATGTGTTAACTGACGCCTCAAGCGACGTTTGTACTACTCGAAACAAACTGCTTCGAGCTGTACATTAATATAATTTATTGATCTTTAATCATTACAATTTCGCAATAATTTGTCGTGTAAAGATGTGTTTTTCAAGATATTCTTCATTTTTTATTTTGATGTGTTTTCTTTCAGGTGTGGACGTATTATTTTATAAACCCGAGAAAGACAGAATATACTAGAATACTTTTTATTATACACCATAGTAATTAAAAATACAGGAAACAAAAAATACTTAAGACGGCAAGTGCATTTGACGCTATCATCGCTGAAAAGCAATTTCTTCCAGGCAACCTATGGATGGAGTTAAACTGAAGAAGAATATAATATAAGCAGTATACGCCGTACATATATGTTCATCAAAATGAGTCAAAATGACTTGGGTAAGGATATACAGAATAATTAATAAGTAGAATAGAAATAAATACTACAAATAAAATATAACGATGATAGCATATAGGATATTATAGTTAATCATTAAATAAAAAATAATCAAATAGAAAATACAACTATTTTAAGATGTCCATATAGTTGAAATTGTCAATCTTGTGACAGTCATAAAATATGTCTTGCAAAGTCACGTATCCTTATAAATCTGGAGAAAGCAAAGTGTGTGGTTTAAACTTGGCAACATCTAAACCAGATCTTGGCATCGGCATCGCCAGGAACTAAAGTAGTATTAAAGACATTAGTAGGACTATTGCCAATTCAAAACCATTTTTCACTAGTACTATCTACTAAACAGACAAACATACAGAGTTTATGAGCTATATATTTTCAACAAATCGGTGTTTAGTTCGGTATTGGTATAACCGCAACATGTGGTCACCGTCGCGTTGCGCGTGCGCCGCCTGTTAAACCGCAGCGCCAACCGCGCACGCGCTGTAGCGATATCGATATGAATTTAAATCGGATTAAGTACAACGATGTTTTGTGGAAGCGTTTGTGGTTGTGTTTCGGTGTTGAGGTGACTTTTTTTTTGTTTTACGTTTTCTTTGAGGTTTTCATTAATAGCGCTAAGGCTTTTATTCTTTTTAGGCAGGTCTACTAGGATATACTAGGCAGAAGCAACAATAATCATCCCACTGATAAAACTAAATAGTGTAGGGCAGACATCTTTCAAATAATAATGGTATAAATAAATTAGGTAGAATAAACCAAATTGCAAAGTACCTAATCTTTATCAAAAACTCATTCAAGGCGTTGTAATTATCAGTATCTCCCTACTATAAGGGACTGAGGTAGTAAGGCTATAGTATTTGTTTAGGGGTATGCATATCCTGATCCCATTACGGCCGAAGTCCAGCCAGAGTTGCGTGTGCAAATGATATAACGTGGTAGATTCTAACACGTCTTAAAAAGAATATCCTATTTAATTACATGAAATGTAACCTATACTGGGGCAATGGTATCAACTGTCAACGGTCTTAGTCAACCACATATTGACATGACGTGCCCAGATTAAACATAGGTGTCGCTAGCATCGACAGGTGGCCGGCGCAGGAGCAGCGAGGCATGCTAATACACTAGTGTTTACCTTTATCTTATACGTCGTCCATGTAAATATTCAATGTAGGTTTGGACGATAATAAGGTGGTGTTATGAATCATATTTCTATATTTCTACAGCGTTACAGTTATGAATCAAAGTATTGTGTTTTTTTTATGAAATAGGGTAGAAAGTCAGAGGACGGATTACCTGATGAAACCCATGTAACACTAAATCTTAGGATTTTAAAGATTTTGGGGTTGGCGAAGTATGCAGGAAGGCAAAGCAGATGGCCTCCGGTAGCCTTGATTTTCTGTGAGCACGTGGTATCACTCCGATAGAGCCAGCCCATTCGTGCCAAAGCATGGCTTTAAAACTATAGCTTTTTAAAAACATTAAAATGCAACGAATAACAACTTACCTACAATTTGTCTAGCTTACATTA
Organism: Spodoptera exigua; assembly: GCA_902829305.4. Classification (NCBI taxonomy): domain Eukaryota; kingdom Metazoa; phylum Arthropoda; class Insecta; order Lepidoptera; family Noctuidae; genus Spodoptera; species Spodoptera exigua. Next base: position 13,638,672 of record LR824619.2, on the reverse strand, counting down.
TCCTTTTGTCGTACGAAACAAAAAGTCAGAGGTCCCTTAAGAGTTGCCACATCATGCAAAGAGCAAACAATACAACCAGAGCCTATTACTTAACCTCCGACCTCATTTTTCTTAAGCATCCAAAACTAGTGCAAGGCGTTAATGAAACAAAGATGATTTATGGTAACCCTAGCGTAGGCGCTTGCGCACAGATTATCAAGTTACGGATAATTTGGTGAAATAATAAGTACGCCCCCGTGCCGTGGTGTAAGGGCGCGTGGGATGTAAGTACACTTGCGGCCGAAAGTAGCGGGCTTTTGTGTACCTTTGGGATTTTGTTAAATTTTGTAATGGCCTATTACGTTTGAAGTGTAACTGGACTACTTTTTGTTTTGGAAAGTCATGAGGTTCAGATTTATTTTCTCATGATTAAGAATAGACTTGACAAGAAAGTTTATTGTAAAAACAAATATGATAAATATACGGTTTCAACATATTTTGTTTACGATGGCAAAAATAAGATTTTTATTAAACAAGTATGTTTTGTAATAGTTATAATTGTTCTTTTAAGTTATGGAATGTATTTATGCTTGGAGTCTCTCTGATGGATCGTAATCGAAACGAGGTGATCCGACAGAGAAATAAAGTTGTCACTGCCACTTCAGTTTGCTAATCCTGAGCTTGGGCTATCCCAAAGGATTAGCAAACTGAAGTGGCAGTGAACAGGTCACATTTGTCGAAGATCCGATGACCGTTGGAGTAGAGTAGTTCACTGGAGATCAGGTCTACGACGACAATAATCGTAGTGTGCGGTGCCGTCCAGTTGGGTGCACTGATGATATCCGCAGGGTGACTAGCAGGTTGCATGAAAAGAGCTAAACATCCAGCTCAGTAGCGTTAGGTGGGCCTATGTCCAGCAGTGGACGAAATCAGGCTGATGATGATGATGATGAATGTATTTATATATTTTTTCTTATTTTTCTTTTATATAATTTTCAGTGTCGTTGTCAAACGAATTAATGCTTAATAAATAACAATTATTTGATTTGTGACACAAAAATATATTAATTAAATAAATAAAAAGAATCGTCTCCACTTCTGTCCCGACATATACTAACCTACAAAATATTAATAGCAAGTATTATTAGATAAAACGCATTACGGCACAGAACTTTATTAGTTTTGATGAGCCTCCTCAAATATTTTGATAGTGAATTATTTATTGCTGCGATACTCAGTTACTGTGATAGTCATCGGTTCAGTAATTAAGTGATATTTGATAATAATATTAATGACGTCAGGATTAAGTTACACCTGTTAAAGGTTATATGAGTTTTTAATCGTTGATAATTATTTTAATTTGGATCTTTGGTCAGGAATTTTGTAGGAAAATATGTAGCATTCAATTATATGCTTAATTTATTACATATAGTATTTTATCCCGTTATGTGAGGATCAAAGTTTTTTCTTTTTGTGGTTCGTGTGTTTGATTTCTGAATAGTATAATTATGTTAGCTTTTTAAATTATTTCTTGCCAATGCCATAATATTGGACAGCATCAGTACGATTAGAATTAGAGAAAATATGTTGTAACTTATACGTACTTTATAATTAACCAAAATTACATTTAATCATAGTTAATATGTGTATCAATTAAGTTCAGTCCATTACAATAGGACCACAATCACAAAACGTGCATGTACCTACCTAAACAAACTGACTTGTTTAATTCTGATTTGTCTCCTAAGATTGAGCTTTAAAAATTATACATTCCGATAGAGCGACTACAAAAAAACTAGTGCTACTTAAAAAACATCCAACATATTATGACAGACAGACTTACAAATCTGTGCACCATAATAGGGCAACCAAAAAAAAATAACAATCCTATTGAAACCGCGCTTCACTCGTCAGGCTTGCATACAATGCATAAAGAAACATTAGTTTGTCACTTTACCAATTTATATTTACACACCATTCATTTAAAATACCACCTTAAAACCTGGACATAAAGTACACATAAGTTACTCCTTAATATTGTATTCAAAATATTACTCCTAACGCGACAAAGTTAGAATTTGCAGTTGCATAATTTTGGTTCGGGAGTAAAGTTGACGCGTTGTCAGTTTTTGTGGCCGCAAATATATGTTTGCAAATGAGTGAGTTTGTGACTTTGCCAAGTGGAGACAATGAGTCGGTACACATAAATATAGTTTAGACGTGAATGTAGGAAAGTTTAGTAGAGGAATCATGGAGAAGTAACTTTCCTTTTTTTGGGGGGATAATCATCTGAAAATCATTGATGAAAGGGACTGTTACTCACTAAAAACGCTCCCGTTCTTTCTACTGCTCCAGGCTAAGGCCGCGGTACCCTATAGCGCTTGACCATCGAGCAGAAGTAAGTTTCCTAACATTTGATTTTATACATGAAAAATATACATACACAATAATTACACAACACAATATTTTTAAATATATCTACTTTTTCAACTTTCTATGTCAATAAGCACAATAACTACTTGTTTAATTTCAATAAGATCAATATTTTAACGCATAGAATACGTATATAATATACTAAGATCTAATTAAAAATTACCACATCACCACCGTCGTACATCGGCTGGCCCACATTCACTCGCATCGTAATTAGTCTGCGCACACGCAGGACAGTAGCCGGCCTAACTGCATTATACTTTAAGTAGCTGTCGGTGGGTACTTAATGTACTTTGAGAGAGCTGTGCCCAAGACTCGCCTAGTAAGTAGTTAGTTCTACTGCGGAGATTTTGTTAAAAGTTTTTTTGTCTTGCTAATTTGGAAAGTGACAAAAACGGTTCTAATAAAAAATAAGTTAGATCAACATGTTTCGAAAAAGTCACAAAATGTTGCTGAAACGCAATTTAAGTACGAAAATTTTTCGATAGTTTGATCTTGATTATAAGGCAGGATTTCAGAGAAACAAAAAAAATGAGGATATGGAATTTTACTTTTCATTGTTTATTTCTATTGGTGTAAGCTTAAAGTCCTTTAAACATAAAAAGAGGTATCTTGTGATTATTGGGATCAATACATAAAATTATAAAAATATCGTAACAGAGAAAGAAACAGTCAAATATACCCATCCCTCTCCACTCAAACCATCTCATTTCTCAACCCATTTGTCTCTGTAGGGTGTGGGTGTTGTTATAACACTCCACCGTAAATAACAATTAATACGTGGTTCCACTAAGTGACGTCGCTATCTTATCTTAAACAGTAACATTTAGATTCACCTAATGCTAATGAGCATAAAATTAAATCTTTGGAACGTTACCTTTAGTTGACGCATCAAATTTAATACGAAGTTAGTGTAATTGTGTAGGGTATAATTAGTTGTATTCTATTTTATAGAAAACTGGTTTTAAGGTTATCCTACATTTGTAAGTTTTGTAAAAATAACAAATTATTTCCAGATACAAAACTTTCCACCGTTTTGCGGTGGATAATCCCAGCTATTCCACCGAAACGTTTCGCTTTATATTTTTAATAAGAACAGCTATTGATTAAGCTATTAAGCTTTGATGATCGCGTCGTTGTGGCCCGGGGATTAAGGCACTCGCTTCTCATGCATGAGGGTATGGGTTCGAAACCTGGCAACTAATAATGTAAATTTACGAGTTGTATGTTCTACTTATGATTACTGAAACACAATGGTCGATAAAGGAAAACATCGGGAGAAAACTTGGACTTATAATATCTAATTATAACATTGAAAGCGCCCGCCTTGAGCAAGCATGGTGATTAATGCTCAAGCCTTCTCCATGTGAGAAGAGGCTTTTGCTTAGTAGTGGGTACTTATAGGCTGATGATGAAAGATTGGAATTATTCCGACAGACTATTTTTGAAAACTCTAGCAAATATGATAAATGTTTCATTTTAGGATTATTAATTGCTCCTGAAGTATCTTAAGTTCGTGGGAAAGGGTGTTCAGCAGATTTTGATTAACTCTCAGACGTGAGACGTATTACACAGTTAAGACAAATAACTTGAACCTTCAACTTTTCGTCTTCCTATTCATATCGTAATTAACATCTTAATTAATGATTCTAGATGTACTGAGAATTGCAATCAGGAGCAGAATTTATGAAAGTAATTTAAGTTCAGATTTAACTTATAAATAATTATACATCGATACTGACATAGAAATATTGATAAATAAATAAATTTTATTACACTTTCAATGTGGAAGGAGAAAAAGATATAAAAATTTGTGTTTGATTTCAAGTGTATTATTAAAATTTGTAGTTGATTAGTCAAGTACATTGACTTACAAAAAAACTTCAACTATGTAATGTATTACATACCTGAAGACAAAAATAGTGTATATAAAACAAAAGAATACTGGTAATTCGTCACCATGATCCGTTCATTGACAATATGATGTGAATGACACGAGCTTCATAGGAGTGGAGTAAATGAAATACCAAGTTTATAAAACAATGCCACCGTTAACCTGCGCCTATAGAAGGTATACATACACACGTATATATTATATGTATATAGGATAATATATGTAAAACGCAACGATTCTATAATAGTCCTACACAAGTGTCGAAAGACCAATAATAATATTATTTTCAACAACAAAGATCATCGCCACTTTGCAAATCGTGACACGAAGCCTTAATAATAAACTGATAGATTGTACAGGAAGGTGCAGAAGTTTCACTGGTTTCTTAAATGTTTTTTTTTTTTATAGTATGTATATATCGGTAAACGAACAGACGAATTACCTGCTGGTAAGCAATCAGCGCCGCCCATGGACACCCGAAACACCAAAGTTGCAGGCCTTTTAGGGATTAGGGTTTCAAATATTTAAGGATCGGGAAGGAATGAGAGAAAGGCGAGAGGGATTGGGTATTATTATTTTGCTCAAATAAATCAATAAAAAAAAATCGCTTAAAAATTTTAACATCATGTTTTTTTGCTTACCATCAGGTAATCCGTAGCTCGTTTGCCGACTTATTTACATTAAAAAAATAATTAAAGCCACTCGATGTAAACAATGTATACCTAATAATTAAACGATACTTTGAGGGTAAAATCTTAGCTAAATTAATTAACTAAACAACAACAACATTGTTGTACAGAATTGACCTTCTGATAGCTCTTTTCTCTAATGTCATGTATTAATAACTAAGCCTTAGGCCCGACGTCGCCCGGATTTTTCCATTATTTTTACTTTATTATAATGGCTTCATTTGAGCCGTGATCTGAAATGTTTATGTGAATTTAGTAATGTTTAGTTTCTAGGTAATCGTAGGAGTGCTAAGTATTCTAGTGATTGTGCCTTGATTTAGTGTGTCTGCTACTTATGTATATACTATATATGAAAAAATATGGAGTCTTAAAGTCATTGTTTTTTTCTTCTAATCCTTTGCTGACAGACAGCATTTCACATTAGTCACACTACATCATCACATTTCATTAGCAATTCACCATAATACCACATGTGGTATTATGGTGAATTCCTTGAAAGCCGTTCCATAAATTAAATTTACCCTGATTATAGATTCCTAGTGTATTACACTTATGTTTCTTAGCCTATATGAAAGTTTTCCATAAAATGATTATTCAAAATGAACTCTAAGAATACTTTATCAATGTCGTTAATCATATAATTGGCGAAGCTAGCGGTACTGTACTCGTACCTCTATTGTTTAAACGTCATGTCAATAAAATCAATAACGCGTTGACGTCGACGTGGGGCGTACAGGAAAATTTTCATTGTTTATCGTCCGTATATAAATAAAATATCGATCGTATTGTATTCCGAAATTAGAGTATATTTTATTATTTTCAAGAAGTGAAAAGACCTTATATCGCTCTCTCTTTCTCTCTCGGCTCTCTACCACTTAAGAAATAAAAAAAAATATAATTTAACGTTGCACTGTTTTCGCATGAAACTATAAAACAATGAATTTCCATTTTAGGAAATAGTCCATAAAATATTACTTTTACGCGTCAAAACTGTTTTGTTTTATTTAATTGATTGAAAAGTTTAATGTGGTGTTTTCTGGTTCTTCAAAGTCAAAGTCATAATCATTTATTACAATTAGACCCATACAGGCACTTTTGAACGTCAAACAAAATTTTTAAGATATAAAGTGTAAGTCTGTCGATCAGTCCTCTTAGTGAAGCTATTTGCTCGCTCCAAAGTGTAGATTCCGGTGGAGAAGAATGAGCAATAAACTCCATGGTTACTCTTTTTAAATCAGTGTCACATAAAGATTTTTTGATACATTATTTAGTTGGTTTGATTATGTGAGAACAGTGTAACGTTAATATACAGAGAAACATAAAAAGAAAATAACCTTAAGGACAATAGACAGTCCGGAGCTGACCAGTCCCAATTGACGGCGCCCGTTCACGAACATGACACGTACACCAGCATTACCCAACTCAACCATATTATAGGGAATCGAGCGATTCAGTGACCGTTCCACCGCCAATGTGACCTTTGAGTGAGCATGACAACTTTACTCCAAGCTGACATAAGGTCCGACATTCTGCTTATCTGACTAACTGTAATAGGTTACAGGGCACTCACATTTACGAATTTATCAAGTTTAACAATAAAAATGGCATGGTTACAAATTTACAAAATCTAAGAAGTTCCGTTCAAGCAAAAATCCACTAGAACAAAAACAAACTTAAACCATTACTATTGATTTATAGGCATACTCATCAGACAACCTTATGGTAATCTAGAGTATGGTAGGTTCAATATGGACAATATAACGGTAAATTTAAATTGAGCGACTTAAATCTATACCTAGTTCTGGAAATGACTTCTCCCTCCCTTGGCGGAGGTAGTCAGTAAAAGTCTCTTTTACTGACTACAAACTACCCTTTTTCTTCTCCTGCTCCGAGTCATTTTTTTGTAGGGGAAATCATCAAGTGACTTCTTTCGCCCAGGGAAAGGTGAGACTCTCACTGACTAAACCCTTTCCTTCTTCTGCTTTAGGCTGAGGTCGCTGTACCCTATTGTGCTTGTCCCGCAACCCCGGCTGAGTATCCGCCCTATAGGGCTCTGTCTATTGGAGTCGGGGCTGCGGCACATTATTACGCTTGCACTACTAAGCATGCCAAGTAGCCTATCTTTTCTACAAGAATAAAATTTAATAATACCGTGTTATTTATCCAAACTAAGTGATTTGTATGATAACATTATCATTGTAATAAGTATTAACATTAAGTGTCGACGAATTACCAGCATAATAAGTTCCTGTGTACTCAGTCAATCAGTATGCTAGTACAGACTGAGCCCAAATTTTCGGGAAACGCACAACCGACAATTTTTTTTTATTAAAAAAGGCGTTTTAGAATGTTTGAAGCGGTTAGTGCATGACTCATGCTGATTTGTACGTTAGTAACTTTGTCTATTGTGCAAAATATTTAGAAGTCTAACTTTAGATATTATAAGAAACTTATCAAACAAAAGAAAAGTAAAAAATACCTATATGAGGCTACAAAACGAATGATTTCTTTTGTCCAAAACTTACAGCAGAGTTTTGTTAATAATATTAATAACTACATAATTATTAAACTAAGAAAATGATCGCCCTTCGAAAAGACACATTTCAGTTTTACTTACTTTATTCTTATGTTAGTCGTAATTTAAGAGTTAACAGTGATAACTCTTAATTAGTCGAGTTAACAAGTAGTACTACTTATTTTCCGTCATAAAAAAATATAAACAATTTCTGCCAGTTGAATTTTAAGTTTTCTTACATTTTTACAAGTTTTTCGATAAAGATGTATGATAATAGTGTCTTAAAAATGAGTAGGTCTACTGTTTCCTGTTACGTAGTGTAACCTAGTTTGTGTAGGCACCTAGCGTCTGCCTAGCACTAAATCTTTATACGACGCACAATGATGTCACACTGGACCGATACCTTTTGAATTCAGATGTCGTATTCCAGTAAGCGGGTGTAAAATAGGAACTGAGAGCGTTTCTGGACTTCTATAAGCGCTAAACTAAAACTACATTGATTCAACGTACACAATAAATAAAATGTTATATAAAAATATCTGTCAAATATTTTTCGGGGCAATAATTATTTATTGATAAGGGACATAGTTTAGTATTGTCCTCGGGAATTTTTATTTATTCATTGCCAAATTAAAAAGTTTATATTATTGTCTTATGTATATCCTGGCCAGATATTTTATTGCAATGTAAATTCATACAACTTTCTAGGTACCAATATTTTGTCTGGATACGGTAATTAAAATTAAAGCAAATACACAGTCCTCGAAGTTTTGTATATTTTAAACATTTCTTGATCTTTCAAATCGCTCCTCTCATGAACTTAGTCCACCCTCAACAACGACACACATTGACAACAAATCAATCGCGCACGCGCCACCGTTTGACATGTATATGCGCAAACGCACGGAATGTCGATCAATAAGCGCACAGCCACTAAAAATAGTCGGCTCACTGTTGTTTGAGCAAATTGTATATTTTACAGCATAGTTGCTTGCCATCACTCCTTGTGGATGTTTCCTTATAAAAAAAGATGAGTTTTTAGAGTTATTTCTTATATTATTAACTCTGTGCAAAATGGCTAGCTCTCGGCTTTATCATCCAGTCCCGAAAGTTTTTTTACCCGACTACGTTTGTTATGTGACAGGCTGGCAAATGAGCATACAGATTACTTAATGGCAAGCAATCAGCACCACCTATGGACACCCGCAACAATAGAGGAGCTACGAATGCGTTACTGAGTTTTTGGTGATTAACTATATATTATAACAAATTCATAAAGATGTAACAATATTAGTGAATCAGAATTAAGAATCAGAATCAGAATTTTATTAGCCATAAATGTAGGTACAGTATAAGATGTACATAGGTAATTATATTATGAGCTCAGCTACATTTTACCTTACGGCGTACTAATTATTACAATAATTAATAAAATATTTAAATAAAAAAAAATGTCAGCAATTAAAATCAGTTACAATAATAAAAAAATAATAACAAATATACAGTCTTAAAAAATATTAATGTATGTCATATTTGTAATGAATAATTTCAGTCATTCGTATCTAAAGTGACATCATTCAAAAAGTCCTTTACTGAATAATATTTTTTTTTATAAGCAGTGCTGTTAACTTAGATTTAAAAATGTAAACCATATACTCCTTAAAACTATGAGGTATTTTATTGTAAATAACCGGTGAAAAGTAGTACTTCATCATTTATATGTGAATCTATAATAATGACGTCAGAAGCCCGTGTCAATCCACTTCTAGGTTATGTATTTACTCTAAATAAGAAGGGGTTCGAATCAAAACATACAAAAATAATAGCAGTAGATGGAACTAGGAGTTTTTTTGAGAGAAAAATCATCCTATGACTTCTGCTGCCCTGTGTGGGGCGAGAAGCAGTGTTTGACTCTTTCTGACTAAAACCACCCCGTTCTTTCTCCTTCTCTGGACCGAGACCGCCGTACATTATTATACTTGGAACTACGACCCAGGTTGATCGTTTTAAAGGTTCCAGTTCTTCAGAGGATCCTTGGTATGAGAAAAGTAGCCAAAGGGATGAATGTTTCCTTTCCTGCTGTAACTGTGTAAGTAAAGAGGGATAATTTGCAATAAGTAAAACATTTTCCGTAACACTTAGACACAAGTATCGCGACACGCAAAACTTGCAAATCATTTAGCTATCACAAAAGTTGTTATCTAATCATCGGTTGGTGAACAATTTCGATCGCAAGCGACCGCGACCGCGGCCGTGGGAATGTGAGGTGCGCGCGCGCATTATCTCGCGCGATCTCATCTGATAGCGGAGTTATCTGGCACGATCTGCGCACGAGTCGGTGCTGGGCCAGGTGACTATGTTCTCAAGTGAAATGGGGATACGTCTTGGTTGTTCTTTTAAATGGTTTGTGCAATAAATAATAAGGAACATTTTGAACCTTTCCTTCACATCGCCTCATTTAAAACAATGGTCGTACAAAGACAAGTAATTAACAAAATTATTATTAAAACCAATAAATGTTTCTACAGAAAGTTTGCTATTCAGCATTAATTACAAACATATTTTTCAAACGAATTCATATAATGTATTGTTGAGGGTCAAGTCAAAAGACTTCAACGCGCAGTCATGTTGGACGATACACTATAATATAACTAGAAAGGGCTTACTATTTTTGTTTAAAAAACTGTTGCTTTAATTTTTAAGAGTTTTCAATATTTTTTGGTAAGATCTACATTAATATGTAATGCGTAAAATAATAACTGTATAATATACCTAAACATTGAAACAAAAAGGTTTTATAGGTATGGAAAAAAACTATATCCTTACCTTAAAAAAAGTATACCTCTATTTACCACCATATTCTCCAACAATATTTCGCTCATGGGCACAGTAGTCGGGGGCGAGTGTTGGCGACGCTAGCGCCCTCACCGCTGTTTTAATCGTGATTTTAGATTTTAAATGGACACGTAGAGATTCATTGGTTCGTTGAATGGGAGATTTTCGGTCTCAAAATGATTTGTTATAATACATGGGATATTTTTTAAGGTTGGATACGTAACCCATTATACTTTTCGGCAGAAGCGTTTCCTGAAAATTTTCTCCATGATTAGAAACCAAAGCACGATATGACCAATAACAATCAGGTGGTTTATGGCGTTTTATGCGACTGAGAGTTTATTTATTATTTATTTATTTAATCATGAACAATTTACATTGTATTTGATGTCAGTATATGATAAAAATTTGCATGCAATGTAATAAAAATAACAGAAAAATAAAACAGTAAAACATTAACACATAATACAAAAATAACATAGAAATTAAATAAAATTGCATTTACAAAAATATTAAATTGGAAATAATTAAATTATAATTCATCGAATGTGTACAAGTTTCTCGCTAACAGCGAGTAATACTAATGTGTTTTCATCATCAGTGTATAAGTATCAACTTAGCAAAGGCTTCTACTCACACGGAGAAGATTTCAGCATTCATTTCATTATGATTTTATAATTATAACTTCAGATTTCATCACGATATTTTCCTTCGCTGTTGGTATGTCAGCTGTATCTAAAATAAACTCAAAAAGTTTATAAAACTCAAAAATCTATTGTTATTTTGGTACTAGTAAGTACTGGTACTGAGATTACTTTTCCGCGTGGAAAGCAGGCCTAACTAATAACCTCTGAGCTAGCGTAACTTTTGCGAAATACATGGGAGTGGTCGTCAATGTGGTATTACTTTTACTTATTTTGTTATTTAATTGCTTTTTTTAAAGAATTTTATTCCGTATAATTCTACAATAGGATTTTTGGGTTATCATATTCTAAATTTATAATATTTAGGTAACCTATAGAATTAGTAGAACCAATTATACAAAAACATTATCATTGGCAGATATAAAAGGAAAAACAATAAAAACTAATCTGTTCTGACAATAAGGGTTTTTATCGACTTCAAACAAAGCAATCGGTTCATTATTCATTAATTAGAGGTAAGCTATTATCGATATCTACGTAAAAAAGATCGATTTCGGTAAAAAAACTTCAAAATCGATCATCTTTCCGTATAAAAATATTCGCTAAAATTAATTTAACTAAGTTTTATTTGACAGCACTAATAACCTTTAATGAAGAACACTTTGCATAAAAACTTTATATATTAGGCCATTCAATCAAAACTTAGGTTCACCATCATTCGACCTTAACATTTACAAAAAAATACTAAACAAAAACAAATCGATACGAGAACAAAACGATCGACTAATTATTCGACTAAGCGTTGAAGGGAGAGCAGATCGAATCGATATACATCGATAAGACAAAATCAATAAAATCATTGCCAGATTAAAAAAAGGATAGTTGTTCATCATTGCCACATTAAAAAAGATGGGTCGGTGTGTTTGATGCCGAGTGTCGGCGATCGTTTGATGTTGTAATAATGCGACCAAATTGAGTCAAAAGGCACTAAATGTGTGACGAATCGAGTTATCTAAGTGTTCCATCGACTTGTTGACGGGACGATTGCGGTTGCTCATACAGGATGTTCAATAATTAACTTCGTAATATAACGATATTATTGGTGCAATTATTGTTATTATATATATTCCCAAATATGATTCTATTTCTTGTTAACTTTTTTGCAGTAATAAATTCTTTTTGTTGTCCGTTTTAAATGGGTTCAAATTGGGATTTGATTATGTTGAAAAGTGATTATGTTGTCTGCATACAGAGATAGAATTAAAATTGAAAATATTATTTATTTTTAAGATAATTTGTTTAAAATTATTTATTTTAGAAAACATGCTTTAGTCATTAGGTACATGACTTGGTTTTTGTCTCTTAGTTGCTTTTTTCCGGTAGGTACCTATGAAGTAAGCACAGTCTTCTTTATGTACTTTTTTAAAGTTAATCATAAGTTATTTCTGTTTCATAACATTTGATACTTTTCCATCATTGAACTAACAGTTATATATCATATTTAATATACACAGTATAAAAACACAAATCTTTGTTCAAACATCACCCTGTACGCTATCTATCGACACCTCGATAATGTCGAGGTCAAATCTAGTGTACTTGCTCGTTCTCTAATGTCATTTATATTTTTCGATGGACCGACAACAATAGGTACCTGTGTCCAATCGCTTTGACAAGATACTCGCAAATTGATGGCTTTATTTCAGTAATGCGTTGATTAATGCAAGGACAGTTGTTCGTAGATATTCTAATGATGTTGCAGACAAAGTCAATGGATCAATGACTGCGGTGTAGGGTTCATGATCTGGTTGATTTTAAGGTGATGTGAGGAGAGGAGATTTTTGGTGGCATAATAATATTGTATAATAGCATTATATTAGTTCTCATTTTCCTCATCTTTCAGTGGTTTTTCTCTTAGTTGTATTAAATTGCTTGTGTACTGTTACGCTGCTTGCAGAATTAATATTATGTCTTATTTTAAATTAATATCGTTTCTTTTGTTGTTTTTTGATCCTCTGACTATTAACTTTATTAAGTTTACAAGTTATATTACAATTATAACTTCCTTATAAATGCAATATTATACTGTTAAAGTCTTTAAACCAGATTAAATTGTTAATTTTCAAATTTTTTATAACTTTAAATCCTACGACAAACCATTGTTATTGCAAATTATTCAAGAAAACTACCTTAAATAAACATTAACAAAAAAGCTAGGTATTACAGAATTAACCTGAATGACTAACTGGACCTATCAATGGTCGCAATAAATCAACACTATCAATAATACAGTTAAAGTCCTTTCACACGGTACGTGGTCGCGACAACTGCGCGCACGCAACAGACGGCTTCCGTAAGCAAATAGTCGCAGAGTCGCAGCTCATTAGCTCGGGACCGCAGCAGATAGTTCATTAGTTGTATGCTCGTAATTGTTGCTCAGGCATTTGAGTTAGATTTATTTGAATTTTAGAACGCGATGGTTTTTTTTTCTGTGTTTAAGTTATGTGATGGATTAGTAAAGCCTTGCTTTACGTTTTAATTCAAATAGTTTCAAAGTACATATTAATAAGTATATAAAATATATAAACTTAATTTAGGTATTATAAATTTCTTTATTCTAGTTATCGTTACTTGATTATCTCAAAAGACAGACGTTGGCGTTTCTTGTAGGAGAGCAACTCAACTGTCCTGACGAGCTGACATGTTTTAGAGCAAAAGCCCTAATATTGGAGATTAACAAAAAAAAGAAGAGAGGGCAACACTTACTATGTTTTAGCCCATGTGATTGAGATTACCAGAGGCCCAATCCTCCTACCTTCCTTTCTTCAATCCTTAAATCCCGTATCCTTAAATCCAACTCTTTTGGTATTGCGAGTGTCATAAAAATTAGATCTTCAAAATGCTACTACATAATATGTATTTTTTAATGGTGGGGGGTAAAATTGTCAATTGATTTCACCCGCCGTGGGTGGGGCAAGAGGGAGATTTAGATTCTCCGGGGCGCTGCCGCGGTACATTACTCGTATTGCACTGCAGCCGCAACTATATTTGTAGGCAGATATATTTGTACTTGTAATGAAAACTCTACTCGTTTTCTTATTTTAATCGTTGTATGTGTATTTAATATTAAATATTCAATTATATCATTATACTTGTTCTTTATTTATACAAGGATCGTATATCGTAGATAGTTTGTACGTATGTTCAATATCCAAGTTAAATACATCACTTTCACTGGCAGGTGACATATTAAGTCTCTGCACCACCTACATGCTCTCTTCATCACCTAAAAGATCGGCTGTAAGACAATGCAAAAGGCATTTAATCCGTTTGTATCTACATATTTTTAAAAATACAAGTATTTAGTTTCGTCTACCAACCTGCAGATCTGCAGGTACTTCGAGGTAAAGGCGTGAAGATAATTATCTTCCACTTACTGTCCGCTCATTGCGGTATCGTTGAACTTTGCCACAGATGGTTGTCGCAGTACTTAAGCAATTATTTATAGTCCTGCCCATCCCGTTGACGGCAGTGATGGCTGAACATATACGGTTAGATTTACCAAGATTATCCACATTAGATATAAGTATATTTGTGATTAATTGCGGAGGAGAATAAAGTAGTTGTGTTTTGTTTTATGTTGAGAAATAGGACGGTGATGTGGTAAGTCGGGTTTTTTTTATATGAGACGTCGCCGTCGGTAAACGAGGTGCTGGGCCACTTGATTGTTAGTAATCAACCAACATATGAAGAGTTGGGGGCGCGTTGCAGGCCTTTTGGGACTCGGGATTTGAGGATAGTGGATTTGGATATTGGGGATGGGGGACGTGTGGATTGGTCATCCGATTACTAAACTCATACGGCGAAACATAGCACACTGTGGACGTTTCACCCCGGTTTTCTGCGATGACATGGTATCACATCTGTCTGGCTGGCCCACTTCACATGTTTAGATTAGAAAACAATAAATGTATTTGTGATGAATAACACTATCTCAATAAAGTCTATTTAAAATAGACTAAAAATTTTAAATAGTATTTATTGAGGTAGTGGAAAAAAAGTCTTATTTTACAATATTTTCAAATTATTAGAGTAAAAGAACACTACCCTTGTTGGTAAAAAGCATAGTAGAATGCAGCAGACGCTTAAAAAAATTACAATGTTATGAGTAGTTTGTGGGTGTCCAAACTTCAAAACTACAAGTCAAGTGCACACGATCTGTAATCGCGTCATCCGGATAGGCTGCGCGCAGTCTAATAATGATCAATGATGCTGGTCTGTGTCGGAAAAATGCCAAATATTCCATACATCACTCGAACTTCGAATATTGACAGGCGGCTGGTGTTTGTTCACCACAGTCTTACAATGTTTTAGAAAAGAACTTCTCTATATTTCGTTCCTTTATAAAAATAAATCCCACTTTTACCTTGGTTATAAATTGTTATAATATCGTTACGACGAACGACGAACGACGGGTTTGCTAATATGACGAGAAGGATCTTATTAAAGAAAATTTTAGAAAATTAGGGCTACGCCGGGAAATTAAACCCTTTATGTGTGGTAGCAGCTTGCTAACCAAACAAATGACTTAGAGTGTGGTAGTTGGCCATTCGTGTTGTAGGATCGAGGATTTGAATCGCAGTAAGTACTTATTTTGTTTTTTTTTATGGGATAGGTCGGCAAATGAACAGACGGTTTGCCCAATGGTAAGCATTCGGCGCCGTCCGTGGACGCAATACCAAAAGAGTTACGAGTGCGTTGCCGGCCTTTAGGGGTTTCGGATATTTAAGGATTGGCGAGGGATGGGCGTAGGAGAGGTATTGGGTCTCCGGTAACCTCACTCACACGGCGAAACACAACGCTGTGATTGAAAGCTGATGAAATAATAAAATATATCAATTTATGTAACACCAAAACATTTCTAACTCTATGTACATCCCCCATAAGGTCAAAATCGAAATATTAGAAAAAAAATCGTTTGGCGATGTAAGTCGAGATCATTTGATTACTATTTGTAACGTTTATATTAATCCAATTGAATGGTTCTGATGTTTTGATTGACGGGCCGTTTAACGAGTCTATTTTGTTCGGGTCCAATGCGACCGCCGCAATGGGAGATCAAGTTTTTATACTGAGATTTGGTAATTAATGAAGGTGTGACGTGTTTTTGGTACTAGATGTTTATTTCATTTGTGCTATTAGAAATCTATCGGACGATTTGTTTAAGTAATTAGCTATAGCTCACAAGCCTAATGATGTAATCTATTTCATCAACATTAATCTTTGTGAAATGACTGAAATATCTGTGACAAAATTTGCACTGATATGTTTTTGTTGACTTTTGTAAATCCTTACGACAATAACGTTAAACAACAATAACGTCAAAATCTTTAAAATCCTTTTTTTCTCAAAAATTACCATGAAATCGTAACCCATAACACGTTCAGTTAGCACTTTACGACGAAAAATTGCCAAATCACGTTCCAACGATCATTCTACTAACCCGAATTTAGAAAAAGAGGTGTCATTCAAACTGAACGTTTAAAAGGAAAACAAATAAACACACTGTATCTGTCAAACGTCCCACAGACACGAGAGATTCAGTAAACAGTAATTATCACTATGACAAAAGATGGAGGCACGATACAAAAAAACTTGTAGAAAAACTTGCGGTTACCAAAACAAAGGTTCTTGGAAACTATGGGGCGTATTGTCTCGAGGACTCTTAATTTTTGGAGGTTTCGCCACAGGGTGGTTCAGTTTAAGTATTTAATTTTTATTATGTGCTATAAATAAATTTACCTATTTGGATTATCTTTGAACTAAAATATAGTACAGGAGTCGCTGTGTCTTTTTTTTTTAACAAATAGTGTATTTTCGTTAGCCGAAAAAAGAAGAGAGAGAATATAACTATGCAATTTAAGTCAAAGCAATAGTTAAAAATCGATGGTGTGACTTCATTGACTAATAACTACAACTAACATCGGAGATAATCCACTAAATAACTGTACACCAAAACCATCAATACTGAAACACGCTGTATCATATTTCCTGTCAAATTCAAATGCTAAACGTCTTGCGCCTGCGCCCCTGCTGGTCTAAAAAAACCTCATAATGTGTCATAAATATTCCGTAATCTGTCAAGAATGAGTTTTTAGTCTAACATGAAGGCGTCTCATGAGAATACAATCCTTTTTCCCAAAAAAACTTACGAAGTATTTTAAACCTTATATCACTTAAAATAGAGCTTAAGTGGTTTTCTCGGTTGCAGAAATCGAAAAATCTAAAAAGTACCTTGCCCTTCTTAATTTAAAGTCTCATTTTATATGTCGATGGTTTTCGAACGGATTAACTTCTATGAATGAAATCATTGTAGTCCACTCAATTTTTGTGTGAAATCTGTTTATTTTGATATTTCAATCTGTGTACAGATTTGGTCCGTTATTCGATATCCGTAGTGGTCCCATTTGAATGACAGAAGTCAAGTATATTTGGGGATTATATAGTTGCGCTAGTAAGTTAACTGTCAGTGATTTCAAGTCCTGCGTGGGCGATGGCGAATCTATAATAGGCAGGCCGGTGGAGGTATTTGGATACGAAAGATTTAAACATATATACCTATATGTATATTTATGGCGGTAGGTAAAATTGAACTTATTACGTTTTTTGTGGTAGACGTATTCGGACACCCACTTATGCTCACTTAAATTGTAGTTCTTATTTAAATATGGAATTTACGGCGATACCGTTATGGAACCCTGTCGTATCAAAACGTGGTTGCTTTCAGGGATGATATAAGTGACTACAGTTCGCCCACTTTTTGTAATGTTCAGCTGTTGTTCCTTTTATCTCCTAATGTTTTTCCTACAAAATTAAGGTAATCACGTTCTCAAAAGCTGAGCAAGCTGAATATGAGTATTTCTCTACTTTGCAAAGACCAAAATCTGAATTCATTCAACCAGGTCTATGCTCATCAACAATATAAATCAAACTAATATTATAAATGCGAAAGTAACTCTGTCTGTCTGTCTTTTCTTTCCGCCGAAGTTTCAGAACCGATTTCTGTGAAATGTGGTACAGACGTAGTTTGGAACTTAAGAAAACACATAGGATAGGTTTTATACCAAAATCTGCAGGAAATCACTATTCTACATGAACAAAGTCGCGAGCAAAAGCTAAAATACAAATATGTACCAAATTCATTGTTGACAAACAGATTGCTGGTTCATGTAAGTATAAGTGTGACTAGCTGGGCTCAAGCGCAATAATGTACCGTGGTCTGGGCTTGGACCTAGAGATGGAACGGGGGAGTTTTAGTCAGTTAAACTCTAAAACCCCCTCTCTCCATACCCTGAGAGAAGAAATTTGATGATTTTCACGCCTCAAAAAAAAAGAGGTGTAAAAGTGTGACTAGTGAAATCGTTTTTTTTTTTGTTTAAATTTGTTTAATATCTGAGTTTGGGGCAACATTAATTTAAAATGATTCTCCAAACAAAATGTTCCGATTCAATAACAAATGTAACTATAGTTGACCCGAACAATGTCAGTGGGCGAGCTGAGACTTGTCGCTACTTACAACAATAACAAGGTCTAATCCGCTCGAGTTATTGCCCCACGATCCTCTAAATTATCACTTTATCAATACTAATGCGAGTATCGAAGTGTTATCGATAAATCTCGATTGTGATGTCTTGTGCGCTACCGCTGATATTCTAGTTTGGTTAGTCAGGTTTTGGTAAATCGAATGTCATTTTAAATGGGACTTAAAATATAAATAATGGTAGCCATGCGAAGCATATATACTGCATCTATAAGACTCTTTGACTGTACACAATTTTAGTTGGTGACCTCTTAGATGAATATTTTAGTTTTGTGTACAGTATTTTGTCGGATTCCTAAAGGATGTAGATTTAATTAACTGTTGCTCTTATTTCAAGATCGGATAAAGTACTAGAAACCTCACACTTCAACCCCAAGCTCCAGAAACAAAAGAAATCTCATAGATGGCAGTCCTATTTGAGACCATTATACCATCTAGCCTAGATAGTCTTAGATCTCTTACAAAATGTCTCTCTCATTCCAACAGTGAACCATGCGGTTAAGTGTACAAAATAACCGCTAAGTGAAATGGGAGTCAGTTAAGATGGAACCGAGCTGGTGCGAAAAATAATTTATATTTTAATAAGATGAAACTCAACATAGTATCGCCGAGTTTATTTGTATAACTAGTCTGCGGTGTCACAACTCTACGGAGAAACAAATTGTTTGAGTCTTGTGTCTAAGGGTATGGTTTTGATACTTGATTTTTTTTGGATCTTACGATAATTGTTATCGAAAATTGTGTGGTTTAGGTTCAAAATAAAATTATCAATATTTTGCTGTGCAGTTACTTTTTATTTACAGAATAGGACGGCACCATGTTGAATGAAAGTATATTTGCTTTTCGTTGTCACGGAATTAAAAATAATAATCGATCAAATCGATGTGATCGATAAATTAAAAACAAATTGTTGTAGTTTTGTGTTTAGTTACTTGACAGTTACTTAGTACTATGATTTTTCACATATTTTATTCGATTTAATATAATTACAGTTATTGATTATACAAATATTACAATTACAACAAATATTAACTACGTATGGGTTTTAACATTTCGTTACATTACATCGACATAATCTAGGTATTCTTGGCAAGTCAAGAAAGTTAAGCTAAAGTATCAAAACCGTCGATTGCAGTACAAAACAAATGTCACTGCGGTTACAATAACATTAGCAGTTACCGCGGAAGTGTAAAAATGTAATCTATTTTAAACATTTGTCGTGGAGCTCACCTCCCTGTGCCGTCGGCGTAATGATATTCTGAACTAGGCTGTGGCTTATTACGGTTTAGTGGTTTGACTGGTACTTAGACGTGGAGTTATGTTTTCTTGTTCGTTTGTTTGTTGAGTAAAGACACAAATATGGTACTTAACGTTTGGTCTAACGCTTTATCTATTGCAAAACTTTAATTGCTAAATTACATATAATCATCAATTTGGTTAGAAATAAAACGTGCTTCAGAACAAATAATATTGATTTGGTGGTTTCTTAAAATCTTTATACAAGGTCCTTTAGAAAATGTGGTTTTATGTTTTTGAAAAAACACGAATTTGAGACTATAGTTTTACTTGTAGTTTATTAGACATTTCTAGCAATCGTCCGATTCTTATTTCTTAAGTCTAATGACGTCAATACCCTTTATACTTCTTTTTAAAAGGCCGGCAACGCGCCTGTGTCTAGATGACCAGTCTGATCATATGCATCCTATTCTATAAAAAAAATATCGTGTTAATTAGAAGACGTCATATTTTACAGTCTAAAGGACTGCACAGTTAGCACAGTGGTTAGGCAACCGGCTGCCGCGTAACATGTTTAGGATCCCGCACGGAACATTTCTTGGTATAATCTACAAATTCTTGTTTCGGATCTGTGAAACTTTTATTTGTGTGTACAGGAGATTATTTTAAAAATAGTTTCCAGATCGTTCTGTTGCAAGTGACACAGGTCAGTTGTCATCCTATAATATTGACCTTACACAACAATAACTAACTAATCACTAAAGTCAAAACGAGAAGAATTTTAAATATTTGATTGGATGACCTGCAACCAGTAGGTATCTCACTCGAACGGTTGCTCCAGCTTTCCTCTTGACATCTCAATACATTTCATTACTACAATTAACTTATCATAAACCGTACCATCTTCACACACAGTGCTATATGCTAAAAACTTTATAACTTCCTTCTTTCGTACAGACAGAACCACCATTATACATTAACCTCTTACTTACAAACTGACTCAGATTTTGTTCGCTACTTTCGGAACAGATAGCTAACTGGTGGGGTCAAGTTATATTGGTTTTAGTTTCTGGTGCTAAACAAAGTAATATCGAGTTCTATCAGTCATTAATTTGGTTAACACCATGATTTTCCCGTGTGAAGATGACACATCATGGGGTTAATGTATTTTAAGGAATGTCATCGGATTTTTGAGCACAACTTTTACGCTTGTTGTTTTTCGAAGTTATAGGCAGAATTGTATTCAAATTCGTATAAAAGTGTTGCAAAACACTATTAATTAGTTACCAATTGTTAAGAATAATCATCAATTAAATAACTCTAACGTTTCTAAGTCAATGGATTTACTTCAACGGATACTTAAACAGGCCATCAGGCAATTTCGAAGTGTCTATATTGAACAGTCTACCCATCAGTGAAGCTAGGTGCTCGTCCCAAAATGTACATTGATATGGAGAACAACGAGCACGTAACACCGTCTTTTCAAATGTCACTGGTCCAACATTGATATTGTACATTTTACTTTTCTGGACATTAACAAGCAAACCTTGTCAGTGTATAAAAAAATGTAGGCTTTCATTAGTTTCACAATCTGATCCTCACAAATTAAATCGAAAATGTAAAATGCAAATATATGAATATTCAGACCGACAAAAAGTATGCATTACCGTGCAACCTGTCCATCAACTCATACACCAATTAAGAAGTTTTTATCCTCTATGCAACTGCACATTTGTTTTTCTAAACATCAAAAGGTCATTTTTTATTTTATTCTATTTACACTGAGATCATCCAATTAGGAATAAAAATTACCAAGAAAACATCCGAGCCGTCATTTCAGAATCACGAATAAAATGTTGCCCTAATTATAAAAAGGTCTCACACAAAATACCTAATGTAATTAGTTTTTTGTGATTGAAGCAGTTTTTGAGCGAAAAAATCAATTTGGTTCGGTCTCGTGCCAAATCGCCTTGTAATACTTCGTCAAAATGATTTTTAAAAGATTTTTTTTTTCAGTTGTTTTTAATTCGTTTCTCTATAGGTTGGTATGTTATTTGTACTGGTTTTTTGTTTAAAACTTCATTTCGTTGTTGCTGCAGTTGCAGTTAATATCAAGTGCTGCGTAATGTGTGGTGGGACCGATAAATAGAAACTTAATTTTTTTGTTGGCTACTGGATTAAACGGGGATGTCGTATAAATGTGATCTCTTCATTGCAAACTTAGAGTTGGCAACTTTCAATAATTTTAAAAACGTTCTGACCTGAATAACTTATCAAGACAGATATGCACATTGAAGTCTCTTACTCTGGTTGAAGCGAGAGGGACTGTCAACTTCTTACTAATTAAAAAAATTCTAGACCTCCACTTTCCTAAAAACTTTATATTAGATAGATATTTACCTGTTTTTTAACATCTATATATATCATAAAGTTCAACCTGGCTATTCTACGAAAACAGTTTCAGAACTAGAAATTTAACAAAGATTAACTTCGATAGTACTAAAATGTACAATTTCATTGGATTCGTTACAGAGCAAAGTTTATAGTTCATCAAGGAAGCGATGACTTACCTTGATCTTAACACATTACTCATTTTCTATACAATTTTATTGAACACTTATTGGATAACTTAGTTGATTGAGTTGAAGTTAAGTTTAAGAGTGGTCCGGACCAAGAGCATTAAATTGTTAGCTTTGTTAGAATGATATCTCACTTCTGAGTATGGTCGACGATTGCAAGATGTCTAGAAGTGTGGTTTAATATTTTTATGTCTATGATAGGACGGCACGGACAAGCTTACAGTTTACCCCGTGCCGCCTATTGACACCCGCAACAACGAAAGAGTTACGAGTGCGTTGCCGTCATTTGGGGATTAGGGTTGTAAAGATTTACAGAATCTCATTCACTTAGCGGAACACAAGACTGGTTGTTCCACGCCGCTTTTCTGTAAGGTCGTGGTATAACTCCAGTCCAGCCGACCCATTCGTGCCGAATCTTGGTTCTCTCGCACTTAAAGCATAGTATTAGCAGTAGGTAATGAACTCAAAGATAAGCACCAGCTTTGCTTTGGTATATACATATGTATAACTCTTGTTACACGAATAACAATGACTCAGTGAAATACAATCAATACCGTACAAAATTAAAAAAAAAATTGCAAAAACATTTATATTTTAGAGAAGCGATGGCGTCAAATTAACTCCGTGTCCTGTCCGGACCCAAAAAAAAATTAAGAACTCGATCGAGTAATTGGGTGCGTTGTTACCAAAAATTTGTTTTTAATTTTTCGCATCATTAGGGTTTTCACAACCGCCGCGCCGCTACTGGTCACTTGGTCGTTTTTTCATTTATAAAATCGTCAGAATTCGTTTTATTCATGTTATGATTTAACCTTTTTGGCTAATCTGTCTACTTAATAACTGTTATTAAAACTAGGTATTATACTAACGTTTAGCACATCAATATACAAAAGATGTAGGTATCTATTGTCTACAGTTGAAGTCATTGGAGCACGGAGTGGGGAAATGCACATCTAGTGATATCAGGAATAAAGATGGTACGGGTCTGAAAATGGTGGTCTTCCTAAGAAAGTGCGGGAAAAGGCTTCGAACATTATTATGAATAGAGAAATGACTCTAGCTGAGAGTGAGGTGAAAATCTAAACCCACCTAGCATAGTCTTTCTATTAAAAATTATAGACGCCTTTTAAATATTTTTCCTCGTAAAAATAAAGGTATCTGCTGTTTCTTATCTGATAAAAAATATCTTTAACTTGCAGTTTGGAAACTTGTCTATTTTTTTAAAAGAAGCTATAATTTCATAGCTAATAAGCTTCGCCTCATCGCATATAAAAATCACAATAAAAACAGTATTATGAGACATGATTTGTAAAATATCACCAAGAAAACCAAAAACAGAACTAAGAATATGGGCTCCGAATAGATACTAGAGATTATTTATCTATTTCAATTAGGCTTGCAATATTATAGCCATCAAAAAGTGGTTGTAGTAACAAAACTTATAAAAAAACTCTAAAAAAAACGTTGCCCCAAACTAGGATTTTCTCCTGTGTCGTGGGTGCGGTTACAAACACACAACTTCACATACACAAGCCACCCAGACCCGGAACAACAATTTGAGGATCACACAAAGAGTTGTTCCGTGCGAGAATCGAACTTGCAACACGTTGTACGGTAGCCAATGGCCCAGCCACCGCACCGACCGTGTAGTCTAAATACTACTATATAATAGAACAACAGGTAGCATACCTTAGTAATCATTTAGGTTTTTGTTCCATGCTCCTAGTTCTTCATAATTTGTTGAGACAATAAGCAATCTACATCACTGATTAGCGTAGGAGGGCTCCAATTAGTTCGTCCCAGGTCGATTTCTGAGTGAGAATAAAATGATGTTATAAAACTACTCGGGCGTTTTCGGGTTTTTATTAGTTACCAAAATAGTCTGTTAATTTGTCTCCACGCCTGTAGGTATATTTTTAACCTTTCGCGTCATTAAGTCGGGTATACCTACACAATGCATATCGCATGATATAATTATGTTGACTGTTTAATAAGTTTTCGCCAAAAATAGGTTAGTCCTGAGCCTTATTGTAAAAATTCAATCGTTGCGGGTGATCCTACTGTTTATCATCCCATATTTTATAGAAAACTAAATTTTACAGTCGAAAAGTCACTTGAATAAGAAAATTAAGGAGAACCTTGTTTATGTCGCCCAAGAATCGAAGGTGAAGCTTATTCGACCATCATACTTACAACCACTCAACACTTGAAGCAATCAGTAGTAAAACTTGATAATAGCTATCAGCGCGCACGTAATGACTGCTACTAATTGTGCGCAATAAATCTGTGCGCGTATCCCAAGCGCGCACATTTCAACTTCAATAATGTTAACATTTCGCGAGGCACAACGTGCGAACGACCATAGCTCATTCGTTGCTATCATTTATCATAACTTCACTGCCTGTAGGGTGCCCATGCGCAGGTTAATTGTATATCAAAATGGAATTATAGATTTTTGAATTCTACGTTTAAATTTATTTTCGAATATTAAAATAATTTATAGCTACTTTTAAAAAAGGAACACCAAATTCATTCTATTATTCTAAACCAATAGCTTAGCATCCAACAAGCACCCTGTAAATCTTATCTAGTATTGGGATCAAAAATAAATGCTCCGTCAAATTATTAGATTTTTTCTTTTTTTGCATCTTAATTTTTTCTTTCGTTTTTACATCCGTAAACGTTAAGCGTTTGCACCAGTCTAAAATTTATTTTAATGAATCTGAAATCGTGATACTTTCCAGAAACGTTCCCGTGAAAGGAGACAGAGAGGGACTGGGCCGGACACGTCAGCCGAATGCATCCGGAGGGATTGGCCACTATTGTTATCCAGTGGACACTTCAAGATGGAGGCCGCAGGCGGGGTAAGCCCCGGAAAAAATGGCGTGACGATCTAGACACCTGTCGTCGTCGTCGAGACTGGTGGACACGGTCGAATGATCGGGAGGTGTGGAGGCCTTTGCCCAGCAGTGGGACATTACAAGCTAGTAAAAAAAAACTGAAATCTATCTCGGTTTGGGCACCAAGATTGTCTTTTTAACTAAGTTTACCTCAACCATGAATAAGGATATAATCTAAAGATATATTATCCAACAAATAAATTTAATCCTAGCCACACTATCTAAATTATGATACGCGAACCGATTTACATACGTTATTGAGTGTGAGTCGCTGACATGCTGCCTGCCCTCCGTCGGCACAGCTTGAACATATTATTGATGTACCAGACCCTATGTACAGGGTGTGCGTAAAAACAGGTTTAATAACATGGTGTTGTAATATTGTGTCATTTGTTTTAATCAGGAAGGATTTAATGGTTTACTTGTAAGGTAACGTTAAGTTGCTAATTTCAATAATTGTTTCTAATATTTTGCTGTCAACCTATTATAAACTATTTATATTAATAGGTAGGTCAATAAAATTTTAGGCTCACAAGTGTGTTACCGACCATGTAAGAAACTATTAGGTTTGGTCATCTTCAGTATTATTGTTGTTTTTTTATAGCAAAACAGAACACTGAGGTTTTTTTTTTTAGAATTAATAAAGTTTATTTTACATGAATGTGCTGATTAGCTTTGAGAGCCTCTTGAGGGGCTCTCTATCAATCAGGCATCAATCAAGGATAGGATTTATATTTTATCTAGATTATAACGACCTTGATCCACTTGACATGGTGAGAAGAGGTTTTACATTCCCTACATACTATATGTCTATCAAATTGTAGAATTTCGTAATAACCAGTGCTCGGTGCTTACTAAGTGATGGGTTAAGGAGGCGATTGCTGTCTAGGATAAAGATTTATTGAGCTTTTCAGTTTCTTATATTACAGCATTTATCTTAGAAGTAACAGTAAAGACGAATATAGTCCTCCTTTTACGATAATGGGCCCACACAAGTCAAAAGAAATTTAATTAATACTTTATTTCAAAATCTAACTCAGGGTATCCTTGCACAACAGATGGGGCCCACAGGGGCAGGTCTCCAGACCAGAGCAAGGGCAATAAGACATGGCGGCCTCGGCCTAGAGGAGAAGAAAAAAACTGGGAATTTTTAGTCAGTTAGAGTCTGACTCTCGCCTCACCCTGGGAGGCTCCATTATATGATTTTTCACCTCATAATAAAAAGACAAGAGGATATTAAATACTAATTCTTTGTATGGGTAGGTATCATTTTCGACAATCTATTTGCAATTACTAACGCATTCTGAAAATGTGAGAATGTTCTCGAAAACTCTAAACCGCCTCTGAAGATAAACAGCCTGTACGTCTCTGCCGAAGTAACGTTCAGCACATGTACCGTTTGTAATTACGATGTAAGGAACTTTGTTATACTTACCTTAGCTTAGGAGTGCACTTCATTTATTATGAGAAATGCTAAGAAACCCGCATCGTTATTGACGTCTGTGTTTTCAGGATGGCAGCCAATATCTAAGGTGCGGGAAAATTTGAGTGATCGCCAGTTATTTTAATGATTCAAGTACTTAATGTTTTATTTAAAAGGTAACTAGATTAACACTAGATTTTGTTATCACTTTTATATTATCAGCAAAAATTCGATCGACGGATTTCGAACTATGAAAACTATAGGTACTTACTTAATTTAGATTTTTAAACATGCATGGAATTTCAATTTTCATAAAAATAATCCACAAAAAACTTTAATCTTGTTGTTTTGACTGCATTAATTTAATTCTCTCTCTCTCTCTCTATAGTTGAAAAAAGTCACAATTTAATGAACCAATAGTTCTTACACCACCATTACATATCGGAACACGGCACAGTTAGTCACATACATATATTAAACATTCTGATCCATTAAGTTGACACGTAATGCGTTCACGATTTCGTATGATTAGCTTTAATTAGAGCGCGTCGTGGAGTGCAATGAGCCACCCTGTCCTTTGTTGGGGCCACCGTGAGAGTTACTAGTATGGGCCTATGTATTTAATGTATATTTTTGCTAATACCTTAATATTATAGCGATAAAGTTTATATTAAGGTTAATTAGGATTGACTTAAAATTGAAACAATTTTATTGTAAGCTCATAAAATGATGTGATTTTTCAAGGTGAATAACGTGTGCCATTTTTTTTTCATTGCGATATTTTTAGAAGTTTTGAATCTCCTCGTGAGAAACCTTCTTAATTCCAGCGGAATCTTAGGTAGAAAAAGAATTTCGTTATTAATATGAATCATTTATTTAAGAGAAAATAAACACCATCATGAATATTACTTACCCTATTAAAATTCAAAACATTCGTAAAACAGATTGAAAAGATCCATTTACTTACACTCATAAAAATATGAAATTTAAATACCATAAACCTATAACAAAGGGCCAATAAAACCTCACTAGAGACACCTATTAACGAAAAAAACGGTCTAGACGCCATGTCACCCATTCAAACTTGTTCGAATCCAAATTCGAAATTCGAAATCGTATCGCGTCCTGACGTTTCCGCTACGTGCAGTTTCCGGCGCGCACGCGCACAACGAATCAGTAATCGCGCTTTTACATTCAGAAATGTTTTTTTCTTATTTTTTTTTCACTCCAACTATATGTATCCTGTGTTTTGATTGATGGCGCGGAGATAGGCAAAGACCATTACCAGTCGAGCCTCATAGGGTCCCGTTGATAAATTGGTTGCTTGTATTCGCTGCGTGTGCGCACCGGTCATGTTCGCAATTGGTTCTCCGAGTTAGTTTTGTTTTTGAAATTTAAATGAACGATTTTTTGGTTGTATAGGAAGGTGTTAAAGTAAATTGTTTATAAATGCATCTAAAACTCTTAATAAAGTTGTTTTGGCAAGAAATCATTAACATAATTTTGTTGTTGTTATTGTTTTTGTAAATATTTTAATACTAAGGCTGCTTTATAGTTTTATTGCCTAGTATTTAGCATGAATTTTTAAGTGAGCAATTTGTTCGTTACACTTGGTTATAAATAACAAAGTGTAAGCCACAAATCGTGATCTTAATACTCCGTCAAATATACATTGCAAAACTATACGTAAATCAGCTATTAATATTAAATTATTCAAATAGAACGCGATAGCTGGACGCTGACTTATGTCTCCGCTAGTTAATATGTATCACGTCCGTGATTGGTCGTTGACAGGTGACGTCATCGACGTACGCGCCGCCGCCGGTGCGGTTGCAAACTTGAATTTTAGTTGCTTATTTAATTTTATTCGAGTAATTTCTTTGACTGTTGAGTGGTTTGTCGTCTGTATGAGTATATTATAATTAACAGAAATAATAACATTTCTTCTAACGATTTTAAGTTGTTAGTCTAAGTTATTGCGCGTGTTGTGATTTAATTAATTACAGCCAAAGCACATTGTTGATATAAAAGCATTAATAAACAAAATTAATCTCAACAGTACATCGATTTTAAAATATCTGAATAGCAATTCTCCTAATTATCTAATGAGCAAAATTATATATCTATAACTGTATATCCTAATTATTAACAGAATTATTTAAATTCATAACCGTTAAAAATAGAACAGACAATAATACCACCCATAATCCAATAACAATCAGACACAATAATCCACAATGGTCACACACACACACACACAAAACTACATCAAATATGGCGCTACCTGAGCCGACGTAATATGAACAATCTAATTCTAATTCAAGTAATACTACCGTTTAGTATGCCAGTAGCGTCGCGACCGTTGACGATACAGGTCGTATGTTAGATACAGAACAATATGATGATCTATATACGAGGCGTACACGAGCGCAGGGATGTATATTGAATAGTAAAATAATGTCGTGCAGGGACATAGAGTAGGTAGCTTCGATTACTAAGGTTTGGTGCCTACCAACTTTAGTTACATTTTAAACTAAGGGTACATGTTTAGAATTCACGTTTTTGTCTTTGATTTTACACATAATATATATGTATACATACACATAAGTGTGGGAGAGCTAAGCTTCGGCATGAATAGGACGGCTCGACCGGAGTGATACCACGGCCTCACAGGAAACCGACGTGAATCCACACCATTGTGTTTCACCCAGTGACTGAAATTACAGGAGGCCCAATCCATTCCCCTCCCCCATCTATTCCCAATGCTTAAATATCGCACTCGTTACTCCTTCGGTTTAGCGGGGGTCCATGGGCGGCGCCAATCGCTTACTATCAGGTAACCTGCCCGTTGGTTTACCGTCTCCTATCAGTTAAAAAAAATCTGTTTGCTTTTAAAGATAAATCTGGATTTTTTTATCTCTCTTTGCCTCATTCAGTAGCTATCATTTACATTGTAGCTTATCCAATGATAAAAGCTCAAATATTAATTATGAATGCAGTATATTATTTTTATGTTTATATACCTACTAGCATCATAGAGGAAAAGAGAAGAAAAAAATTCTTTTAAAGCAGTAGGCAGAATGATAAATAAGCAACTGTCCAGTCTTTTCCTAGTTGATCTCTGCCAATAAATTCTAAAACTTATTTAAATGTTGTATCACAAGTAACAGATACTTATCTTTATATACGGGATTTCCGGCGTCTGTCCACTGTCGGGCTTGTCGCTAATTTCTACGGAACCCTGATTCACGTTTATATCGATCTACAGCCTGAGGAACCCTAAATTGTATGCTTTGTATGCCTAGACTGCTACCAGGAGTCGTACAGCGGAAATTAAAAAAAATATGGTGACTTTATTGTTGTATAAATTTAGTTTTAGAGTTATTTTCACGCCTATTCGTAGTACACATATTCGTTTCTATATGAGTTGTGAGAATTGGTTCAATTCGATGATAATATCGTTTCATTTAAGGATAATAAAGATATGAATAAAATCGGTTGCACAGGTTTACATCTTATCAATAATCTTGAAAGTTTATTATAAAATATCTATGTCCTACAGTTGTATCCGGTGTACCTTGGAGAGTGTTCTTACAAAAAGCGAAATAATTTTTGAAATCGGTCGAGTAATTTCTCAGCTATTCAAAACAAAGTAATCTTTTAAGATTCTTTAATTTTTAACTATATGATAAAAATAATTATCGTATTACGATAATTATTTTTCTTACTTTACAGAGAGTATTAGACATAATGCGTTGTAAATATTTAATCAGTATTGTCAAAGCCCTATCCTCCACTACATAGGTATAATAATTATATATGTACATAGGTACTACAAAATAAAAAACAAAACACGCCTTATAACAAAAATACCTTTAAGCGATTCGTGTCAGGCGTTTGTAGGTACGCATGTATAGTACATTACCGGCTCAAGTTAATTGTGATCTCATTAAGTTAGTTGACAGGCAGCGGCCGATGTTGATCTCTATGAATATTCAGCGCCCAGTCACGACCACCTGACTCTACTTTCACCATTTACCAGCATTTTTCTCCTTTTCTTTAAATAGAGTGCTACTGGACATTGGAAAGCTGGTTGAATGGTTTTTAGTATACATGCTTGTACTTGAGATTGTAGTCTGTTTTTCTTTATAAGGTTTTGTCCTAATTACATGCTGATGATTAATGCCAGATTTGCTGGCTTTTATAAATTTGTAGGATAGGATGAAACAAGAGCTGAGCGTGTGACCTGATGGTAAGCAAACAAACATGCACATGCAGCACCACCGATAGACACATAACCGAGAAATTACGAATGCGTTGCCGAATTTTTGGGAATTAGGGATTTGTAGATTTAGAGATCATAGGTGAGGTAGGAACACAACGCTATGGTTGTTTCACGTCGTTTTTCTGTCACGCGGGTCGAGTTGATCAGTTCGTGCCGAAGTATGGCTCTCACATACTTGTTAATTAAAATAAAATCTAAAAACAAAATTACATTTTACACATCTTACTTAATCTTGCCAACTAGCTGATCTGGACTTATTTGGGGAGGTTTGTAACCGATGATTATGATGGGAAACTTAAGGCGAGTTGCTCTTAGCATGCCCGAAATTATCCATTTTGGAATGTTAGATTATTTCTTATACTTGATTACTTCAAATAAAATTGTATTGTACTTTAAGATTTCATTTTCCGATCGGATAGGCAATCCTCATCTTATTGTTATCTGTAAGTTCGACTCTTAATGTATTTCGAGAGTCTTCGTCATTCACCACAGCAGAGTGATTCTGTATTCCAAACTTCGAATCTGAATCCGCTGTGAGTGGTAGTACACTAGCGCTACACTTGCGAGTTGAACTAAATTGACAGCAACATTTTGATAGATATAGTATGAGATGACGTTAAAAGTGGCATTCTAAAATTTAATTTCCCGTTACTCACTTCGCACTCGAACACGATTCAAAATCAAACAAATTTCAAAGAATTGACGTGCTGGTGTTATTAGTAAAAGATATTAGGTTCTTTGTAGTATCCTTTTTTATTTTAGGTTTGAATATCGGAGGAGGTCTTAAGAAAAAATAAAATACAAAAAATAAAACAATGACTCGCTTCAAAACAAAAGATAATTCTTTTAAATCTGTACAATAAAGTTTTCTGTCGAACATAAGTACTAGTGGAGTAATGTGTTGAAGGTTTGCCAATGTTATTGAGAACGTAAACACACGTGTGTGGTCTACCTATTTAGTATGGCCACCGTCACATGTCCTATCCAAAACACGTTTAAGGGATTATAGCTTGTAATGCAACTAAAAATAACTGTCACATTTGCTTAATTCCATAATTCATTTGTTTTATTATATTGAAGGTTAAAATTAGGTTGTATTTTTTTTCGTATAGACTATGCCAAATGCTATTTTTATTTTAATTATTGTTTACTAAATACTTTTTATGTAAAGTAAAATGACGTAATTTAAATATTATCCCCTTAAACACCGCTTGAAAATAGTTCAAAGAAAATTCTCGATTAATTTTGATCAATCTTAATTAATTGAATTTGTGCGCGTTGCTGCGTGTCTACAAAATATCCACTCCTCAGTTCTATGGCTACTTCGTAAAGAAATTAGATCCTTTAAATTGTCAACAGTAACATAAATTATATGTAGCGCTTCAATATACACACCTACTAACCAAAACGCGAATTATTTACTGCAAAATTAATTTACAAGAAATTATTACAATGATATAATAGAATAACTGGCAAAAAGTTTTATCAAACATAGAACATCTAACATTAAATATACAATTCCACATTAACATTACATCCAGCGCATAAACAGCAATTTGTTGATCACAACGAGTTGTTCCGTGTTGGGATCGCACAGCCAGCAACGGAATCCAGCAGTCAACGCAAATATATGACGTGAAATCGTAAGGATGCACATAACAGTACCTTCGAAGTATTGGGTTACTTCTATGAACTTGTACAAACTACTTTGAGGAATCAGATTAATTATGTATGTTCTTTACGACTATGTGACAGTTAACTAGAGAAATAAAAGTTTTCTAACTACACACAATCAACCTTTAACTCAAGTAACGTGACAAGGTCATAAAATTAACACGACAATCAAACAAACTAGAAGAAACCCCATCCATTTAAAATTCACCTCACCAAGTTCGTGAAGGCAGGTACAGTGACTCACCGAACTTCAGCCACCTTAAATATGCTAACTAACTCTTAATCCAGACAATTTAGTAGTCAATTATACAGCATCAAACCACTATGTGATCAAAATCACCTGTTTAGTATTACGGTTAGCCCGTGTCGTGTATTCAATCTACAAGTTAACTTCGTTACTTGAACGTTTGATTTGGATCGACGTGGTCTATTCTCAGAAACGTGTCATGGAGTCATAGTTTAAACAATGAGACACAGAGTAGAGTAGGTGGGTCGTGGCAGATGGTGCGGTTAGGTATT
Source organism: Spodoptera exigua (assembly GCA_902829305.4). NCBI lineage: Eukaryota > Metazoa > Arthropoda > Insecta > Lepidoptera > Noctuidae > Spodoptera > Spodoptera exigua. The sequence goes on along the minus strand of LR824619.2, from coordinate 13,605,467 downwards.
AAAGGAGATCCCAATAGTTCAGTTACGTTTTGGCGATACGTAGAGGGCGCTTTTGTTGAAAATAGGTTGTAGATTTTTGATGTACTTCGAATTGTGTTATTTGTTTTTATAGCACTTGTTTATTTTTAAGAGGAAGGCTTATGTAAAAATAGCTTGCGGATGCCTATGAACAGAAGACGTCTTGTGGCTGATGTGATGATGATGATGATGAGAACATTATCTACTATTGTCGTCAGATACCGATGACCACCTTTACATGTCGATTAACGTGTTAAATAAATAACGGTTTGAGATAAAACTTTCAGTACTGGAGGCCATTGGTCGCTACAACATGTCAACAAATGAAATGTATAAGGCATTTAGCAGCTTAATATTTATTTTTTAAAAAAGTATCATGGCCATTTTTGAGTGATTGTCTAGACAATCTATACAAACTTACCCTTGCTTGATTAATCGTATTTATCTTAAATATAAAATCGAAGGATTTAACAAATTAAAATTTCCTCACAGATGCAACACCTTCTTATGTAAAAAACTCAATTCTTCTACTTTGATAAAAGTAAATGATCTATAATTGTATTATGGATCATCTGTACGATGCGCGTGGGCGCCATTGGGACGTGAGCGCGCATTCGTATCGATTGTAATCGATTCCTATCGTGAAATTTGTATAGTGTCGTTCTCGATGACGCAATTAAATCGAGTGCCATCATTTCGATTTATTTAAAAGTGCTTGTAATTATGTAATGAAGTAATTACTCTAATTAATTAAGTAGTGTGTTAAAGTACTTCTTTACATTTTAGGTTATAACATTTTACTTTAACCAACTGATAATATAAACGCGAAAAGGTTGTAAGTATTCATGGAGTGATGTCTTTTTCTATTTCACATTTTCCTACAGAAAAAAACAGCTACTGTTTGGGTATAAATAGATATAGTAGTAAAGTTATATTATTATGTAACAGATCTAAATGAAAATTTGCACAGAGATGGATTATAATGATATATTATACACATAGGCAAATTTTTGTTGGTACCTTCTGCAAGCGGAAGACTGAACGCAGAAACTAACTAACAAAACGGTTTTTGTTGTGTCTGTTCTGATTAAAGGTTGACCATGGACTTATTTATAATTGTAACTTTCGCACAAATGTACATACGTAATAAATCAATTATAAGTTCGAATATTGAATTCTTATTTATGAAAAAAAAATTTTGATTAACGAAATTCATAATAGAAGAACATGGTCCGTGAAATTTGCTAAGAAAAAAACCAAATAATAAAATTCCATCGCTAAACTAATTAAGAAAACTTAACACATCATGATCACATCTCAAACATATCCGCAATTTAATAAGTGCTGTCTAATATACACATAACATAAACAAAACATATCTAATTCTATTTGCACATCACAATCAAAAATGACCACTCGAAAGAGGTCAGTCTTCAATCGTGATCATAAACGCAAAATTCGTGACGGCTCGTACACTAGAGGTCGACCGGAATGTTATCACTCGGTTAAATTAAGAATCGATTCCATGACGATATCTATAATACATCGATTTATTTATTGAATGAACATCGTAACGATGATCTAATTTTACGGCGGGCGTGACGAATGTTTGGTGCAGAGTTTTTGTTGATCTAGATTTGGCTTTTGGTAATTTTATTATAATTGCGCTTAAAATGAGGTTATAATAGAATACTGTCTGCTGTTGGTTGTGTCGAGGATTTGTTGTTCAGCATGCAAATCATTCGATGTTTCGATTTGACTGAAGTTCAGCTCAACGTTTATGTTATTGCCATAAATCAAACAAAAATGTCATATACCTATCAAACAAAACGAATTGTGAAATTAATGTCATCTGAGAGTATCAGATCCAATGAGATTTTTGTCGTCATTTTTTTATGGAATAGAAGGCAAACGAGCAGACGCATCACCTGATGCTAATGATGATCACCTGACACCCGCAGCACTGGAGGAGTCACAGCGACGTTGTCGGCCATAACCAGAAGTACGCTCGTTGCTTGAAAGCTTGGTTGAAGGTCGTATCGGTACGGGAATACCGCCGCCGGCAGATCATTCCAAAGTTTTGCTGAGCGGGACAGAAAGGAAGTACAAGTAAAGGGATTTTTGTCATTTATTAACTTTCTAAAAAGACTCAAGAAGAAAAGAAGAAGAACAAGAAATTCCAAACGGCACTTCTATCATATTCTTAAGTCTACAGCAATAAAAGGAAGCTCAAGATATAGGTCATCACGATCACCATTTAAATCATTAGACATTATAATTATTAACGTCAGACTATTTCCTTGAATCCGAACGAACTCATCGTTTCGCACATCGAGCCGCAATTAATGCCGGAGCAAGGTCCTAAATATTAATGTTTTGTTTTAAAATATGGTGTTTTATTAATTCATAATTATAAGCGATGAAGTGTTGGAAGCATTTATTATCACACGTTAATAATAATAAATACAAGACATGATGTATTTTTATATGTTATATTTAGCCTTTCCACGTGAAAGGGCGGTAGACGAGTAGATACCTGATAGCCCAGTCATGGACACCCGGAACACCAGAGGAGTTATGAGTGCGTTGCTAAACTTGTCCATATGAGAATAGGCCTTTGCTCAGCAGTGGGCATTTATAGGCTGACGACGATGTTGCTGAGACTTCTGAATTTGGCACTGAATGATAAAATAGATTTTTTTTTTTTTTTTGAGGGAGGTACATCGTCCAATGGCTTCTCTCGCCCAGGTATTTTTTGTGAGCCGAAAATCATCAAATGACTTCTCCCACCCAGGGCCGGGTGGGAGGAAGTGTCAGACTCTTACTGACTAAAAACCCCCCTGTTCCTTCTCCTGCTCTGGGCCGAGGTCGCGGTGCCTCATTGCGCTTACCCCGCAACCCCGGCTAAGGCGAGAGAGAGTGTCAGATTCTTACTGACTAAATCCACCATGTTCCTTCTCCTGCTTCAGGCCAAGGCCGCGATACCATATTGCGCTTGTAGCCCCAGCTAATCATCAGATACTTGACGTAATAATTTAAATCTACCCCACCATTTGCCGACCGTGATCTTCATTCAAAAATAAGCCGATAGATCATGGAGCATGGTCAAAGCGCATCACGATTAAGAATAAAACTGCCATAGTTATCCTCCGTCGTGTAGATGAACATCACAACGATAAAATTATTAATTCAGCCAATGTTATTGGCACTGTTATAAAATAAATAATAACTTCGTGTTCAATCTTAGGAATTTATTGAATTATAACTTTGTGCGATCTTATTTTATTTGTGTGTCGATTTGCGGTTTTGATACTTGATTCTGACGTGTGTTGTGACCCACAAATGTTGTTCCGGGTCTGGGTGTGTTGTGTGCCTATGTGAAATTGTATGTTTGTAAACGCACCCACAACACAGGAGAAAAATCTAAAGTGGGGTAACGTTTTTTTTTAAAAAAGAAAAAGAAAAATTAAGGGTCTCTAAAACAGTTCTGTTCTATTTCTGTTTGTTAAAAACTTTTTATTTTTTACCTTTATTTTGATTACGTAGAAATAATATTTTTCTACATAACCTAGAAACACAATAGTAATGGTAGCAGGGTATATCAATAAGTCGGTTTGAAATTTACTGGCTATATCGTATATGCGGCACTGAAGCTCTGATGGCTAATATAAAGATGAAAATATTAAGTGATAATATTCATCATTATGATGATGTCAATGAAATCAAGATTTTTTTTATCTAGATGGCTTGTAAGTCTTATAGACAAACATCCCAATTTTGAAAGTGTCATAATCAATCATTCTCAAATCTATGGATTTAAATTATACAAAATAATATTTTGAAGATTTACCCCAAAGTATCAAAACCACAAGAGCGTTGTATAGAGCAGAATAGCGGAAGAGATGTTCAATCGATGGTTTGATAGTAAAAAATTGAAATATAATAAATCAATTTGGAGGTTACATCCGAGGACCGGCGCGCGCTGGTTCACGACTGATAGGTTAGGTGTCGGCCATATTTATAAAAAATATTTTATTATTGCAAAAATGAACGCTAAGTTTTTAGTACGAAAGTTTATGTTTGAAAATTTGTAAGTACCTACAACCACCTGAAATATGAATTTGCTTCAAAGTTTTTTTATAATCTCAGTTTATTTGATAAGTGACAAATGTAAATGAAGGGCCATCATTGCTAAATAAATTATCTATATAATAATTTGTTACGGTATGAAGCGCACACATAATATGTGTAAATATAACCACATATTTGTTATTCTCTCTCATATCACAATGAAAAATTAACGAAATATACCCCAAATTGAATTTTCCTTTTAAGCATTTTTTTATGCTTTGGATGCCCTAAACGGGATGTAGCGTATTATAGACGACGCAAAACGTTTGCAATTCGTAATGCAGTGGTTGAAACAGAATGTTACATTTGTTAAATGTAGAAATAATAGGGTGGGGATGGGTGCGTTGGGATCGAGTTAAATGGCGATATGGTTTCGTTACACGGCAAATGGTATATAGCAAACTTGACAAGAATAAAATTGTCTTGCTCTGAGGTACATAGTTTCATTCGAAGATCCCTTGCTTCAAGGCACTCTGTACTCATATTGTACAACACCTGATTTTTTTTTTATCATTTAGTTAAATAATGTTTTACGTACCATTTGGCTAGTACAAATTTTGGTCAGTGGGTCGTCTTAGGGGCGGAGTTTTATATAAAAAAATCTTTTTCATCACGATTTTCCGAATCTTGCTCGAAAGATTTACTTGGGACTTTACAACCAACCGTCCTTTTTTAAGTGCAATTAAAGTTGGGATCTACATATCTAGCCACAACCTTACCTATAATTATTACTGACTGTGTCGTGGCGTTATGTGCGTATGGATTTATTCATTAAGTGTTTATTTATTTACAAGATCATTAACATATTATTTATTGTTGAAGTCGAGAGGTCACGGAGGGCTCCACAAGATGTTAAGTGAAAGCCTTTTGGAAAAAGTATTGCTTTATGACTATGGTATAGCGTGCCATATTGAAATGTCAATATTGATGTATAATTCGTTTTTGGTATTGTATTGAAACTTGTAATTGTTTTTTGTTTTGGTAAGAGAAATTTTATATGTTTGATTTTGCTTGATTTTGTATGTGACGATATCAATTTTGATTAAAACAGTCGAAACACAATTTTAAGTAATAATCGATTTTGCTATCATCAGGATGATAGCAAAATCGATCGATCGAAGTCTTGACTAACGATAAATATCCCGTGAAACCTATTAAAAGCGCAGTAGTCAGTTTTTTTTAATAACATTTCCATTGACAATCAACTGCTAAAGACTAGTAATGCCATTTCTCTTTGAACCACAAAATTCATCTAAACCTACAAATTCCGAAATACCATAAATTCTACGAAACGGTACGAGCTTTATTCGGTAATCTCCGGAAATAACAAGCCATCATTAATTGCTCCCACACTTGAAGAGGATAAACAACCTTTATAAGGCTTTGTGTTCACCATCATATCGAGTGATCTCAAGACGATCTTGAGACTATTTTTCGGAAATGAAGCGTGCAGTCCAGTTGGTTGTGAAGGGCTCTCATGGTGCGTTGCTTAAATAGAATGTCGTATGGCCGTGGATCAATACGGTTTTGAATTCGGTTGTGGATCGTGGTAAGTTTGGATGTGGTATTTATTAGTCAGAGTTAGAGTATTTACCTATAAGTTTTTGGAGGTATTTTGAGTTGCGATTCAGTAAATGGTGGTTTTAATAGCTGCATCCTGTGCAAGTTGTATTAATTATCTGTTAAATATTCAAAGACTAAAACGAAAAGTTGATGCCTCTCATTAAATAAAACCGCATCCATCATTTCGGAGATCGTGTAAAATGGCCGAATAAATTCGTCACATGCGCGTGGGCACGTTGTTATCATAGAAAGCATATTCAAGTGTACCGTGTAATACCGGAATTCTAACAATAAACATGGAATTACGTTCGCCAAGTCTGTCTGTTTGTACATCGAGTTTATTTTGTCCAAGATAATTATTTGACAAGTGTATATTTGGCTTGATTTCTAATGAGCTGGGAATTTAGCCGAGATTAAATGACGGCTGAAGTGGAACGATCGACATTTTTCTTCTTTATTACTTTAATAAAACGAGTGTCAAGAAAGAATTGATTGTGAAACTAACTAAATGTTGTTATTTAGTGGTAATTTGCATATGTTCTGTGAGATGATTTGAATTTAGAATAATTTGGTTGAGGCATAGCTACTTACTTCTACAGAAAATTATTGGATAGGTAGAAAACAAGAATAGTGAAAAGTGCATTACTGGATATACCTAGGTAGGATGTCATTTGGCAAACGTACTATTTCTATTTTCTCAAACTGGTTTACCAACTCGTAATTCGTTTTATTTTATAAAAAAAAACTATTATTCATATTTCAATGTTACATCATCTTATTTTGACCACATCCTTATTACTACAAGGAATATAAGGAAAAATATATCGCAAATCTGATACAGTTTTATATACGTCTTCTAAGAACCATAGATAATTAATGAATTGTATTACTAAGAATTACAACGCATTATGCGTGATTATTGTCACGATTTGACCAATAAAACGTTGACCAAGGTTTGCCCCATTTTTTTTCGTAACGCGGTCCTCAATTTTTTTGTGAATTTACTATATAACTTTCTTTAAAACTGAATAACGTTGCATTTTGTCTTTGACTTGCTTCTGTCTCTCGGTTTTACTCGTTACTCGGCTCCTACAAATTGTAGCGTGATGTTTGATAGCCTAAAGCCTTCCTCGATAAATGTACCTACTAACATGCACAAAAAAATAAAATTATTCAAGTCAAGCCAGTAGTTATGGAGATTAGCGCGTTCAAACAAACAAACTGTTCAGCTTTATAATATTAGTATAGATTATATTTCTTATAATTTTAAGTTACTATACTTCTTTATTATTTTCTTCTGAAAATGTCCATTTCAGGCTCTAACATTCTTGATACTTCTGTATATTAATTTCTTAGAACGTTATCTTACAAATACCTAAGGTACCCAATACAAGTTATGATGCGATACAACTCCCTATACTTTCCCACCCCACTTCTCCCGCAGACGTCCGCAATGAAAACATAATTCCCGCACACTCCTACTTCGTTACCACTTAACAATCTCACACAAACACCCTGATAATATTCGCATACATCAATATCCAACAATAATAAGTTTGCACCATAAATCGCACCGTAGGTCGAGGTCACCAGGCACAATTAATAAATTAAGGTGCGCGGTTTAGTCCGCTAACAGAGGAATATTCATAGCCGGCATAATGTATGATAAATGTAGCGAGAAATATGCATAGTCACAAACTTGAATAGTGGCCACAATGGCAGAGTGGTGCCTTAAGCGCGGGTACTCGCCCATCTGCTAGTATGGGATAATTTGATCGCAGAGTAACGATATTGAGTTTTACAAATGTTACAGGAAGGCAAAACGTTTAAATGCTATTATTGTAATTTTTGGAAGTAAAATGTAGGGATCATAGAAAAGATGTGATTTGTAAAAGAAAATTGACCTCAGATAGGAAGCATGATATAAAGTTTGAAAACAGCAGTACATAAGTTCTTTCCTTGTTGCACCTACCATCTCTCTGCATTCTCACCAGTCAAACTTAGGGTGATCCGTAAGTTAGAGCAATTTTCTTTCTAAACTGATTATCACATTGAAACGAAAGCCAAAAACATAATAGTAATCAAAATACAAAGCATTCAAAAACTCCACTAAAGTTCCACTTAAACCACATAACCAAACCATCCATTGGATGCGTGACTACACTGAAACTCGCGATGCGCCCAACGGCGGTCAACTACACACTCATCGGGCCCATTGTCTAACATTTTTATAAGCGAACGAACAATGAGAGATCATTCGACGAAAGCTTAGATACGCAGATACCTGGCCATGGGATGCTGTGCCCAGTTCGATGTCCGTGCTAAGGTATTTAGCTCTCCAGCTTCCGGATTAAGATTAAGTACTAACATAAGTTACAGTTATAAGCGTGAAATAACCACAGCGTAGTGTTTCACCGTGTATGTGAGGCTACCTGAGGCCCAACCCTTTTTACCCCCATCCCTCCCCAATCCCTAAAAGGTCGACAACGCAGTCATAACTCCTCTGGTGATGCGGGTGTCCTTGGGGGCGCGGATTGCTTACCATCAGATAATAAGGCGGGTCGTATGTCGTCCTATCTCATAAAAAATAAGGTGTATCTGAGAGAGAAATTCGTCTTTTGTTTTCAACGAAGATAAGGAATGGTGTCAACGTATAGTAAAGTTCTTGTTTCTTATACAGACGCATGTGCATCAAGCTATGATGAAGTGTCGTTATGTCTGTTGACCGAGTCTCAACTTTTATAGTAAAATTATAAGGTTCAAAGTCTATGAAAGAAATGTCATAGTGACAATTACTGTTCCCAGATATAATACAATGAATAAGATTGTCAATAGCCAACAGCCAAATAGTCATATTATACCAAAAAAAAATATGCATTTACGATTCCATATTGAATTGTAAGATGAGTCTTTTCTCATAGAAACCAAATTTCAAATTTACTGGAAATATTCGAAACTGTCCGTTCTGTTAATGGATCGAACAAGTTCCAATTTCAAAAAACAATACCGTCAACTAAGTAATAGTAGAGAAGTACAATTTCCTCGTTTCTCGTCCAAACGTTTAGTTACTTGACTTAAACTGGTGGTATTTCAAGTTGAGCAGAATATATTCAATGCTAACCATATTGTTGGTCGTTCCGTAAAACATAAAATTATTATGAGCGTTCCTTTAGTTTTACAGAGCAAGTTTTACTGTTCATGGGGTGAAAGACTTTTACAGGAGACGTGACGACTACGATACGATATTTTTATGATCTGTTGTAGGTTTTATTTAAGGGATAGATCGGCAAACGAGCAGACGGATTACTGATGATGGTAGGCAATCTGCGCCGCCCATGGACAACACCAAAGAAGTTACGAAAGCGTTGCTGGCCTTTTAGGGATTGGAATGAGATAGGGGGAGGGCGGGGCAGGGATTGATCCTCCGGTTACCATACTCACTCGGCGAAAAACAACAGAGATTGTTTCTCACTCTTACTCCGGTTGAGCTGGTCCATTAATGCCGAAGCTTGGCTTGTGAGATGTTTGTCGTGTTTATAGTTTACATGAAGAGAATTTAATATAAAATTAATTAAATGTAAACACGACATAAGGACCATAAACAAATTGAATAACCAAAGACATCCGTTTTCCATGGAAAGTTTGGCTCACACCTTATAACAAAAAAGCATTTCAAAAGCAACAAACGCAAAGAAAACACTCAAACGGTAATCAAAATGAAACCACATACAACACAAAACTAAGTTCAAATTACGATAATCGCAAAAACGTTTCTTTCATGTTGAATAGGCTCATTGACAATTCGCTTCCGAGCTAATCTAATCACATAGACGCAGCGCTATTCAACTTTAGACAAATTTTATTTTTTTAACTTTCTCGAACATAATGAAATGTAAGGTTTTTTTTAACGCTAGAAATAAACTGTTTGGTAAGGAGTTTATAACAGTTATTTAACAAGTTCAATTTAACCTTCCAAGAGGTTATTGAATTGCGAACAATAACAATAATAAAATAGTTATTTCGTATATCAAGTGTTTGATTGACATATGGTTAAGTATCTTTTTGTTAAAAAGTGCCTACGGATGTTAGTAATTCTAAGGATTCAGCATTCTATTGGAGTAAAGACTAATTTCGTTTGGTCGTCCTGATTTCTAATCATAAGTCACTCAATCTAAATTGGCCATATTGAAACGATCGAACGCCTGTATCGACTTACAATGGTAACTTTAAATGTTCAATTATTATTTTCATGACCGATTTTCTGCATGTCTTACAAATATTCTTTGTAGCGAGTTCTGATTCAAATTGTTCTGTTAAATTTCAGAACAACACAGAACTTTGATTGAGGCAAATTAAGATTGTTTTTATTATTTAGTAGTGACCTGCCCTACGGATACAATGCTGATACTAAAGTTCCCCACTATTAAATGGGCATTACTATACATATAAACCTTCCTCATCAATCACTCTATCTATTAAAAAAGGCATCAAAATCAGTTGCGTAGTTTTCAAGATTTAAGCACACATAGGGATATAGGGACAGAGAAAGCGCCTTTCTTTTATACTATGCAGTGATTTGTTTTATATGTGAAAAATAGAAAGCGACTACCTTGAACTACCATACATAAAAATAAAGTTTGTATTACATAATGTTTCTTCGCAAAAACTAAGTGTGCCTCACACGAATTACTCGTATTCGTAGTCGTGACAAGATGTCAAAAAAATTATTAAATATTTACAACTGAAATATTGAAGCATTACACGACACTTTCGACTTTAAAGGCGGAAACATATTTATGTGCTGTGGCTTGACGTGCTAGTAGCAAATCGGTTATACCCATTAATTGTAATGTCAGGTTATGACGCCTGTCTTCGTCACGCATACGTTTCTGTCGCATCAGGATACGTAAGTATGTATGCATTAAGTCTTAATGCCACAAACATCTCCAATAAGTCGTCGATAGTAAAAGTCTCCTAACTTCGTCCGGTTTATATTATTTAAGGTTATAAGATAGAAGACCCATTTCGCTAAGCTGAAGTCATGAACGACTGCTTTTTAAGCTTCTTGTAATTAAGGACTAATTTGTAATATTTTGATCGTTATCAAAGTGCATTATTGAGATGTTTTATAGAGTTGTAGCAATGAAGAAAGGAAAAAAGTTTTTGAAAAAAAGTATGTTACTAAATAGATAAAATTATAAACAAAGTATTCTTGTTCCCTATTTATACAGAATATACAGTACGGCCGACGTATCTTGGCGAGTCTGAAGTTAGCCGTTTGTCTGCACAATGGATCTTTTAGGAACAAAATTGTGTACTGCGCGGCTAATCGGCTAACTTCAGACTCGCCAAGATACGTTGACGGTATTGTACATGCATTTATATTCGTCTATCTTTTCTCTGGTTTTGTTATGAGATAGAACGATCACCATCTATCTATTAGCGAGTACTTCTTAGCAAAGATCTCTTCCCAATTATTCTTACAATTATTTAAATATTTGTATATTTCAAAATAGCACTCAAATAAGTGAGGCCTATTACCCTAGGCCAGGTACAGTTATCCTGAGTGTCCACTCATTGGTTCGCTGTTCGCGCAATATATCGCGCATCGCGGGTCACATGCGCGACCTGCGCGCGCGCATCCCAACTCATTAGTATTGCCGGTGTCAGTTAGGAGCGCTAAAATGCTGTGTTTCTGCGAACAATTTGTTTGGAATGGTCTTTTTAAGAATTCTGTTTATTGTTATTAGAAAAAAAAAATACTTTCAAGTAGTAGGTACTTGATGGTTTCTTGTTCATTTTTTATTTAATTGTCTTCAAAATATTTATTATTTTTCTTATGGTAATTAGATCTGAACTTTTATTGGAATATTTTTTGAAGAATCGTCTAGGACAACAAATTACATCATCACATCATCAATCTATAACCGCTTACTGCTGTGCAAAGGCCTTTTAATCATCACACATGCTCAAGGTAGATTGGCGATTTTAAATTTATGTTTAGAAAATTATAAGTCCAGGTTTCATCACGATGTTTTACTCCACCGTATGGTGGCCAGTGGTGTCTAAATAATCGTGAAAAGTACGTATAACTCGAAAAAAGTCACATTGGCCAGGTTTAAAACCCTCAAGCATAAGAAACGGGCGTTTTAACCTCTGGACCACCACGACAGTTCTCCAAAATAAACAAGAACCATCATCATTTTCTTATGTAACATATACGATGTTACATAAGAAAATGTGCAAAAAATTGATAAATAAATAACAAAACATCTGTCCACAGCTGTGGGTACAGCAGCATTTTACCCCCAGTAATTGCTACGTTAGCTTTTACTTTAAAACCTGCAGTAAATAAGCTCGCCCATTGTATTTATGTGTTATGTAATTTGAAACCGATGAGAGGATGTGTAATGTGTATTACATGAAGCGGCCAATGTGCTATGTAGTGTACTCGTTGCTCGGGCAACGAACGAAATGATCGGTCGCTTGCCAATATTCCCATTTGCAGCTTTGTTGCATTCGTAATTAGTTATAAATTACTTTGAGTAAGGTGTTAGTGATTTTATATTATGGGGTGTATTAATTTATGTTTCTTTAGTCATTATATTTTTTTTTTGTTACTTAAATCCTTTAAACTGTCTCATAAGAGTAATTTATGGTTGCAACTGAATACATTACAATTCCACTTTATTTTCAAGTTTTCATTATCTATTTATTTATTCATAATATGAACACCAACAGCTGATTTTTATTGTGTATTAATAAAAATATGTACACCCGCAACATCAGAGGAGTTATGAATGTTTTGCCGAACAATGCTATGATTGTTTCACGGCAGAATTCGGTGCGTCCGTGCTATCGCTCAGGTCAAGTCGTTCCATTCGCGCTGGAGCTTGGATTTCCTACATAATTCAAAATAATATATCATATATCCTATTGTTTGAAATTTCAGATTTTTCAGTATCTACTTGATGTTATTGATGTTATCGAAATAGGCATAGAATGAATATATTGTTTTCATTGGAAAAAGGTAAGGTAGGTTACCTCTGCCTGCTTATTTGAGAACAAACAAAGAGACTGTCATAAATAATAAAATATGTATATTATAGAAACAAGTTTCTTATGTTTGTTCATCTTTTCCCTATTAGGCTGTCTCGATGGTGAATCTGAGATTCAAAGATTGACAACAGTGTTATCAATATTGTAATCTTCACACATCCTACAGATGCTGTAGGTGTGGCAAGATATATGAAAATTCATATATTTTATCTGTGACATTATTTGGTAGGCAAAAATGAATATTGTACAAATATTCTGTGTTAACTCTATCGCATAAGTTTTATAGCACAAAATAAATAAATAATTAAAAATAATAACATTTTGAAATCTAATAATAAAGTAAAACCTTTCAATCACAACTACATACATAATTATGTATAAGATTTAACTTTTTTATTACTTATGTTTCAGAAATAATATACGTTTACTCTCCAAACTGAAAAAGAACGATGTCTTGTTTTTATAATAACTATCGTGAGACTTACTAAATCAACTAAAAATCGCGGGTTACTCACGTGTATAAATTGAGAAAAGCTCTACTAGTTTCGAACCACAGAGGGGTTCTTCCTCATGAGCAGCGTGCGCGGACGCGGCGACGTCGCGAAACTAGTAGAGCTTTTCTCAATTTATACACGTGAGTAACCCGCAATTTTTAGTTGATTTAGGGACGATGTCCTCATCCTTCTAACAACCCTATAACAACCACATTTAAATGAAACCATCGAGCCGTTAGGCCTGGGTATGTTACCACCTGGTATTAATATTTTTTTCTATTTTTTGAAATTATTTTTATAATTTTGTTCTTGTGATTATTATGTTTCTATTAAGACTGTGGTACATTGGGACAAGCGCCCAATAAATATTTTTCCTGCATTTTTCTTCTAAACCGATGTTTAAGTGCGCTAATATACCTGACTACCATTTATTAGAGCCTAAGTCATACCAGTAAATACAATATTCACAACTTCCAGTATAAAGCCCATATATTGTGGGGAACAGGACAGCTGACCAACCCAATACCTTACACAGTACTGTACCATTGAACATAACTCAATTACTGACAAATTGCAACCATTGTTAGTTCTATTAATGTGCACCTTGACTTCTGAGATTTTAACTTTGTTATTTTGGTTCATTTTCTTAGTGAAAGATTGTAAGTATGCTAGCCTTATTTGAAAAGAGATGTGTCCCTACTCTATAATTGTTTTTTGTATCGTAAATGTGTTTGCGCCGAAAGGAGGTTGAATAGTTTAAAAAATATATTTGACCGTTTTTCACTTATACACAAAACATTTCTTTTTAACAAAAATCTCATTAATGAACTCAGATAACAAAACTATTAGGCATCACTAACAATTACGAAACTAGTGATGTCGCAACTCAATCGAAAACTATCGATACGGATGGTTTCACTAATTTACATCACAATGCTATCGATAGCCAAGTGTCGAGAGCTGTACAAATGTTGTGACCAACATTGTCCGATGTTTGCTTTGTTATCGTCATGAGTTTCGATATTTTAAACTAAGGTTAAGTGTGTTTATCGACGGATTAAGTTTTAAAGAACTGTGAAGTACTAATTTAGTGTCTTACGTCAGGAATGCAGTGCAATAAAAAAACAAGTTTATTTGTATAGGTGGAGAGTCTAAATTATAAGGTAGCATGCACTTTGCATGCTACCTTATAATTTTCTAAATTAAATAATAAATATTTGATAGCTAAAAAAATAATGGCGTCTTTGTTTACGTTCTAACTATCGCCAGGTTAATGACAATTTGCACACACAAATTAACATTATTTAAAAACAAATCTAGACGAAGCTAGCATTTCTTACTTTAGAAAGAAATTTAGTATTAAACTAACACCCGGTTTCCGAAATGCCGATCAATGTTAAAATCAATTTAATCTCTTGTCAAGTCATCTGAATGGTTGACTGAATTATCAACAACCAATCAGATGACTTGAGAAGAGATTTAACAGGAGATTAGTTAATTTTAGCGTTGACAAGCTTTTCAGAAATCAGATGTTAGTCTCTTTTAAAGTCCAGATAAATGTAAAAAATGTGGGAGATTCGCCTTAGCTCATTCTGTTGTGGTCTTTTGAGGAAAGAACTGCACTAGTTTGTGTGGTAAAGTTTTTGTTCTTTCTGAAGCTGTAAAATAAACATTGTGTCGTGGTTTACCATTTTAATTCGAGTTTGTATAAAACTTACAACTTTCAAATGATTAATTAAATACGAAAATGAGCCTGAAAATAACAAGTAACAAAACCATTAAATATCTTCTTTATTTTTTGCGTGACTAAATATTTTCAAAAACCTACAAAATAACGATTAGACATGACAATAGATAATTGAGAAATAAACTTAAACGCACCGCGCACGCACTTTACAGTTTTAATTACGCGTAAAAACAATTGAAAGTATACAACAAAATTGTGATCGGAAATATTATATACGATATAAAATAAAAACCTTGTTTCTACAGACGAATGTGTGTAGTATTTAAAACATTAAAAAAAGTTGAGGATTGTTTTTACCAAATCACGAAATAATTTGAAAACTTGTACTAAAAATATAGCTTTTCAGATTGTTATGGCAGTATTTTTCTATACTAATATTATAAAGAGGTAAAATTTGTAAGTTTTTAAGTTTGTATGTAGGGGTTAATCTTTGGAACCGCTGGTCGGATTCCCAAAATTCTATCACTGATAGATCACACTAGAATCAAATGGAGCCGAGCAGCGAGTGAAACCACGCGGGAGTAGCTAGTAAGTGATATTTCAGTAAATAAGCGGACGGATTATCTGATGGTAAGCTACACCAGAGGAGTTACGAGAGGGTTCGGAGATTTAAGGATGGAGAAGAGACGGAGAGAAGATGAAGATAAAGATTGGGCTTCCGGTAACCTTACTCTTACGACTAAACGCAACGCTATGGAGTTGACCCATTCGTGCCGAAGTTTGGCTCTCACACAATTTGACTCATAGTATGACGATGGGAAAGATAATTTTTAAAATATATATAGGTAACATAATTGTTCGTACTTATAGGTCAATAGAATACAATGAGACGAATGAAGCGACGAATTCGTTTTTCAAAATTTAAATGATCAATAAAATCGACGCAATACGCACCTTATCTAAAATAACTTTAACACAGAGTGATACTTTTGCGTATTTGAATTCATTGTGAGAAATGTTCATATTTATTAAGTTGCGTACAAAAGATTTTATTACCAATTTTTATTGTCGGCAACTTTTATCAGAGAAAGTATCGTGGACCGAAACAATATGACTTGTTAATTTTTTTTTGAGTTAGGGTTGGCTAATCATTAAAAGTCATCTTTTCTTAAGAAGCATACGTATGTATGGAGTTTAGTTTAAAAATACCTACTTTATATTGCATTTTGGATTTGAAATATATGTAGGTATATAATAAAAAAATATTGTTCAGATTTTCAACCAACCAAAAGTAGGATTCACACAGTCACAGGACACCTATTTTCACTGACGAACAGACTGACAGACTACTTCTCTATTTTGACGTTTCAAAGTACCTATTTATAGTTTAGTTGGAATAAATGATTTTGACTTTGACTTTGATTAAATTTTATTATTTTAACTAACCCAAAGACTAAGAGTATATTTTACTCGTACATTTTATTCCATTGGCTTTTTTACTATTGTACGTCTGTAATACTTAATTTATCAATCAATTTGATGAATACTTATTATCACCACAGCGTTTTGATGCCAAGACAATCTTTCTTTGAAAAAATAACATTAAATAAAATACGGTAAAAATACTTAGTACAGCTCTGGCAACAGGTGTAGCATATCGACATCGACACGACATATCGTCGATGATTTATCGACAATCGCTGACGTCACACTTAGATTAACTGCATTCTGTGACTTCGCATGTTTCGATAATACCGCTTACGGTATTTTTATATGAGAAAAAGGTTCAAATTAAAGGCGACCATTGTAAGAATAAACGAAATAATACATCGATACACGTCAAAGAATTTTTGCTCTAACATTTGAAAATGATACGCTTATTTTTTATTGCTAGTGATTGCCACTTACGTTTCTAAATATCGATAAAATATATCGTGTTCATTAGAATATTGACACATGTCTAATGTATCGATTGGAGTTTTATTCGTTATAATGAAGTGTCGGTCGATTTGAGAAATTTTTATTATGCCAATGTGACCTCTTAGCGTTTTTAATGCGGGAAATAAGTTACCTAATATTATACATTGAAGGTCTAGTGGCATTTTTTCTTGTTTTATAAATATACTTTTATGAACATAATTCATACTTTACATAATGTGTATGAGATGGTGAGAAAAATGTAATTTAGAATACTAATGTGCCGTGTCGTATTTTTTGTTCGTACATATCTGCATATCAGTGCTTTTTATCAGAGTAGAAAAAGCAGACTGGTTCTTTTTTAGTTCATGACGTAAAGCGCTACTGGATTTGGTTTTGGAGTAGAAAAAAACGTTTGACTATGTATGTATTATCTTTGCTTAGTTCTGCTAAGATGATTAATCATGTAGCTAGGCAAAAATTAAATATAACTTGAATAAAGATAAGAGTTATGAATTATTAAAGAATATTTTATTTCTAACTTGCGATTGTAACGGATATATTAATATAAATATTAATGAAAACGTACTTTCGTTAGAATTTGTATATTATAATTATAAATATGCTTAAACTCGTTTTTTTATAAAAAAGATGTCTAACATAAAATATAATTATTTTAAATGTATTTAAAGTAAATTAGTTACAAAAATAAGTGGTTTATGTTAAGAGCAATGTTTAAATAACACACAAGTACATAATAGCTCTTGATACCATTGTGGACTATAGTCGAGCAGACCTGTTGATCTCATCTCCATGTTCAAAGGATTAAAGAAAAGTGGATTTAAAACCAGTCCAATTAATAAACAGTACAAAATTATAAATATGTCAATAAAAGTAATATTCTAGAATCAATCCCATTAAACACATTAGCTAACAAAAAATGAACTTTAACAGCTAAAAATAAAGAAACATAATCCTCTACTCACATACACATCACTCAAAGTACTTAATATTTTGACCAAAAACATAATGAAAATCGCGAAACACGATCATAATTAGTATGATTATAGTATCCAGTCCAATTTATCAACGAAATAATTTGAATATTTTATAACTTAGTATTATGACATTGATAAATCCTAAGAGCTATCGAAAATAGAGGTGAGTCAGTGTAACTGACATCATAAAAATATCGATAAGTATCGGAACCTGACCTTTACAGTATGATAAATGCGGTCGAGTACAGAGGTCGGTTCGGGCCATTAGGTTTAATATTTGATAACCAAATGTCCTTTTGTTGGAATCAAGTGCTTCCGTGTTAACAACTTGAGAGACTTATTTATTTGCGTTTTATGTAAAACAATACATGTTCACAACACTATTTCTGACTTACGAACTGATTTAATTGTTATCGATTTATTTTATTGATATTGCGAATGTATTTATTTATTGTTATTGGCGTCTATTTATTAGATGCGCGTTGTATTTTAAAAACAATGGGAGGATTGGAACTGGTCTGTAGTGGCGAATGTTTCAGGTTGGATTCGAATTGGATTTCGACCTATTTAAATCCAGAAATGGTTGTTTCGGGCTGTTCAAGGAACGTTTGGTATCGGAAAATCTATACTTTATAATATTCTAAATCTTAAGAGTTTGTTTGCTGGTTTGAACGTACTAATTTCAGGAACCACTGGTTTGAATTGAGATATCCTTTTTTATTGAATATACCATTTATTGAGGAAGGTTTTAGGCTAAAAAACATCACGCTACAATCTGCAGAAACCGCGCGAGAGTAGCTAGAAGTAAAGAAAGAAAGAAAAAGTTTATTGACACAAACCATGTGCACATAGACATAGTAACAAAAAGGTTATTTAATATAAAAGAAAAAATAAAGAAAACTACATAACTGTGTGCCTCATGGCTGCGCCAAACAGGTGCAGTTCAGCATAAATGCTGAACGTTTGATAATAGTTTGATAATATGGACCATCTGTAGATTAAAGAACTCGACCAATAAAGCATAACGTGAACGAATAAAACTAGATCAACATTGAACATCATCGCTATTCTTAGAGCCACACATTTAATCTTAAATCTATAAAACAATATCGATATCGGAGGGCGGTTCGCCCCGCCCTACACGAATAAATATTTAATTAAACTTTTGAGAGCGCATGGATTTGTTTGCCCGGTTATAATGTAACATCTTTTTTGTTATATATACTTTTTTGTGTGTATGAAACGGATGTTATGAATGAAAGGCTCAGTTGAGTCATGTGGATGTGATGTGCTCTTTCAATTGGTTTATTCCAAAGACAAGTGTGCCAAAATTATTTTGTGTAAATTTATGAATTTAGATATCGAAATGTAAGAATGATATCTTTTATTATAAATTGAATGATATCTTTTATCACCGACAAATTAAATTAAAACCTGCATTAAACCGAAGAATTTCAATTAATGTCAAAATTCTGTTCTGAATTTTGGCAATTCTATCGAAATGGAGAGAAAATGTTCCAAAGACTAAATGTAACAAAATTATTTTATTTCTTAATGGCATTGTAATACTCTTCATACCTGCTTTAGACTCATTTTTATTTAATCTTGCAGCTCCTAATTTTATTAACGATATCTCGGCTTCACAGAGTAACTTCACAAATAACGGCTGCATTGAACTTCGCTGACAGAGTGAGGTTATTGAAGGCCCAATCCTTCCACACATGCCGTCGAAATCCCTTAATCCTTAAAACCCCAACCCTAAAAGGCTGACAACACACTTCTATCCCCTCGTTGGTAAGGATATCCATAGGCGGCATAGATGGTTTACCATCAGGTAATCAGGGTGTTCGATTGCCATTGACCAGAAAAAGAAACAAAGAAGGAAAAGCATACTGGATCTTTGGCAACATTATAAAAACTACGACTTATACTTTAAGTGCTCACCTACATATGGAATAACCCGTAACGATAAACCTTACACCTTTATTATCACCTTAATGTAACTTAATTACACACGCTATAGAATTTTGCGGATAATTCTGTGCCGGTGCCAGTGCCGGTGCACAGTTCGATTCCCATGGACCTATGGGGAGGTACGAGCATAATTAATATACGCCCACCATGCCCCATAGATGTACTCAGTTGTACATTCTTTTTGTATGGGAAGTCGATTTATTTTACTATGTTATGGGTTTTATTTGGTGAATTTAGGCTTTGGTACTGGTGCGGTTTTTAAAGTTCAGTTAGAATTATTTTATTTTTGGTTTTGGTTTTTCTTGATACCGAAATCATTTTTTAATGAACTCACATCGTATAACAGTTTAATAAATAGTTATCATTATTTAATATTAACCCATTTTGAGGGGAAAAATCTTTAAAGCCTTTTACGGACTCAACATCATCGTTTCTTCTTCTGTGTAGTTTGGACCTGCGGTATTTTATTACAACTTCGAATTTGCCCTAGTGGGCTTCATCTGTGATGGTCTGATGGCGACCTGCCGTATAGCAATACAACCTTAATGCAACGTTGTTATTAAATTATATCATAGGTAGACAAAAATATTTTTTTTTAAATCAAGTACTTGGATAAGTAGTTTGGTATCGGCCAAGGGTAGTCAAAGTCAAAAGTCAAAGTAACTCGGAAAGTTGGCAAAACGAATACACGTGTTATACAAACTCCGAGTAATTTAAACTACATAATACCACTATAGCACTTAATTAAATGACACACAAAACAACACAGGAACATAATTGCAATATTACAAGAGAATTCATTAGTGGATGTCCTAGATTTTCAATTAACAGCGCACTAGCGCGCGCCCCGGCACCGCCCACGTATGAATGTGGAGTACCACATGTAATTACATGTCATCTTTTTCTGTAATGCAATTCTAGATATTTAATAATATATTTTCTCGTGTATGTTTATGCTTTCTGTTTACTGGTCAATTAGGTAGATAAGTGGGGCTGCTTTTTAATGCGGAGAGAGAATCATCAAATGACTTCGTTTGCCAGAGAGTGTCTGTGTCACAGTGAAAGAGTCTGACACTGCCTTTCGCCATACCCTACCCGCATGAAGAAGGGGAATGTCAGACTCTTACTGACTAAAATCCGTTCCTTCTCCTGCTTCAGGCCGAAGCTGTGTTACCTTATTGCGCTTAATCCGCAATGCCGACTAAGCAACGGCCCTGTTGGGCCAAATCTTTTTTTTTTTTAATTAAAAATTATCAAATCACTTCTCGCCAGTATATTATTTTTCTGGTTCAAAAATCATGGTTTTTATAATGGCAATGAGCGGTAGCCGAGTATATGGGGAAAATCATCCAATGACCTTTCCCGCCCAGGGTAAGGCGAGAGAGAGTGTCAGACTCTTACTGACTAAAAACCCCCCCGTTCCTTCCTCGCCGTCCGCAGACCCGCGCTTACGGTGGCCGGAGATCATCTCTCGTGTCGACTACCCTTGGAAATATAACATTTTGATTGTTTTAGTTGTCTTGGTTTTAATAATTGTAAAGTTGTGGTTGTTGTTGTTGTAAGCTTTTTTTTCTACTTCATGCTTTTTTTTTTACTACATTCTTTTTTTTTGTGAGGGGAAAATCATCAAATGACTTCTCCCGCCCGTGGCCGGGTGGGAGGGAGTGTCACACTCTTACTGACTAAAAACCTCCTGGTCCGAGGTCACGGTGCCTTATTGCGCTTACCATCAGCATTAAACATCAGCCCTATAGGGCCCCGGCTGTGGTGGTCTATTGGCTCTTTGAGGTGCGCGCGGAACACTACGCGCCGTACGCTCGGGCCTGGTTCTGGTCGGGCGGCGAGCTGCCCTTACTCGCCGACCACAGACCCGTGTTTACGGTGGCCGGAGATCGTCCCTTGACGCCTGTAGTGTCGTCAGTTGCGGCGGCTGGGGCGTTTTTTTTTTTAAACCCCCCTGTTCCTTCTCCTGCTCTGGGCCGAGGTCGCGGTGCCTTATTGCGCTTACCCCGTGAGGAGGAGGATTGCTCCTTCACGCGGGCCGCCTCTCTCTTTGCGAGCATGACTGCTTCACAAAAGGAGGAGGCGGCGTCCCAGTTCCCCTCACTCCGCACCATGGCCTCGACTAAGGCCGGGTGCGAGAGGTCGCCGCCGCCGATTACTTCCCTGAGGAAACGGCGGTGCTCAGCCCAGGCAGGGCATACCGCCACTGTATGCTCCACCGTATCCTCTAGTCTACTTTATGCTGGTACTACATTTAAACATCTTCTAATCCAGAATAATGGTGACTGTATACCTATCGAGAATGTGTATAATCAAAACTTGACTGAAAATGGTTTACTAATATTATAGTATGTTACTGGCAATAAGTGAGTGTTAAATTACGATATTTTGCTAGGACAAGTAATAGTTTGTTAAAAAAATTATTAGTTAAAAAAATCCTACATATTATAAAAACACATGTAAGTGCAGGTTAACAGAAACAGATATAGGTAGGTTGTTAAAAATTTAATGTACTTTTATGACTAAAATAGATTAAAAAAGAAATAATTTAGTATCTGAGTTGCTGCGTCGTCTGTACCTTAGTGAAGAATCTGGTTGAACTTTATCTAAGCAATTCTTTTATCAATTACATAATAATATATTATATGCATTATATATCGCATTATACACGTACATATTTATTTAATTCAACTAACCGCTACAGTTGACCAGTGGTTTTTATTGCGGTCTATTTTAATGGGTAACATTTATTGAGATATAAAAGTTGTTTAAGTGTACTAATACTCCTATTTTAATAGTGCTTTGAGATCGAAAGGTATGGCGCGAGGAGGTTGTATAGGTTATTGTGCTCATAATCGTATGAACTATACTTGTTCACATAAGATGATTTCCTTGAGTGGTTCCAATCATCATCACTACCACCATGTTTCAGAATTCAACGTCATCACTAACGTATGTGAACCCATTGGAATAGATTAGTAAGCACTACGCTTTGAGAACTCATATTTTACTAGTTTGTAAATTATTGACCGAAGCGAGAAAGAAATCATTTAGGTACACTGCAACTATGAGTTGTCTACTTAATTTTCGAAGAGACACCAATCACCATCAATTATCTCCAAATCTCTTAAACACCAAACTATTCCCTTAAGCCAGCCGGAAAATCCAACTAAAACAGTGAGGCAATAAAGCTTGCAGCAGACTAGAAAAATAAAGAAGACTGCCTGAAAATTAAAAGAAAATTATCCAATAACGAGATAATAATCACGAGGACCGAGATAGTTTCAGTTCCTCAGACTTAGCGTCGTCATCGTCATCATCATTATATATGTAAATATAACGTAGAAAAAAGGCCGCTTCTGAAACAGAGAATGAAATAGCACTAATCAATTTACTTAATTCAGACGGGTTGGCGATTTCTCATGATACAAATGAAAATACATAAAAACTGACATACACACATTGGGTCTTGTCAAGTTTTTAAAGAGACCCTCATTTACTTGAGAGGCTTATCCTCCAACCTCCAAGGTCACCATGACATCTAATTAAGATACTCAAATTTGCAAATGCATTCTATAATAATACAAAGACTAGCACCATATCCTAACTCTAATCAATCAACACGAGTAATCATCTAAATTATAACCAAGTAATCAATCTAACCTTTATAATGTACCATTGAGAAAAACCAGATACTTTAGAGGAACGAAAAGATGATTACAGTAATTTGTTATTACTGACAGATTATACGTTTTTGAGCCCTTTTTTATAGCTAATGTGATCCATATATTTCCTAATTACTAAGTTAAAAAACTAAATATAAGTTCAAAGCTATATAAAAACCTCTAGCATACAAAGGTCGGGGCATGTTCGCTACTGTGCGCAGGCGCACAATCTAACCTCGACCGCAACACTGATTTGCGAAAATAAAACGACCGAGGATTACAGACGGCGCCGGGTAATGGAATAGTGTTGGGATTAGAAGGAAACTATCGATAAAGTTCGGTGATCTGAAGTTCTTGTGTAAGTTGTAAAAAAGTTTCGATAGTGTGGTTAATCAAAAAAATTGTCTCCGTTTGTGTCCGTGTTTTATTTATTAAGCGGCCTAGTCTCAACATTTAGTCCAATTTTTATTAGCTATACTAAGGTAACCTCAAAAACAATTTAATCCCTTTCAATTACAGATCAGTTAACTGATATAACACCAGATCCTATAAATAAAGTTAGAATTACTATGTTTAATTTGAATTGTAGTAACCAACACAAAGTTACTCGTACCAATAAAATATTCTTCAACTTTTATCATCCCACGCAATTTACTATCGTATGAGAATTGGACAAATTTGTTTTGACAACAGCTTAATTTTTTACCCATAGCCGCAAACCATTGTCATTTTCTGTACCAAATATTTCTTTCGCTTATTATTTATGCCAAGCTTCAACCTCTAGGCTATGCCTTTGGGGAATGTCTGTTAATCTGCTTTAATCAAATAAGTTCAAAAGAATATAATACGTATTTTTTTTCGCACTTCGTATAGAATTTCTAACCGTCGTCGTGGTGTACTGCCGGTTAAGGCAAAACCAATCTGGTGCATGGTAATTAATGAACCTTCTCCGTGTAGGAAAGATCCTTTGCTAGACAGTCACACTGGTTACCTCTCAATAACACTACAATGGAATTTTATCACATCAGCCAATAAGTGCCAACTGTTGACCATAGGCATCTTCTCAAACGGCGCGGTCTCAAGGCAGTTTGGTTATTTCAAGCGTATGATTAGAAGTTATTAGTTCAGGTTCGCTGAAGTGTTACTTAGAAAGTACATTATTAATTTAAAGAATGGCACTTAGGTACTTGCCAGGTTTCGAATACACAAGTATGAGAAACGGGAGCCTTAATCACTGAGCCACGACGAGGTTCCCTGTAACTTAACCTTACTTTAATGGCAATATTCAAAATGTAAAAAAGTTAACTTAGATTTTATGATTGATCATTTGAATATAAACATGGATTACTGACTTTTACTTGTTAATAGGGTTAATGACGGCTTATTATAAACTTTAATTAAATAGGTGTAATATAATATATACCACCAGGTTTTACGATTTATTTTTTGTATTTTCAGATGGATACCGTCAGTATGAAAAGTAATAAAATTCAAATAATCCTCCGTACTTTTAAAATGTCATAAAGAATTTCCCATTAGTACTCAGTGATGACAATACTTATGAATTTTCTTATATGGTTTGACTTTACTTATGTAAAGTAAAATAATAAAATTCAATCAATCCTAATCTCTATATTCTGCACGGTTGGTGCGGTGGCTGGGCAACGGGCTGCCGTGCAACGTGTCGCGGGTTCGATTCCCGCACGGAACAACTGTTTGTGTGACCCACAAATTGTTGTTCCGAGTCTGGGTGTCATGTGCATGTGAAATTGTATGTTTGTAACCGCACCCACGACACAGGCGAAAATCCAAGTGTGGGTCAATGTTTTTTTTTTTAAAAAAAGAATATTCTTGTTTCGTCAAAATAGAACTGTCTGTGTAAATTTAATACGAATATAATTGAACTAAGTCAAACTGCCACGGAGTCTAGAATAGTTTCTTACATATATAAGAAACTATTCTAGACTAATAATATAGCAATAGCAATAATCGACGACGAGAACTAAAATAAATATCGAATGTTTATGATCATTTTTGAAAAAACTAAGATTTCCACAAGTTTTATCGATAGTCGATAAATTACAGCACGCTTGCACCCCATCACTAGAGTTCGGTATATTCCGCACAAAGTAATCATTTGTCTACTTGACTAAACTGAATTATATTATTATTTTTTTATTATTAAATAATGATGCCGGCTATAATTGAAGGTTGCCGGTGGAAGGCTTCTGTTCTAGCTACACTCATTGCACTGGGCTTATTCGAATCATCTTTGTTAAGGGGATGCAGAATATTTACATGATGATATTAATATTTGATTTTTAATTAAATATATTAGACTTTGTTTATATATTTTTTAAACATATGTTGTTGAATAATTGTGATTTTTTAATAATGCCATCAATCTTATACGCTCCCTTCTCAATGTAATATAACAATTAGTTAAAACCGACTATTATAATATATATTTTGACGTTTCAAAAGTACCTACCTACTTATGTTTTAGTTGGAATAAATGATTTTGAATTTGACTTTGATTTTGTTTAATATGAGATGGGAAAAACAAAAATAAGTATGTATACGACAAAAAGAAAACTTCTTGCAATGCATTATAATCTATATATTTAAAAGAAGTATTTCTACCTACATAGTGTTGACTTCAAATTAATAACAACAGAGATAAAAGAAGCTTGCCCTTAACTAATCGTTATTAGATTACACAGAGGATCGCGCAGTATCCGAGATGATACGGCGGGTTCGCACGATACTTATTAACACCAGCCCAGGGACCCATCCGAACAGCATACCAGCTCTCATTCAATTAACCTGTAATTGAAAATATTGGAATTGTATGAAAATATACAAGCAATACTGCAACTTCATTTAAAGGTGAAGAATACAATCTATCACATTTTTTATAGCATAATCTATTATAAATACTAATATTACAAAGAGGTAAAATTTGTAAGTTTGTATGTAGGGGGTAATCTTTGGAACCGCTGGTCGGATTGCCAAAGTTCTTTCATTGGTAGGTAGCTACAACGTTCCTGAGTGCTATAGGCTATAAAACGTCAAGCTACGATCAAATGGAGCTGAGCAGCGGGTGAAACCGCGCGTGAGTAGCTAGTAGTAGATTAACAAATGTTTTAAATTATAACGAACAGATGGTAGTTTACCTGATGGTAAGCAATCGGCTCATGGACACTCGATACACCAATTAAAGGATTGCGTATTGCCTTATGAGAGTTAGAGATTAGGGAAATTTGAGTTATGCAGAATTTGGGTTAGGAAGATTGGCTCTCTTCTGACATTATCTAGCAAAACACAATGCAAAAGTTGCTTTATGCCAATTTTCTATGCGGTCATGATATCTCTCATGGCTTTCCAGGTTCGGAAACTTTGTTTTGCCTGTAGTTTAAGTTTCAAGACTCGATTCAGACAGATGTTAGTTGATTCAGCAAATCACAAGTACATATGTATGTGTAACTAGCTTACCTTAGATTTGAAGCCAAATTTTTTTTCTTTATTTTTTCTTAAATAAAAACTTTGCCCCATACTAGGATTTTCTCCTGTGTCGTGGGTGCGTTTACAAACGTTCAATTTCACATACACATCACCACCACTGTGCAGTCAAGTTTTTTAATTGTGCATACTAAAAACTTTAAAATAGTAATTGTTGTAATTCCCTCAATGTAAATACTTACCTGTAAGAAAGAGATAGATGTACTTTAGCCTCTAGCTATCCCTATTGCATACTTATCGAGGCTATTATTCTAATCGCCACAAAATACCCATTTAATCCCATAAACTGCGTAAATATAAAGCCTAGCACATAATATTAAGGAAATTTAGCTGGACGGACTGGATGACCCGAAAGACCTATTAAAAACAATAAGGCATATAGCCCAGGCATGTGTAATAACTGTTTTTAAATTGATTTAAGATTTCACAGGCTATTACTTTAGGCTGTGGTTACAATGAAACAGTGTAATGTATTCCAACTTTGTAAGGTACTGCTTTATCTGTTCAGCTAGTGCTGGTCAAAGAATAATGAACTTTAAGTAAGTACAAGTTAAGTTGTATTCAGAATGTATTACTTAATGCTGTATTAACAGGTAAGACGGATTACCTGATGGTAAGCAATCGGTGCCACTCATGAACAACAGAAACACTAGAGGAGTGAGAACTGCGTTGCCGCTTTTTTGTACTTAGAGATTTAAGGAGAGGATTTCATAGGATATTTCATTGTATCCATTTGATTTCTTAGATATCAACAGTTTAATTTGCTATACAGATCACAAATATTTGATAAAACTACCCATTCTAACCACAACATACTTTTATTGTGCCTAACGTATTGCTACTTAGTGTATGTATGTATATGTATGCAATAAAGTACATATAAATAAATAAGAAATCTAGCATACAAATTATAATAACTTTACTAACCACTTCAGTATGGTCATTTGTACCTTTATAGTGGATAGTGTGGACAGCCCTCGACCCAAAGGTCCGTCCGACCTCCGCCAACTGACCTCAGTCGCTTCCGATGTGCGTATAAATATTACAATTATATAAAATTAGCACTATTTGTTACCAAGCCATAACCAACCATTATGTACGTCGAACGTAATGCATGTCATTTTTCTGCGCCGGACTTCAGATGTTTAAACATGAGCTGTAATGAGAGACGACTTTGATAGATATTAGAGGGAAACTGCTATTTGTTTCGTGGACAATAATGTTCGTTTATTGTTGTTACGATTTCTGTTCCTAATATTATATTAGATTTGTTCATTCAAGAAGACTCGACTGCACGGTTGGTGCGGTGGCTGGGCAACTGGCTGCTGTGCAACGTGTCGCGGGCTCAATTACCGCACGGAACAACACTTTGTGTCATGTGTATGTGACATTGTATGTTTGTAAACGCACCAACAACACAGGAGGAGAAAATCCTAAAGTAGGGCAACGTTTTTGTAAAAAAAAAAAGAAAAAAAAGGTAAAAAGAAAAAAGAAGAACTGCAGAGGAGTGTCGATACAGAAGCGTTTGTGTTCAGTAATATATCGTGAACTAGTTTATGTATATTCTGGACAAATTAAAATATTCTGTACGTTAATAGTCTTATAAACGTTAGGTTGAACCTAATAGTGATATGATCTTTCAAGGGAACAAGTAGGTAGCCGGGGACGGCGAAGAAGAAGCAGCAAAGCGACAGAAAAAGGAAAGAAAAGGTTTTAAGTCAGTAAGAATCTGATACTCCCTCTTCGATCATCCGCCACCCAGGGAGAGACAGGTCATATCAAATGACCTGTCTCTGATTTTCCCCCTAAATAAAAGTGGGTGTTGAGTTGATCGACCAAATCGTCATTAACACAACCAAACCCATCTAAAAAAAACTACTAAACTCATAAAGTTTTACGAAACCATTCCTTTTTCAAATTTAACATGTTAATATTTGTTATTATATTTTTTTCTCACAATTACTATAATTAACTACAAGGAGGCACATCGGACGGCGTGATCTATCGGCAAATAAATAAACTAATGTCGAACTCGACTAATGCGGTACGAGCCGTCTCAACGGGTGGTCTTATTAATATTGAGAAAAATATATCGCCTACTTACGGGTAAAAGCATTTGTAATCAGCCATCGATCGGTGTAATTTTAGTTAACTTGTTTATATGAGATAGGGCGACAATTAATGAGCTGGCAATTTTATGATAGTAAGCAATCGGAATATCTCTTATCCCTTCACAATACCGAAGTAATTACAGTTTTTTTAATTATCAGAAGGTTTTTAGGAATTTGAGGATTAAAGATAGGGAATGGGAAGAACTGGTACTCGTGTATCCTCACTCACATTATTATTACGTCATCTGTAAGAAAGCTGTTTAGTTCTGAGATAGTTTAACTATAATTTGACAACGTCACACATAAATCGCCAGTACGCCAATCTCTGTATAATATCCTCATCATCAGCCTGCCTAGCCATATTTATGTATGTGTGATGCAAATTGCAATATTTTTTATCCTCATCATCTTTTTCATTATTTAGTCTAAACTAACCTACATCATAAAACCCCGGACCATTATAAATTATAAAATAATTTTAAATCATAATAAGTCCTCACCTTACTAAGCCAACAACAGAGCTATTTACCCTAAAAGTATTGCATCAATACTAACAATTAAAACGCGAATACGTTCGGACAATAAAAAATTGCTTGTTATAAATCAAGCGATGTAATTGGTTGTTTATATTGACCGGTCAACCGATGCTCTGGTTTGAGTATTAAGAGCGATTTGTCAAATGTTTCGACATTAGAAATTGTGTTCGAAATCGTGTGTGCTCTTATATAAATGGTTGTATATTAATTTTATTTGTGTGTCTTTTGTTTTTATTGTAATAACGGTACTGACTTATTGTTGACGAATGTGGAGTGAAACGGATTTTAAATATCATGTAGTTTTTAAGTTTATAATGTAACCTTCTTGTGCAGTAGAAGTTTATAGTGTACTTTTGAGCGTTAGGAGATGAACAGCCACCAGATGGCTTTGATTTTTCTGAAGGTTTCTTCTCCTGTTTTATTTATAGTTACGGATTATTAAGGAGCAAAAGGAAAAGTGCCTCAACAAAAAATTAACATATCATTTATTTAGTAACTAAATTTTTATAAGTCATGGTTCGGCACAAATGGGCTGTCTAAACCCCGGCTACACAAAAAAATGAATTAAACAAACGCTTGCTCTGTGTTTCATCAGGTCGCTTGGCTTTAGCTAATAATGATTTAATTTTAAACATTGCCGGTAATGTGTAGTACAAATATTTTGTATTATATGTCCCATTACAAAAACCACAAGCTTTGTAAATAAATACACAAACACGCCACAGGAACACGCAAAAAGCAACAACTCTAGAAACATGGATTCCTTACTTTTTCAACCGAGCACACTAGTTTTTGCTCAATAAACTGACAATAAGTGAACATGGAGTCGAACGTTGTACCTTGCAAAAACCAACTGAGCGTTTTGACCACTTCGCTTTGCCACAAAGTTTATGCGTGAAGATGGCAATACTGTTCGGGGTTACAAAAACGTTTGTACATTGAGTTACGAAGGAGTGAAGGTCTGTACTTTTTTGTAAAATTACCTAGATAAAATATTATAATTTCAAAAACTTCACACCTTTTGCAATATTATTTTGTTAATGACATTAGTAAAGTGGTTTAGAATTTAAAGAGCATGTGAAGTCGATAACGGTGTAATCAATTTTTTGGTCTCTAACTTGCATAAGAGTTTTAATACAAAATATTCAAAATAAGATTTCTTAGAAGATCACCCCTATTTTTTCCTTTGTTACAATAAAAACGATTTTAAATCCCTTTAAAAACAATGATGGTTATAAACAGCAAAAAAGCACTATCAAACAATTTGATTTCTCATTTCTTGACCATTTAACTAATCTGAGAAAAAGGTTGAAACAAACTCACTCACACACTACTCATCAGACTTCTTAAGAATTTATTAATATAATAACATACAAAGATCCATCATAAAAATTGTCAACCATCCAAGAACATCTACCAACCTTCATAGCTCCTCAGACCCTCGACCTGAGTAACCACAGAGCTCAAATAGCGCACATTAGTAATGGCAGTGAGTGCGCCAACTGACGACCGCACGGTAATGCGCGGTAATCGCCACTTATATTCTACTACAACCATTCTTTAACTCTACGTGGTAGGCAAGGATAAACTTAGACTTAGCCTTGATTTTGGAGATTGTTTCACGTGATAAAAATGTCGTACGAGCTCGGAGATTTAGGCGTCCTGCGTCGAAACCTGGCAAGTGCCAATGTGACCTTTACCGAGTTATATGTATACACTTTCTATGATTATTTGGACACCACTGACTTACGGTGAAGTCAAACATTATAATTATAAGTTGGAAATCGTCGATCCGTCTTGAACAATCGTGGTGTTTTATGCTCAAACCTTCTCCGTATAAGAATGCTTTTTGTTTGTTCAAGGGAATCATACTTATACGGTTTCCTCAATACTAACTACTATTTGGTAGTAGTCTGGTGTTGGTTGTGTCCATG
Organism: Spodoptera exigua; assembly: GCA_902829305.4. Lineage (NCBI taxonomy): Eukaryota > Metazoa > Arthropoda > Insecta > Lepidoptera > Noctuidae > Spodoptera > Spodoptera exigua. The sequence goes on along the minus strand of LR824619.2, from coordinate 13,573,855 downwards.
GGCGAGATCGATTGCTTACCATCAGATCTGATCGGTGATCGGTCTGCTCATCCATATCCCTAGCCTATAAAGAGAGATTCAAATGTAAACTCAAAATCAACAGAACCAACAGTGATTGTCCACCGCTGGGTTTAAAAAGAGTACAAAAGAGGGTTTATTATCAATTCTATGCTTGAGAATCAGTCATAGTTAAAAAAGTTAAGGTTTACCTAAGCGCTACTAGCTGACAACTGACTCTTAGAATACTGTTTGAAAAAATAACAGAAGTGCAAAAAATAAAAAATAAAATTCTTCATGCAATAGTGTACAGACGAGCAAAAGGATCACCCGATGGTAAGTTATATACCAGATTAGAGATGGGATTTAAGTGTCGGAAAAATGTGAATGGGGAGGGGGAAAAATGTCTCCCCCCATTGGGGCTCTACGAAATATGGTACCGAAACCATAATGCATAACGATGGCAATACAGTCCAACATCCATTTGTTGCTACATATCATCATCCAAAGTCGTGGTAACTTGAAAAGTTTTTTACGCCCATTTCTTGTACCAACATAAAAAAAAAACTAATAAGATCAAAAGACCATTATTCAAATATTTTTATTATTAAATTTCTGAACTGGAAACTATAATTATCTGCCTCGATTGATACTCTATGACCAATGAGGTCTTATTAATAGGTGGAACCATAGAGCAAAGGTCATAATGCTTTCTCCATGATCGTTGAGGATGGCAACATTTGTTGAATAGGAATTATATTGATCTACATGTATCATTGCTTAGTCTTTGTGTTGCAAGCTGCAACAGCAGCAACTTCGTTGGTTCAGTAGTGCAAATAATATGATTGTCAACTATTGGTTCTTGAATTGGATCTTTGGATTGGGCAAATGCACTTCTTATACTTTTTGCTTTTAAAATACAAATATACTACTCCATCCTTCATTCATGTTCATGTACAAATAAATCATGTGCCAAGCTGCAGTCGTAATTGAAAAATCGTTTCATTTAAGTCACGGAAGCTTTTACTTAACAAGAACTCATCGTAAGTACTAGGAACTCATACTTGAAAACTGTTCACATGTCAGAAATGTAAAAAATAACAGTCCTTCTCAAACAATTAAGCAATCAACGAAATTTCGTCAAAAATCCAATTGATGTTACAGTTACATGCTTGCAAAAAATGGCGCCTTCAATTACAAACTTAGTTCGCATATAAATTAAAGCAAAATTAACCTTATTTCTACAGAACTAGTCTCAATGTAACTGCCTTTTATGTTTGTTTTATAATTAAAGTTAAAATGAACTTTATTTAAATTGAAGTACAGTTGAATTTAGTTCGATAATTGGCGTGGTCGTTCTGCACTGGCCGAAAGATAATGATTTGTATTTCGAACACGCTCAAATATTTAAATAATAAACTTTCCTTGCGGGTACGTTCTGATGATTCTGTTATTTGTATTTTCTTTTTTTAACAGTATGGCCTTTTTAATACGCTGTGTGAAGTCTTTTCAATTTTACATAATATTCAATGAAGATATTTTTAGTATTCCAAATTCAATCTAGGGGGCTTAACATAAGTTTTATATCATACAGTTAAAAGCCAGGTTTAAAAAAAACACGGTACAGCTTATAGTATGCAATCGTAATAATTGCCGGTCTTCTAGAGGTAAAGGATTTGAGGATCCCACATTTATGGTAGGGAAGCCGGTATCTGTAAAAAATATGTTACCTACTAATAGCATATTCTAGGTAGATTTAAAGAACTTGGACGACTTGCGATAGTCTTTAAAAATATCTTCGATGAAATTACTGTTTATTTATTATTAATATTTCGTTATTTCGCTTATATTATTTCACACCTAAAATTGCAAAAAGGGCTGGGGTTTCCAAGATCGTCAATATTTTAAATTATTACCTATTTTTTTCGAACGATTAGACAACTAACTAAATAGAAACAATATATTTTTTTAGTTTTGTTTAAAATTGCATTTAATTTTGTCATTATGTGTAAGTATTGACCGAAAATTGACCTTTATTTTTGGATTCAATTAAACCATTAATTATCATATAAACAAGTCACGATTAAAAACACCATGTATGCAAACGTTTAGGAAACATTCGAAATTTAAAATTCAAACTAATTTGTTCGTTGGTCATTCTTTTCCGGACTTATTTATGCAGTGATGCTATATTAATTATAGTGTTAACAGTTTGGAATATTCATAAATAAAGATTTAGATACTTTTTGCTGTTTTAATTAATTTTAAATAGCGGTTATGCTGGATCGTGGGCGTTGCGATGATTTGAAGAAAAAGATGATGTAAAATATCTAACAGGTGTTCATGTGTTAAATAATGTGCTTAGTTTAAAATAGGCATAGACATATTGTTATAGTTAATTTTCCTCCTTTGTATCACTATATATAAAACTGAGTCACTTTTTCTGCCTATTATCAATCTCTATGTACGCTTAAGTATTTAAAACTACGCGACGGATTTTGATGCGGTTTTTTTATTAGATTCACACCCTCATCCCTTATCTATATCCCTAAAAAAGATACCCGTGCGAAGCCGGGTCATGTTGCTAGTTGTTAGGGCGGCCTAAGTCCAGCAGTGGACAAAATCAGGCAGGATGATGCCATATAATTGAGAAAGCAATGTCACTCAAAAGGTTATATATTATATCCTTAGTTTAAGCTTGGAATCAAAGTTTAATCGACATAAATATTTGTTACTTAAATATTTTATTTCATAGAATAATTAAATTTAATCCTCATACAACCATATAAAGATACTTAGAGCAGACTATAAGGCGATGCAGCTTAAAAGATAGTAATATTTTATAAACACGTTTCCTGATAGTAAAATGAGGTAAAAATTACATTTATTACAGCTAATAGAGTATTACGTTCATATAAAACTTAGAGATAAGATTACTAACTTCAATAATAAGTCAAAATTAAACCTTATTAATCTGCAAATAGATTTCAAAATCTACTAAGTGACCCTTGGTTATTTAATAATGAAAATGAAAATAGAACTTTACTGCTACTGGAAAGTAGGGTTGAAAATCCATTGCACCTGTTTCATATGACCGGAGCTGCAAGTACCCTACCAGTGCTTATATTTTTTTAATTGCCAACATCGCTGCAGTTGTGTTTGCATTCTCAATAGTGCATATTGCCCGGTGCGTATTGTCTACCTAAGCGTAGTGTTTAAACTACCCACACAGGAAGAAATATATAGAGTTGATAAAACTCCTAAGTTACTTGCAAAATATATAATAATTATTTAGCTACCTTTACCTCATCATCATCAACATAAGAATTAACTTCGGCAATAGTGGCTCGACCGGAGTGATACCACGGCCTCACAGAAAACTGGCGTGACGTGTGGCGTGTGGAAAGAGACGGGGGTAGGGGAAGGGATGGGGCATCCGGTAACCTCACTCACCCGGCGAAACATACCACATGCCGTGGTATTACTCCGGTCAATCCCACCCATTCGGAGCTAAGCTCTCCCGCACTTCAAATGAACATTAAATGAATTTAATTTAAAAACTTTTAGTCAAAGTAGTGACTGGTCTTCTCATGGGGTCAACTATAAAACACATGACAGTTTAAGTCAAACAACTTTCAATCTTAATGCTATTAAAATTATAATTTAATTTTGATAAATTTGGAACTAAACTAAGATAAAAAAAACTTTATAATTTTCTATAAACTATAAAAAATGGTTGAATAACATATTAATACTAAAATAAGTTAGTTTATGATGCTATAAAATGGAACATTTATTTGATTGATTCTATTATAACCGTTTCTACATGATGTCATTTGATAAAACTTTGAATCAATAAGTTTACGATGTGATATGGGCTGTTATTTTGAATTTATGAATTAATTTCAATAAAATTTTGTTACTAAAAAGACAATAAGACAATTATTGTCAAATCAACAACGCAAGAATGTATTCAAAATACACATAATAGGGATGATGACAAAAAAATAATAATTAGTCCATCTTTTAGAACGCCAGAAAATATATACGTATTTATTCTTTTGCTTCTAAAACTTAAAATAACAAAGTTACAGAGCGGCGAAAGTTCGCGCTACGTCATTATTTAGTAAAATTTTTACGAAAGAGTGAGGTCACGAGCCCCTACTCCTGAATTTGAATGTTCTATATATTTGTCAATATTATTTGTATGGACCAAATACGTATCGAGTATTTTTCTATAATCTAACTGACGGACTAATTAGAATCTTGTTGTTTTAACCTAGGAGACATCTCTATTAATCAAAATATGTTACCTAAAAATTTTGATTGAATTGGCACACGCGAATAATACTAATCACAGTTCAAACACACCCTTTATCATTCGTGGTCTTCTTCGACTATCCTCATACATTCAAAGGCAAATCGAAAATTAACCCTAACAAAACGTTTTAAAGTTCCATTTAGACTACATGGACGGCTGAAGCTTAAAAAAACTTGAACATCAAAGGTAGCCTGAGAAGTTTCGCGTGCGGCCATTGGACAAATCGCTAATTTACATATAACAAATACTGTAGTCACGTTTTTAGTAAAAATGTTCGTGTTTCGGGTACAGTATACGTGTAGGCCCAAGTGCCTTCTCGTTGAGAATGGAAGATTTTGATCTTTAAGGCTTTATGGCCAGATAGATTTGTGCTGGGGATGTCTAGACTCGAGACACAATACTGTGCTTAGTCCCCACAAGGGATAAGGGACTCGTATATTCCAAGACTCGAAGACAATTTTTACTCTAGCTAAGTACTTACTTACTTATTGTCCGATGTCCATCGTAGAGGGCGAATAGTGGCAGCAACAAAAATTCAATGTAAATATTGCTTGATAAGGAGTTAAGAAATAGTTAAACCAGCAGACCCAGTTTTTCAATGTTAAGTCCAGTTCCAGTTTGTTATTAAAAACTTTTACAGCTAAATTTTCGAATGGTAAATATACCTTTTGGTATGTATGGTTTTGGTAAGTATATATATAATAGTTAAACCTTTCATCCTTATCCAAACTAATATTATAAAAGCGAAAGTAACTCGTCTGTCTGTCTTTTCTTCACGCCTAAACTACCTACTGAACTGAAATTTGATACATACATAGTTCTGAACTCGAGAAAGGCAATAGGATAGTTTTTAAACCAAAATCTGCAGGAACTCACTATTACACGTGAAAAAAATCTGCATGTAAAACGTTTGTAACTCTTTCAAGTAAAAACTACTGGATAGACTAAAATTAAATTCGTCACAGAAATAGACACAAAAATTTACCTTGGTGTTTTGTGTATTATTTGACAGTCAAAATAATATAAAAACTATGTCAGCATATAATGAGCGTGGTAGGGTAAATAACTCACAGCTACAATAATTCGAATACATTACTAACACAAATTACTGTAACAGTTAAACAGTGTTACAACAACGGTTTTAACTTATCTTAAAACTTTGACCCATAACATATAAAACTGGTAATACTATTAAACAAACACTAGAAATTCTCAAACACAATACATAGTTAAAATGTGTACAGTTATTGATAGTTCAGAACAAAAGTATTTAGAATCCACATTGCTAGGTATGGTGGAATAAATCCAGGTACCTTACGAGTATTACTGAAGATGGTCAGCTCGTATATATTACAAAATATCGCAAACTATACCGCACAATGGTCGGGCTTAGCTATTACAGTGGTTGCAGTTAAGGCGAGGGTGTACCGTGGGTCAAGATGAATACTGACTACTTTTTCTTAAAAAATAACTTCGACAGACTGAAAACCGACAGAAGTTGTGTTTTAAGAGGGTCAAGACGAATCGATTTATTCTTAATAAGACAATGCGTTTTATTTTATTTTCAATAGGCTATTAAATTTTGGTTTGTTTTCAGGAGTACCCGCTGTTTAACAAAAGACTCTTCTAGCATGAAAAAGGTATGAGCATTAATCACTTCACTTAGTAAAGACGGAATAGAAATTTTAAAGTTAATGTCCAGGTTTAATCACGATATTTTCCTTCACAGGGGTGTCAGTGGCGTCTAAATAATCTTATGAAGCATATGCGACTCGTGATATTGGTGCAAATTTCGGAGCACGAATAAGGATGAAAAGCAGCCCCCTAACTTATGAGCGACCAGGACATCAACCAGGCAATCAAATGCTAAAATAAAGTCATTACACTCTACCTTATAGTGATTTGGATTCATCTACTTTTATTACCAATCTCTCGGTTCTTGGCCGTCAGCTGTCCTTGTTTCCGTATAATGAAGTTTTCTGAAGTTATTATACATATGTTATGTTTTATTGTACGTAGACCTTTTATCTACATAAATTTTAGTTAAGAGGTTGCTACAACGATTCCTTTTTGTGTGAGGGGACATACATACGTCATCATCAAATGACTTCTTTCGCTCAGGGTGACGCGAGACGGAGTATCAGACTCTAACTGACTAAAAACTGTACCGCTCCTTCTCCTGTTCTAGGCCGAGGCCAAGATACCTTATTGCACTTACCTGCAACCCTAACGACTGCTGAATCAAATCAAATCAAATCAAAATCATTTATTCCAACTAAACCATAAATAGGTACTTTTGAAACGTCAAAATAGAATAGTAGTCTGTCAGTCTGTTCGTCATTGAAGCTAGGTGCTTCATCAATGCAAGGTGCAATCATCCTAAGTTAGGCATTTACTTTCTTTATTCGCAAAATTCTCTTTTAAACCTTCGCGTTGTATTAAACTAAGACTTCGTAAGACCGCTCCTTAAGAGCGACCCCAGTAATAACAAGTCCCGTCCGGCCGGGCGCAGCAATTAACGCAGAAACCTATCGAGATGAGCTATAGCATTATTTAGATGCCACGATATTTACATGTATATTAAAAGCAGTAATATAATTTCAGATGAGATTGTACTTATATTTGTTTGCGGCTAATTAAAATGTGTAATTGTGTTTTGGAGATGGACTGATTTTTTTAATGGCATAAGGTAACGTAAATAAGACTAGTTTTTTTTTTATTTTGAAGCCTCTCTGTCTCTTATTTAATAAAAATAAAAAAAAATGAGTTTGCGCCCAAAAAAATACGTTGTTTTAACATAGTAAAAAAAACGAGATCAAACCTATAAAGTTAATACCGCAGATAATGTAATAGAAAGAACCTACAGGAATTCCATGAAAAACAGGTCGATACAGTTTTTCTTTTTCAATAAAAAAACTTGAGATCATTTAAACAAAAAAATGACGTGATCTGTTTTACAAACGAAAAAATCACACATAGCAAAAACTTAAACCTGTCAATCATAAAAGTTAGATAACTTAAACTCCGGAAGACAAGTCTAGCCATCGCTCAAACGTCTAACCCACAGCCTAGGCTGAAACTCAGTATAATAAACATCACATTACGCCCATCACGAGATTCGAATCTGTGACCCCTGACCCCGCAGTCGACCCACTAAACCCTTATGTGATGTTGCGTTGTTTTAATAACTGTTCTTGCAATATTTTATGGGCTTTTGTGAACATCTTGTGTGGAAGAATCAAAGATATTTTCTAGCATATTTTAATGGATGTTTTTGTGCTAATTTGAGTGGTAAGTACGTTTTAAAAAGGTTGAAATTGGCTTTTGAATCGGGAAAATCTAAGAAAACTGTGTGAAACGGTATGCATTAGAAGCAACATTACTAACAAAAATGTTTTATTTTTTCAGATTTCTCATGCTCTATCCATTCTGCAACGATTTCGTCCTAATAATTCTTCTTTCCTAACACCGCCCACTCTTCCTGCATCAAACCTCCGACTCAGCATCTGTACCAATTAAACGATTACTAAAGAGACGACCTTCATTCGCTTAACTCGAGATTAATTATTTCTATTGTACCTAGAACACATCAATACCAAACTACAAGTTCATTTCAAAAAATGCAAATTAACCTCAGTGCGTACGTGATAAGAGTTACAATTATTTTTGTATGTGTTTTAATAATGTGGTAATAGTTTAATCCAATAACAAAATGCTCGTCGGACGCGCTTGTCAGTGCGCTAGCGCATGATTTTTGTGTTGTTTGCAAGTGTTGTTGCGGTATTCGTTTTCGCTAGCGAACAAATCTGTCGACACTTTGAAAAGTAATAATTTTAAAAATATAGTGTGTTCTGTATTTGCTAGTTTTTCAATTTGATCAATAATAATTTAAGCTTTATTTTCTATCACAAGAAACAAATAACAGGAAACATATTCTTCTATATTTATTTCTTCTGACTAAACTTTTATATTAAAAACTTTACAACTACTATTGTAATTAGATTAAGAAACTTTTGTACCAATCTTGGTGGAAATAAAAAATACAAGTTACATTCTTAATTTGGGAAAAAATCTTTCAGTCAACGAAACTCCATATCTTCTTTCGACATTCGATAATCGACTATCGACTATCGACAATCGCCGTCTACCTTCTAACTCCACTTTATAAAGAGCACTCAAAAGATACTTAAACAACTTGAAGCTAAGCTTTTGACTTCACGTGGGTGTGAATCTCGTCAAGTGTGGGTCTGGCAAGCGGTAATTACTTTCCAATCTGATGCACAAAAGGTACGAGTATGGAAAATCAAGGTTGAACTGTTTAGTACTAATGAGTGTTAGTGGGTGGTGCCTTTTGATTTAGCATTGTTTTCGCGTAGATGACCTTGCGTTGATTTCTTTTTTATTGTTTTGTGGGCTGTTGTATGTAATTACGAATGAGTGCGGTTGTTGCATAATTTATTTAAGTGTTTATGAATGAATCGATGTTTTTGTGATGTGATTTTGAAGTTTTCTTTTGGTTTGTGTTGTCACTAAAGTACTGGTTAATTTGAGTACAAATAGTGAACAATCCTAACCTTTAAAAGAATAACAACAATTAAGCAACATTTTGGATTGGATCTTAGAATACGGCAAAGCTTTGATAATACACGTATTGAATTACTGGCCAGTTGAATTTGAATTATGACAATTCAAACACAGAGTAAACCAGGAAGATTAGACAAAGGTCATTTTAATAACATAACACAAATCCAAGTGCTCCCATTACATCAAATTCAGAACGTAACATGACATCACAATTAAACAATCACGTTTCAACCTCAAATAAGGACGAACGGACAGAAAATCAATCATATTTGATAAGCTACATTACTATTATTATGTCATGTCGACGTGAACACCGTGAGATCGAGTGCGCGCGCGCATGACTCATACTAACGCATAGATCACGAATTAATTCTACGAGTGTTTAATGTGCTTCTTACTGAATGTAATAATTTGGATTTATTGAAGATGGTGTGTTGTGATTTTTTGTCTGTTTGTTTTGTAGGAAGGAGTTATTAATGTTTCCTGTGGGGGTGGCCACAGATAAATATTGATTACTTTAAACCTACTTTCAGTCCGGGCATGCTACTATAGCAGCTGTAAGACCCCTCTATGAGGAGTGGCCTGAGAGACGTCATGGCGTCCTCACCTTCCGTACCCGACAAGTAGGTGCTTATCGGGTACGGCAGCTTCGGTAGGTTCCTGTTTCGGTTCCAGCGGGAGGAAACGCCCGAGTGTCGTCATTGCGAGGACAACCTAGAGGATACGGTGGAGCATACGGTGGCGGTATGCCCTGCCTCGACCAGAACCAGTCCCGAGCGTAGCGTTATGCGCGCGCCTCAAAGAGCCAATAGACTACAACAGACGGGGCCCTATAGGGCTGATGTTCAGTCGGGAATGCGGGGTAAGCGTAATGAGTCACCGTGGCCTCGGCCCAGAGCAGGAGAAGGAACAGGGGGGTTTTTAGTCAATAAGAGTCTGACACTCCCTCCCGCCCGGCCCTGGGCGGGATAAGTCATTTGATGATTTTCCCCTCACAAAAAAAACCCAGTTTCAGTCACCTTTTAATGTTCACGTGATGTTTTAACTTGCTACGGAGAATTTCTGAACCTGCGTTTGGTAGTTAATATTGTTTTATAGTCATAGACTTTCCCATTGATCAAGTGGCCGTGGCTGCTCATCAAGGAGTTAGTAAAATAAAATAAGGAATTTTGGGTTACGAAAAATCTTCCATATTGCAATAGGTCCGCACATTGTTTTAAGAGATTTATAATAGATGCAGAAGTGGTTGCATAGATGTGAAGGATATAATAGATACAGAATTGCGAAATGTTAATCCTCTACAAGATCAAAGACGTTACAGTAACTAATGTACTTTTTTCATGGGTTAGGTCAGCAAATATGCCGCGGATTACCTGATGGCGAAGACAAAAGGGGAATTACAAGTGCGTTGCCAGCCTTGGACAAGGGTTTCGGATGTTAAAGGATTGGGAAGGGATTGAGCCACCGGTAACCTCACTCACACGACGAAACACAAAGTAAGTGTTGCTTCACGCCGACTTCCTGTGAGGTCGTTGTAATTACTCTGATCGAGCCGGCCCTTTTGTGCCGAAGCATGGCTCTCCCACACTTAGCATGAATGTTCCATGCAGAAGTCTTCTGTGCCAATAAAACAATTAAATTGAATTACCTGTGAAGTAAATTCACAAATGAGTCACTTGTGTTAACAATATTATTAACCCTGAACCACATAACATTTGGTTGTACGCCCACATCGGGACATGAAACGTTTATATTAGTTACTATTGATTCTGTAAATTGAAATGTGAGAACGGATTTATACTATTGTGTTGTTTAAATAATGCTTATGACATTGGCTCCTATCCAACGAATATAAGAATTACAAACTTAAAATCTAGATCGTTACTTTGAATTTTGAGTATATTCTAGAAAAGTTCTCGCCCAGGTTGAAGCTAGAAACCATCCTGTTTCATTTCCTGCTTCAGGTCGCGACTGCGGTGCCTTATTGTGCTTACCCCTCAACCCCGGCTGAGAGAAGCTTAGATTATATAAGAGGATATTTTCGATATTTTCCATATTGCGATGTGAAAAGATATTTTACTATAAATTTTGGATTAGTTACCTGATGGTTAACCGTCGGTGCTGTCCACGGATACTCTTGTGATGGATTCGGAGGTGATACAAGCGCAATGATACAAGTGCTTTTGGAGATTGGGGATAGGAGTGGGGGTTATGGCCTATGGTAATTTTACTTTTAGCTTTTTATGATGTGACTCCGATTGAGCCGTTGAACCGGTGCCAAAACATGGCTCTTCCACACTTAAAAATATAGAATATAGTGGTGTGACTGGCAGAAATTCTTGTTAGCATCAAGTCCTCTTATATGCATCGAAATTGTGACACCGAAGTACCTTTTAAGGTACCTACCTACTTACAAAAAAATAACATTTACAATTCAGATCGATAGTTTACATCTTATTATAAGAGGTGAAAACAAAACTCCTAGCACTAATCCAATAGACTGCTCGTTTGGCGCGGTGGCCGGGCAATTGGCTTCTGTGCAATGTGTCGCGGGTTCGATTCCCGTACGCTAACAACACTTTGTGTAATCTACAAATTGTTATTTTAGGTCTGGGTACCTGGGTAACGGACCCACGACACAGGAGAAAATCCTACTGTAGGGAAAAATAATATAGGACCAACTCTTCGAACAAACCATATTTCCAATTGTCAAATAAAATTATGGTCAATGAAGTGTGTTTCAACTAATTTAAATTCAGAATCTAAACGTAAAATTAACATCAACATAGTTCTACGATGTAACCTTAAGTTATCGCCCTTTGGAACACAAATGCACAACGATGACACACTTAACAATTCCCAAAGTGTATCCGAATATTAAAGTAACAATGAATCTTGTGCGCGTAGGCGTGTGCGCGACGCGAACTGTGCGCCATGCCTAATCTAGACTACCCAGGTGTTATTCTGATACTACCTAATTATTTCATTGTTAATGTCTTAAAGTGATCTTAAAATCAAAGTTTTGTGGCAGAAAGTGAGAAAGATCCGATTAATTTTAGATGCGAATTTCAATTTAAATAAAAAATGACAGAGATAAACATTATTTCTCAAATATGAATGAAGTAAGCTTGCAATTATCACGAATTTCATAATTTGTGTGGGTTATCAGTGCGTGCGCAATAATGAACCTTAGGTCCGGACTGGATCAAGGGACGAAACGAGGTGGCTTTTAATTAGTTAGAGTCTGACACTCCCTTTCATATACATTCGAAACAAAGGGATATTTTTCCAGATTATAAAATAATAGCTATGATTTCTAAATGGTATATCTTATTTCTTAAATTATTGATATTTACAGCAGACGATAATAATAATTCAGACTACTTGCAAGACTAAAATCAAAGGTAATTGAATTAATCAAAAATCCAGAATAAGTATATTCTAATACCAAGAGTTTGATTACGTTAAACTTGGCCGCGATCAAATCGTGCGCAGTATTATGAGGTATTCCGCCAATGCGCTTGCGCATCCACTGTGGGAGACATTTGTCTGATAAATATCACGGGGTTACGTCATTGTTAAAGAATTGTTAGAGCTTCTAGAATTGTTTTGTCGACCAACTATAATCTAGATTGTAGTATAAACGTGAAACTATTGTTTTTTATATGTCTAGAGTCTATGAAGCGAGTCTACCTTGGTTATGGCGGTATCTGTTATATAATATCATCATCATCATCATCCAACATTTGTAGTTTTGACGTTTTGAAAAGTGTTCCTTAAACTAGCATTTGCTATTGCTAGAATTGGCTCCTTTTTCACAACTTAGTTAAAATGCATTTTAAATCACGTAAATAATTTGAGTCTATGTCTTTGTATTATGTCTATTTTATTTTAAGGGATACAATACCTGAGGAGTCGCATGTGCGTTGTTGGCTTTTGGGAATAAGGAGTTTTAGGGGTTAAGCTCTTAACCCCTAAAATTCCTTATGCGGTAGGTAAAGAATTGAAACAACGCTGTGGTTGTTTCACGACGGTTTTTTGAGGCAGGCAGGCCTTTTAGTGCCGAAGAATAGATCTCCAGCGCTTCAATAAGTGATTTGAAAAATATTAGGCAATACATTTTAAAAAGAACTTTCGTCAGAGTATTAGAAATCGATGTTCGAAGCAATGTAAATGTGAAAGTTTATAAAACAAATAATAATAATCAACTTTGATCTATAATTTTTTAACGCATGTAACAGATACCAGCCTAATCTGCCAGATAAAACTAACACAAAGGCAATAGGTTCACACGGAATAATACGCCATAATCCATTAAATTCTATATCTTATCACAATGTAAGAGCAAGCAATTTAAAACTATGATTTCGGATATCAAAAATGAACTAAGGACCAAAATATCTTGAACTCTCAAATGTGGTCCTTTTGTACGCGCTAGTGAGAAGTTGAAGGTCAAGTTAGAGAAGGTGTAGGCCTATCTCTGATTTAGAAAAATAAGTTGATTGTTAAGAATTATAGATGTGTCAATGTGTCGAAAGATTGTAATAAAATAAGCTTTTGTTTTTTGTGATATTTGATTGTGGTTAGAAATGGTGTATATTTTACTTAGATATAGAGTTAGGTATGATTAATAATCTTTATTTTGGTTTTAATAAGCCTGCATCGAAATTTGGACAAAAAAGGTTGAATTAATTTGAATATTTTTTTTAAACTAAATCGTGCAATGGATACTTGTCGTCTGTATTATTTTATGTGATTTATTGGTAATAAAGAGATCCAAGAATAATATCCAATAAAATTAAAATGGCCCTCTTTAAGATAATTTTAGTATAGCTTTAAATTAAGATAAGTACTAAAAGTAAACTAGTCTAGCTTTAAAATAGTACTATTTATAAAAGAACAGACACTTAAAGATAAAATATCAAATGCACTACTCATATTAAATTGTTCCATGAGTGTATTAACCTTGTGCAGGCAAATGGTCCATTCATGATTATATGTATATTATAACTATAACCAAGTATAACGTATATGCTATTTGCCAATATTAGCACCAGTACAGTCATAATTTTACTAACTACCTAAACAAGATTGTTAAAAAAACTAATGAACTAGGAATTTTCATAGAGCTAACTGTTATGAAGGTGGTAAACATTTTGTCTCTTGAAATAATCTATTGTAGTAAAGTACTATTATTAAAGAAACATCTTTTATTAAGAATTGATGTTTTTATATCAAGGCGTTTCAGGACATACCTCCTCCAGAGAATAATTCTTCTTAAACATGCAAGCAAAGCCACCAGTCAAACGCTTAGTATTTTATACCTGGTATTACGTATAAATAGGTATTCTCGTATAATAGCTAATGTGAATCGTAATAAAATGTTCGCGGGACGAGCATGAGCAAACGGGCTCAGATAGATCTCTATCGGAACTCACGGAATACGCGAACTGTTGGATTTATGTGGACCTGCCTTTTATTTTAAATGGGACACAATTTCATACCTACATCCAACTTAAAATAAAAGATTATTTATAAGGTTAACTGAAAATGTGCTTACTTTTATTGGGATGTTTTTATTCAGAAGTGTCTAAACAATGTTATCGGCTCTGCGAACAAAGCTAGTTCTAAAACTAGTAAGAAGTGCAAGCTAATAAGATGATAGTAACATTTAGTATATCAGTATACTCAATAAAAACTTTTGTAAAATCAATCTAAACACTAAATCAAGAGCATACAGCCTATTAAAACACTTGCAGGAAACATACTACAAAATATTAAAAACGTTGATTAAATTCGTTGGTCCTTCTAAATCCAGTGCTTCACATTGCGTGGGCTGCGATACGCCACGTTAGCACATCTGGCACGACTCGCCGGCTCCTTGCTCTTCACTGATACTATTGTCATGGGAACAGCGACACATCCGGTCTGTCTCTACACTGTTTATTCTTCATTCATAAATTTGCTGGTTGAGGTTTTTTACCCATGTATGGGATAGATAAATGCATTATTTTTTCGTCTTTTCTTCAATTTATTTTATTGGTGTGTTCCGAGGTCGAGAAGTCGTGGTGGCCCGGCGGTTAAGGAGCCAGCTTCTCATGCATGAGGGTGTGGGTTCGAAACCTGGCAATATTACTAATTTGAATTTTTCAGAGTTATACGTACTTTCTATGATTATTTAGATACCGCTGACATACGGTGGAGGAAAGCATTGTTAGGAAACCTGGAGTTTAATCTCTAATATAAGTTTGAAATCGCCAACCCGCATTGAGCAAGCGTGGTGATTAATGTTCAAATCTTCTCCGTGTGAGAAGAGGCCTTAGCAGTCAGCAGTGGGCACGTATAGGCTGATGATGATGATGGTGTGTTCATTGTTGTCTCTTATAGATTTGCTGAAGCGCCAAACTGCCTAAAGCTGTAGAGCCTGAAATAAAAAAATTAAAAAATAATGACTGAATACTTTCAGTTCCTTTTAAGGATGGAGTTTCTTGCTTGTTGTTCCCCATTTTAATCTACGCTTTGGAATAAGGACCTAGCTTCACGGACGATCAGGCTGGCAAGCTTTTATTCTATTTTAGCATTTCAAAAGAACTTGTTTATGATTTACCTGTAACATATAATTTCGACTTTGATTTTAATTCGATCAATCTATTTTATTCCTGCTAGCAGCCATGACCACTGTAGCATAGTTATTGTTATATCATTAAAATATTTTAGTGATCTGTCAAAATATGAAACCATTGCTAGTTAGCCCCAAAAATTACATGTTTTATGGCATTACAGGTACTCTAATAATGCAATATCAACACCTACAGGCTAATATTCAGTGCTGTTACTATAACTGGAATATTATAACGTTTCAATTGTTTGTTCTAACCGAATTATGGTAGTTTTCGTGTGATGTTTCCCGTGACGGTGCTAATGACTTTGACAACCTTTTTTATGTAACAACTGTTAAGGGTAAGCGTATCTACGCGATACGCCTCAATATCGTTAGAGACTAAAAACAAACAGTTAAAGGTTTGTCATGATTTGGTCTAGGATAGATTATTACAATATGATTTTTTTTTTTGTTATATTTAGAAAAACGTTGCCCCACTTTAGGATTTTCTCCTGTGTTGTGGGTGCGTTTACAAACATACAATGTCACATACACATGGCATCCAGACCCGAAACAACAATTTGTGAACCACACAAAGTGTTGTTCCGTGCGGGAATCGAAACCGAACACGTTGCACGGCAGCCAGTTGCCCAGCCACCGCACCAACCGTGCAGTCAAATGTTGAATGTTGCTACTTTGATATCATCATTGATTCCTTGAAAATACCAAACATAGGTAAACTCAACAACTGAAGGATTTTGTGCCATTTTTACAAAAAAATCTTATTTTATCTTTTCCCGCCTTGGTTGGGGAGTGCCAGACTCTTATTGAGTAAAACTACCTTATCATAATTTCCACCGCATTGCCAGTTGAAAATACACATTACATAAAGATCACAAAGTATGATTTTAATTGCCCAGCAGTCGATTGTCCAGCTACAACGAATCTCAGTCAAATAAATATAAATAAGATGATTCATAGAGCTAATTTAAACTATCAACGTACGGACCCCTAATGAGCCAGGTGTAAGTTAAGGAAGTGACACCGGTGAGTGTCCTCTTTCCGGCAGTTTTAACTTTTTCACACCATCAACTAATATCTGATGGGTTTTTAATAAACGTCATCGGAACTGAATTATTTTACAATGTGATGACAACTGCTATTATTTGCTTATTACAGATCTAGGGTTGTAAAGGTGGGAACAAGTTTTTGGTCTTTTTGTACGAAATGCGGAACTAAGGTGTTCGGTTATGTTATTGGGTAATAATATGATTGCAATGTCAGTTGCAGAGGCACCGCGACCTCGGCCCAGAGCAGGAAAAGTAACGGGAGGTTTTTAGTCAGTAAGAGTCTGACCCTCCCTCCCGCCCTACCCTGGGCGGGAGAAGTGATTAAATGAATTTCCCCTCACAAAAAAATGGTACTCTTATTTTTTTATAATTCGGTTTACAATTTACATTATTGTTCGATCGGCTAGTCGGGCAAAATCTGTTGATCCTCTATTTACTTAATAGAGGATCCAAAAATAAAAAGGTTTAAGTAATTTATTGCTACATTAGCAATCACTATTTATACCACTCTAGTTTCCATATAAGTTTAAACACATATATTTAAATTCAAACGTTAATGGCGTCTACCTCAGTATCTTGAAGAATATGTCTAAAAATAATATAAAATAGCGTACAAATTAATATTATCGTGTACGAAAATTGTCTCACTAATTAACCGTAATGATAGTTATTAAAATACCAATATGCGATAGTGAACGCCATTGCGTAATTACTACGTATGAAAAATACAAGCCATAATAGACGCTACGTTTTTTAAGCCATATCGAAAAATAAAAGTTATTGCAAACTCGACCCTGTTGCTTGGAGTTAAAGTTCTATAAAGTTGTAGTAGTGTTGACGATGGATGTAGCAAATGGTACCAATGTTAGGTTGGTAGATAATCAACCACCTGTATGTGATACACACTGTTTGTAAAAATGTCTGACTGAATGATACGAGCTTCTATCAAAAAAAGCTTTTTTCCATGCATAAACCAATATGAATTGCATAAGCTGTTATGATATTCACAATCCTAAACATAAATTATAACTGTAAGTTTAAAAAATGAGAATATCCAATAACCATTTTGTTCGAATAAAAACTCGAGACCGAGAATTTGATTGTAACACTATGTCTAAAGGATGTCCTTACTAAATGATCGAACAAGTTGGCCATCCATAACACCGGTATGCCCAACTAGCCACAGCAAAAAATAATAAGTTAAAGTGCAATACTAATGCGTTACCTGATATTCCTATCTACTCGATTTGTGCGCCACAATTCGCATAAAATCGTTTTTATTAACACACGCTTATCGATTTAATGAGAGCATCTCGACCGAGTTGACATTTCGATTCGTTATGGAGCTACTAGTTTTTAATTTTCCCTCTTAATGTATGGTAATGGGTGTGTTATCAGTATGATGTGAATCAAGGGAGTGTATTTCATGTTTATAGACGAAGGTATGTCGGTAATATGGGAGTTAAGTATCACTTATTTCCTTTGACGTGTTAAGTAGTTACAATTAATTGGTCCGGAGTCGAGAAATTTTAATTTTAATTGGCAGATGCAATGTTGATGTTTTTTATCAATTACTGTTATTTATAACGCATAATATAGCTCCGTGTTTGTTTTATCTCTAAAGGGCAGCTACTCTTTGACAGTTGTGTGTGTGTATAATTAATCACTGGAATGTCATTAACATACATTTTATTTACCTATTTATCAAAAGTCTGTAGTCACTTACTGACAAAATATTAAAAACAATTTATTTAACCAAAACCAAAATATTTACAAAGGGTTTTTTTTTATTTTCAATAATATCGGTGTATATTACCTTGAGCATAAAGCTCTATAATTGTTTACTACTGAAACACCATCAACACAAAATTCCCATAAACCGATTCGCTCCGAAACATTATGGGACACCATAAATAATTCAAACAACATGAGAGTCGTGAATTGGAGCCAATCAAGCTGAACTGCAGTGAAGCCTTTGACGATACTACTAATATTATGAAATTTTTCAATATAATAACAATATAGCCTTAATAAGACGTCGTGAACCATAAGAAGGTCCTATCACGACAATGTTAAGGTGAGTACAGAAAATGCAATTTAAATATTATGGTAAATTTTGTAGCGTGTGGTTGAATCCGACAGCGTTGAAGGTTGAGGTGAAAAAGATTTAATGTGTTTTGGCATCATTTTATGGTAATTTAAAATTAAAAAGTTAATTTTTTATGTATTTTTATCTTGTAGATAAACTGAGCATTAATTTGTATAATTGTAGACAATAACAATTTTTAAACATATGTATACGGCATTCTAGGCACCTATCGGAACTTAGGACCAATTTGATTTAGATCGAAGGACCAAAAACTTCCGAAGCTCATTAACTTGATCAATCGAGTCATTGTGAACATGGCTTTGCATGGAGCGATTTTCAAACGTCCCTTAGACTCTCATCGTAATTCTAATACAATATTTGAAAGACGCTCTGTCAACGTTATTCGTTCAAATGGCTACAAACTTTGCGTTTTAAACGCTGTGATTACTTGCAGCATGTTTAACTGTTACTAGTTAATGTTTAATGTATAATTTTATATGTACACTAGTGATTATCTTTTACGGGTTGATATTTCCATTACAAATTATGAACACCTTTACGAATAATTTTTACGTTCAACTCCTAAAAACGTTTATCTTCTTTTTATATTCTGCGATATAAATACCTTATGCACCCAGTATTATTGAAGTATTCCTATACCCTGTAAGTTTGTAAATTCAATCTGTTCTACTGGTTGAAGTTACATATTTTGAATTTGAGTGCAGCCGTCAGTCAGCGTTTCAGCCGCACGTCTAACCCGCGATCGTCCAGCCTCCATTTGGCGGGTGTCGTGCGCCTTCGCAACGATAACACGCTCCTCGGCAACAATCGTGCGACATTCCGCTACTAAAGCGTTATAACTCATGAATGTTTTAATACCCCAAGTCCGCATCCGATCCCGATAATTTATTATGCTCTTCAGCTATTTTAAATAAAACGGGAAGCTTTGTTTGCGTTTTAAATTTCAAGTTTTCTGTGTCTCACGTTTTGATTTTTGATGGAGCAAATGTCATGAACATCGTTGTGTAAGGAACGGACGGTTATATGTTTGTAGGATTGTTGTCGTGATTATCCCAAACAGTTACACAGAGAGGAGAGTTTGAGGTTATTTATCTTAAAAATGGTTAATATTTAGTCAGTACTACTTACTACGTTTGCAATTTTGTAAAAAAGTTTCTACTTGAAAAATGTCAGGTTAAAGAATAATAATGATACACTTGGCATTCCACATACAACAAAATACTCAAGCTATAACGAAGGCAAGTGATGGAAAGTAACCAGTCCTTATAAGGTCATTATTCTCAGCACCGACACATGATTATGTGAATTAGGACCGTTTAAGGAAAAATTGGTCCTTTTATCCGAAGTAATGCAAGCGGCGCTTGCGCATTAAAGGCGCCAACTACCGTTTTAAAAGTAACTTGTTTATGTTAGAACAATCGCCTGCCTCTAGATCAAAGTCAATTTTCTGTAGCTTTAGCAAATTAAGGGCTTAGACTTAGAATAAAGACATTCAATAAAATAGACAGAAATATATAACAATAAGGACAAGGATCAAAGGCCCATGGTGATACTAATCGAACGAAGCATATTGTTAATAAAAAATACACGTATTTGACTACTTTAACTTTTTACGAGTTATGGTTGAGGTCCCTGTAATAACGAATTAGCCATTGCCAGAAACTGGACACAATTCAAGACTACCTACATTAATCATTTCTGGGACATTTTCAATAAACCAAAAGGCAGATTCATCATCAAGGCTATCTAATTAGCGGTACTAATTTGCAGTCCTGCATCACGTAATGTAATGAAATTTTAGTACTGAGTTTTTAATCAGCGTGGTAATTTTAATATCAAAGTACTTTCTTATCGACAAAGTATCGTTACCATTTATACTCGTCTAGGTCCCATTAAACCTATTTATGTGGAGGTAGGTAAAGTTCTTTTATTTGTACGGTGTTAACTAAGGCTAGAGGTCTGGCTTAAGAATCTGGTAGTCAAGTATCACTAGAATGTTTATTTTATATGTATAATGTTATGTGTTAACGTATTTTTTTATATTTACAAAAAATATTATGGCTTCGTTGATCAGGGTGAAATTAGCTTTCCAATGATGCAAGAATTTTTACCTTTAACCTTTTAATAATATTAATTTTTATTAGTATAAGTAGGTATAGATTAATTGACTTTTAAACACAAAAGTGGTTGATTTATATATGTATATCTTTCATAAATTTTGTTGATATTAATGAGTACGGAATGAATGAATTTTCCGGAAAAAATATAGATCAGGAGATAGTGTAGCTTTTTAACAGTAAAAAACTTTATAGAAATCACAAAAAAATAACAAACTAAACTTCTCTCTTCATATCATTAGTATAGAAGTATAGATAAGTTTATTTTCATGTCATCGTATCTATCCTACTATTTTAGTATTTAATATTATTGTAGAGAATACACCGAATTAGCAGAATTGTAAAGAAGATACGAAAATAATCCTATTTTCAAAATAAATTCTTAAATACGTAAATCCGAGAAATTGTGAACAATTCTTGCACATAGCACGGAGCGTGTCTCTGCTCCCTGTATGGATGGTATCAGGGTTCGATTCCCGGTGAATGGGCGATGTTCCATTCAGTGCACACCCGTCTTTCACTACACGCTATGTCGTTTTGTTTGTCCGTTTGTCTGTTGGTATAAGTTATAAGAGAATGATTATTAGACCGTTTTGAAGAGAAAAGTTGAAAATTTTGAATCGTTTTGAATTTTAATAAGAATGCAAAAAGCTGTGAATTAACTACACAGCTTTTGGGTGTAGTTTTTCACAATTTTCATTAGTTTCATATTCCTAGAAATAATAAAGAACAAAAATATTTTTTATAGACTAGGGATCTTAATTTAAATTGTGCACATTTCTTTTCTCGAGTTTTAATCCCGGAAATCGTGGTATCACTTCGGTTAAGCCTATCTATTTTTATCGAAGCATAACTCCAATGGGCGGCACCGATTACTTACCATGATTTTAGCAATCTGCTAACACTACTTAAAACAATATGAACATCTATGAAAAGTAGTTACAAGCCTTGGTGTTCTCAACAATAAAATTATTTCACTCTATTACCTACACAGTTTAAGCAAAAACACGCATACAATATAATTTACGTAATTAAGATAAAATTATCCCAACGAAGCATCCTAACGCAAGACTGAACTCATTACTTTACGTCGTAAATAACAATTTAGTTCCGAGTTTGAACTAACCCATTTACGTTACATAAAACCAGGTTTAAGTCTGGCCATGGAGAATTTAACGAGACGCCATTTTGTAATATTAGGAGTAAAATAAGCTTCGCAATTGTTCGATGTGTGTGGTACCTTCTTTGAAACTTTATTAGGCTCTAAGAGCGCTACGTTTAAGTATTTTTGAAAAAGCTAGTCTCTTTCACGTGTAAATACCATCCAATCGATCGGAGTGCAACCACGATCTGACAAAAAAAAACTGCGAGATATAATGCGTTGTGTGAAGGAGGTTACGGGAGGCCCAAGTTCCTCCTTCTCCCATCCCCTATCTTCCACTCTCAATCTTCAAGATGATTGTAATAATGTCCATGGGTGGCGCCAGTAGCTTAGCATCAGGTGAGAGTAGAGTGGACTAAAGTCAACCTCATCTAAAAATAAAATAGTTGTGTGGTATTTTCATTGGGATATTTGTTCAGCATCATCATCAGCATTTCTTGATAGTTTACTATTAAATGGGCTTCCTGCACATAAGACTTACCATAATATGTAGTAATGCACATTATAAGAAGGTTTAGATTTATATTGCAGCGGTTTGGTAAAAGCTTACAGCAGCAATTTATAGCCAATCTAAATCCAAAATCTGTGGATTTAGTTCGATTTTTAAAATTTGTTGTATGAAGTTTCTGTCACACACTCGGCTCTAGGGATTTTGGAAATGCCATCTGTCTGATGGGGCCCACTTGGGTTGACGTGCAGCCAGAACTGCTTGTGCAAGCGGAATAATGTACCGCACTCCAGTCCGGAGCAGCAAAAAGAACGGGGATCTTGTCATAACCTGGGTGAGACATTTGATAATTTTCCACTTTCGCAAAAAATGTATTTTGGACTTGCGGCCTCCTATGACATCCGCTCGAACCATAGGAATGGTCACGAAATACACTTTTTTCTCTACCATCACAAGTCTTCTAAAATCTCAATCTCGCTTAAGATCTGATCTATGAAGTAAATTATAACGCTCCGTATCTAAGCGGAGGTTATCATACATTTAACTTGTACATTACTATAGGTATAGGTACTCTATAGTTCGTATCTGGGCTGCTTCGAATTTGTTACAAGTTCACGTATATCTGAATGTAGGAGGCATGAAGAAAGATGGATACGTTAGCTGTGTGGATAAAATATTTTTTAAGTTTTCTAAGTACTAACTGCTATTTTAAATTAAATTTCCGATAAAAATTTGAAATGAAAACAAAACTTTAAACAACAATACTTAAACTAATAATTGTTACAGAAATGTCGACCTCAATATATGAACGAGATTCAAAAAAAAAATTTAATAACTTCATACTTTTGGGTTACTGGTTTGCCACAACTCATTTTTATCGTCGAGTCTTCTGAACTTATTAAAAAATATAAGTTAACAGATATAACTTTATACACAATCCCAAAACCTTTTATGTACCTATAACATTAACAGTAGTAATAAATAACAATATTGTAAAACATAAGAGCGCCACTATCGCCAACAAACTGTCTTACAGTTTGGCGATTTTTGATGTAAGTTAGTAATGTAAAACTATTTTGTTAATAAATTAAAAAAGAAAGTCGCATTCGTCAAGTTATTTTTTAGTATTTGTCCAAATTCTTCTTTGAAGAACTACTTATACAATGTCTTATCGATAACCAGCTTCTTATTGATATCTGAGAGGGTTTGGAAACTGATTGACATTGACATCTGAGAGAGGTTGCAAAAATAATAATTTGTAGGCAATATAACAAAATAACCAAGATATTGAACTAACAATATAAAAACACAGAATGTCCCTTAATTCGCAACTCGTGTGCACGTATTAGCGATGCGCCTCGTCCGGCCCACGCTCGGAAAAGGGCACAGATGATCGTCGAACTCACGCCCCTCCGAACTGTGCCGATAATAACTCCGCGGCTTCTAATGTTATGGCCCAGATTCGTTCCATGCACGGGAATTTGTAAGGAAATCGGTCTATGCGATTTGAGAAAATTGTTCTATATTCTGGAATTGGATCATTAAACATTCCTATCTGCTAAGCTATCAATTGAACTTTTCGGTTTTATAAATGTTCTAAGTTATAGTCTGTTGTTCTGTAAGACTTTATGTACCCGTTTCTTCAAGTCCCGAGTGCTTAGGTTGCTTATAACACACATTACCTGTGTTTCGCTGTAACAGCCAAAAATTTGACTACATACTTCATTTTATTTTAGACAACCGTTACTTAATTTTTTTTCTTCATTTAAAAAAAAAACGATGTCCCACATTAGGATTTTCTCCTGTGTCGTGGGTGCGTTTACAAACACACAAATTCACATGCACATATCACACCCAGACCCGGAACAACAATCTGTGGATCTCACAAAGAGTTGTTCCGTGCGGGATCGAACCCGCGACACGTTGCGCGGCAGCCAGTTGCCCAGCCACCGCGCCAACCGTACAGTCAAATTTCAAAGGAAACCAACCCGGGTGGTATTTGCAGCCGCAGCTCGCAGAAGTAGAAGGAACGGGATAGGTTTTAGTCAGTAAGAACCTGGAGCGTCCTGTAACCTCACACAGAGCAGGAGCAAGGTAGGGTGATAATTTAAAAATAGCCTTCAAAGGGAAATGACATTTGTGTGATGTAACGCAGCTAAAGGTTGTACTTTAAACATCACAATCACCACCCACAAGCTTCAACCACACATACAAAGCAATTAACAATTTAATTACTCCAAAACTATTCTCCTAAAGCTCAACTTACACTGGCGATGGTCCGAAGGTCGAACATTGTTGGTTATTCTCCACTCGCCTCTCACGGTCCCCTGACCTCTGGGTTCACGTGGGCAAATGAAATCAGATGCATCAATCATCCTACAATCACGTGTGTATATTGTATGGTGTATTAGTATCTGAGGTTTTGTTCAGATACATATTAAGTTTTAATGAAGGTATAACTTCGATGGCTTGTGTATTGTGTTTGCGATGGGTAAGGTCTTCATAAAGTTAGAAGAGTTGGTGTCAGTTATATTGTCTTTTTATTGACCGTTTTGAATTTCAAAAAGCGAATTGTCTGGTTCCAGACCTTCTGGTGGCCTGATGGAAAACGTTTGCTGTGCGAATCCTTTGTACAATTGCTACAACAATAACATTAATTGGCATTACAAGTGCTTTGCTAGCTGTAACCTAATTTTAACTTGTTCTGAACTTAAAAATGAAACTGAAAGCCAAAGATCCAATATAGCAACAATAACTGAAGTAAGACCTACAACTAATTCAGCAGATGTTACTGATTACGAAGTAAACAAAAAAAAAAGATATAACAATTTAATACATATTTCCTCAGACGTAGATAGACAAAGCAAAAAAAAAGCAGATAATTTGACCATTTAAGCAAGTTAAGCAAGAAACAGCTGAACAATGAAGAAATTGGCACTTACATCAAAAATTACATTATAAACTAACTATTCTGAAATAACTAAGAAAAAAATCCATTACGAACCACTGAAAATTAACCCAAGAAAATCATAAAACACTTTGTTGTAATATCAAAATTGTGTTTAAATTACCTACATATCAATTTCTGCGACAGACGACAATCGCGCGTTAGATCGCGTGCGACAAAATTAACGCATTAGCGACATAAGAATTTGATTGCAAGGTCGAAGGAACCTTGCGGCTTCGCAAACGGATATTACGAGCAGACAAAAACTTGTGACTTGCATTATATACAAAATTGGGGTCAGCAGGGTCATGTAATTTGTTGTGCTTCGCTTGCCACCAAGATGTTGGTCGCTGGTACTTTATTTTTGTAAATAATGATAATTCTAATGCAGGGCGAATGTCTTCTCTTAACGTCATTAAGGTTGCACAATGCATTGTTCACAGTTGTATCGTCAAATTTCTTAAGCGACGATCTCTTTGGTTTTTTATTATAATATGACGTTCGTGAAATAGTTAAGCACCCGATTTTAAATTGGGAACCGTCTGCTTTTTTAATCAAGCGAGCAAATAGCTTCACTAGATGATAGACCGACAGACTAGCATACACAAAGTTAAAGTTTTTAATACCTATATATTTTTTCGTTTGAATTGTAGTGGTTTATATGTATATACTAATTCTAATCTATACTAATATTATAAAGTAGAGGTAAAATTTGTAAATTTCTAATATGTTTGTAAGTTTGTATGAAGGGGGTAATCTTGGAACAGCTGGTCGAATTGCTAAAAATCCTTTCACTGATAGATAGCTACAATGTTCCTGAGTACTATTGGACATAAAACATCACCCTACGATCTAATGGAGCCGAGCAGCGGGTGAAACCACGCGAGAGTAGCTAGTTTATAACAAATTACTTGACTTTGACTGACATTCACTGCCAACTTGGTAAATATTGACCGACGCTTGCCTAGGAATTTCCGCAGCCCTAACCCTAAAACGTGTTCTTTCTCAATCCTTTAGAAAATAGACTGAGGTATAGTTGATATGTATGTTTCGTTTAAACATTAATTAATAAGCATAATTTAATACCATCTTACCTATCAGTCAATAGATATTCTGAAAGGTCAAAGCGAACATATTGAACGTGAATACAGTACAATTATTTAGACCTCAACATTAGCAGAAACACGGTAAATTCATTACAGAATATGAGTAATAATGTTCATTATCCTGTGTTTTAAATCGCTACATTATTGTTAATAAACACAAGGCTAGTCTGTAAGTACGCTATTACGGTTGCAAACAAGAAAATACAGAAGTTTTTGTTGGAAGTAGGTACTGATGGTACTTCTTAGTTTTTTGGTGTACAGCTGAGTCGCATTTGTTTGGGAAGCCACTTGTAAGTTCTGAATTCGAAATACATCTATTTCAAAATAATTAAATTCCTTTTCATTAGTACATTTATTTAAAATAATAAAATTGCTTTATCGTTTCGAAGACTTGATCTGGGATGATCTAATAGAAGACAGGCGATAATAAAAAATACTAATAAATTTTCTTTCACACGTTCTCTTTGCTAATACAAAGATCCCAAATAGAAACAAAATAATTTCTTTGTAATCTTAACAATAGAGCGGTAATATGACACCAATAGAGCCATTTTCGGCGCGAATCGAAACGGTCTTATAAAAAACCAGCATGAAATAACCACAGGCAGGTTGTTTAACCGTGTGAGTAACGTACCGGAGGCTCAATCCTCCTCCTCTTACATTCCTCCTGAATCCCTTAATCTCCAAACCCTAAAAGGCTGGCAACGCACTCGTGATTCCTCTTCCTTGTAATCCATCCTTTCGGTCAATTGATCAATTGTAGCCCTGAAACATAAAAAAACAATGAATTCGAAACATTATCAAACCAACCTTCTCAACTATTACATTATATATGATAGCTTACAATAATTCTACAGATCATGGTCAAATTACGTCGCGAGATCGGAAAATAATAACGCAATTCTTAGCAGTGTTAAAACTGTTCATTCGCCAAGTGATTGACGCTTGAGACCAAGTAGCCGATGTCAATCAAATG
Source organism: Spodoptera exigua (assembly GCA_902829305.4). Lineage (NCBI taxonomy): Eukaryota > Metazoa > Arthropoda > Insecta > Lepidoptera > Noctuidae > Spodoptera > Spodoptera exigua. Next base: position 13,546,416 of record LR824619.2, on the reverse strand, counting down.
AGTACAGGGACCATACGATAAGACACAAGAGGATAATTCCTACATCTTCCCAAAGCAGGTATAAACAAATAATGGTAGAGTAATTTTGTAATTAATTAATTAGTTTAGTTTTTATTAAAGTCTTCAATCTGTGAGACAAGGTTGATGTAAGTGTACTTATAAGTTTTTTGCGATTTTTTTTTTAGTGACTTATCAAGTTTATTAGGTTTGAAATGATTGAGAGCGTTGTTGAAGTTTTTTTAAAGAGCAGAGGTAAGTATGTTTAGTAAAGAGAAGTAAATAAAAATTGGTTAATACCTAAAACCAGTATCTAAGTATTTGTCTAATTTCGTAGTAACTTTTGAAATCTCAGTTTCAGTTTTCATTTCATAAGTGGAAGTTTTTTAGTGATCTATTCATGTTCCTGTATTTTGTGAGGTAACAAGGAGAACAATTTTAAAGTGTTTTTTTTGTGGAGGGAAAATCTTCAAATTACTTCTCTCGATCCTTCGGGTATGACGAGAGGGAGTGCCAGACTCTTACTGACTAACCCACCCACTCCGTTCCTTCTTCGGCTCTAGGTCGAGGCCGCGGTACCTTATTGCGCTTGACCCTCGATCCGGGTTAAGCATTAGATATGTTTGTAATGTGTATGCCCCGTCTGTGGTGGTCTATTGGCTCTTTGAGGTATCTAAACAATCGATATACCAAAGTGTTAAACAAATTCATTTTTATTATTATAATATAAACAAATTATTCATAATTTAGTCTTCCCGTGATATCTCTTGATGGTCACCTGAGTGTATGACATCGACACGACTAATGTCAGAGCATTAAGATTAAGGACGTACCCACTCGCTTTACTTGAGTTCGTGTTTTTTCACAACACTATTATAATTCAATGAATTACACTGCAAGAGAGGAATAGATGCGGCAATTACGATTCTTTAAGAGACTTTATGAGATGTCTTTTGTTGTATATTTTCTTTGGTATTCAAAGTGCATTGGAATTATGATTGGTATTGAATGTAGTTGTTTTGGTTAATGCTCATTACTCGTTGTTTATTTTTATGGTCCAAAATTATAAAAGTGTCTTTAATAATAATAAATACCGAAGACAGCAGCGGCTTCTTACTTTTCTAATTCAATTTAATGATCAAATTTAAATCGCTGACTGGGGTCGCGGGTGCATCTTTGATAATATACCATGGCCTCGGCCTAGAGTAGGAGAAGATACGGGGTAGTTTTTAGCCAGTCAAATTCAAAGTCAAACTCATTTATTTCAATTAGATCCATACAGGCAATTTTGAACGTTAAACAAAATTTTAAAGATATAAAGTGTCAGTCTGTCTGGCATTCCTCTTAGTGAAGCTATTAGTTAGTTCCAAAGTGTAGATTTCGATTTGTTAGTGTCTAATACTCCCTTTTATCCCTCTCAAGGCGGAAAGAAACATTTATTTGATGTATTTTCTTTCTCAGCAACATAACATCACTAAGTTAAAATGCCGTATCAATCGAATAGCTCTTAGGTCATCTCGGTCGACAATATCATTACGTCGCCGGCTCCACGATCGGTCACCTTGACTTTTCCCGATCAGTGTAAAATAATTTGATATAAAACAACGTCAATCATAATACTGCTGCCATTACTGATGCGCTGTGCTACAAATGCAGTCTTTAAATTGTATATAAAACTACTCTAATAAGTAATAAATAATTTCAACCTTATACTTTTGTTATAAAGTTTAATATCCTCTAAACCATAAGGCAGTTTTTATAAAAAAAAAAAATATATCCTCATTCAGCATATTTTTTATTTTTTTATTCTATACTTTTAAAAGACTAAACTTTTGATTAAAATTAGTATTTTCGAGTACCGTGATATGCTGGTTTGTAAGTAAATTTTTGTTTAGCTAATGTGATGGAAATAATTATTTATTGTTAGGATGAAGGCTATTTCCGCTTTTGTGGTTGGAGGTACTTTGATTATCCTTCAGGAAATTTGATATATTCTATTATTTTTAAGGAATTTGTTATAATTATTTTTGCTGACCTGAAACTTCTAACACACTAACGAACAAAAATAGAAACAATTTATTAAAAATAAAACTATTAGTCGTACGTTTACTATTGTCGACGAAGTCGCATGACACAATAAGAGCCCCGTTGTGACTTGGAAACTAGTAGAGCTACCCTCACTTTATTTATTTGAGTAAATCGTTTTTTTTATAAATTCGCCTGGTTATAAATGATCAGCGCCACCTACTGACAACAAAAGAAGACACACAAGTGCATAGGTAGTCGGCGTTTTAAGGTGTGTTTTAAAATATGAGTTTATTGGCCTCAAGCGATAGGTAGCACCTATCACCGTGAACTAGCATTTAGTAAAATGACACGCTAACCGTGATAACTGGTTATTAACAATTACTGTTTATACCCGCACGCCGAGATTACCGTGAAGAAGCTTCCATACATCTTATCCTTACACGAACAAGCGTGACTGATGTACTACTTTATGTTTACTTACTTGATTTTTGTAGTTTTTTAAGCAATAATTAGTAGTAGCAAGAAAGAAATTTTTCAATTTTTGTAATGTTTATATCGCTCTCTTTATGAATAACTCTCACGCGGTTTCTCCCGACTGCTATGTTGCTGTGATGTTTTATTGTCTATGACACTCAGGACCATTATCGCTATCTATCAGTGAAAGAATTTTGGCAATCCGAACAGGGGTTCCAAAGATTACCCCCTGCATACAAACTTACAAATTTTATCTCGTTATAATATTAGTATAGATTGCATTAACACATTTTTTTGTCTTACCGAGAAAATCTTCGACACCGATTTTTACTGTGAACTGTGACGCTAGCAGAAAAGGCTGCAATTATAAAAAAAAGTTTAATAGAACATATACTATGACATGTAAATGCACATATTTTAATAAGGACTAATAGATTCTTCCACCCTAGATTGGGTAAAGGTAGTGTCAATACTCTTACTGACTAAAAATCACTCCGTTCCTTATACTGCCCCGGGTCATGGCTATCCCGCAACCCCGGCTGCAACCTGTGAATAAGCTACGTTTATAATTATGTAGATCCACAATTTAATACTGTTGAAACAAATATAATAATTATGAAGAAGCTTTGGAACAATGATAATATCGACAACGAAAAGCAAGTAACAAATAAATTTCGCAATAAAACATAGAAATATAGTAAATTTCATTCGGTACACGGAGCTAATGTGATTCCTAGACACGCCCTTTTTCATCAGTAAGATTAAGTTTATAACCGTTGTTTCTAACAATGATTTTATTAACACCTATACAAGTGTGAAATTGCGAATATCTTTCAAAAATGACGATAAAGTCCCACTATTGTGTTTTGAAGTTAATAACACCTGTCATTATGGTCTTAGGTACCAACATATGTACATACATGTCGCGAACGCTGCGTGCCGCGTCGGCTATAAAGGGTTAAAAATAATTGCTCACACTTTTACCTTGATTGTCCATATCCGATTTGAATCAATTTGTCACCGTAGGGCGATTGTTTTTTCTTAAACTTTTGTGAAAGTCATATTACTAGGTATAATTTTTATCGTGAATTATTTATTTATTTTCTAACACTTTTGTAAGTAACTGTACTTTTAGATGATTGTGTTCTTTGATTGGTGATAATTTTCGGGAACGATCAATTTTCGTATCGGATTCAAAGATTTTGATTTCAATAGTTCACACGATGTGAATGACCTTTGAACGCGGAGAGAGCAAAATATCTAAATGTTGTCAGTTATAACTAGTGAACACATTTTTCATATCGTATCGATTCTAAAAATGGATAGCTAATTAAATGGATGATTCTTGAATATACTTTCATTACGTGCCGGTTGATAGCGCTTTACAAATAATACGTCGGTATCAGGTCGAACTAGGGCTGGCCATTTGCATTTTTTTTGAATCATTAATCTGTTTTTCTTTTTTTTGTGATGTGTTTGCATACGTGCAAACGGATTACCTGATGGTAAGTCATCGACGCCGCCTGTAGATCCTCAACGAGAAGCTTATCGTGCCTTGTCGGCCTTTTTGGGATTAGGGTTTCGAAGATTGAGAAATAGAGAAGGAAGGGAATGATTGGATCTCCTACACATGTTTCTGTAGATTTCTTACTCAATTCAAAATATTAATTATTAGCAAGTCTCAACTTCTAAGAGAATGATATGACAGTGAGAAAGCGGCAGACTGCTGTTTGGTGACAGATTTTTCGTAATAAAATAAAAAAAAAACTACCTGAAATCTTAGTTGGCTATTACGTCGCCGAAGATAAATAAAAATAATGACAAATATTTTATTTTACTCGAATTATATCTGTTTTTTTTACTTTCGTCTCTATAAAACCTCTTCTATTAAACTTATACATTAAATATAAAAATATAGTTATTGTAAATTTCAACCACCGACAGCCCTACATAAAAAAGAAGAAATGGGAAAAAAATCAAGCATAATGCACACGTTAACGCCGATCATTTGAATGATTAATATATTTAGAGTTGGTAGTGAAATGTGTTCGTTAATGCTTAAAGTCGGCGACTCGGTGCTAAAGTTCAAATATTCCACTTTTACTTTCGATGAGCTAGGTGAGTTAGAATGATAGCTTCATTTGTTAGAATTGTTCTATAGATTTTTGACGTCTTATTTTTGATGTAAGTATGTAAGTATTTGAGTATTGATAATGTTTGGTTGCCTTTAAAGACTGTTCTGCGTTCCATTTTCAAACCAATTGCAGTAGACTCATTCTCTAGCGCATCCAGATTATCATACTGCCAGTGTGTAAACACATGCAGCTAAAGAAGATTGCAAAGTTAGCGCTGTGGCTTGACAAACGGGCGGTGACATAGTGTATCTTTAATTATCTTACATTCGTTGTGTGAATTGAAAATATATTCAGATATCCAGTATTCATCAGATAGCCTAAAAGTATTTGACAGATATTTAAAACAGACTATATATGACCCCTGAGTTTGTTTCGGTGCTTTTTCTTAAAGTAATCAGATGAGAAATGATGGCTTTATCTAGTTTTTTTTATGTGATACGTCGGCAAACAAGCAGACGGATTACCTGATTGTAAGCAATAAGCAAATAAGCCGCTCATTGGCACCCGCAACAACGGAGGGGTTAAGAGTGCGTTGCTGACCTATTGGGGATAAGGGATTTGGTGATTTTGAGGAGGCCCTCAACTACTCCTACCTACCGACTATACCTACTCACACAGCAAAATAAAACGGTTGTTTCACCCTGGTTTTCTGTGAGGCCGTGGTATCACTCCGGTCGAGCCGACCCATTTGTGCCGAAGCTTGGCTCTCCCAGACTTAGTTAATTTGATGAGTATGTGAAATTGCATATTTTTAAACGACCACGAACCACGACGCATTCAAAAATAACGAGAAGAATATAAATGTTCAAAACAGAAAAAACATTTTGTAATCATAGGAACGATAACATTTAAAATACAAAGCTCATACATTGAAATTCAAAATCAAATTCTCTAATTACGTATCGATATAGCTAAACAACAATTCCTATGCTAATAGCCACTAAAACTAGATCAATAATTGTCTCTAATATAGGTTTTGTATTGTGAGTGGTGACATTTATTTTACGGCGCATGCGCATATAAAATATGTTCTAAATAGTGCACTTAAGATAAAGGCCACGTTAGGAACGATCGCCCACGTTGGGGTAGGGTGCCTGTGAGAGTGAGTAGCGAGTCTAACTGTCCTATTAAAAATCACAAATTATTATTGCCGAACAACTGCATATCTGCTTCGAGTTCAATTTCTAGATGACAATGTTTAATCTGATAGGTTTTGTATACATATTTTTAATGTGTTAAAATAAGTTAAAAGATATTATTTTTTAGCGTGTTATGTGGTAAACGAGAACAGATTACCTGATGGTAGGCAATTCGCGCCATAAAAACCTGCAACAACAGAGGAGTTGCAAGTGCCTTGCTGGCTTTATGGAGGTAAGGGGTTTTGAGGATTAGGGGTTTAGAAGGGATGGGGAGGAGAAGGATTGGGCCCCGCCCCGTAACCTTACTCTCATAGCGAAACACTACGCTGTATCATCAATAAATCATTTACAATAAACTTGGTGTGGTCAAAAAGAATAACCATAAATAATAAAATATTATAACAAGAAAACAACATTCACTGTGATATCTTAATGAAATTTACTAAAAAAAAAACGAAAACCTGATAAACAAGTCTAAATTTAAATAATCGCGATCACTAGAACCACGCCTCAATATTAATAAATCGTCATATAAAACCGATATAAAGTAAATCGTTTTAGCAATGAGTTCGATGAACTTTAGAAATCTATTTAAGACCTTTAAAATAAAAATTAATAATGTGTCATTCAACCGATTACGATTCAAAAAGTAAAATATTTATGTACCTTATCACTAAACACGTTTTTTTTAAAAGCAAATAGTAATAATATTGGAGAAAATTGTCGAACACTGTAATGTTTAGAAACTATTAAATAAAAAAGGTTTTAATACTCTATAAAATCACGCCTCTTTGCCCCAAAGTGTAGATAGAAGAGCAATTTTACTTAACCGTTCGTTGTATCAATCTTATTAAATCGATTTTCTAACTATGGTCCATTTTTGAAATTAATTATAAGTGAAGTGCTCATGTATAAAGCGTCTTAGGACTTATTCTTAGGTCATATGATGTATGATATTATAATTATATTAATAAATTTTAAAATTAAACAATTTTCATTTCTATATACCTAGGTTTGTAAAAACACTATAACTATGACATATAAATATATTAGGACCGTTCATGAATTAATAACCTAAGCTCAAATAAAAACAACATTATTACATCAATTCGATCAAGTTTTTGTAACTCGCAATTCTTTGGTTTTTGTCCAAACTCAGTACCTACTTACTTAGAGCCATAAAAAACTAATCAACCTCACAACCGATGAATTATATGTGTACATAATGATTTTATAAACTTTATTATTAGCTAAATGATTTTAATCATGAGGAAAATCGTGGTCTGATCTGCAAGTTTCGAATTTTTTCGTACACTTCTGTGGTATGGGTAATGTGTTTGTTTGAGAAGCAGTTTTGTGTGTACCTACCTTACTTGCAAACTTAGGCTTTGGACGTTGTTAATTAAATAAAAACCTTCTGTTATAGGCTGCCTTTTCATACTTTTTGTTTACCAAAAAACTTACATTAACAAAATAAATTCAGCAGTTTAAGCGTGGAAGTGTAATCTATACTATTATCATAAAGAGGTAAAGTTTGTAACTTTGTAAGTTTGTAAGTTTGTATGTAGGGGGTAATCTTTGGAACCACTGATCGGATTGCCAAAATTCTTTCACTGATAGATTGCTACAAGGTTCCTGAGTTATGGCTAATAAAACATCACGCTACGGTCAAATGGAGCTGAGCAGCGGGTGAAACCGCACGAGAGTAGCTCGTAATTAATATTCTGAGAGCTTCTAGTTATGTATATAAAAATATAAACAATAACTACTAAATGTAATAATTTTTAATGTATTTCACTAGATAATATATAATTCCTTCTAATGACTTGTATCAAAGGGAGCGATTTAAATAACAATATGTTCAGGCATGACGTTCCCTATCCTCTTGATCCCCAAGTGAACGCGGGCGTTCGCAAGTGACGTTTCCGCTCCATTATTCGTTCTAAAAAACATTATTGTACCCCAAATGTACCAGATACCTATCCTAGGTATTCACCAGAAGCAAGAATTCGTGATAGAAACTGTCAATACCCATGTATATCACTTCTAGAGAAAAATGCTTGCAACTACTACGTCAATGCATTGTGTTACTATGTGGGTATGTGTATGTATGGGTAGACAAAATAGTTGTAAAGAAAAATCTTATAAAATGAAGTAAAAGCTTCAGAAGTCAAATGATCGTTTTTAAAAATTGGAAAATCATCACGTGAGTTCTCCTATCCTGGGTGAGGCGAGAGGAAGGTGTCATACACTTATTGAAGACTGCCTTGTTCTTCTTCTTTTTCTGCTGCTCCGGGCCAGGACCGCAGTAAGTTTATTATTGGCCCTGGATTATTTTTGTATAGGACTTCTAACACATCTTAGATATGATATATAATTTTAGTGAAAATTATCGCCATCGGTCGATCGTCGATAGTCAAAAAAATGGAGTTCAAAAAACACAAGATCTTCGAGATCCGTTATGTTGTATGCTAGGCTGTTTAATAGTCGACCCGAAGAAACCCTGACTAAATAGGCGTTACTTATACGGTAAAAGATCAAAAATACGTCACTTAATCCATTTAAAAACCATCCCATTATAGCTCATCGATCGATCGATCGAGACATAATGTAGCCTATTTATTTAAGCCCTGTCATTCACTATGACCGATGGTAGGTACACATGTAAGAGGCATTGTTTTATCCATTCATAAGTATTATCCGATCTACTTAGTGAGCACACGTCTTATGATAAAATGCTCATGTAGACCACCCAAACGCAACGCATATTGGTTTGGACTATCGGCTAGATGCTAGTTTAGTATGGATAGTACCTACTAATGATAAAAAATAGATTAACGAAATGAATTAAGAACACCAAAAGTGGATTGAGAATTGGGGATTTGGAGTGGGGTAGGTAAGGTGACCCGTAACTCTAACAACAAAATACAACGTACCTAAGCGTTGTTAGACGTTATTCAGTAAAATGTAGACCCACTTTCATCGAACATTGCGAAGCATAGCTGTTGCAATGATTTTCAAATTATTATACTTCATACTACAAAGGAATACAATAATTTATAAGTTAATTACTTTTTCAAACTAAAATATTATTTTGCTGTTAGTTACCTTGAAAACTCTCATTCTCAATCCTTCAGATTCGCCAGCAAGGTTACAAGAATAAGGAAGCCTGTGTAATTTTGACCATCTCCAGTCTCCTCACTACCTCTAAAAATATAGATTATACAAAAAACACCCTGTTAAAACATGAAAGAAAAATAAACCAAGTGAATTAAAACCGTCACCTCCGTCTTTTAAATTTAACCTACATTGATGTTTAAAACATAATTCCTGATCATATCCACACTAGTCTATCTAGCTCCCATGTATATCATTGTAATTGGATTAAACGATACGTTTTTTTTTTCTGTCATTGTTTCCTGTCGGCCATTGTTCTTGTTTGTCCGTCTGTCTGCCCATTGCTACGGAACTGGTGTGCTAATAAGCTAATGTGGTTCAATTATTCATGTAGATAGTGGCGTTGTGAGTGAATGTAAGTCGTAATGGACGGATTATGTTTGAACTGCTTTTTGGGCGAGAGAAATAAATGTAACGATTGTGTGATGTATGGGTTAAGGTATGTCACCGTGTTGCTCTGATGTGGATTCATTTATATTGTTTTAGGCGTGCAGTACTTTACAATTTTTTTTTTAGATAGATGGTGTTGTTAAGTCTTTATTTTTTATTGCTTGCTTTTCTTTTTCTATAGCGATTAATTTTAGGAATTTTAATTAAATAATTTTATTAAATGCTTTCAATTTGAGTGTTAGTATTTACGTACGATGGATTAACGTAAACGTAACGTACAAAAATTTAATAAAAAAAAAATTCTGTTGATTTTATCGCGACGAAAATATAACATACCTAACATAACATTTCCTAAATGTAATAAAATGACATAAGCTATCAACTTATTCTACCTAAACATAGCAAGTACACAGACATTGCTAACGTATCATTCCAATAAAAAACTTATGCCCAAAAATGCTTCGATATCGGATGGACCCACAAAAACTCATACCAAAAGTGAAGTTTACCTTATTAAAATCAAGTTTCACACGACCACCAATTACATCGGATTCGAAGCTCGTAAATTCATCTACTTACAAACTAATCATCGTGCATTGCCCAATCAGAGCTAAGTTGCACCTACCGCTCAATTTTTACCCAATATACAATTTGTGCGCATTACAAGAACACGGTTGGCCCACTGGGTATAAATTTTGCGAAATTGGACTTCAGATCACGTCATAAATTTCGATATTAAAGTTTTCGAACATCCAACGTTGATTGTATGAATTAAGAGCTTTCTTTATGGTTAAGTTGGCACTTTATACTCTCATTATTATGGTGTTCTGTAATTTTGGTGCCGCTTCGGTTCCTGGCCGGTGACCTAGTTCGATGATTTAAGGTCTCACATCGTGTTTTTTTTTATAAACATCGTTTCAATTTTTTTTTTCGTGTGCTCTAAAAAGGATCTTTAAATTTCGATAACGGCTGTGCCCACACGTTACGTTTTAAAGAATTTAAAGCCATGCCCTTCTCGAAGGATGTTAAATGTAGCTTAACCCAAAAAAATCATCCGAAATATCTGGGTTTAGTTCTTTAAAGTTTTAGATTAGTTGTTGTTTATGAGTTCAATATGTTCTATATTTATTTATGTTGTGATATAAGCATGCCACAGTCTCCATTTCCTCTTAAACCAGCTAATAAATATTATAGAACCAACCATCAAAACACTCAAACTTCGGAATCAGAAGCTGCTTTTTTTTGTAATTGGCGGGCAAATAAGCGGATGGTTTACCTGATGGTAAGCAATGAGCGCCGCCTATGGACACCCGCAACGGAGGAGTTACGACGAGTGCGTTGCCGATCTTTTTAGGGACTATGGTTTTGGAGATTCATGATAGAAAAAAACTCTACTTGGTATATCAATTTGACATCTCCATATCATCATCTTCCTGCCCTTGTCCCGTTTTATTTGGGGTCGGCGCAATATGTTTTTTTTCCATTCTGTCCTGTCACCCGTCACGCTATCACTGACTCCTCTGTCATCCATATCATTTCTCACACAATCCATCCATATTTTCTTTGGTCTCCCTCTCCCTCTCCATCCACATTTATACTCATGGCTTTTCATCAATTTGACATCTCCAATTTCTCTACTTTCAAGATAGCTACTTATTTACAAGAACTCAGAAAATAATCGGATACCTTACTCGCTCCGCAATCACACTTTCAACAAACAAAGGAGTCTTATATCGTTTTAAATGTCAACTTAAGTAAACAGCACACACTATAAGAATCTTCAAGCAATATTCATTACCTAAAAGGGTACACAGTAATTTATAAAAAATATCATCCATAAGAATTTTTATGGTAATTATTCGAGTGAAAAAAGAATCGATACTCTCACTCGATATTATCATAATCGAGTACCATCTTCATCATCTGTTTTGTAACTGTGTGACCATACTTGTTTAATATTGTAAAGAATTAATAATTGATTGTTTGTTTACACCGTTACACGAGCCGAAAAGTACGAGATTAGTTTGGACTAATCGTTTCAAGCATTGTAAAGCTTACATAGGCTGCTTTGAACCTAATATTCTTGTAGGATCAAATCCAACTCGAGAGAAATCTTATAAATTTAACACGGGCGAAACCGCAAGCGAAAAGTTAGTGATTATATTTCACTCGAGTACAAATGTCTGTTGATCTTATCGATCCGAATATTTGTAATCGATTCTCTTTTTTGTTTCATTATTATCGAATTGGTTGACTTTCTTAAAGTAATTGGCGTTCTTATCGGCTATTTTAAATTAATGTTTATTGTTATTAATTGTTACACAAGAAATTACATTTATATTTTTTATAATAAAATAGTTAGCCATTTCAATCTGGTCCCATCCAGATATTTTTGTCATAATCGTAGCAATTACACTAAAAGTATTAATATATCATAAAACTAAATGAATTTAATGTAGAATGTATTACATACCTATATCCTTTATAGGAGTATTTTTATTAACATTTTCAATTAAGCATATCGTTGCCGTAATTTTACTGTCAATAAGTGATACGTGTTCAAATTGTAGTATAAATAAATTACTGAAGAATTTGCGACTGAACATTTGTATATTTGATTGCTTTTTGGTAGGTTTTATAATTCTACCTATATAAGTAAGAATAATATGAAAACAAGAAAAAGTTTCTCATAGTACAATGTTAATAAATCACAGCTAAACATAAATGCATTTGTGTCTATATGTATAAACAATAGTCATACGAAAACTTAGAAAAAAAAACTAAATATATCTTTTAGACATACATCCTAAATCAAATACTAAGTTAATTTAAATACCAATCAAGAATCAATTCAAATAATCGACGCTATTTAATTTAACAAATCGATTTTTGCATCGATTCCTAAGCGATTATTTGCTTATATGGTTCGAAAGAAATTTGCAAATTTAAAAATTAATTATTCGTTTCTGACGATCATTTATTACGATTAAAGAGAAACCTCTCAATTAGCATTCGTATTTAAATATTTGCTAGACTTAAAACATTCTTCATTCTAAATCTTTTGTGGGTAATATTTTTCTTTATGTGATAGGTCGGCAAACGAGCAAACGGATTACCTGCTGGTAAGCAATCACCCGTACACCCGCAACGACGGAGGAGTTACAAGTGCGTTGTCGACCTTTTGGGGATTAGGGATTTGGAGATTTTGGGAGAGGGAACGGATTGAGATAGGGAAAGGATTGGGCCTCCGGTAACCTCTCTCACACGGCGAAACACAACTCTTTGGTTATTTCACGCCGGTTTTCTGCGAGGTCGTAGTATCATTCGGGTCGAGCCAACCCATTCCTGCCGAAACATGGCTCTCGCACACTTGATAAAGATCCAAATTTGAGTGTATGAGGACTGTTGATAGAGCATTGGGCTTTTTTATTAAACAACCTGAACCACATGCAACAAGAATTAATTACAAGACTAAGTAAGCTTCTTTTTTGTGATAGGCCGGCAAAAGAGCAGACTGATTACCTGATGGTATGTAATTGGCGCCGCCTTGGACACCCGCATCACCAGAGGAGTTGCGAGTGCGTTGCCGGGGATTGGGGATATTTTTTGTAGAGATTTAGTGATTGAGGAGTGATGAGGGGAAGGGGAAGGATTGGGCCTCCAGTGACCCTCATACGGTGAAACACAACGCTGTGGTGGTTTCACGACGGTTGTCGTTAAGGCCGTGGTATCACTCCGGTCGAGGCAAGCCATTCAAACATATTTCAAAGTTGTATTAAACGAAAATAACACAAATAGGCACTGAAATACTTGCTGAATTTGGTGAAAATAAAAAATATACTTCAATCAATTCTTTCAATAAACCAAAGGCGCGACACTGTGATTGACGAGACATTTGATTCAACAAAAAGTTCCGCTCTCTCTCTCAGAATAAATTAGTAGAACTAACAAATCGTATCGATCAGCGCTCGACTTTAAAACAAATAAATCATTCGCGTTGAACACAATAAATCAATCGATTCATATCATCGATCCCATTCGATTCATCTCTCGATTCGAATCGGTGCGAAACTATCGTAAGTGTACAGCGCTTATGAATTATTCGCGTATGATAATAATAATTATATGATTTATAACAACATATATATTTGCGGCCAGTTTCTTATGTAAGTGTTTAGTAAATTGGCAATAAGTTTGCATGTGTAAGAAGGTTCAATTTGAATTATGTTATATTAAATTGTCTAAACTATAAATGTAAGTTGTAAATGTTAATATTGGTACTGTGTTTGTTTGTTCGAATGTCTCGTAAATTATATGGACGGTAATATGAAAGTCAAGTTGCAGTTGTTGTTTACCTACCAGATTTTATCAGGTTTTAGGAAAAAAATGAAGATTTATTTAAACAAGTTCAAGATATTCTAGGGAATCTGGTTTTTCTGGAAGAATGAAAGAAGGGACTCCTCCAGTGGCTTCGTCATATTTAACAAGCTGTGAAACAAACAGATATTTGCAATTAAGAGTCATTATCATAATCATCAGCTGTTTTGTACCATCCTGGCCAAAGACCCCTTCACTTCTACGGTACCGAGGTTCAGTTTATGTGTTAACTTAGGAATGATCTCTCTGTCTACTCGCAAGATTATTGTTTTTGTGACAAATGAGATCTAGAAGAAGACAAGCTTGACTGAGTATTATTAACCTACGTAGGTATACCTTTATTTTTGATCAGCATCAGCTCATTAGTACCCACTGCTGGGCAAAGGCCTCTTTTCTAACGAAATATAAAAAAATTGAGTATTCTCGCTTGCAAGGCAGATGGACAGTTTAAAACTTAAATTCAGGACTTTTTCAAGATTTCCTTTACCACATACCAGAGGTTTTTATGTAATCTTAGAACATTTATTTACCTTAAAAGAGTCACAGTACTTACCAGGTCTTGGACGCGCAACGCAAAACAAAAAGGAGGCACCTTAACATCCAGATTACTTTGATCTATGTATGTATACCAGTTACATATTACTCTTTATTTAAAATTAGTCTACAACCCTACGCCTGTACATTTAACTCCATTAAGAACACAGAGAATTAATAAAAAAGAATCAGTATTGTTAGTGCGTGCGTCCATTGTCTACTTGCGCCTACGCAGCTCCAGATAAATTATTAATAGTGAATTTGTAATGAATTGAAGATCAAGTGTTAAAAGACAGGACACTGTTTCTTGTTTTTATTTTCATTTTCGTTTCTATAAATACTAAAATAGCTAACGTTATCAAACAGCCTTTTATGTGAAAAGAATCAGACTAGCATAAAACTCTATAATCATCATCATCATCATCATCATCATCAGGTTGTTTTACGTCTTCTTATTAAACTTTTGCCAGCGGCCTTACGGGTAGCTGGAGCGCACTATCCTACATTTACTTAGACGCGGATTCTTTTCTTGAACATGTCTACCCCAAATCTATCTACGATTACAGTATAAAAATTGGTTTGACAACTGCTTATTAACTTTCTGTTGTCTTGTCTGCCTTTTTATAATAATGAGACGCTGCAACTATCTAATGGTTATCTAATGGTTTAATTCTAGAACCAAAATTCTATAAAAATCGTCTTCTAATCCTTTTACACTTAGAAATATTTTTTCTACTAACAGTTGTTTAACAGACAACCATGTCACAGACAAGATATTTCATTTTGTCTGGCCATTACATTATATTAATTAATTACATGTTTAGACATGTATTTCCTGCAAAGTTTATGTTTATGTTATTTTATTCTATTTTCTATATAATTTTCAATAATGTTCTTTCTCTTCTCCTTTCACTGCAAAATATTGTTGTATGTAGCTGTATAGTTTAATGTGCTATACATTTAACTTTATTACTGTGCACTTTAATGTTTAGTTTTTTTTTATGTAATAGTTCGGCAAACGAGCAGACTGATTACCTGATGGTAAGCAATCAGCGCCGCCCATGGACACTCGCAACGGAGAACTCACTCACACGGCGAAACACAACGCTGTAGTTGTTTCACGCCGCTTTTCTGTGAGCTAGTTGTAAAAAATAATGTAACATAGCAGCTACTGGTTGTCCATATTTAAATAAATACTGTTCCAAGACAACATACTTCAGCAACACAAGTATTTAATCTAACAAAACAAGATTAATCACAGCTAATAAGACCGTGTCTGCGCTAATTAGTCTTTGCGTTTGTCTAGCGAGAATGGTTAGTCACCGCTTCACAATGGCGGCGCTAGTAACAATATACTGTCTTAGATATCGAGCGTATCAAGTATTTAGTCCGATACTGGTTAAATATACCTTTCTTACTATATTACGTTTATTTATAAGCTTAGTAGTAGTTTATAGGGAATTGTTAGGGAATTTCGGCGTTAGTAATTTGTTAGATAGCCTTTTGTAATGCTTGATTTGGCGAAAATATTTTAAGTGGTTTTACTTTTTTGAACTGTTTCGTGTTTTTTTTTGTTTCGTCGAATCAAAACTCGAAAATCATTGAAATTAGTACCTAACTACAGTATACGTATAACATGAACTCAATATGTAAGTTTTACTAATTATAGGTCTCTTAAACTTCACGGGCTATATTTTGTCTCTAATTGTAATACGGTAGTTTCCAACTAGTCAAATTCAATACTTTTATCCAAATGTCAAAAACGATACTCTTCTATGAAATTTGTATGAAAAACTAAGGATAGAATTTTTGCGTCAAATCGTTTAAGTCAAAGTCAAAGTCAAAAATCATTTATTTCAATTAGACCACAGTGGGCACTTTTGAACGTCAAGCAAGCAAAAATGGAAAAAAGTATATAATATGAGCTTTAAAATTAAGCGTGTCAGTCTGTCCGTCTGTCCTCTAGTGAAGCTATTTGCTCGTTCCAAAGTGTAGATTCCTATGGAGAAGAACGAGCAAGAAACTCCATGGTTACTCTTTTTCAATCAGTTTTACAATACATTTCTTTGTTACATAATTTAGTCGGTTCCGATATGTGAGAACAATGTAACACTAATGTTCAGGCAAAAAGTACGAAAAAGAAGTGAACCTCAAGGACAACATATTTAGACAGCCTGGAGATGACCAGTCCCAATTGGCGGCGCCCGTTCACGAACATGACACGTACACCAGCACCGCCCAACTCAACCATATTATAGGGAATTGGGCGATCCAGTGCCCGTGCCACCGCCAATGAGACCTCTGAGTGAGCATGACAGCTCCCAGCCGACACAAGTACCTATATTCTACAAGTCTTACTTAATTATAATAGGTTACAGGTACTCACATTCACAAAACTTAGAAGTTCATCAAAAATTAACAACATTGTGTACAATTTAATAATTAAAATCAAAAATTCCTCTAAACATCCCGTGGAGTAGGACCAGCTAGCCTCCAAGCATTTTTTATCTTGTATATAATCATTTAGTTTGTAGTATGCTAGTTTACATAAATGTTTCTTTATACATAATTTAAATTTGCTTTCATTTAGATTTTGAATTTCAACTGGGATTTTATTATAACATTTAACACAGAAACCCAGAAATGACTTATGCACTTTTGCCAATCTAAATAAAGGCTGACTCAATCTATTCCTATGTCTAGTATGATAATCATGTTTGTCAGATACCTTTACAAATAAGTGTAGGTTCCTCCTAACATACATAATGTTTTCATAAATAAATTGACTCGGTACGGTCAGAATGTTGATCTCCTTAAACTTTTCTCTGAGAGATTCGCGACGACCTAAGTTATATATGGCTCTGACGGCACGCTTTTGCAAGATAAAGATAGACTCAACGTCGGATGCCTGTCCCCACAACAGAATTCCATACGACATGATGCTGTGAAAGTAGCTAAAGTTTACTTATTTCTTAAAAAATAGTTTAAAAATATCTAAAATTCAGTGTATCGATCGATCGATGAATAAAAGTATAGTTATTTTTCAATATTTTATTGTATTGAAACGTCGAAATAATATATTTTTGACCTAGGAAACTACCCAATTGGACGTGAGTTTATTGACAAGAAAATAAATATTCATTCTACTTCCAAACTTTGAAATGCTACTAAGTAAGTATTTCAATCATCATCAGCTACTTTAGCATAATGCCAATTCAGCCGTGGTTGTAGGTCAAGTGCAACAGTGGACCGCAGCCTTGTCCTGCAGCAGGAGGAAGAACAGGGCAGTTTTTAGTCAGTAAGAGTCTAAAACACCCTCTCAAGAGGGTTATTTTTATTTTGACGGGAGTGTCTCGCCCTACCCAGGGTGAAAAACTCAAAAAACCTCTTCAAACCGTAGATAGATATTGCCTTTCTTTTTAGTTACTGCCAGCCAGCTTATTTTTTTTTTATTAAAATTTGAGCTCTCAATCAACGAACATAAAGTACATAAAACAACAACACCAAATCAAATTCTTTTGAAACGAAATTCTTTATTCCCAACATTCTCCAACTGCCACTTGAATCTATTATTTCGCAACACCAATAATGGAGACATTTTGAATCTATAACAAACGACTGAGATTACTATCTATAACCGATAAACTGTGCAATAAATAAAGATTTTTTCGTGTGTTGTTAAGAAATTCCATGTATTTATGGGGCGCTCGCTAACAAATCATGGTATTGTAACTTATGTATGGGTATTGAGAGTTGACGATGTGTGTAGATTTATATTTTTTTTATATATGAAGTATGTTTAGGGTATTAAAAAGGGCAGAATGAGGTGCAAAGCCGATTTGTGCTTCTTGATCTAGTAACTGTGGGACACCACAGTTACTAGATCAAGATCAAGATCTAAATTTTCGCGTTCATTATACTAGGACACTAGTATAATGAACGCGAAAATTTAAAAGTTTAGATAGATGTTTGTTACTATTATAAAAGTACTGAATCTTTTATAATAGTAACAGAGAAATTGGGACAGAGATGGCATAATATTTTTCCCGGTTACTCGAACGAAACAAGTGGCTGACACTGGTACATTTTATTTTTAATTACTTTGGTTAATGTTCATGAGTGACTGTTACATTATTGTGGTTTATCATTCCATATGTCATCGTAGCATAAAGCATATACACTACTAGCTACTTCCGCGCGGTTTTACTCGCTGCTCAGCTCCATTTGATTGTAGCGTGATGTTTTATAGCCTATAGCACCCAGGAACATTGTAGCTATCAATAACTGAAATTTTGGGAATTCGACCAGTGGTTCCAAAGATTACCCCCTACATACAAACTTACAAACTTACAAATTTTACCTCTTTATAACATTAGTAAAGATAAAAAAGTTGTTATATTTTTAGATATTTTTTTTATTGATATAACTAGTCTGTTATTTTTTGTATGAATGAAAAAGTGTCTCAAAGACGGCCAAGTATTGCCTACAAAGTTGTGTGAGGTAGCGCATGCAGTAATTCCAAGGCTCTTTGTCGGTGAACTTCATAAATGTCAAAATATTGCCCCTCGAAATTTCGGGTTAACTAGGGTGGCAACCATTTGTAGAGCATTGATCCTAATTTTATTTATGTACCGTGATCTCTCGATTTTAAAAACATAATACTCTTTATAGACTCTCCAGCAAATTTATATTTGCAGTCCCAAAATTGTTTACCGTTGCAATGTCCACCTTACACCTTTAACGTAAAGTCGAGGCACGGTGTCACGAGGCTGCAAGTTAATCTTGGTTCCCGTTTCAAGAGTGTCCATAAATTTTCGCTTTGAGAACAGAAGTGTAACAATTGATCGATTTAAAAACTACTTATTGTGAGTTAGAGGGCGCGTCAAATGTATTGACAATTTGTTCAGGCCCCTAAATAAGAATTTAATATGCTCTTACTTCGATAGTGAAAAGGTTACGGGACTCCTTTGAAAGTCGAGTTGATAGCAATTGAAATGCATAGATGCAGCTGTTTTTCTTTAGAGAATGATTTTGTTTTGTTTAAAACACCATATTTGAAAATAGAAAACACTGACGATACAGGAGAACATCTAGGGCAATTTTAAATAAAAAAAGGGTTATGAAAAAGTAGTACAAACGTATTTATGTAAGTATAGCTAAAATTACCATTTTTTATGGAGTGGAGTGTATCACTAGATGGTAAGCAGCCAGCTTTGCCCATAGACACCCGCAACAATGAAGGTCTTACGAGTGCGTCTCCAAACCCTAATCCCCAAAAGGTCATCACCTTTTGGATTAGGGTTTGGAGATTTGGGGACCGGGGAGAGGAATGGTATTGGGCATCCGATAACTTCAGTCACACGACGAAACTCAACGCTTATGTTGTTTCACGTCGGTTTTCAATAAGGCCGTCGTATCACTCCAGTCGAGACGACTCATGTCGAAGCATAGGGCTCTCCCACACTTATCTGTTTTAAATGTAGCTACAACGGTAAATTTTCACTAGTCATCAGCCGATGAATAGTACAATGACTAACACCATCTAATAACTTAGGTTTTACCTAATTTAGGTATCCTAATAATAGTGGCCTACCGCCGACCAAACTTGGAACAGCGAAATAGCAATTTACACCACAATTCAGTTCAAATCTTAATAGTTGACGTGATTGGCACATATAAAACAAACAGACAAGCTGAGTGTTTAGCACATTAGTCACTGGAACAGTACAGATAATATTATGGTAATGAGGGTAGACGCGAGTAAATCATGGTTGGGCCAAGGTTGAAGTACTGAGCTTGGAGATTGTAGTGTTCAGGGGTTTACGTTTGTTTTGGTTGATGCTTAGATATAGGTATGTTATACAAACTAATTGCAATCAGACACTCAATAATAAGTAATATTCGAGGTCATAAAACCTCTTTAATAATCCTAAAGATATTAAAACTTCACTAACACTGTCTTTTTTATTGTAGGTGGGTAGGTGTAATGTGGATGATTTAGAAGCATATTTAAAAGATAAATTATACATAGAGATAAGAATGTGTATAACAATATTATCAAACGAAGTGACATTGTGACTTTTTGATGAGTTGAGAACTCATCAAAAAATCACAAAAACTCTGTAGACTAATTTTTATTTTATAAATATCATGTTTCAAAATACATATGTAATACTTTTCTAGCTTATCTAGTGATAGTTCCAACTTACAATGTGTGTATAATATTGGCCTAAACATATGCTTACACCCATATGAAAAAACAAAAAACGATATTCATTGTATTGTTACTACTAACGCCATCTAGGCGCCAATAAAAAAACATCAAAGTTTTACAACAATTTTATTGTAAATGTGAGTGATAGCACAGCTTTGTGTTTCCGCGTGTGACTGAGGTAACTGGCCAAATCCTTCACCTCCCCTAATCTCAAAATCTCCAAATCCCTAATCCCCAAAAGGTCGGCAACGATCTCGTAACTCCACCTTTATTGCAGGTGTCCTAGGGCGGCGCCGATTGCTAACCATCAGGTAATCCGTTTTCCGTTCTATAACATAAAAATAAACAAAAATCTATCCGAAATTAAGAGTACTAACCCTATAAGTTGCCAACATCATTATCGACTCAGGCGCAGCGCCCACGCGTCATTTCTCGCCCGATATGCGCGCGCCGCGTTACGCAACCGTTGACACCTAGATCAGTGCGCGAGCGCCGGAAAGCAGCATTGTCTTATAACTGCTTGATAGACAACGTGTGAATTGGCTGGGAAACTGTGGAATAAAGATCTATTTTGAAGAGATAACCCTTATTTATTGGATTTAAGAGTTTACAATACAGTTACCGTAGTATTTATTATGTGGTACTTGATTGATATAATACTGCATATTTAAATTTTATAACCTCATCTTATACACGGTAGTTTCAAACTTAACTTTTACACTGACAATCCAAATATCAAAAACGATACTTTCAATTAAATTTGTATGAAAGTCCAGATTATTACGTCATAGTATTTTTGCGCCAAATAGCTTATTTATTTCTAAAATATTAGCTAAAATTCTTGTGCAGGAATCTAAAGATTGATAAAAGTATAGTTATTCTTTTCAATATTTTACTGTAGATCAAAACGTCGAATTAATTTATTTTTGGCGTAAAAAACTACCCAATACTATTAACCTAAGTAAATAACATAACATTATTCGAATACCTTTTTTCACGCAAAAACTGAAACGATCAGTAATGAAGTCTAAGTTCTAATTTATTACAATAACACAATGGTTACAAAAACATCAGTGGCCAATAACTACACGACCCCTCTGAAGAAAGGGGACTAGCAGTGTACATGATAATCCAGTGCTAGTAAAAACTAAGATGTTTCAGCTAACGAACCTTTATTGTGTGATATGGATCCGTGGTAAAATCGAACGCTGGTGTCGATTGGTCTAGTATACAAGCGGCAAGCGGGTTAAGAAGACGCTTCCGTATTAAGCTCTTGCATTTTCCTTTTATTAGATCTTGATGTCTCTGACAATATAAGAGTAGTGAATTGTAATCGCAGTTCATTTTTATTAAGTTGTCGGTTTTTTTTAAACAGTCGGATAAGCAATCGGATCGTCGTTCATGGACTTCATCACAGTCTGGCTGACCCGTTCGTCACGAAGCATGGTCCTTCGACATTTTAAAGATGAAAGAAGACGTTACAAGTAATTTTAAAAAACTTTTTATAAAATCTTCTTAAATTTACGTTTATTTGATTTCCCAATACGATTAATAGGCCTTGCCGGGGTTGCGAGATAAGCGCAATGGAACACCGCGGTGTCGGCCCAGAGCAGGAGAAGGAATAGCGGGTTTTTAGTCAGTAAGAATCTGACACTCTCTCTCGTCTTACTCTGGGCGGGAGAAGTCATCGGATGATTTTCCCCCGACAAAAAAAGCCTGAATACAAAATTAAATCAAAAACTTAAAGGAACAACAATTAAAAGAATCAATATTCTTAAAGTGAAAACTTCCTATGTAACTTAACATCATCATCGCCAAATCGCTCCGCTAACAAATACGCTGTCGCTCACACAACAATCCACATCTACAAATCCGAGCAAAATCGAACTGCCAAACAACAATAGGCCGTCCTCGATACAAAATTGACAATGGCTGGAGTGAGCTGCAGCAAATTTATCACCTTCTGTGTTTTGCAAAACACTGTCAAATACACTGTGACTAAATTGTTGAAAAACGACGCTTGCACTGTGTACCAGTGGCTCATTGTACTTGAAGAATAAAGAGCCGACTTATGTGACCTTTTTGTATAGCGAAATGGTTTTATCGCTGTACTGAACTGTTAATACTAGCACTGGAATAAAATGTAGAATGTATAGTTTTATTTTCAAGAGGTTGTGTACTCTTATGTCGAGATTTTGATACTTAGTAACTATTTATGTGTGGAGTGATTTTAGAATGAGAAAAAGTAAAAAGTAACAAACAATTAAGATTGTGTTAGTATTTTTTTATTATAATTTTTATGTTTTGGGACGGCGAACAAACCTTCGGATTTACTGATAGTAAGCATACAGCGCCGCCCGCAACAGCGAAGGAGTTATGAGTGCGTTGCCGAGGTTTAAGGACTAGGATTTTGGATCATAATGGATTGGCGGAACATAAAGCTGTCTTTGTTTCACGCCGGTTTTTCTTAGGCCGTGGTATCACTGCGGTCAAGCCAGTCCATTCGTTCGGAAATATGGCTCTCCCACATTTATATTTCAAAACATAATATAAAAGTAAATTAAGTTCAATTAAAATTTGCTTTTTATTACGGACAACTACTTAACATAGGGAATACCACTCCACAATTCACACCTCTATCCACCCGAATCAAAACAAATTCCAAGAATTACAATCACCTAATCTGCAATCAAATGCAACTTTACAAAAACCGCGAAACCAAGCCCCAAAAAAATACATATCAAACATTCTGTTAACACATTGGAGCCACAAAAACTATTGCAAACATTCATGCCATTTATATTATAAAAAGAAAACGTATAATATTATCACACATCAGTATAGTGATTGGAAATCGCGCGTAAATCAATAAAATGATAAAGATCAACCGTGCGGCTGCAGCGGTGGGTCGTTAGTACCCACACACTTTGTAAACAGATGCTCCAGCCACAATAGACGAATATTCGGTAGGCGGTGACGGGTGAACTGCGTTACAAATGTGGTTGCACTATCTCTGTTGGAAATATATGGATATACTTTAAAAATATATGGGACTTGTTAAATGTTTTATCTATTTTAACCTGTTCATTACGAAATGAAGGTACTCTAAATATTTTTTATGAGAAGAAAACCTTTACCACTTTACCAATTTAACTTTCAACTAAAATTCATTTTAAAAATTTTGTTCATCATTTATTATTTCTGTACCTAAATGAAAGCAAAGAATAATTAATGTTGGTTATTAATTCTATTATCTATACCTACTAATATTACCGGCTCTTTTGTTTGATTTTTTTTTTATTTCAACGCGGTTTTCTCCGGATGTAAATACTGGTTGGAATTAAACAGTGGTTTTTTTGTGTACAAAAAACATCACTATGATCAAATAAAGTCAAGCAACAGGTGAACCGAAAGTAGCTAGTCTTATAACACTTTTATATCATCTACACTAAATAAATTCACCAAAAATGAACAACATTCACAGCTAGTCATATCCACACAAAATCAACGTACTTAACTAATCGCAACAAATTATACTACATTATATATGTGAACAGCAGCAGTAATTTATCTTCACAGACCACAATAGTAACGACAATATTGTTCAAAATATTGACACGTTTTTGTTCAAAAATATTGTCAAGGGTCGAATAGACCCTCACTTAATATTACATTGTCTGTGCAAATGCTGCGGTACAGTGTTAATGGGTTTGCTTTCTTGTTGCCTAGTGAACGAGATAAATAGTTATACTTACGTATTATAATATTATGAGATAAGTTAAGAAAAGGAAAAAGATGTGAAATTTTAAAAATAACTGTGTGTAATGTAATGTTTTGTATGAGGAAGAGCCGTGCTTCCGCGCGAATGAGCCAGTTTGACTGGCCTCACAGAATACCCGGCGTGAAACAATCATAGCGTTGTGTTTCGCCGTGTGAAGGAGGTATATCGGAGGCTTACACCCGGTTTCCAAAAGGCCGATCTATGTTAAAATCAATTTAATCTCTTGTCAAGTCATCTGATTGGTTGACTGAATTATCAACAACCAATCAGATGACTTGACAAGAGATTTAACAGGAGATTAGTTAATTTTAGCGTTGACAAGCCTTTCAGAAACCGGGTGTTAATCCTTCTCTCCATCCTCAATCTCAAATCCCAGCACAGCATCACGTAATTCGTCATCGTTTGCCGAACTTATGACATAAAAAGGAATGTGCTTATAGAAAGCACATTCACATTCATTTTGAACATTGTCCGTTTCTATAGCTGTAGCAATATCTGCCTAATTTGAACTATTGCTAGCTTACACTCCGCTACCGCTTATAACTCAAAACGCTATACATTGCGCATTTAACTACACAATATTATGAAAGATCATGTCAAATGATAATATCTGTCCCTATTGGTTTACACTAAATCCCATTTCAAAGTCAAACTTAACAAATACAACCCCTAACCGCAAAACAATAAAGAACATTTTGGCTTGACCACGAAACAAGTATTATAGAGTACTAGAATAGAATATTGAACGTAAATTGTGTTTAAATTTGGAATCATTCGTCAAGGTACTTGATTTCTTTGTTATTTTTTTTTCTTTTCAGCCAGTTGTACGCTGTATCGAAAGAGTATTAATATCCTGCTGTTTTGAAAAATGTTTATGTTTTGTGTTTATTTCTTCATGGTGGTGATTTCTGGGGATTTGTTAATGATATGTCATGACGGTGGGTACCACGTGGTTTGAGAACAGCTGCTTTTTGGGACAGGTGGCGCTACTTACTTTGATAGTGTGGACAATGCTTGAAATTATCTCCGAAACATTTTTATAGCGTTTCAGTTTCTTTTAGGTACCAAATTGATAATAAACAATGTATTCAAGCCTTAAGGCCACAACAATAAAACATAAAACAAATTATGGGAGTAAATAAAAAAAATAGTAAAATAGAAAATTTTGGAATTGCATCACGGTTTCCAAAGCAATCGGCGCTGCAATAAAATATAGCACAATATACAAAAATGAATGACAGTGAATCTAAGAAGTGACACAAAAAAAATCGCACCACATTGAAAAAGGATGGTCCAAAAACGATAAAAATTCAACCGATGCGCGCGCGCACATTAATCAAAATGTGGATCGCAAAAAAACGTTGTGTCGTGTGGGCGAACTTCGATGTAACCGAAAAAGGTTAATTGTATATTTGAGATGAAATTTTGGGTTCTTTAGCATTTCAATTTCCACTTAAGTATTATTAGATAATAATAATTACTAGCTTAATTAAGCAACATAATCGGATTCTTTTTCTTGGTGATAGGGTGGCAAGCAAGAAAAAAGACATTACTAAACTTGATGGAAAACAATTCGCGCCACCAATGGCCGCTCGCAACACTATAGTAATTACAATGAGTTACTGACCTGTTACTGACCTTTAAAGAAAACGTAGTTATTATTTTATTTACATTCTTTATTCGTATTAAGTTATTTGTGATTTTTATTTTACTTTTTGATAATTTGGAATTGATCTTCGTCCATCGCAAAATTACTTCGTGAATCCCTGTTAAATAATATTTCTTACATAACTATTTAGGAGAAGGATCCCCAAACAATATCTGACTTCAATTTTTTGCATTCACGACGTCCGTTGCTCGCGTTTTTTTATCGCAATACTTTGAATTGGGACAACAATAAAATATAGAGCAAGATATTAGTTCCATAAAGAATGGCGTGTCTTGCAGAGCCACAATGTCTAAGAAGGTTTCTTAAGAATTCCTCGTATTAAAATTAAGAATTTATTTATTACTAAAAGAAAAAATATATACTTATTGTCGCAGACTTATCTCATAGATAAACACAAAAAGGGATGGTATAAAAATAAAGAACTAGTTTATAATAAAATAAAAGTAACAGAGGTCAAGACATATAATACTGCGTTGTTTTCCACCATCTGAGGGAAGTAAGCAGAGCCCTAATCCTTCCCAATCCTTTAATTTCCGAAACTATATTCCTAAAAAAGCCGGCAAGACACTCGTAACTCCTTTGGTATATGTAGCTTACCATCAGGTAATCCGTCGGCTCGTTTACCCAACTATTTCATAAAAAAAGTCTAGAAAAGTTCTACCCATTCGATTTAATTACTCCTAAACACGAGCGTACTTTGTAAAATTACATCCAGAATGGAAATTATGATCGTAAGTTTGTTTCTTTAGTGTCCTTATCCAGATCGGAGGCTTACATATGTAAACAATGAAAGTTTATTACGCTGTAAAAGTACAATAAACATGTAATCATCTTGCTAATATAAACATGATGAGAATTAACCGTGTTTACAAGAAACATTAAAACTATGACTAACTTTGTCGTTGAGTGCAGGTTGTGGGTTCAAGGTATGAGCGGGAAGCCAATACCAAACTTTATGCGCGTCTTAAACATCTTAGTTTTTTATTATAGGTACACGACCTGCGGAGCTAAACCTACAGCTCATGCTTATCAGTTAAATTGTTTCTAGGACTAATTATTTCCTGTACTTGATACTCAACTACAAATTTTATTATAAATGTGTTTTTTGTTATTTTAATAAAAAAACATTATTTGATATACTTTTCATACGTATTATGAATAAGTCTGCGTATCTATTGTACGCAAATCATATTCATATTATCGGGGTAAAATACAACTCTTTATTCCTTCTTTTAGGCGTGAAATATATAAAATAATTAATATGTCAAAATCACAATTAAATTTGAATCAAGCAACTATATATTAATACCTACAAATTTATAAATCAACTTTAGATTAGGTAATGTATTTACAAAATTGATGTGAAATATAAAATGATTCAAAGTTACAATTAAAATAAAATGCAAGATAAAATAGAAAGATCATAAAACAGAAAGCAAGTTCATATTAAAGTGGAAGATAATAATATGGAATACATATATGTGATTAAAATAATTATGTCGATTTGCTAAAAAAATTAAGACAATTCAATATATCTTCCTTTGAAAGACAGATACGTCAAGCATTCCACAAACTGTCTTCAGCATATAACTTGAACGAGTTCATGAATATTCCCGCTTACAAATATAATGGTTGTTTATGACAGTAAGTCGCAGTTTTATATGCACGTGGGTAGAAATAGTGCAGTAAAAATTATCTCTATATAAACTGCAATGCTGTTTGTCGCGATTATT
The DNA here is from genome assembly GCA_902829305.4 of Spodoptera exigua. NCBI lineage: Eukaryota > Metazoa > Arthropoda > Insecta > Lepidoptera > Noctuidae > Spodoptera > Spodoptera exigua. The sequence goes on along the minus strand of LR824619.2, from coordinate 13,518,768 downwards.
TTAATGTTTAGCTTCCTTGTATTTCTTTTATGGTGTTAGTTAAAGTTGGTTAGCGGTAGCTTTATTTGAGAAAAAAAGATGTTCCAACATTTTTATTTTTGTGTGGGTAAAATGTTGAAGTAATTTCTCCCGACCTGGGCCGGGCGAAATGGATTGTCCGACTCTTGCTGACTAAAAACCTCTCCGTTCCTTCTCCTCTTTCAGGCACACGGTACATTATAAAGCTTAATCCGCTATCCCGAATAGTCTAACTCTGGAGGAGTTGCAAATAAGGTTTAGGAATTTAGAGGGAGAGGATTGGGTCTCCGGTAACACTAACTCGACGAGTGACGTCGAATCATAAAACAAGCGTTTTCACGCAAGTCATATGTATTTAAAAATCTTCAATTACGTTATTAATTTAGTTAAGTATTATTATATTAGAAGGATTATGAAGATATCTGAATTAAAATAAATTATAATTAAGTGAATTAACAACAAAATAAAATATAATTCTGCCCCGTTGCCGCGATCGATGGTCTTGTGGTTGAATATTGTGAATGCCGAGACAAGGGTCTCGACTTTGATCCGTCGAGACCCTTGTCTCGGCATTCAACACATCTTAGACAGTTCAAATAATGTGTATCTTTTATTTCATTGAACTGAATTAATACAAAGTACTATTTTAATTTTTTTAATCAACACAGCCTGATTATAAAAAAAAAACGTATTTGTAAAAATATAATGATAACGTAGTTTTAAAAGACAACTAAATATTGATCTATTTGTAATAAGCAGAAATACAATAATATTAGAAAGAAAGCTTTGCACTAAAATATAACTATACTAAATAAACGGTACACATAACGCCATCTATGGTTATTCAGTCGAACTGCGTCGACAGCACGCGCACTTGAGTGACAAGCTGACGTGCGCGCGCGCATCCCAACAGCGAACCTGTGAGTTATGCGTAGAAACTACATAATTAGCGTGTTTACAGTACACGCGAAGTTTGTGTATTGTTTTTGTGGCTTATATTTTATAAAAAAATACTTCTTTTCTAATATACCCAATTGATTTTATTTGTGGTATTATAATATTGTTATTAAATGAATTTTGTAGATATTAATGATTACTTAGTCATTGATCTTTATAAATATCATCTTTAAAACATTTCTTTTTGATATAGCTTTCATTCTATTTTCTGTACCTACATTTGAACACTCTGATGCAATAAAAATTTTAATGATCTGATTTTTTTTTAATTAGTAGGTTACCTATATCGCATCTATTTTATTAACAAGTAATATTTTGTTTAAAACTAAAAACTCTTTGAGTAAGAATAAAACACTATAAAAAGTTAAATTCTAATAATTAGATGACGATGATGATTTAGATATCAATAATTATTAAGATAATCTTGTACCATTTTCTGAATAAAAGCTAAAATGCATTCTTTTCCATTAGTGACACTATGACCTTAACTCACAAATGATTTACACCAATTTACGGACCATGCCCTGATTACCAAACGCTCTTGAACCCATAAATAATGGGTTCGTGATTACAAGAAATTTTATTTTATGAATCGAGATAAACTTAAAATTATTTTGAATTGGAAATCTTAATTATTCTAATTTGAATGTTAAGATTAACTGTGTGTTACGTAAACTGATTAGAATGTTTTCTATACTAACATTTAAATCAGAAGTTTGTGAACCAAATATGTCTGTGTGGGGCAATGTTACCCGGGGTTTTCGTTAGGGACATTAGGCGTTTTAGTAATTATTAATGTTAAGTTTTGGAAAACTTAAGGTAATTTATAGGATGTAAATTGTGTTTTTTCTTATTATTATAGTTTGTTTGTTTTTTTAAAAAAAAACGTTGCCCCACATTAAGATTTTTTCCTGTGTCGTATTGCGGTTACAAACATACAATTTCACATACACATCACACCCAGACCCAGAAGATCAATTTGTGGATCACAGAAACAGTTGATCCGTGCGGGAATCGAACCCGCGACACGTTGTACGGCAGCCAGTTGCCCAGCCACCGCACCAACCATGCATCACATTTCTTATAAGATTTAAACACTGAAATATTTCCCAATGTCTTATAATTTTCTAATTAGCAATTCCTAGTTCCTTTCCATTTTAGTTGCTACTGCAGTTTCAAGTAAAAGACCAAACATACTTAGATCATCATCATCATCAGCCTGGCTTCGTCTACTGCTGAACATAGACCTCCCGGATTGCACGCCACTGAGCTCAACGACAGACTAAGATATTAAAATTCAAATAATTTATTTGCCATAATATATGTAGTTGATAACTTAATAAACCAATTAAACAAATATATTAAAAGTAGGTTTAAAATAAAAATAAAAAATGCTAAAAGTATTAACAATTAAATAAAAGTGCAAAATCCCGCTATTTAAGACGGTCAGTTTTAAACTTCCTGCCGCTCGGTCGCATCCCAAACTCGGCTCGCGACAAAAAAAAAGCACTGGCTGGTCTGCAATTTGTTGCAGCGGCCAGCCCAACGATAAAGCCTTAAATGCTCCTCGCGACAGATTGCGTTCCATGTTTGAAATCCGATTATAAAGTAGCCTCCTTTGTTTAGAACTTTTCTCTTTGGAAATTGCCGAGATTGGATAGATGTAGGGTCTAGAACTAAATGATTGGTCATCTAAGTGAATGCTTTTTAGGGAATAGAAATTGTTTTCTTTTTCCGTATTGTAGAAATAGGTAGTTTTTCCTTTTCCTGGGTTGTTCTTGATTATTTTGCGATTTGATGTTTTGGAATAAAATTCCAGTTAGAACTTTTTCTCACTTTGTCTCAAGTTGGAATAATACCCTTTTTTTCAATGACAGCTCCCGGCCAGGGTTGAACGGACGTATGGAACTTTTTTTTATTGTAAGTTCCGTGAAACATACTAAATTAATGATTATGTTTTTCGACTACTCATTTAATTATTTGACGAGGAACTCGAGTTGCATAATAATTAATGACTTATAGAAATCTTACTTATTAAAAACACCCCGTTTCTTCTCATGCTGCTATAGGCTGTGGCCACGGTGCGCGGTATTGCGCTTGTCCCGCAGCCCTGGAATAATGCCCTTTTTATTAGGGGTGTGAAAAGTAAAACAAAACACGATGATAGTAACTTTTTCTCTTATTAAATGTCGTGTCATTATCGTAATACAACGTAGAACATTCAGGCGGCGGCGACCTCTCGCGCCCGGCCTTAGTCGAGGCCATGGTGCGGAGTGAGAGGAACTGGGACGCCGTCTCCTCCTTTTGTGAAGCAGTCATGCTCGCAAAGAGAGAGGCGGCCCGCGTGAGGGAGCAATCTTCCTCCTCACGCCCCAGCCGCCGCAACTGGCGACACTACGGGCGTCGGGGATCGAGGGACGATCTCCGGCCACCGTAAGCACGGGCCTGCGGTCGGCGAGTAAGGGCAGCTCGCCGCCCGACCAGAACCAGGGCCGAGCGTACGGCGCGTAGCGTTCCGCGCGCGCCTCAAAGAGCCATTCGACCACCACAGACGGGGCCCTAAAGGGCTGATGTTCAGCCAGGGTTGCGGGGTAAGCGCAATGAGGTACCGCGACCTCAGCACAGAGCAGGAGAAGGAACAGGGGGGTTTTTAGTCAGTAAGAGTCTAACACTCCCTCCTGCCCGGCCCTGGGCGGGAGAAGTCATTTGAAGATTTTCCCCTCACAAAAAAAAAAAAACGTAGAACATTCAAACACAAAATTCCCTTTTCCGATCAGAATGATTTAACCTAACGCAAGCAAATAAGAATTTTCATATTCCAATTCTATTAAAACGGTTTCTTCATAAAATTACAGTGGCATATACGAGTAGCTTGAATCGGAATCTTCTTCTGAGCCAGTATCGTGTATGCACATTACAAGTCTAAAGTTTTATGCACCTGCTTATGAAACATATAATTTTGTGTCAACTAGAATTTTTAGAGTTGGGATATGATTATCGATAAATATGTTATTGTTTATCGATAAATAAATAGATGAATAATATGGACGAATTGTGTTCGATACGAAATTCTTTTATGTGTAGGTAGATGATTGTTTAGATATTTAAATGTTAAGGTAATTAGGAGAGAGAGAATAGGCTTTTCTGAAATGTTGATGTAAGTATTAAAATAGGTATCTCAGGTACTTCGTCTATCGTTTTTTTTTTTTTGAGGAGAAAAGTCCTCACTTTATTCCTCCTCTCATCCTGGGTAAGAAAGGAAGTTATGAAATTATCTGGCGTGTTAATTTAATTCAATTCATTTACTTTCATTCCACAATAAAAAATATTCAAAAGCAATCGATGGTATAATGCAAAATATTGAATTGGTTTTTATATTAAGTTACTACATCATTGCGCTTTCCAATACCAATATTGATGTTCTATCTTTTTTTTTATTTATTTATCATTTTTACAAATATTACAGGATTATTTTATGTTAAATAGCAACCAAAAAACCACTAAGGTTTAAACTTGTGCTATCATGAATCATCTCAAATCGAAAAAAAATTAGTTACAGTTTTAATTATAATTAAGTATGTGTACGTTATTATCGAAATTAATCTATACTAATATAATTTGTAAGTTTCTATGTAAGTACCTAATCAGGTAATTTGGAACCACTGGTCGGATTCCTTAAATTCAAGTTGCGTATTGCAGTTGATCGTCGAATACGTTACTTTTTATTATAAAAGCTTCGTCGTATATACTAATATTATAAAAAGGTAAAATTTGTAAGTTTGTATGTATGTTAGTAATATTTGGAACGGCTGGTTGGATTGCCAAAATTCTTTCACTGATGGACAGCTCCAATGTTTCTGAGTACTATAGGCTATAAAACATCACGCTACGATCAAATGGAGCTGAGCAGTGGGTGAAACCGCGCGAGAGTTGGTAGTAAAAAATAAATCAATTGTTCTTCGTCAGTATTTATTTGAGGCACATCTCTAAATATCAGGTTACATCAGGACATTACCTAACTTAATGTTATGCGAAATGGCCATCGCACATAAAACCTAGACCAAGCGACCTTTGACACATATCGATGCAATGGGGCACTAAAACTCAACGCGAATGGCATTAGGCTCGTTTAAAAACACGTTCTAGAATGTTACATACTTTGTGACCTTTTGTGTTGATGCAGTTGAGCTTAGTGCCATGTTGCCATGTTGTAATTGAGTGGCAATATCAAAAACCCTTAAATTGCATATTTTCTAGTGATGTTTTAAGTCGGCAAACGAGCAGACCGATTACCTGATGGTAAGCAATCAGATCCGCCCATGGAAACCCGCAACACCAAAGGAGTTGTCGAGTGCGTTGCCGGCCTTTTAGGGATAAAGATTTAGAATATTTAAGGATTGGAAAGGGATGGGGAATGGGTAGGGATTGGGCCACCGGTAACCTCACTCACACGGCGAAACACAACGCTGTGTCGTTTTACGCCGATTTTCTGTGAAGCCGTGGTGTCACTCCGTTCGAGCTCACGCATTCGCGCCGAAGTATGGCTCTCCCTGACTGGTGTCTTGTTTCAAATTACGATATGCCTGCTGTAATTGGTGGTTTAGTGATTTGTAACCACTATAATTAGAATCTGAAATAAAAACTGTGAATGTGCGTTTATATATTCTATTTCGATGTTACAGACGAAGTCTGTGATTTTATTAAAAATAGTTCAGTACTTGGAAATATTAAAAGGATTTAATTATTAAGAATTTTAATTTTATTTTACAATTATGAACTGATAATATTGGTGACTGGAAACGATGAAGTAAGTTAAATTATTAATTTAAATAATATTTCTAATAGGTTGGTAATGCAGTTTATTAATGTTAACTGCGCATAAGTGAGTTTATCTAGCATTAATTATAATTAGTTAATTAGTTTCAGTAGATATTAGGTAATTATTGCTAAAATATTTATTCGATAATTTAAATAGACGTTTAGTTATCATATGTTATATAGTATTTTTTCTTCATATATACCTATAGGGACATACGTTTATCATTCACAAAATAAATATTTACCTGCATGAACATGACATTTAATTAATAGTGCCAAAACTTAAAATTTTTCCATTTAATCATATTAAAAATATTATTTTATAAGGAACAACATGTGAAATGTTGACCTAGCGCTTGTCTAGAGATTATTCAACTTTACTTTGAACGAAAAACTACGGTCATTTCAATCAATATTTGCCCAAACTAATTAGTATGTACGGCATACCATGTCGTCCGTAGACAAAATAAATAACTCAATTGTATTTGCGTTTAACGGTACCCGTAACACGTTTTCCTTGTGTTACATTTGCTAAAAATTCCTTAAGTTTTCTTGAAATATTACAAAAGTAGGTCACGACAGATCAACGCTATATGTAAATATATTAACGACACATTATGAAAGGGCCGTGAGCAGTTTTAATTAACCAGCACATGCCATATGTCACAAGTCTCCACCAATTACGCGATGATCCACAAATCCCCACTTTTAGGGGGGCAGTCATTGCCCCCCTATAACGGTACAGGCGGGGCCTGCGCGGGACACGCCAATCGGCGCAAATGCGGCGCGCGCGCACGCCGATGATCTAAGCGAATGATCTAGCGTGCTTGTCATTTCGCGAGCACCGGATTGGTCCGTGATAAAATATTTCGTTACGCGATCACTATTCGGCGCGATCTAGTTTCGCATGCGGGTTGTCTTATTTTTTATTGATCGTAAATGTCTTGCGACGATTGACATTTTTACGGCATAAATAAACTTTGACCTAGTTAATTTTCATTCAAAAGGATATATTAAAAATGTTGAACAAGAGAGACGGCGTGTTAATGCATGGTATAAATCATGATTACAAAAGAACGGTGCATCAATAAATTGAGGGTGCAGCACCTGTGCATGCGCACCAAACAAATAAATTACTCGAGCAGCGACGAGACGACAAAATAGCTGCTCACACTGCCATACGGTACGTGTTTTATGGTCCTACAACATAGAGAAAGTAACGGTACAGGGAGCACGGCCTTCCCACCCGATGTCCGACCGCTAACTGACTGATGGGCGAAGCTTAACCTCTGATAATAAGAAAGCGGGACAGCAATACTAGCCGCCGTTGCGCGCGAGCGGGACGCGAGATGTATCTTCTTCGGTGATCGTGAAGTGCAAGATGAGTACACAGTCACACAGTCACATACGGACCACATCCGAGTGAGGCCCGGCTTCGGTTTTTAAAAAACGAAACGCGCGATCCGCGGTGCGCGTACGCACGGACGCGCGGACGAATTCGGATTTGCGAATTTATGAAAAACTTTTTTTTAATTATGACGTTTTGAACTGTACTTTGTGGATTTGTTGTGTTTATATAATTGTGTCGTTTTTTAAGTGTAAATATGAGGTACGAGAAGTAGCCGTTTAGTGGAGGACTATTACTTTTTTTGCAAAAATTAAGGAAGTAAAGACATCAGCTGCGTTAAGAAACAGGTGTTAACTGTCAAGGTAAGTTTGAAAATGGTTTTCACGGTAGTTTACAGCATGATGTCTCTTGTACAACTTTACGATAACATTAAATACTCATAAATTTTATCAATTTATTTTACTATACGTTTCGCATAGTAATTTCTATTTGATATTTTTTTAAGGTAGGTAGTTGTATATTTTTTTTCATCATTATTTTTTACGATCGTGTTTTTTAATGTTTAATAAATGTTTTATTTTTTACGATTATTAGCTACTAGATAACATCTGTATGTTTTATAGCTTTTTCATGGATTCATAAAATTATGAATTAGGTGTAGGATATTATTGTGAAATATGATCTTATAATGACATTATATTTTAAAACGAAAAAAATATTATATTATAAATATTATATTATTTTAGGTTAATTATTCAAAAAAAGTCTCAATATGGATTTTTATATTTAGAACAGTTCTTATGATGAATAGCTTTACAGAGTGTCACCAAATGATATATGAAAAAGGAAAAAGGAAAATGGATACCTAATTATTAATTAGGTGTTAAAGCAATTAATTATAATATAATCAAAAAGTACAAATCTGTTGTAGCAGTAGTAGTAAAAATATATATTGTTATGACTTAAAAGTAATTAAAAATCAATTAAAAAAATTATGCGATTGGTTGAGCTCGGGACAGTTTTCTTTTATCTTTTAAAGCTTTTGGGGCTAAACTGCTTGGATGATACTGATTAAGTTTTAACACGCGATAAAGTTAACTTTGCTTATTATTTTTGTACTTTCTCTGGACTATTATAACGTTTATTTTCTATAAAACGTCATCGTCATCAAACATTTTATTCAATATTTTAAAGTTTGTACAATAAATTATCAAGTTCTGAAAAAATATTCTGAATTTATATTTGATACTTTATGATGTGTGCTTTTACATTATTAACTAAAGAAGGAATTGAGATTTGAAGATCTGGCGATGAGGGTGCATGCAAGGACAGTTTTATTGCTTAAATTGTTTGTTATTGAGTTAGGTCTAATTGTAGGCTCGGACGTATTATTTTTATTACATTATATTTAATAGTTACCTGTAATAAACCTACTAAACACACGTATTAAGTTTCAGGGATTATTTTTATTTTTAATACATAATATACTTTTCTCATTTATGCACCAGATTCTGATGCATAAATGAGAAAAGTTTCCGCCTGCACCTATTACACAGAGTCATAGGTTTATGTATGTCTTGTATATACTTAGCCGCCTTCAAAAACAATAAATAAATACAATACATATATCTACTATCTATCCATAACTACGAAGATGTATGCATGTCTACTAGGAAACTCAAGTTTGGCGCCAAATATTTCCGAGCACAGACCATTAATCTTATTCATCTGGAACGGCCACGCATTCCGATCGAGATAAGATACGAGATCAAAGTTCACACCTAGTCAATTCTTATTGTTTTTACCAGTATAGTACGTTGGTACGTACTTACGTGTCAAAGAAGTGGGGAATTCTTTTTAATGACGCTTCCATGTTTTTTTTATCCGTGGCGCTGTTGGCGTTACGATTGTTTTGTGGATTACTGTTTAATATCGTTGGGATTAAGGTTGATTTTCATATATCATTTTTTTCGTTTTATTTATTTACTATTGATATTTATGTCATGTTTCGAAGATAATATAAGGCGATTTTTCGTGCAGGTAAAAAGTGACGTGAAAACATCGTCACATTTTTTTATTCTTTAAATACAATTTTAAATTATGTTCATTAAATTTTATAACTAAAAAAATACAGATGTATCTAGCTGTCTATTTCATGATCATTACATTTAAAAATACTAACATTTTATAGGTTAACTTCATCCATTAACTTCCTTATCCATACAACCTTCCTACGTGTTTTATATTCAAACACTTCAAAGCCAAAGAAAAACCTACCTAAGGTTATTCTGTTTTTCCGCAGATCTGTAGATATGCACTTATGACATATCATATAGTACTCATATTTACTGCCTACGGGTCTGTCTCATAGCGCGTCCGCGCGTCCGCGCGGAGTTTGTATGTAGGGGGTAAGCTTTGGAACGGCTGGTCGGATTGCCAAAATTCTTTCACTGATAGATAGCTACAATGTTGCTGAGTTCTATAGGCTATAAAATATCGCGCTACGATTAAATGGAGCCGAGCAGCGGGTGAAACCGCACGGGATAAGCTAGTTAGTAAATAAAAGGCCGACATTTTCTCCAACTTCATCCAAAGCTGGAGGCGTCAGTTCCTTCATGAAGGACTGTTGCGTTTATCAAATGCCGCATAGTATCGAGTTGGATAAAATTGCATACGTTACGAGTTACTAGTGCTTTGGCGGCCTAATGGGGGATAGTTTCGGAGATTAAGAGTATGGGGGAGGGCTAGAAGTATAGGGCCTCAGGTAACTTCACACACACACACACACAGCGAAATATAAAATGGTGGTTGATTCACGTCGGTTTACTGTAAGGCCGTGGTATCACTCCAGTCCAGACGGTCCATTCGTGCCGCAGCATGGCTCTAAGACACTTGAATATCTGACTGTCCTTCAGTAGTATGAGTGTGTGAAGCGTAAAATAGTTACAAAGGACATACCTAATTGGATGTAGAAAGTACTTAATTATGATTAATTAATCATGAGAGGCAACACAGGAACATCAACTTCCTGATTTTACAAGTCACTTAAATATTTTATGAACGCGTAACAAATTAATTAATTGAAGTAATTAACACTCTGAAACTCCTTGTTTTATCAGTATCATCAAGTACTAACCACGTTTCGAACCCACACCATGTATCTACCTACTTAATCTTCGAGCTACCACGATAATTCTAAATTAGAAAAAACCTCACCTACCTATCGATAGTTGCTATATTCCACTCGATATTCAAGGTGAAAACATACTGTTTTCATCGATCACCAGTTCAAAAAAAAACCAGAATTATGTAACCTATTCGTAAACTCAGAACCCTGAAATCTGTTCTGCTATGCTAAACGTCTGCTAGTGCTAATTAGGTATCAATTGGCCATCAAACTACACTTTTGATGTCAAAATATAAAAACTTACAATAAACCACGAGAGCAACATCCGTGAAAAATTTTGAATACTTATTTTTATACATGTATTTATATTTAAAATTAGTATTACATAAACTACTATAGTAATTGTATGTCAGTAACACATCGATGATGATGATGATCATGATTTTATTCAAGTATGCAATAATAAAACAACTCAAGGTTTGAAATATCTTGATTATTAAAATCATCGTGTACTAGATGTAGTATAGTAAAGTGATGGTGTTTTATCGATATTCCTGATATCGATAGTAGGTATTGACTTAAATGATATAGTGTAATTTTATCGACTATTTGAATCAAAAGGCGTTTTGTAGAACTTGCATTTTTAGTTTCCGTTCGTTACTGTTTATAGATCCTATTTCTATTACTTCATCTTGTAAGATGTATAATTTTGTTATAAAAAGGACCCGTACTTCAGATTTGCTGTCAATTGTGGTAAGTGTGAGATACTAACGTCTAACGTACTGAAAACCGGCGTGAAGTAACTCTAACGTTGTATTTAGCCATATGAGTGAGGTTACCTTCCCCCCTTATCTTAAAACTTCAATCGTTAAATCCCTTATAGCCTTCAAGAAGCCAGCAACACATCTTGTAGTAACTCCTTTGGTATTATGAGTGCTCATGATAAATCCACCAATCACCAGGTAATCTTCTACTAGCTCGTTTGACCTATAAAAGAAAAGAATTTGAAAAGAAAACACACGAATCATGAGAGTTACAATGCTAATAAAACAGGAAAAATACATAACAATTTTACTGTGTTCTACACTACTTATATTGAAAAGTCTTTTAAATGTATTATTATATAGCTTCTTCTTGATTCTCTTTTGATTTATTCTTTTATTGCAGGGTAATTTATAGACGCACACTTCACGTACAAATCACACACTTAACCGAAATAACAAAATGTAGATCACTCAAAATAAAATAAAAAATATTCCGTGAGTAACTGAACGTGGAGGCGCGACAGTAACAAATGCGGTTCGACTAATGAATTAATGAAACTATATCTAATATTGCATCATTTTACTAAATTACTTACTCGTTTACCTATTAGTAGAGTAATCGATATTCATATTAAATTTAATTGTATGTACACAAACAATACCTACTGCGCCATTTATTTCTGAAAGAGATAGATTTAATAGAAATTAAATGTCAAAATCACATGTTGATTAGACGTTTTTTGATCTACATAATAAATTATAGGGAGGAGTCTAAAGCCATGAACCAATTACATTTTTATTTAAAAATCGAAAAACATCTACTTGTAAGTAAGTACTTTCCCAGTGACGTAATCTTATCGATATAATTGCAGTCTATCGATATAATCACAATGAACAACACTAGTATTGTATAGTATTGGGCAATGTTGATGTGTGTGTCTATGTAGTGTGTTGTTAGGTAATCAATCATACATACTGTGATATATCTGACACATGTTAGAGATCATATCCATGTGTTCATGTCACGGATGTCGAGGAACTCTGAATTTTTATGATTTTCAAATTAAGTTGTGTTTTGTTTATTTTATTGTTTTGAGTTATGACGTTTTTCTAGTAATGTGGATGACGAAAAATCTGTAAATGATTGGGTTGCTGAATAAGGATTTCCTCAAAGACAAAAAAAAAAATAGTAAGTTTGCTCAAACTAGGACCAATACTAAGAGAAACTACTAATTTATTGAAAATAACGGCTGTCTCATGTTAATTGTTTGGTAAATGCTCTACAAGTTTTGGGTCTCAACAGGACTCCTATTTATGACTTGCTAGGCAAACAGCTCTGCAATATCTCGCTGGTTTAATTCTCGAAAGGAACACCTATTTATAATCTTCAAATTACTTTTCAAGGGTGTTAGGTGTGGGTCACCGAAAGAATTGTGAATTGTCTATACCTATGTTTGTAAACGCATCTACGGCACATGAATTTCTATAGATTGGGTTTTTTTATGTAATAGGTCAGCAAACGAGCAGACGGATTACCTGATGGTAAGCAATCAGCGCCGCCCATGGACACCCGCAACGGAGGAGTTACGAGTGCGTTGCCGACCTTTTAGGGATTAGGGATTTGGAGATTTAGGAATTGAGGAGGGATTGGGGGAGGGGAAGGACTGGGCCTCCGGTAACCTCACACGACGAAATACAACGCTGTGGTTGTTTCACGTCGGTTTTCTGAGAGGCCGTGGTATCACTCCGGTCGAGCCGACCCATACGTGCCGAAGCATGGCTCTCCCATACTTAAAAAAAAAGGGTTAAAGCTTGTATGAAAAATACAAAACAAAAATACGTCGTAAGACTACGTATTTTTGTTTTGTATTTTTTATTTACGTTACGTATTTTTGTTTTGTATTTTATCTTAAATCAACATCGAACTCAATATCTTATGGTCTAAAGTCGAAATGATAACAACTAGAAATTGCTCATAGAACGATTAATATCTTTTACCACTCCATAGTTTTACGTAGTACAACTTCTTTTAACCTACTTTAATTTTCAACAAAGTTTTCACTGTTATCTTAACCCTAGAGTTAATTTATTCCTGGGTTTAAAGAAAGCTTGTCACTTATCAACACGTACTGCTCGTTAAAATCTTAGTTAAGATGCTTTCACTCTAGTTCGCAAACTGTATGTTATATAGTTAACTTTAAACTCCAGCTTTAGTGAATGACAAAGTTATTGTACTAAATATACATAATAATATACGTATAAACCTTGATTTAAATGGGCTAAGCTAAAACAAAGGGTTTTTTAAACTTTATTAAGATAATATTAGGTAATATGTAAAATAACAGACCCAGTTAGAAAAGAAATATTGTAAAATATTTCTGTTGAATCTACTTCGGGAAGTAAATGCCCTTCAAACAACAGAACTATAATTAGATGTCAATAGTATATGCCTAGCCTTTCAGACCGCACACAGTTTTATGCCGCTTTCGTACAGTACAAGTGAAAAGATAACAGCGATTTCATTTTTATGCGTAATAAAAATTCTGCGAATTCTTTAATTATTGTTGCGGCATTGAACATATTGTTTTGTTACACTTATAATTAAAATTGTAACTTAAAAATTAAAAGCCCTAAATTCAACAGTTGTTGTGGATAATTATTTAGGAGGATAATTGTAAGTAAGGATACTTTGATTTAGTTGCACCACTTTAAACCAAATAATTTCTCGATAAACTTATACAAGATTTCTATAGTTTATAAAAAAAAAATCTGTATTTTAAATGAATCTCTCGCAATTTAAAACAAATACTCAAAAGTGTAATTTTGAGTCAGGTTACATAATAATAAGACATTTAAGTAAACACTTAAAAAACCAAATTCCAACCAAAAGTTGACCACTCAATAGCAAAAGTTAAATATTAATAGTCCATTTACTCCCGACATTGTTTATAACAACAAGCAATAACATTACCTGTCATTATGACACGACACTTTTGACTGCCATGACAGTTTGCCAATGAGACGAAAAATGAGCCCCGTCATGACAATTTCAAAAAGATTTTTGTCGATTAAATTCAATGAGTTTTGTATTCTTAATATAACTTTGGACTTAATAACTTACTTTTTTCGCTCCGTTTTGCATTGAATAATTGGTCTCGATAAGTCATTTTATTTTTATTTGAATGAAAACTAAAGTGTCCAACCTTTCGTTCTATATTGTAATATCTACGAAGTAAGTGACATATTTAGCATTCTTATAAAACTTTTATTTTATGTGTGGTATGCTGATAAAAAGCATCCCAAGGGTTAACCTTCCACAAAGTTGGTGGTTAGCATGAAGCGAGCAAAAGTATCCTGATAGTCAAAAACTACCAGGAAGCTATTTACAAATATAAAATAATAATTGTGATAAAACCGCTTTATTCTTATGACTTAAAACTCATCTTCGGTTAGAGTAGAAAGTTAGGAAACAAGTATGGTTTTTACAACAGGGTGTGTCTGCAGTCAACGAGACAAGCGATTTTCACCTTTCCTCATTTCTTAGCAAAATGTCTATGTCTTGCAATTGTCTGGTTAACGTCTGGCTGTCTACAAGTCTGGCTTGGCGATTGTGACCTACAATCTTAAGTAAATAGGGTTCACATATTGTGACGCATTTTTCTAATATTATTGATATTAATAGTCTACTAGCTGACAGCTTAAAATCACATTGTCATTCACTGAGTTTACGCTATATTCAATTTGCTATTTGAATTCGACTTATTGTCAAATGCCTAATTATATTTCCTATTTCGAATTAAACAATGAAACAAAGAATTTATTTTTAAGCAAGTAGGTCATAAAACATCCTTGTTACAAACTCACGAGTTCGGTTTCTTAGTAAAATATCTAGTATTCTTTCATTTTTTTGCAATTTATAAGTGTGATAACGTAATAGTCCAAAATTGAAAATAAACCGTACACCTTTTCCTTTTATTAAAATGAAACTTAAAAAGTATTACATAACCCTATCGCATTACAACTGAACTCATACCTTCACATACCGTTACAGTACTTCCCATAACTTCTCCATTGTCATCTTTATGCATTCAGCAAATACAATCCTACTTTTTATGAAACAATTTGTGGTCCTTTCACCCAAAAAGTTCTTTACAAACGCATTCAACTGGATATCTCCGACTTCTGTCATCTCCATAACGGTATCACAGTGTACAAATAAATTTATTTCGTAACTTACGTATCGGGATTCACCGTACACTTAAGATTTCATCTTGTAGGACGATGTCAACACGCACCGTGATTAATAGATTTTGAGGTTAGAATTAAAATGAGGTGGGGACCGTATCGATGTGTTAGGGAACTTACATACTTGTCGATGGTGTTGTGAAATAAATATCGATATTTTTTTTACCAGTGTTATTAAACTTACTACATACGTAGTAAGTGCCTATTTATGTAGGTAGTGCTAAAATTTTGTATTCACACTGCGTTTGGACGAAAATAAATACTATTTAAGCTGTACGACTGAATGGATGAAAATGTTTCAAAAGTATTATTTCGACCCAAAACTGTTGTTGCTGTAAAAAGATTTTGAATTAAAATATATTTTTATTTTAGTACAACTTTATAGATTGCAAAAATATAATTTAATTCATAACAACATTTACAAATTTACATCTGCCGCCTGAGATTTAGTATAAAAATATTTTAACATTAGTTCCAAAACATTAGTGTTGTCAATAACAGTAATAAATTGCGGATATAATATCGATATCGAAATATATCCGCAATTTAGTATAAAGTATTTTTTGAATTTTATACAAACTACTGCGAATAGCTTCCTAAATGAACGTGAAACGAATTCTTATATATTTTTGCTATTAAAAGCAATAAACGGTCGTCACACTTCATTTGAAATAGGAACAAGTGTCGAAGCTAATTGGCAATCGAAAAAATAAAAAAAAATGTCTGCCGGTTTATTCTCAAATTGACATTTGGAGGTGAGAAAAATAAAACAAAATATGTGATTTAGAACAGGCCAATAAAATACAAATAAGTAGGAATCGATTTTATTTCTGCACATTATTAATTATTCGTAATGTTTTGGTCAATCAATGTCATTTAAGCCTGTCGATAAATCGATGATAAAAATTCGCTTATTTATCAAATCTTTCGTCTCGAAAAAAAAAAAAATTAAGTACTGGTCGTATTATTTTTTTTTCATTCAAGTTAACCTTCATTTGTAATAAGAAGTCAATACATCATTACACAATTAGGAAAAAAAAATACATGATATTTAAGATATTATTACGCAATGCTGTTCTATGCCCAAACCTTTGGCAAAAACCGCGTGATTTTATTAGCCATCGAAGTCACTCTTAGACAGAAATACCTAAGGTAATTAATATTTAATTATATTTTGACGATGTGGTTCAGTTACTTTTATAAAATAATGAAATTAAATCGTATATAAAGGTAGTCAGGATCCACAATGGGCGTAGTATATGGTGTGACTGCAACTAGCCTCGAGTTACAAGCATTCGATTCCCATACATTACACGAGCCACGAACGTAAGTTTCATTTAATTAATTTAATCATAGAATTAATAAATTTGGAGTTTTGTGCAGATACATATCTTTTTTTCTCATAGTTTTTGAGATGAAATTCTGACCTAAATTATTTAATAATTTATCTAGTTACATTTATATAGATACTTTTTTTAGGGTTCCGTAGCCAAAATGGCAAAAACGGAACCCTTATAGTTTCGTCATGTCCGTCTGTCCGTCTGTCCGTCTGTCCGTCTGTCACAGCCGATTTACTCGGAAACTATAAGTACTACAGTGATGAAATTTGATGGGAATATGTGTTGTATGAACCGCTACAAAATTATGACACTAAATAGTAAAAAAAAGAATTGGGGGTGGGGCCCCCCATACATGTAACTGAGGGATGAAAATTTTTTTTTCGATGTACATACCCGTGTGGGGTATCAATGGAAAGGTCTTTTAAAATGATATAAAGTTTTCTAAAAAACATTTTTCTTAAAGTGAACGGTTTTTGAGATATCAGCTCTCAAAGTCGTAAAAAGTATGGTCCCCCCCCTCTATTTTTATAACTACGGGTATAAAATTCTAAAAAAAATAGAGGTGATGCATGCTAATTAACTCTTTCAACGATTTTTGGTTTGATCAAATTATCTCTTATAGTTTTTGAGATAGGTTGATTTAACTGTAATTTTGGTTAAGTTATTGTGCTTACACTGAAAACGATGGCTGAACCTTATAAGATAGATCAAAAAATATACTACAGTATTGTACACCTTTAAAAATCCGCGATGATATAAAATCTTTATAATGTAGGTACTTTTTACGAGAAATATTAGCTTATTATTAATATTCATACATAAAAGTACAAGGCAAAATATCGGGAGAGTTTAGGCTCCATTCACCAGGTGTATAAATTGACATAATAAGTTTATTATATTTGCTGCTACGGAACCCTTTATGCGCGAGCCCGACTCGCACTTGGCCGGTTTTTTTGAATACTGCTTAACGATGGACTTTAATACCTACACTCTTATCGTTACGATTTAAAATCAATTAGCTTTACTAGTTAAAACTGCTTCTTTAATTTCCAAATACCGCAAGTGTGGATTTTATTTTCCGACAAAGTTTTATTGCGTCCAACTATCTCGGCATCAGTCATTTCTTTTGGTAGAAAACTGCTATGGTATTAAAAAGCCTGCTATTTTCAAATTAATCCCTCTTATTTTCTAAAATGTATATCCGTAGGCCTCACAGAAATCCAACACTTACGTTTTGTTTCGCCGTGTGCGTGATGTTACTGGAAGCCCAATTCTTCCCCTCTTCCCCCATTCTCAATCCTCCGATATCCCATCCTTAAATAACCACAAGAGGCCGGCAACACAGCTGTAGTAACTCTTTTGGTATTACGAGTGTCAATAGGCTGGCTAGATGGCTTTGATACTATCAGGTAATACGTCTGCTCGCCTGACGAACTATAGCATAAAAAAATCTCAGTCACATAATGGGACTGAAAATGCTATGCTATCGCAAGTTTTCTAACTGCATGGACTTTATGGAATTCGTAAATTGTGGTTGCAGATCTGGCTGTGACGAAAAAAAAACAAATGTATGGAGCGACATTTTACTAAAAAAACATTAATTAAACAAGCTTGTTAGTTAATAAAAATAAAAGGCCAAAAAAAATCTACTTTATATATTTAAAATATCTAATGTGTATGCTCTCTTAAAGGCCGGTAAAGTACAAGGAATGCACCATCTGCCTCGGTCAGTTAATGAGTGGCCAGTTAAGATTTATTTAACCTTATTCTTTTACTTTTAACTGCTTATCTTAGTGAAAGCTTTATCATATAATATATGTGCTATAATTCACGTATTGCTGCATTATTTTATTTTGAGTAGAATAGAATTATCAGAAGAACGGTTTTTGTGATAATAAGTGACGATACTTTTGTTGATTTGATAGATTGGAACAAATATAACCATTTGTACCTGTGACATGATTTAATACATCCAAAATGAAGTTTATTACTACATTTTACTAAACTTGACTAAATTTTTGTACATCTAATTAAGTTAAGTACCTTATTATTGAACTGAAGAAATAATACAAAACAGATGTAAATTACCAATCGGTTGATTTGTCGATCTTTAGATCATGTTCCCATAAACAAAATTATTAGATTACAAAGCACCGTATTATACAAACGTTATCGATAAAACTAACTCCACAGCACGACACTAAAAATCGTGGGAACACTATCGAGCCGTCACATTGGCATCGATACTATATCGATAATTTTACATCCAATCCACTTTTAACGATAATTCCACTGAACCAAAGCCAGTACTTATAATAAATAAATACTGAAAATAGATTATATGTAGCATTAAACAGTCGTCATTAGAGATTTTATGATAAAGTATATGGAACAGTAAAAAGTTTTATTTCCGTATAAATATAAAGTAATGGTATAGTTTAATTAAAGTTATATGCGATAAAATGGCAAGTGCAATTATTCAGAAACCGATGGCTTCAGTTAACTATCTAGCTAAGCTGTGATGGCTATTAGATCGCAATTTCTAGGTGTCATAATCGAAACCAGCGATTAATATAATTTGTGACGACATAAAAATTTAAATTGATTCCAATTTATTTACAAGTTAATTGAGAATTTTATAATTTGACGAGTAATTTGTTGTTGACAAAAAACCAAACTGCATTTTTGTTTGTAATATAGGCACGTTAATTATGACGATCCGATTTTTTTTTCAAATAATACTTAACCAATTTTTCACATTTAAAAAAGAGGTTTTATGTTTTATATTTGATACTTATCGCATGTTTCATTACATTCAGTATAAAGAGCTTCAATACTTCTTTATGCAAAGAAGCAATTTAATTTTCTTTTCAAGTACAGTTAATAGTACCTTAGAGTCTCCGCAAAGCTCTCTAAACGCAGCACAAGACGTCAGAAGTACCATCACACGCAAATATGTTATATGAACTAATGAGGCTTACATAAGCCGTGATCTATAAGCGTAGTTCTACATTTCGCACGTTGTTCTAGCGTGCACTATAAAGGCACTCGTTCGCATACCTCGCGCACTAGACGCATTCTATGTCGAAGACGCATTTAGAACGATGACAGTACTTGCCCCAGTAATTACTGGCATGATATTTAAGACTAATTTTAAATAATCATTGTCGATGAATGCCGATGAAGAAAATATTCTCGGTTTTCTAGAATAGTAAAATTCAAATTTGGATCATTCCAAATTTGAATTTTACTATTCTATGGGAAATCCCAAAGAGAATAGAAAAATATAGATATTAAAATAAAAAAATCTCTTATAATATATACTAAAAAAAAAACTATACAAAAGTAAATATTGGCACACCTACACGCAGAAGCTTTGGTGCCACATTAAAAATTAATTAACATAAGCTATTAAAATATTAATGAGTTTGATCTACAAATTCTTCTTTAATAACTACCAAAAGTAGATATTGTCCTTTGTGAATCATTAGATTTTATTTTAAATATTAAGATACAAAAACGAATACCCCCACACGCTATAATGCGATGATAATTATAAAAATATATTAAGACGACATATTTCGTCCAAAACTGTTATTTTAATTATCATAACATTTTCCGTGAATGTTTTTAATGTGTTGGCAATAAAATATTAAAATGTTTGCCCTGAGACTTCGGGCTTATTACATAACAAAATCATAGACTATAAAGTTAAAACGACGAAAAGAACCTAACTTTATACTCGTCAAAAAGGTGTGAAATCATTATTATTCATTTAATTTTAATGATTGACCGGATAAGTCATGAGATCATTGAATAACCACAAATCAGCCATCTTGATATTGAATTTATTACTTAGAAGGTCATTCAAAAAAATTATGTAACGGGGAAGCCCGCATTTAGCGAAAAAAGCACTTGAACGCATTTTTTCCTATACCTAATATAAACAAGACAGTTTACCTGTATTTTTTTCGAAATACAGTCGTCTAAAGAATATTTATTTTTATTGAATTATATTTAACGCCTTACTTTGGCCAATTATTCATCTTAATATTTTGACAGTTTGTTTCCACTTTGTATAATCCATTACGGTAACTCAATCCCTATTTAAGCAGATAATGTTCTAGTTCTTGTTTCTTTGTTTAGAAAGAATTCATAATAAAGGTTCGTTTGATCTCATTCACTTCCATTACCTGCTATTGCTGTTTGAGCCAAAAGCGTAAGCGTAAGACCATGCCAGTAGTTTTAATTAAGTCAAGTAAACTTAAAATGGTGTTTTCTACCAGTTAATGGCAAAAGTCTCGTTCCAATTACTGTTTTAAATAACTAGCAAATTCATCTTTCTTCCAGAAAATATAGGCGAGAGATGATACGTGTCATCATATAACCATAATTGTAGTCTTTAGTAAGTAATAGTCGAGTAATAACAGGCGAGTAGTGCAAACGCGGCACGACGGGCCCAGTTTTGTAATTACGTCCACTGAATAGTGTTAACTAACTTAATGCGTAACTGTTTACTTCTAGGAACACATACTGTTTGCTAAGCAAAAGTTACTTGATTATCTTAGTTTTCCTTTAAAGAAAGATCGCCTCATTTGCCTAGTAATTACTGGTTCAAACGATTGCTTTAGTTCGATATGGAGTGGGTACCGGAGACCGAGCAATGTTTGAATGAGACCATACCACTGGCTTCTTTTAGACTTAATTATCGATATGATGTTATCAATGCAAACATCTACATACGAGATCTTAGAAGAATGTTGTAGGTCTATAATCTTTATTGAGCTTCCATCTAGACTTTTATGACATGTTCGTGTTTTTTTATTACTTTATACATAAGGTTCAATTTAACCCCTAATTTATTCGTAACTAGTAGAACATGTAGCTGTCTGTTACCTTGATATTATTCTGTCAATTTGACTAATGTCATTCCAATTTTAATTATCATAATGGCGATGATAAAAGATTAAACTAAAGCGGATTAATAAATCAATATTGGTCAAAATATAATTTAGATTTAAATGGATTAACAAATTGAAAATTATTAAAAACATATTTCCAATAACAAAGAAGTGAGGACATTATGACAATGAAATAAATATAATACGTAACATTATGTAATTAATTTCTAGAAACAGAATAGCCACCTACAACGTAAATATTATTATATTCTGACCCGATTATCTTCAACATAAACTCGCCTAATTTATTCAAATAAATACTCAAATTTAAATATTACGTAGTTGAATAAAAAATGGTAATAAAATAAAAATTGTATTTTAATTATGATTTAAGACAATGATAAAATACAAAAATGTAATAAAATGCATTGATTATATTTTATTTCGTAATAAAATGGGTGGTCACGAACATTTGAAAATGGCTATTTTTCATTGCAAAATTCTGCTATTTAGGATTACTTCACTTGATCAAATGCATTAGTTATAATTTCGATATGATTGTAGTCCCAGCTATATTTTTTCCTGTATTGTTATTTAGTGAGTTATTCGGAAATATAAGTAACTAGATTCCGCCAAAAATTCAGTAGAACAAGGATTACTTTCAATTATAATTACTTCCGCCCGCCGCTCGAGAGCATGTTATGTTGGTTAAATAAAATCAGTCTGTGTAATCCAGGGTATCACCTCTTACAAATTTTCATATCTATAATATTAGTAGGATATAAGATTAACTAAGGCAAACCTTCTCTGTTCGAAAAGAAGCCTTTGCTCAACAGTTATCGCCTATAAACAGGTGAAGATTAGGCAAGAAGAAAACAGTAGCTCCGTCATACTAAAAAATAGATCTTAATGATTTCTTCAATATGGATTCCAAATCCGGGATCGATGTATTTAGAAGTTGTATAACCTATTAATAGCATTAGTGTCATACGGTAACAAATTTTACTTACAAATGGTACCGGTCTGCGAAAATCACGTTTGTAGGTAGATTTCGATAAAATACCGTATAATTATTATCGATTCTTGTCCGATTATTTTGGGTCAATAGTGGTGTAGATAATTAAAAATGTTATTCGTATTATAATTTTAATAAAGAGAGAGAGGTCGGCTATTCTCTCTATACTATACGGATAAGTTAGGATAAAATTGAAAAGATGGTTTGTTTTTAAATTCGGACGACAATTCAAGTTTGATATTTCGTTTAAGTATTAATCAAATAAATGCTGAAATTTAGACTTTTTTAAACTAAATATCTCTGGGTAGTCCATATGTACTTAACATTAAAATAGGTTCTGCATGTAATATAATAAGTATTTGCGAGAGAAACCAACAAGAACCACTAGTTTCATTATAATAACGTAATTAATATTGCTAGACGCTAGATTAATGAAGTATAAAATTTCTGCTATAACTAAAATTGTATCATCATAATTATAATATTTATAATTTTGCCTTTAAATAGATATGCGTCAGAAACTAGTTTGTTTTTATGAAGAAAATCTGTCTTGTTTTCCTGGTTGTGTGTGATTCATCGGAATTGGTTCAAAGGTTTTTGAGATGGTGTGTGATAAAGTGCTCGACGACTCGTGTTAATTGAGTTAGAAAAATGTGTCATGATGTTTTGAGGCTGAACTGTTGAATTTTAGTCCATTGCATAGATTTGTACTTAAATATTTATTTTCTTGTGATAATTTAGATATTCAGTACATAAAACGCTGAAGTAAAACTTTTATTTTATTTCTTATGACGGCTATCGAGCAGGCGGATTACATGATGGTAAGCACTCGGACACTTGCAACACTAGAGGTGGTGCAAATGCGTTGCCGGCCTTTTGGGGGTTTTGAGGTATGAGGGAATGGTGGGGAATTGGTAACCTCACTCACACAGCTCAACAGTAAGCTGTGATTGTTTCACACCTATTTTCTGTGAGGCCGTGGTGTCGTCGCCCCATTCGTTCTAAAGCATGGCAGACTTAAAGGCTTTGTTCCTATATGTGCGGGTCAGAGTTACACATAACACTTTTTAGTATATCAGTTTATAGCGTCATACACGGTGCTTCCCAAGGCTAAAAGACCATTCCACCAACAAAGCTAAAACATTATGGTTTCCTAAACATATAAAATAATATCGCTAACAAAAATCATCGGGATCATTACTCAAGAAGTTTTGAACTGATTACCAACCAACTGATTAGTCAAACAATCGGTCACGCTCAAACGCTTGACGTGACGATGACGTGCTCGTCAAACTTCGGGATGTTTCGTGAGCTATCGGACATAAAGTGCACGAGTTGATCTTGAAGATGGCATTATAGTGATGAGCGGAGCGTATTAGCGTGCTTGGTTTGAGTGACAAAAAAACAGCGGGTTTATTTTTATGTCATCGGACTTTCTGAGGAAGAAGAAGAATGTTGGCAAAGAATTTTTAATGATCGTATGTTCGATGAATAAATCGTGTGATTGTTTAACATGCAAAATTAAATTACATTGTCTTTTACAAGAAGTAGATGATTTAAATGATCATGGCTCAGTAAATAGTTGATTCACAATCATCATCAGCCTGATTTCGTCCACTGCTGGACATAGCCTCTCCAATTGGGTAGTTTCCTAGGTCAAAAATAAATTAATTCGACGTTTTATTACGATAAAATATTAAAAAATAACTTAACTTTTATTCATCGATCGATCGATACACTAAGTTTTAGATATTATTTTGCTATTTTTTTAAAAATAAGTAAGCTATTTGACGCAAAAATGCTATGACGTCATAATTCAATGCTTCATGCAATTTTCATAGAAAAGTATAGTTTTTGACAGTTGGAAAAAAGTATTGAATTTGACTAGTTGGAAACAACCGTATTGCATGCCACTGATCTGGATGTTTAGCTCTTCTCATCCAACCACTGCCAACCACCTTACGACTATTGTCAGTTCACCTAGCTAAAGGGTGTCCTCCACCTTTGCCTAGATGCGGTCTCCACTCTAGATCACGCCTAGTCCAACGGTCATCAGTTCTTGGATAGATTTTACCTGCCCACTGCCACTTGAGTTTTCTAATCCTTTGGGCTATGTCGATTCACAATAATTACGATCAAAACGCTAATCGCTAACGCGTATTCATTAAAACGCAATTGAAACAAATATAAAAGTACACTAAATCTAGACCCAATTAATGCACGCTATGATAATTGCACTAACATCACTCAACGTCACTCTGATTCCTGTAATTACTGAGCAAAAATATCATTTACACAAATATCACGAATATGGCTAACCTATGACCGTTATCGTTTTAACACGAAAATAATTGCATTTGTAACATCATACACCTACTTCTTAAGTGTATACCTATATGTACAACACTTATGTTTTTTATTTTAAATCGATCTCAGGGCCAATTTGAGCTTTATTTTTTCCAACTAGCATAACAAATAGCAGTCGTATCACTTGTTATGCACTGGAAGTTAGTTTGATGTAGATGATACAGTAAAGCGTCTCTTTTCTTTGTGAAGGGATATTATCACCAAATGAATTCTTTCGTCCAGGGAGTATCAGACCCTTACTGATTTAAATCTCCCACTTTCCTTTTCCTGTTTTACGCCGAGGCCGCGGTACCTCAATGTGAAAACATCTCTGGCGTGTTTAAATATGATCCCAATTATGGGAAATAAAGTCATACGTCGTCGGTCGTAGATGCACATTTTTTTATGTAATAGGTCGGCAAACGAGCAGATGGATTACCTACCTGATGGCAAGCAATCAGCGCCGCCCATGGACACCCGCAACGGAGGAGTTACGAGTGCGTTGCCGACCTTTTAGAGATTTGGAGATTTAGGGATTGGGAGAGGGGAAGGATTGGGCCTCCGGTAACCTCACTCAAACGGCGAAACATAACGCTGTGGTTGTTTCACGCCAAAATTATATGGCACAAGTATTTGTTTATGCAACCTGAAAATTGAGTCAAACAAAGCCAGATAGATAAAATATACTAAATAATAATCGGAGCATTCTAAAAGTGTGGCTATAGCAATTAGTCGATGACAACGTTGCAAAATTATTTATTTATTGCTATGAGTGATTCATTAGCCAGTATCAAAATTTATTGGCCACTCGTAAACCGGAACCGAGTGATCGATATTCGATAAAAATCGATAATCGTTTTGTCGATGCAATAAAATTAAATTGATTGTGATAGTATTGTTGTATTGTTGGATGTTTAATTTGATTTGTATTGCAAGTCAGCTTTGATGTTTTGCGATTTGTTCACGTTTTTGATGAACGGATGTAGATCGTGAGAACTGTTGACCAAAAATTTGATTTTGTAAATAATATATCTTTGTTAGGTGCAATCTTAAAAATTGAAATGTACCAGACTTTTAGTATTGAAGTTTGTCAAACTGATTGTTTCGTTTTGAGGAGGTGAAATACCAATACAAACAGTAACATAATTATAGTTTCATACTAACTTAACATCACCTACATCAAAATTATATAAAAAAAGAGTGACGGCTCTTTAAAATAACCAAAAAGAATCGTGATCCAATTTAAATTGTGCTTCATTGTGACGAAATCTTAACGAGCGATCGTTTCGGCTGTCATCGTGGACGGCGCACGCGCAAGTTGACACCGCACGTCAAAATCAACGAAGTAGTGACAGACGAGTTAATTTGAACCCAACATAAACTGATGGGTTAGGGTTCAGTTCATGTGCGGTTAAATATCATTCAAATTGAGGTTTTTGACTGTCCAAAATGTGGTCAAAATTTGTAATGATATGAAACATTATTTTTAATTATAATTATGTAAAAACTAGGATGCAAGGTCGAAATTTCTTATGTGGTTGATAGTAAGGAAGATGGCTAGTGATAGATAAATAGTAATAGGAATGATGATGATGACAACAAGGAGTTTGTGAATAATATGATGACTGATAACAGCTGACAAGGAATTCTAGAAAAAGGCAGAAGCACAAAGGCACAGCAGAAGTTAGATTAAAAACAAATATTAATCACTTGGCAGTAAACATTCCATAATTATCTCTAAAAATATAAAATATAATCTTTACTATTATCGTAGAAGAAGTATCAAGACAGTTCACTTAAAACATAATTGGAAAATGTGTATTGCCCACTTACTCATCATGTTATGTTTGTCAGCCCAAATAATGAGTTCATATAAATGTTTACAAAATAAATTTGGAAGTTGAATTGGAACGTACGTTGACAGCATCTTCACAAAGCGTTGTGTGCCTTGGCACTCACCTACATAGCATTATGGAATGTTCTTAGAAAACATTCGAAATGTCTTGGAAATTATTAATGTAAACGAATCTCCATTCATTTATGAACTCCTGGTACCTACAATGCACTGACCTTCTTCAGTCACTTTAACGATCAACTTTAGTGCTTTAGTTATTAAAATTTGAAATGTAAAAATTTATAGTTTAGGGAAGCTTTATACGCTAGTGTTTGTAAATCGTGACTGATTGGAATGGACTTGAATGATACTGATGAATGGTGATGATGTCAGTATGATATCATCATTCGGAGATCCTGATTCTCACGCATGGGTAAACTATAAAGTTCCTAGCCAAGCCCTTCTTATCAATAGCATGAATCATTTTAATGAACGAGTGCATATTTGTAACGAGGTCGTATTATTTAATCTTCGACTTTTAAGGTAAATAATGGAATGGTTTTTTCTCATAACATAACTTCCTGTTTGTCATCCTCTTGAAAAGATTGAACAGAGTCCGATTACCTACTTGAGTTTAAGAAAATATATGACTAAAAATCTTGTTATTATGTTATTGTTTCTTTTGGACAATATTATGAGTAATTTATTATATCTAGTTTTTAAATGCTTTTACTCTAAACCTAACAAACACGTCATAATATATGCACATTTTATACTTTAATTCAAACAGTAAATGTTGCTCACACGTAGCGCTAGAACAACAATTTGTGGATCACATAAGGCGTGGTTCCGTGGAATCACCGCCAACTGTGCAATAAATTTTAAATGAACTACATAATTTTCCTATAGCTTTTACTCACTCCTATTTATTTTGTTCAACATAGTCACATTGATGGTCTACACTCATCAACCTCTAGACGAATATCAATGAAAGACAATTTCTCACTTCATAAAATAGTTGAGAAATAAGTTCCCAATGTTTATGGGTTTGAAGCCATTTGAGTGTAATTGTGAAGTCACACATAACTGCTAAGTTTTAGTTGAAGCGAATGCACTTTAAGTTGTACTGGAGTTTGTGGAGCTATAGTTGTTTTGTTCTTAAGGTCTTTTGTAGCTGTTTGTATAACTGAATATTATGTTATGTCCTGTATTTTGTTGGGTTATGTAAAGCTGCAATTAAAGTTATCCACTTTACACTATTCTCAATTATGAGGCCCATGTAACAGGGTATGTGTTTATTGGCAAATTGGTATGGTGCAAAAGGTACAACTTATTCTTCCTAATCAAGCATCTGTCAGGATGGCTTATTATTGACACTAAAGACTAGAAAATTGAAAACATTTGACAATACTCTGCTCAATTCGAAAGTTAAACGTTGTTAAGTCGTCACTCTCACAACCACAATTAATAATTTTATCGTTGCGGTGTTATGAAGGCCATAACTCTTCAATAAGAGACAGCCTGCAGTTTTCATCATGTTGACAACCTCAACTGACCCACAATTGGGTCAAAACGCTTTCCATCCATGGGCCACCCACGAAGTGACCCCTAAACTTGCTTCACCTGATGGAAAAGCAAAAAAACCTCCTGCGTGTGGCATGTTAATGTCCACTGTTCGGTTCTCGGCTGTTGCTTTTTGCTGGTGCAAATTAATCTGGTTTTCATTAAATTGATTTCTCGCTGGTTTTGATGTGGGAAGGAAATTGTTGTGTAATTTAATGTTTTTTTTGTTAATATGTAAATAATTCTATATAATTTGTAATGCGATGGACGAAATCCAGTTTCGGTAGTTAAAATGTTAAACTGTTTGGATGATTTTTAACACATGCTAACAATTCAGCTTCCGTTTAAAATAGATCAACAAAAGGAATCTAAACATATAACCAGGGTCAGAAACAATAATGTCAAAAATAATGATATTAGAAACTAAAACCTACTTATCATTATAAAGTCATGAAGCTTACTCTTTTCACCTCTACTGAACCAGGATCAAATTTAACCAAAAAGGTCACTAGAAGCGCCAATACTCCACCAGTTTATTAATCCCTTCCAATGACCCAAAATCTGTCACCATTAAAGGTGAATGACCTGATGTGCACTTCATGGTGAAATTTCAAGCCATCGACGAGGTCATTGACACTGGACCAAATAAATCCACATTTTTCTGCGAAACAGTAATATTATCGATTGAATCATGACTGTAAAGGTCACCGGTTTGACTCCGTGGTAGGTCGTATAAGATTTTATTATGGTTGTAAAACTAGTAGGGACAACGTGAAAGCAAAAGTTATTTAGTCGCTTAATTACTAAAAGCTACGTTTGTGTTGTTGTTCTAATATCTGTGATCCATCCATTTTCTGCCTTTAAACAATTAGCTGTTGTATTTTAATATAATTATGTACTTATAAATCTCTTAGAAATGACTTTAACGAAATTTCAAATGTAAACTGATTTTGGGATGAAAATTTCATATCTTGCTGTTTCAGTTTGAGAAAGACCTAATCTAACCTATTTTATTCAAAAAGTAAACGGTACTTTATAGATCGATCATATATTTTATTTGTGAATTTTGTGGTTGGTGTTCTTTATATGTATGTTAGTATCGATGTAAATCGAAGTCTTTCAATGAATATCATTGTTAGAACCCACCGAAATCATAACACAAGTTCAGCGCAACAAGCAAACTATAAAACAAAACAAAGATGTTTCCATACAAATGAAATATAGCAAAACAGTACTTTTCCTGCATTTTATGTCAAAGGAAAGTTGGTGGTTCTTAGCTATAGCTGAGCATAACACCATTGAAACACCATTGTTAGCGAGTTTCCCTAAGACTACATTGTATGTTAGAGGCGTGTGCGCAACTAAATCGTTTGACTGACATCGAGGAAAAAGTTAAGAAGATCGAAAGTCGTCTGGAGTTTAGACAAAGGTCAATTTGTGTGTGTTATGTCAATCTTACAAGATTAGAATGGAAAAAGATTTAGGCAAAAATATTATCTCAAAATTATGAAGTTGTATATTGTTTTTTTTTGGTAACAAATGAGTCTCCAATGGTCGTTGTCGTCTATAATGCCAGTTGAATAAGTGACGGTAAAAGGAGTTTGAACATACTGTCTGAAGTAATACTAATCGTAACGGTTTGATTATAATAAAATATATGTACAATCAATATATCCGTTTAAATGTATATTGAGAAACTTTATTTTCATTTTACTTTAAGATCACATAAAAGGACATCAAATTTAGGTTTTTTGTATCACTGCTGACACGTTTGTCAGCAAGTTTATATGTTTAAGAGAAACCTACACTTAAGACCCTAAAAAATCTATGACAAGTCACTGTTAACTTAACTAAAATCACGGGTTACTCACGTGTGTAATTGAGAAAAGCTCTACTAGTTTTGTTCAATTACACACATGAGTAACCCGCGTTTTTTAGTTAATTTAGTATGTCTCACGATAGTTGTTATAAAAACACTGTTAACTTATTTAATTCTCGCTTTTCCAACATATAGCTACTTTGTACCTACCGGGTGAATTTGAAAACAGAAGGTAATGTGTGTATAAGCTATTCATGACATAAGTCCATTGAGGATATATGAAAGCAATGAAACAAGCCCTTAACGGAAATTAGAAATCATAAGTGTCAAATTATATTAGACTTCATAAAATGAGGTGGCGATTTAAATTATCGACCGTTCGTTGTAATTATTTAATTGACATTTCGACACGTAACGTGCATTTGAAGTTAATTAACTTAGTAGTAGCTAGCGGTTACATTATATTGATTTTAATATTTTTATTGTTTTCTTTTTTAATAAGTTTTGTTTTGTTTTCAGGTAAGCGTTCCAATTTTCTCAAGATAACATAACATCGTCACCATTTATCGCAAAGTAGGTATATTTTTTTTAGTAAACTTTACCGATTTTTTTTTGTTTTTAATCATTCAAAAGAAGAATGATACCTACAAGTACTATAGTAGTACTATACTAGTATACTACTGAACTTATTTTATTGGTTTGTCGTAGTGTACTCGGCATAAAGCCAATAGGCCAAATTTGTTTTTTTTTTTTAGTTATTATTATTTTGTATCTTTAAGACTCCTTTGAAGCTAGAAAACAAATATGTTTCGTCAATTTTGTTAATTTGTTACAGATATCATTGGAGTTTTACGTACTTCTTAACTTTAATCCGTATCCATATGAGAAGAAGCCTTTGCTTAGCAGCAGAGCAGTTTTATTGACTTCATAGTAGCTATCTGCAGTTAATTAAGGGATTTCAGTAAATCCAATAAATAATATAAACTAAATATAAAATAGGAACTCTAAATTAGCGTGTCATGGCCTCGCAACTTAATTAAAGGTCTCTCTATAATTAAGAACTCGCTTCTATAATTAACAACTGCCATAAAATTATAATAGTACCTTTCTTTCTTATAGGTAATAAAATTAACCTAATACTCTGAGATGTTACAACATTATTTACTAAAAATATGACTTTTAAAATTGTGACTTTTTGACAAAAATATGTCGAGTTTCTATACATTTTATTTTAATTTCCTCCTTTTTTGAGGGAGAGCAAGTGAAATTGTCTCTTCTCTCGCTCTAAGTGAGGCAAGAAGGAGTGTCAGACTCTTACTGACTAAAAACCACCCTGTCCCTTCTCCTTCTCCGAGCTGAGGCTACAGTACATTATCGCACGTTCATCCACAACCCCGACTTTAATAATTTCCTTAAATTATATTCATACTCTTATTAGCTTTGTATGTTCGTCTTACTATTCATATAAAACTGAATCTAGAAATATTTCCAGGCTAGGCTAATTAAAAAAACCCTATGAAAAACAAAACAAACAAACAAAAAAACAAACCCTATGATGAAAAGGTGGTCTAGACCTACGGCCACCTTTTCATCATAGGGTTTGTCATCTCGATCTTTGGTAAGCAAAGGTGTTTTTTTTTATACAAAACGTTGCCGCACATTAGCATTTTCTCCGGTGTCGTGGGTGGCGCGGGAATAGAACACGCAATACCTTGTGCGGCAGCCAGTTGCCCAACCACCACGGCAACAATGCAGTCTATATAGGCTACTGCTCAAAAGTGTTATATCGGTGGAAATCTACATATCGACTATATCTATCTATATGATATATAAACTCTTACGAAACCCGAATGAATGGATGGAACGAATTGACAGTTCAAATTCAATCTTCACTTCAATATAAACCTAAACAGTAAAACGTAGATTTCACTAGAATTTTACAAAACGTTTACCGCACGAAATAATTTATGTATGTCGTTTTAAACAAATATTGTATATGTGTTCATTTTAAGGGAAAGTTTTGCAATATCTGAATAGTCGCTATGTATTACATAAATTTTAATATAGAACGTCATTTATAAGAAGAACTACATAAGTATCACACAAGCGACTTTTCTCTGAGTTTGTTTCGGCATTTCTTTTCAGATTAGTCAGTTAGGAAATTGTCTAATACAGATTTTTTTTTATAAAAATGCTTGTTCTAAGGTATATGTACAAAAATGAATTGTTTCCTAAATTAATCGGGAACTTACAATTCAATATCTTTTCTTTATCTTTAATTTTTTGATAAACTTTAAATGAATTGAATTGGATCATAAAACCATTATTTAAATAAAATAACAGTTATCACCATAACCTTTGAACTAACTTTAGCTTGCTTATCGCAGACAATCAGCTCATAAATATCCAGTATTGAAAGTGGAAGGTCTAACAAGAATAATGGCTAATTACTATACGCATAGGCCTCGAACGAAGATCCACCTGACCTTATGATCACTTTCTAAGTTAGGAGTTAGTGGTTGTCAACCAGGTCTTTAAAGAATTGTTACTAAGGAATAGTTACATTAATCATTAAATAACTATGAGTAAGTAAGTGAGGGTTAAGTTATTTGCTAAGTTGGGACTAAGTTGGGATATAATTATCAAGTAGTAATGGACGTTACACAGTTACGAGTGCGTTCCCGGCCTTTTAGGGAAAAGATTCGGAGATTTAGGGATTGGGAGTGGGGGTTGAAAGTCTGAGAAACCAGTAACCTCTTTAATTAATGGTTACTTAACCTATTTCTTAGCTATTGATTTTGGAATAATTTTTTTACTAAATAACAGTTAAAGAATTCATCAAATGTTTTTTCTAAGTACTACTCTAAGTGAGGACTAAGTTATTTATAATTATTTATAAATAATTTATATAAATAACTTAGTCCTCACTTATTTATATATAATATAAGATACTTTTCGTATTTAACAAAAGTGAGTGTAAATGATTTAAGTTTATATCTCCTATTTTGAACAGATAGCTCGATTGTATAATATTTTATTATTAAACGATAGCATTTATGGACTTTCATTGTTATGTCCCAAAAATAATAAAACACGACTAGCTCACTTAAACATTTTACTACACATTCATTGTAATAGCATTTCGTAATACTTAGGAAGTCAAATAAAATTGATTATCATAGGAATAGTGCATTTTGATCGTAATATTTGTAATCTTTTAAGAGACGCGGCTGCTCGTAAACGAAGTTTTCGAATTAAATGCTGCCTACCATTCAACGTGTTACTTTTTGGAGTTACGCATGAAAATAAACAGAACCTTTACTCTTTACGACAAATTTAGGATAGTAACTTGTATTTTCCTTTTTGATTTAAGTCATCTCCCTTTAAGTCCCTTAACTAGCACATATTTAACAACCTACAAAAAACCAACCTTAAAAAGATTTTCGAAGTGATTATTATATGAATGAAGTATGCTAAGAAGTTGACCCTTATTCAATTAGGTGTACCATTCTCCCTGAAACATATTATCTGAAATAAGAAAGTCATTCCTAATAAAAATTATATATAGAAATATAAGAGTAAATAATGTGTACACCACATAATTCTTTTTGATTAAAGACAAATTATAAAATAACATATCTTTCAAAATATTTCCAACCAACTTCTAAAACTAACAAAAAATACGGAACCTTCGACATCTAGCCCAGCTTTTCACTCAGTAGATTTAAATTAAAATTCAATAAAATAGTTTCTTTCTAATACATATTTTTATTTTAATAGATCAGTTGCTTCAAAGTCGTAAATACATTGATAAACAATGGTTTTTATGTAACGGAATTTTTATATTTATGTTATAAAACTTCGATGCAGTTTGCTTTATCATATTTTATGTTATTTTGATAGTAAATTGTTGTTGTATGTGTGTCTTCCATTTTATATCTTTGTTTTAATTTCCATATAGAATACTGTGTGGGAATGTATAAAGAATTTCATTTCTATAGTTGCAGTATGTATAATAAACTTTGTCCATAGTCATTTTTACTCCTTGCTTTATATTTATTTCATCAATATTTATTTCAGTTTTGTTTTCACATGCAAATGGAAAGCTTTTACAACTGTAACTGTTAGGAATTGAGTGCCTAGTATTTGTTCTATGTTTAATAAATCGAAACGTAACTTTGGATTGGTCAATCAGAACACTAAACGTTATAAACCTTTCTGATCTGGTTACCTAAGATTTTTTTAAGACAAAGATTAACACAGTCAATTAAAGATAGAAATCTCATACGAGGCACTCTGCTTACGTTGGCGTTTATTTCGGCGTATTTTCCATACCAAATGTCATGTATCAAAACAAAAGCTTATAGAAACTTGTTTAAAAAATGAAAAAGACCCTTAGTCTAAGAAAAGTATATCAATGTATATGTAGTTCAATTAATGAAAAGATTTCACCAAAGTATTTCACTTGCGATATTGAGCAACAAAATTTGAAAAGAGAACACAAGAAAATAAATAAAATATAGCCAAAATTCTCGACACATTCATCATTTATGGTCAACTAAATAACACAGCTATTTACAACTAAATAAATACCGTTGAAATGTAAATAAAAATGTACCGATGCCATCATTAGTCTATATTTGAAACCCGATACCAGTGTTCGATTTTATTGCACTAGTGATGTGACAATACCGAATGACACTTTATGACTCGGTCATTAAATGTCAGCAAATCGGACATTCTTTTAAAATTTAGTGTTGCCATATAAAAATACTGGAACTATTCAAAACTATAACGTCTTATTTTAGCGTTTATCTTTTTTAAAGATCTCTTAGAGTCTAGTATAATGTCGATGGAGAAATAGTGGCCTGGAGTACGGAGTACAATTTTATTAAGACGTGATGTGTTAAAAAAATATGGGCAGTAAAGATTTCAAGATAATACCGAAGCACCTTGACTTCTGTTTTTAATATTTTAAGTATTTAGTTTCAATGCAGACTTATAAGCAAACGATGGAGGTTTTAATACATTTTAAATTACAGTTTTCTGTTTCAATTTTCGTTCTTGAATGACTTTTGGTGAGATATTAAGAAAAGGTATTAAGTTTTTAAATATAAAAAAAAACAAATTTTCGCACATTATAGTTTCAATATTAAAAAACATTGTTAATTCATTCAATAAATAAAAGCTTACCATTCCATGGTTAAAAGTGGTGTAGGTAGTAAAAGATTACATATTTATTGCCTAATTTGAAACTCAATAAATCAAACATCATACAAGGTGTAGTTACCATAATTTAATTAATCCTCTTAGAGAATAATATACAACAAAACATCAAGAATTTACTAATCAAAATATATTTATTTAGTATGGAAATTACTAACAGTCATACTCGTTTACGATCCTGGCCGTCATAAAAGTACCAACATTCCTTTTTACAACAGAAAACTAAAGCTAATTTTCATACTGACAGAAGATACGTTTCATAAAAGGCTAAGTCGTAAATAGATATAAAATTAACATGGAATTACAATTTGTAAGTGAGCGCGGGCGACTAACGAACGATCGCAGACGTCTGCGACAAAAATGTCGAGAATGTGTGCTATGCTTCTCATTTAGTTCAGTGAAATAATGTAATGTTCTGCTCTTGAATAGAAATCGTTGGTTTATGTTGTACCGTTTATCTTTTAATTAGTTTA
Source organism: Spodoptera exigua (assembly GCA_902829305.4). Taxonomy (NCBI): domain Eukaryota; kingdom Metazoa; phylum Arthropoda; class Insecta; order Lepidoptera; family Noctuidae; genus Spodoptera; species Spodoptera exigua. The sequence continues at coordinate 13,482,974 of LR824619.2, read as the reverse complement.
CTTCCTTACGATAAGGGCGATGGTTATGTATGTGTGGTTTTATAAGCTGTGTGCCTGTGAGCAAGAGCAAGAAAAAATTTACATTTACATGTCGTAGTATAAAAAAAAGACAGAAGTTTTGTACAGTAAGGTTCTATGCAATATCAAGAAAGAAAAAAAGCACAGCAAAAAATAATATACGCTGACATAAGCATCGCAACACGTTATTGATTTTACGACAATCCGCGATTCCGTCGATCGCAAACGCACGGCTTACTCAACGATCACAGAACATTATTCTATTATTCAAATTCAAATTTTCATTCCGATTCTATAATCGGATTTGTAAAAGTCGTGACAGTTTAAATCTAATCTTATTCCCTTTTGTGTACAATTTTGAACTTTAAAGCTTTGGTAATAAAGCGTGTTAATTGATATTGCAGTTGGTGATTTAGTTACGTCGAATAATCACGTTTTAAGGCTATTTAGCGTTCATTATCGTGTTGTTTGAATCGTGTTGGGACGACTTATTTGGTGCAGGTTCGGTGCGGTCGTCAGGTTAATCTGTGAACTATAATAATGTTGAAATGAGAATCAATTTGTTGTTCATTATGGGTCATATCGTTCAACTGTAGGAATTTGTTTTCTATGTTATTGATTTTTTTGGCTTTATTTAATTGAATTTGCATCTTTGGCTGAGTGGACGTTAGTCAAGTCAAAAAGTATTGCCGTGGGTTTTTAAAAGACTAAAACAAAATAGTAATTAAAATTTTGAAAAAGAAAGAATAAGGAAAAGTAATTAGTGCATTGTTTAAATGTATGATAGCTTACCCGTTATGAATCTAAAGACGACTTTGTTATAATGATTAGTTAAAATAACGTTTAAACTTATTTAATTACGATCTTCAAACTGCATAAGTCTCATTCATTTCCTCAAATAATCTGCTCATTAAAAAAACACCAATACTTAGTGCGGTAACGACCTTTGGTATTATCATATTATAAAATCAAAATCTCAAAAGATCAGAAGAAATTGATATCCAAATAAAAAACAGCTTTAAATTCATATAAAAATAACACATTTTTCACTTGAAATGTGACAGAAAATTAAGCATAACGGCAAAATATTAATTAGATCATTTCCTTTCGAGAAATTCACTTGATTTTTATCTAAATTTATTGTAAAAAATGCTGCTGTTATTATGTTTTGATAATTAAACTTTTTTTGTTTAGTAAATTCCGTGTGACTTTTTTATGTAATAGGTCGGCAAACGAGCAGACGGATTACCTGATGGTAAGCAATCAGCACCGCCCATGGACACCCGTAACGGAGGAGTTATGAGTGCGTTGCCGACTATTTAGGTATTAGGGATTTGGAGATTTAGGTAGTGAGGAGGGATTGGGGAAGGGCAAGAGTTGGGCCTCACTAATTGAGAACAATAAAGATTACTTACGTGATTTAACATAGAAAAGTTCTATTAGTTACTAGTATTGTAAGGCATTTGAGTGCCGCGCAATAACGTGTCGCGGGTTCGAATACCATATTTATGATGGTTAAGATACCATGTTTATGGATATAGTAGGTATAATAGACACATTACCTAATTATTATCTTCTACAACAGTATTTTTTATCTAACACATGATGTTGAAATCCTACCAATATTTTATTATTAGAGATACTATGGGAGAGCCATGCTTCGGCACGAATGGGTCGGCTCGACCGGAGTGATACCACGGCCTCACAGAAAACCGGCGTGAAACAACCACAGCGTTGTGTTTCGCCGTGTGAGTGAGGTTACCGGAGGCCCAATCCTTCCCCTTCCCGGACCCTTCCCCAATCCCAAAATCTCCAAATCCCTAAACCCTAAAAGGTCGGCAATGCACTCGTAACTCCTCCGTTGCGGATGTCCATGGGCGGCGCTGATTGCTTACCATCAGGTAATCCGTCTGCTCGTTTGCCGACTTCTTACATTAAAAAAAACAAATTTCAATAATTTACACATTATCAACAGCTTCCGATAAAAATACTTAAAAATAATACACAAATCTACTTTGAACACCTAATCAGCCCACCGAATTCATTAATTAAATTTAAAATTCTCAATAGTGCAAATATTTTAATAATTTGCTATAATGATAGAGCTTGAAATGTCAATTGATCTAGTTATCAAGAGGGATTTCTATATTCGGTTGTTTAGTCAGTAGCCATTAAGATATAAGGTTACTCACCCACTGTCTAATACGGTGTTTCAATTTGGCCATTAATGTGATTGGTCTCTCATGATACCGTAACATTCGGAGATTTTAATTTTCTGATTTGAGAACTTTGATAAGTATAGATTGGTTACATGTAACAGATTAGTTTCATAGTATTAAATGTCAATGTTTTTAAAGAAAATGAGTTTAAAAGAAGTAGATTTTTTTATTAAAACAAGTTAAATTAACAATTAAATAAGATATGTATATTAATTGTCAATAAGGAAATTTTATCGAAATAAAATACAATCGTGTGGGAGAGCCATGCTTCGGCACGAATAGGTCGGCTCGACCGTATCCAGTGATACCATGGATAAATATCTACAACCCTAATCCTTAAATCCCTAATCGTAACTCCTCTGTTTCGGGTGTCGATGGGTGTCGCTGATTGCTTACTAAGGTAATCGGTCTGCTCGTTTGCCGACCTATTACATAAAAACAATACTTGCTTCTAAAGTCATATAAATAAAATAAAATTCGGATATACAATTCTAAAATAAAATTCGTCATTGGCATCCGATTACAAGATAAACAAGATAATCGTAACAGCATTAATACTTAAAACCTTTTGACAAAACCCCTTCAAGCTACAGTCTATTAATACAGTCATCACCCTAAATAATCTGCATATTTTTTGATCTACATTCATACAATTATCCCTACTTACACAACAATGAACAAATCCATGCGACACTTAACCGGTTTCACATAAAGAAGGGTTAAGTACTATTTTTTTTCAAAGAATTAAGTCCATTATTATAATATTACGCCACTTATCCAACAATGGAGTACATACCAGAAGTCAATATCGTAAACTGGTTTAAAAATGTCATAAATTATTTTTGAGACAATACTTTTGATTTATGATATGATTTTTTTAAGATATGGGAAATCGTTTTTTCGTCATGTTTTGGTTTGCATTGTATTAAAAAGTCGTTTTAATAAACATGGGGTATGACCTCTTATATTCGTGAACTAGTTCTAAAAGCACCTAGTTAATATTCATAAACTTTATATATAGCTGCCTAACACGCATATTATTGTCAAAGGTTATGCTGAAATATGGCTGCCAAATTTGAAACATTTCAAATAATATTCTCAATAATTTTGTCGAAATATTTCGCACGAAGATTAAAAACATTTGTCTTTAATTAACACAGATTTTTAAACATCAAGCTTAAGCGATATCATCGACATTATAAATCTATGAATAATATTTATATAAAGTATAATTTATACAAAAAATACAATGTATCTATTACTATATTATGCGTTTGTAACTAATTAAAATACTTAAAATAGTGGTTCAGTGGCAATTTGCATTATTATAAATGTTTCGAACACCCAGATTTTCGTGTTAGATCGTATGCCACAGACAATGACACGAAATTATCGAAATATTTTTAAATATATCGATTTCGAAACGCTATTTGTAAACGTTACGATTAAAGAATCGATATTTCGTCCATGCCGCTTACGATTCTCGTGTGGTATCAAATTTCTTTGCGTACGATTAATCGATTAATCGGTTTTAGACGCACAATTTATCAAAGCTAAATGTTTCTGCTTAATTTTTCGCTTTAAATACTCATGATTATGTAAATAATATAAAAAAAAACTTCGTGTATTGGCACTTTTATTGAATTTCATTAGATTCATCGACACCACTAAATTGAGATTTAGGATAGGTTATTTTTATTTTTAAATATATTCTGATGAGTTTTCTAGTTATATATTAAAAAGGAGGAATTATTAAGTATTATGATCTAGTTTCGATGACTTATTTAAGGCTTTTATGTTATTTTTTATAGACAAAAGTCCATGGCTTCCCATTCCAGGTAAAACTTTCATTATTGACACTTTCCACTTCACCTTTCCGTTCTCAAAAGTACTTCGAATCAATAAAACGATGTTAAGTCCCATCGTGATTCGTGTCTGCAAAAGGAACACTCTCGATGACAAACAAAACTTTATACCGAATGACATTTATTAAAATCACAAAGAGTCGTTTGAAAATCAAAAGTGCGTGTCTGAACGTAAGTGATCCTTGACATGTTGTGACTTGGCTTTTGTTGGTATTTTTCATCCGATGTGTTGTGTGAATTACATTTTGTAAGTTTTGATCACCGTGTGATGGCCATTTGTAACGGTTTGTTTGTGTGATTAGGTTAGGTTTGACGGCCAGTATCATCTGCCTGTAGGTACCTTCTTTAACTTTTTATGGTATTACGCCATTTTTGGGTACGAGTATCAATAATATGTTTATGTTATTTCCTTTCCTTTCTTTAATTTCTTTTCTTTTTTTAATTTTAACCTTGGTAAATTTTCTAGCATTTTCTCCAGTATTACAATTAAACAAAACGAAGATTTATTCTTTATTTAGACTTGTTTTTAATTTTACATTTCACTATATCTATATTATTATTATACAGAGGTACAATTTTTAGGTTTGTAATTTTGTATGTAATCTCTGGAACCGCTGGTCGAATTGCCAAAATTCTTTCAATGATGGATAGCTACAATGTTCCTGAGTGCTATAGGCTTTGAAACATCACGCTATGATCGAATGGGGCAGAGCCATTCGATCATCCAGAGTGGGTGAAACTGCGTAAGACTAGCTAGTTTATCTATAAATCTTCATAAGTTCTTTTTATAACAACATATTTTAAGTCTTAAACTATTTTTATTACCAGCGATTCCAAAAATGGTTTTTTCACCTATCTATATTGTTTTGTTTTCATCAATAAATAATAAAAACTTTCTCTACTTTACCTCTTTGGAAACTTAATACGGTTAAATTCAAATTTTTTATCGTTCCAAATGAATATTCATATAAAATAATTAGTTACTTTTATTAATAAAATTGTAAACATTAATTATGCTAAGTTATTCCTTTTAATCAACATTTGAAATAATCTTTTGTTTTAATTTTTTATATTCGGAAACGAAATAAAATAAGCATTTTATATTGAAAAAGGAACGGTATTATTTTTATTAAAATTATTTATATTTTTTTGTCAATTATGTATCAAGTATCGCTATACATTAGTACACATTATAAAATTAATAAAATAATTAATGGAGCCTTTATTGTATTCAAATTTTACGAACAATTCAACATGCTTTTTAGCGTAGATAAATAATTAATCAACTCATTATTATGCATCCATGTCTTTTATGAATTCTAAATAGAAAAAAATAAACATAAATAAAATACTTCAACAAAAAAAAAATCAAAAGTGCATTTACGTAAAACGTGTCCAGAACCAATGAGAAATTCAAGCACGTATTTCAAAAATTTTGTTCCGTTTACTTGTAAGTGAAATCTTGACCCGTTCTGGTAATGACATTATAATAGAGCAGCGTGATGATGATCTCTAATGAGGTGCTCAGTGTTCGACCGATTGCCATAATGATATGCTTTAGGCGTTACAACTTATATTGGTCAATTTTTATTACAATTTTTTATGGGAATTATATTTTAGACGGATAGATATGGCGTTTAGTTTTGATTGAAATCGTGTTTATGTCATTGATTGAGTAGGTGGAAGCACTGCTGGACAATGGGCATATAGTATCAGATGAAGATGCCAAGTTTTTCAATTTATTTATTGAAGAAAACTATGTGTATTGAAAGTATATATACTATACACAAATATTTTAAATTACGACACACCACAAAATAATTCAAATTCATAATACTTAACATCAAACAAAACACCCCAACCACATGCTCCAGTATCGCTCATATCTCGAACGACGATAAAAAAGATGTAACCATCAATCCTTTGGTCGAATTTATTTGAGAAACCCAACATAATGGGGTCGGGTGTTCGTAACAATTTATTATTTTGCCCAACAATGGTATCACAATGGCATTGTTAGAAGTTTACCAACATGTCGCGTGATTAATACCAGTGGTATGGGTAAGTGCTCCCTTTTAATGTAGATCTTGATCATGAATAGGGTTCAGCGATTATTTGTTTTGTTGATAACTGAAGTGCCTAAACAGTTAAGGGCTTGGAATAATAGAAATAGTAAACAATAGTAATGTTTGAGGTAATTAAATCACATTTTTGTTGGAAAAAATTTGCAATATTATCATAAACACTAAGCTCTTTTGCTTCTTCAAAGTATGCAATAAATCATTATGGAATCCTTTCCAGTTCTGTAAGCCCTCACATTGCGGCAATTAAAAATCAATTTCGAAAATGTTTGCAAATTTCGGGGTAAACACGCTCACACATCGTTAAAAAATAACAGGTACTTATACTTAATTGAGACAAATAAAAATTTGATTCATGTCCAACCATAAATAGGAAAGTAATTTAGACAACCAAAAGCCGAATTGAGTCATTAGCTGCTTAGCTTGCGACCGGTACAAACAACGGACCTACACACGCACGTACATTTCACCGGCCATTGCAACATATCAACCGTTTTTTAACTCCACTTACTTCACAAAGAAATAATCATAAATAAACATTACCAACGGTACACTTTAGATTGAGTTATACTTCATTGTACCTATTGAATTGATCGTGACTGATTCAAATCTGATACAATTCATTGATTTTATAAAGAGAGTCGACGAAGAAGATGTGATTAATGCTACTCCGTTCAATATGGAAGGTACGTTCAATGTTAATGAAATAGTTTTTGTAAGAGACTTCTTGAATTAGTTTGGTTTGATTGATTTTGTGTCAAAGAGCATGAAGGAAACTAATGGCTAGCAAGTGTTGGAGGCTTAAAGTCTATTAAGGATAATTGAGTATTAACTGCTAATGATAGGTAATTGTAAATTGTATTAAGTCAAGTATCAACTGTCATTCTTAAAGTTTGAACTGATATTATCCATCTCAAAACTATAGATCACGTTTTTAAGAATAATTTCAAAGTTACACTCACATAAAACGATTAAAACCCAAGTTTGTTTAAGCCCCCGTCAAAAATCTGCATCATTAGTCACTCAAAGAATTTAAACGTCAATTGAACAAAAACAGACGAAGTAAACAAATTGAATATTCCCACATACGAAGGTGAAAATCCGAGGGCAAATACGGGATCGAAAATTGTAATAAATGATCTTGATACAGATCAAGGTAACATGAACCATAAAGCTTAGGTTATAAAAGATAAAATGAAACGTAATGATGAAACTATCGTTAAGAAAGACGGCGTTAAAGTTCACAATCAGAACAAAGTTTTGTGTGATGCAGTAAAAAGGCTAAATCCACATGTGTTCTTAATGATTAATGATGTAACTACTGAACTATTATCACCAGTAGAGGAAGCGGGACAATTGTCAATGTAAGATCACGACAAAAAGATGGCCAAATGGTTAATACATCTATGGTTACATTTTTATATAGAATGCAGCTTTAATAGAGGGTAATATGGTTGAGTTTGCATTACGACGATGCAATGCAGAGGAGCTTTTAGTTAAGAATTGGGTCCTAATAAAAAAGTTGACTAATGATTCTGGTTTGGGATCAAATATTCATGCATTTTTTTCAGCGATCTGACTTGTTTTGTTCCACTTAACGCTTTTTAAAGGAGCATCTGTTGATGACATTATTTTTTTATCATGTTTATTTGTGTTTACCTATGATGTCTATTGTGTCTTTAGAAAAATTGTATGAAACCATTTCGTTGGGTCGAACGTTATTTTAAACAGACCTTTCCAAATACTTTTACGATTAAAAAACTCTCCTCATAAACGAATCGTAATCGTCAAATGCGAATTGGGTTAGGATTTTATTGACTAGCAAAATCTTTGTAAGAATTGTTCAAGAAGGAACAAAAGTTTTCAAACCTGAAGACCTCGATTGCCTACTAACTTTGCAAATACAACACACATAGCTTAACCTTAAACAGTGATTCCCACATCTATAACTTAACCGCTAACTCCTCAAATAAGCAGTACCAGGGTATCACTATGTATTAGGAGCCCAGTTACGAAGAGCCTCGATTTAGTACCGCCAGTTATAGCTACAATTTGTGCGATATTTATGGGTGCACTTTTGCACCTACGGGTGCACTAACGAACCAGTTGATATCTTACGTAAATAACACTAGTTTGTATGTCTTTTCTTGTAATCAGATGGGATGGATGGAGCTTGCTCGCCTTGATAACTTATGTGCTAAGCAAAGGTCTGTGAAGATGTTCTCTTAGGTGATTTAGTTGCAAATTCGATGTGTTGAGTGTTTTGTTTTGATTTGTTATATAAATGTTAGGCATTATTTTTCTGCGGTAATAAATTTGGAAGAAAATTTTTCAATGCTTGAGATTTTTTATGAACTTTTGGTATCAATGAAACTTATTTGAGCTTTAAATTGGATATATGTAGAACCAACCATTTTTTTGACAATCAAGATCATTGATGGATGACAATAACTATATTACATAAAATCTGATATAAAATAAAATTTTATTTAAAATTATGTAGCCTCCTAGACGACAGAAAGTTTGTTACCTTTAAAAATAAACATGAACAACAGTTACAAGTATTCTCCGCTTAGACATACAGAATGCTTCTATGATTATTACACGAATAAATAATAAAATAACAACCAGTTATGACGATACCAATACAAATAAAGGAGACTATAAGCACATAACAGTTTACTTCAAACCTAGACGAAGACATCAACAAAATAACAAATCAAGGAACTTTATTAGTTTCTCACAGTATTTTGACTAAAAGTACTAGGCGTTCATAACCATCAAAGAGTTGCAAGCGAAAGTGTGAATAAGTTAGCTTATTAAGCATTATGATATTCAATCGTGCTCCGAATTCGAATTAGGAATTTTATTACGATTTCCACACGAGACGCGATGCATACGAATCTTATTTTACTTCCCACACTTACGTCAGTAGGTCGAAAGGGATTACGAATATTTATTGAGAATTTCGACGAAAATTGCCTTTTAAGAAAATTGATTTCAATTTAGTAGAGTTACTTATCGTACACGATATTAAAATATTGATTCTATACTGATATTATACAAAAAAAAAATCGAATGGATTTAAAATAGAAGTGTGATTTGGCATAAGACGAGTCGGTTAAGCATTTTGAAATCAGAGAATCAAAAAAGGAAATAGGTCAATCGACATAAGAATTTTAAAGGAGGAACAAGTCTAGTTGTAACACATTAAATTGTGAAATTTAATATTCAAAGAAAAAATAAATAATTTAAACAGACTTATGTGTAATATTTTCCATACGTTTACGGATAAAAAAAACAATGAAAGCGGTTTAAACAAAAGGTGACATTACGAAATACATAGAATTATAATTAATTCAGATTGTAAATATTTCTAATTATAAATAATAAAATCCTACCCACACAAGCAAACGATGTTATAATTATAATTTAATAAATAAATAATAATATATAAATGTTTAAATAACTGTGGAAATGGATTTTATAGTGGTCTTTACGATCTAACACAATGAGTTTGGTCCTTTGTGTAGCATCTCGACTTTATAGCTGTTCAAACTGTTTTACTTCATATTGTGGGAAGTCCTAGAAAATTCCACGGTGGTCGTCAATTTGCATAATTTAAAACTGTAAACTAATATTTTAGTTGGAGTTGTTAGTCTGTAAAATATTTTAAGACTAGTAGGAAAATGTAGTTGTGAAGACAAAGCTTGGTGTGGTATCTTTCTAATATACCAAACCAAGCTTTGTTTTTTGCAATGCGAAAGTTACGATGTTTGGATGTTTTGATGTTTGTTACTCAATCACGCCAAAACGACTGGACGGATCTGGATGAAATTTGACACAGGCATAGTATACACTCCGGAATAAGACATAGGCTACTTTTTATCAACATACCACGGGGACGAAGCCGCGGGCCGAAGCTAGTTACTGATAAATTATTTTTTTGTCAGAAGCAGCAGCAGTTTAGTCATGGTTATATCAATAATTTTGTTTCAATGTATTCCATGTCACTATTATAAGAATGAATGTTCATCTGAACAGAAACTTATGGAACTAAAACTATACATTTTATTATGCAACCGGGCCTAAACTAGGTCTTTTTAACCGCCACAAAATAAAGTACAAACATTTTATCGATTTGGTCCTTCGATCCAATAAAAACTACGCTCATAGAGGAAATCACCGATGCGTATCAAGTATTATGAGTCAGATTACGATCAAGAATCAAATACTGTTTATATTGTCGTAAAATTCACAACATACAGTGCTGTTATATTTTTAATGCGGTCCTTTAATGGTATGAACTAGTGAGTAGACTCCTTATTCAGAAAATACCGAAGAACGTTTTATAGATATTTAGGGTATAAAACCAACCGATGTATGATCGGTTTGTTAACAACGTTTGTATAGTCAACCATAAAATTTACTTATCTAGGGTTGAATATCGATTGTGCGTTATAAATTTAAGCATAAGTAAACTTGATGGTAGCTTGACAAGATTCTTGTGACAATTGCTATAAAGCGTTTATTTGCGTGTATCAATAATTTTATGAAAAGTTATTAACTTTTAATTGGGGTAATTTGGGACACAAGAGAAGAGTAATAGGTACGCTAACGCCGGCGCTCGCTCGGGGTTTGATGGATGAAATGTTAACCATAAGTTTTTCTTTTATATGTAAGTAAGGCGATGTCTAGTCGGGGTTACGAGTACAAGCACGAGTTTTAGTCTGATACTCTCTCTCTCCCCAGCCAGAGCATGAGAAATCAGTTGATAATTTTCCTTCCCATTAGAAATAGCCCGATAGATAGATAACGCATTTATTCAGCACAAACAATAACAGACACAAATTAATTGACAAATGAGTGGGTACTTACCCAATACAAATTTACACAAAAATAATAACGAAAACAAAATAAAATCAATCAAAAAATATATAAAAATTACGTATTAGACAGGTAGTACGAAAAAAAGAACATAAAGAACGGGGAAAAGGTAAAAATATATATTAATAAAATACGGCGCGGTTCAGTGTGTCTTTAGTTTGCACCGAATGGGAGTCCAGCTCAGCATGTGTCAGGTATATATCTAACGCTGGTATTCTCCTGTATCCCTCCAAATAAGTATTTCTTTTATGATTTTTCTATATATAAAACGTTTATTAATAACATTATACTATTACTAATTTTCATTTCGATATTACGAATATAATTTCTCACTTAAAATGTGCAAGCTAAACATAAAATGGAAACATACATTTTTAATCAGAAGAATTCCCAAGCATTATGAATGTACCGTGTCAAATCACATCATTTATCAATCCTTAGCTCCCGGCCTAAATTGTAACTGCCACACACGTTCATGAAATACATCGACCCTTCAATTTCAAACTTTTACCCGATGAGCATAGAATTGAAATTTCCTTGCTATGAGAACTTTTTTTTTCATACAGATCAGGGTTTGCACAAGTATTGTTTATTGTAAAATTGTGACACAAGGACAGATGCATCGTAAATACTTATTAATGATTTCGTTGAAGCTTAAGTGGATGTGAAAAATTGTTTTGCAGACAGAGAAGTGCTGTGTCATTGTGGGTTTTTGTATGTTTTGGGTCCTTGGGGACATCCGTGAAAGAAATCTTGAAGACCACGTTTAGATAAATGAAATTTTAAAAAAATTGTCCGAAAGAAAACGTTCTTATTAAGGTAACAAGGATCCTTAAGATTACGTATATATCGAGCTCCATATTAAACATCATCAGCATCAAATCATTTGAATTTAACGATTAAATCAATTCGATCGACCAATTTCAATACTTGCCTTCATCATAGGAATGAGTTCTTGTGAACTAGTCTTTTACTTCAGAACCTATCTGGTCAAATGGATATTTCGTTGTGATACTTCAATATGAATAGTTCTATTTAAATTATCTACTGCTTCGATTATTTGAATAAAAGCTATCAATTGGGAAATAACAGTATCTAAAAGCAAATATTATATAGATTAGCGTTCGAAGAAAATAATTTAAGACCATTCATCGAAGTAAAATGGAGACACATTATGATACGAAATTATTAATATTAAATATTATAATGTATAGAATCATATTTATTTTGATCAGGACCCGTAGAGTCGTTTTTCTAGATCATGGAATATAAAATGTCTTTTAATAAACACTTAAATATAAAATTATTAGCGATATAGAATCAATATCTTAGTTTTATTAACTAAAGCATGTTTATAGACTCGCATTGGCCTTGTGTTGAGAGGGAGAAACGAAATTATTTGAGGGTTCTGTAGTACTCAAATTTAAAACCTAAGTATCTAAATTGAATAAATTATGTACATTATAATTTTCGTGAGACATTCTAAATTAATTATTATGTTTTCGGCTTACTCACGTAATATTTTGACGAGATACTCGACTAGTTTCAAGCCATGGTAGAGGCTCATATTCATGAGCAGCATTCCGTAAGTCGCGACGCGGCATAAAGGTACCTAGTTAAATATGGATGCAAAATAACATAGTCAACTGCCAAAGGTAATTAAAAACAAGGAATTGAGGTAACTAAACGCGTGATTAATCTGTAGTTTAAAACACCCGCAATTCAAGCATGAGGTTACTTTTTTATTATTGGTTCTTTTTCTAAATTATACCTATATAGTCTTTGATTACTTAGATATAACTGAAGTACGGTCAAGGAAAAGACCGCGAGGGCAAAAACTTATAAATTCTCATTATTCGTTTCAAATCGTCAATCCACCTTGAGCAAGCGTATTGATTGATGCTCAAAATTTCTTCTTCTGAGAAGAGGCCTTTACTCAGTAGTAGGGACTTATAAGTTCAACAGAAGACAAGATGATGAAAGAAAATATACGGAAAAATCCGTACTTAATTATCTTCCTTTCTTGTTATTGCCTGACTTAGATTACCTTCCAACAACTACGGGTCTCTAAAAGCTGGCGACCACCTATACCGCGACCTAATTGGTTGTAACTTGACGACGGATTGGATGCTCGTAAACGTACAGAATACGCTGTTAGCTTTTAATGTGGCCTTTTGTCACACCGTACTGTAAACGATAATTTATTTCAAATGAAATTGTAAAGAAAAGGTTTTTGATTGGAAATTCCTCATCTATTGAGCGGGTAAAGGGCTTTTAAAGAGGCCTCTTTTATGGTTCGGTGTAATAGGTGTAACATAACTTATTCCAGTATCGGATGCGAAGTTTGTTTAAAAAATGTCGGTATAGAGATTTGATCGATGATCTTGACCAAAGAAAAAAATATTGATATCTTTCTAGTATCAAATTCGAAACCTCATAGTGCTATGAGGTTTCGAAATTTAATACTGAAGCTTGGTAAACTTTCTTTTCTTTCTTTCTTTCTTTCTTTCTATTAAAATAAACAGATATGTCAATAGTACACTATGAAAAGCATGAAAATCATTTTCTTTGCTCGTTTAAAAACCGAAAGAAAATCTCAAGTGTAGGTGTATTGACAAATAAATGGCCAGATGCCATACGTATCGCCATATGTACCTACGTATCTGTAGGTCGTTTAAATATTTATTTTGCGTGGGAATCGAAACTACTATACGTAGCACAGCAGTCAATTTCTCAATTAGTGCGTCAACGCCGACATTTTAATGCAGATGTTCTTCAAAAACATTATTTGCGAAGAAATTTTTGAACACACTTCTTTTCTAGTTGGTATTCAAGTGATGTGTGACTGTGTGTGACTGGTTTCTTGGTTCAATTTTTGTATTACGATTTTACGAAGATTTCATTGATGATACTTTTTTGCATTTTAGAGCTGTAAGACTACTCAAATGGGTAGATAGAATAATAACCGATTTCCCAATCAAGTAAAACGTTACCAACTCATATTTTCGATATCAAAAAAAAATAATAATATTAGTATCCCATTTTATTAAGACAGCTAGTTTAGTCTAAAGGACCTCTACAGAGATGGCTTTGGCCTCTCGTATGCCTTCCAAAAGACCGAGACTTTGTGGTCTCGTCACTTTTAAGGACATATACAAATAAATAATATTAATGATGGATATATATGTACATATGATAAATTTCTGAATGAGGGGAGAGCTGAACATCGAGCTCAGTGGCGTGATATCCCAGAAGACCTATGTCCAGTAATGGACAGAATCAGACTGGCGATGAAATCGATGAATATCTAAAACAAATAAAAGAAATAAAAAAAAAGTTGAATATTACGCCACAATCTAAATAATTTAGAACACAGAAATAAAGTTGGTTTTATGGTTGACTCCGTATTCTACCAGGCTAACATGTTTATTACGAGACAAATTGACACAATTACAACTTTGTTACAAATAAAATAAATAATTGATGGCACTAAAACTGGAGTATGCAACTAATTGAATTTGTTTTAAGTCAAATTAGTTGGTATTTTTGTTTTGTTTATTAATTTATTGTAGGTTGTAGTAAGCGGAGGTTTTTTAGTCTGGTTTTTCATCCATGTTTCTTCCAATAAATGTTTTATTATTGTATTTGTAGATACTAATTAGTCGTTTTTATTTGAAAAAATACTGTAAGTAGAACATTCAAAGACATTTACAACGAATTTTATTTCAAGTACTTGATTGATCTTCTTTTCAAATAATATTTTATTATTTTGAGTAAGATACGCAATCAAGAGCATCATATCAAGTAATAGTATACACTGACTGTATTAGATAGTACATATCCTTAAATTGGAAAAATACAGCGAAGACTAGCATTATATCATAAGATTAGCTACCGGGTTTGCGGATGCAAGAGCAATACTGTACCGGGGCCAAAGAGGAAGAAAAAATACCCCATTCTTGGATATTATTTGTCAGTAAGGGCAGAATCTAACACACTGTCTCGCCTCACCCAAGGCAGGAAAAGTCATTTGATGTATTACCCTCTCTGTTAAAAAGGAAAACAATTTGTTGTACCGTAACAGTATAGAGACAATAATTCAGAATCACCAAAAAACCACACTATCACCAAAACCGATCAAAATCGATTCAACACTTTAAACGCTGCATGCATTATTCAAAATCACCGATTCTGGTACTGGTGATAAATGACCCGTAATTGTATCCGAGTATCGATGTTTTAAGAAAAATTGCCGAGTCATACCGAGTTGGGATTCGACTATCGAGTTGTTAATCGATATTATAAGGTCGGTGTAAGAGATCGGTTTGTAATTAGATATGATTTTGTTGCGTGTGCATGTTTCTACTGTTTGCGTGGCGTATTTTTTTTTGTTCTAGGGAGGTAACAGAGCATATTTATATTAATTGTTGAACTTACTTCTTGGTTATTCACTTTATTTTATAATTCCCTTTATCTTCTATGTTTCATTCAATGTTAAATGACAAACTATTCAGTTTAGATTGTTAGTATTTTTCCATAAACATGCTTTATTAATGTTTTTTTTTTGTGTTTAGTGTAATAATACTTTGAGAAGCTCCTAATCCGAGACCAATAAGACTAGAAAAGAAATAATTCCAATAAGAATAGAGAATTGTAATAATGCTTAATTCTTGGTCGATAAAGATCTCTCGAACGGTAGCTGATAACATCTTATCCTTTTTATTGTTCAATATGACCTATACGGAAGCAACGTATTACTCTACCGCTTCACATTGAACGGGGATTTAACCTTTTTATTCTTAACCGCAAAACACAGCTCCATTTTAATTCCTTGTTGCAATATAACCGAGATTCCCTTCAAACAGATCAACGTGTATTAATTACTGATATGGCCAAAAGGCGCCTTAAGAATAACGGGCGCGCCAAACCCATTTACCAATGTCTACCGATATTAAAATCGATTTTCCTGAATCGATCCGACGAGTAATTGTCGGTAATAATCCGAAATACCGAGCGAAGGTGTCGATGTAACAAGATATAGGGTCCGTTACTTGCAATATGCAGGTGGTCGGTGCAGCATCGATATTTTTAAATCGATACGCAATGAATCGATGATTCTGCACAATTTGATCGATCGAGATCGCTTTTTCGGTTGTGTCACGCTGTTCTTTTTTTGCTTTTTATTTGTTTTTTATTTTCCTACATTGAGTGATGATTTTGAATGCGTGATTCGGTTTTCGAATATTATTCATTATGACCAGTCAGAGTGTCTTTTATGACTTATTAGAAAATAATTTAGACCAATAAGAAAAAAGTATTTATGGACTGGAATATTTTCTTATTTTTTTTTCTGTTTTATTTCAAAAAAGTCTAGTAGTTAAAAACTCAACCTGGACTAGTCCCTTAACTCCAATCAAAGAAAACCAGCCTAATTAGACACTAAAGAAGATCGAAAAGGCCGTCGTTTTAACATTAGTAGATTTCTCTGGTTACTAATATAGTAAACGTTGTGTTTGTAGAGCAAATTGCGTATCAGCAAATTTACCGAGACTGGCCAGCTTGTAAGACGCGGTTCTATAGCCAAATGCCCGTTATGCGGTGTTGGCTTTTCACACAAGTTCGCTCGCGGGCCCAGCTTTGAACTGCGTAGACGGGCGGTCGGAGAATATTTGGGAGTGACCACTTATTAAGCAGTATTGTTGTAAAAAGACTTTTTGTCTCGACTTTTTCTTAAATTGCAAGTAAAAGTTACGGCAAGATTGGTTAATGGGAAAATGGTTTTTTTCAGCATAACTAATTTGAATTAAGGAATAAAAATAAAGTCAACAAGAGCCACGAATATGAACTTTTTATACTTATATGTAAAAGAAAATATTCAAATCAATTTCAATAATAGATGCCATGTTGTTTCTTTAATTTTCTAAAACTGTCACACTCGATGTTAAAAGAAAAACAAAACAAAATAATTTTATTTAAATAGAATCAATTTAGAAAACAAAAACGTTCTAAAAACCATAAACAGCCCGTCTATGTAAACAATTTGAATAAAGAACGCGCCTCAACAAACATTGCTTATTGCTGCCTTCGTGTTGACGAACTACAAGCTTCGCGACTAGCGTAACTAGATCCACGATGACCACTTCACACACCTAGTTTAGTTCTAAAACTTTCCAGTGAAAGGGAGAAGAGGGGTCTTGTTACAGTGGACACAAAATTTACATGTGTTAGCTTTTTAGAAATGGGATCGTAAGGTTGCGTTCATTGTTTGACATACTATTACGGACGTTTGAAATTAGAATAATAAATGTTTCTTTAGACTTTCAATATTTTTATGGCGGCCATTGAATTGGTTTGTTTTCGCGGTTAATTTAACGGTTTGCTTGAATGAAATTCTAAGTGTTTTTGTGAATTGGGAAACTTGTGAATGTTGATTTTGTCGTTTAGATTCTTGTTGGAGTCTTCTAATAAGATTGTCGATATTTTAGTAGGTACATAAATTGGAACGCTGTCACCATAAACATAACAAGATTTATTACAAAATACGGTGTGCAAAGGTGAACTTTATAATATATATATAGTATTCATTATTTTTTACTGCTCTTGTAGTAAGGTACGAGTGTTTGAAGAATCTTTGCTAATAAGACGAAATACTTTATAATGTCAGCACAACAGACGTAAACAAAAAATATAAATAAACTTTTTGAAGATATTATGCTTAAGAAAAACTGTACTATTCCGTCTTATTAAACCACGTCTAGACTAAATATCAATACCAATAATCATCATATTGTTATCAAAACCTCAGAATCATCACAATCATGAAACATTTACATAATTCCACTAAAGGTTACTTAAAAATATGAACAAACATAAAAGTTCAAAAGATCAAATGTCATTATTTAACATTATAATTTAATTAAGCCTGTAATTGACAGCTCTAATAATTAATCTACGACCCGATAAATCGATGATGTGAACTAAGCAAAACTATTGCGAATAACTGATTGCGTCATTTGATTTTAAGACTTAATAGTGTTAGATGAAGAGCCTGTTTCCAATGCTAAGAGATTTGTGGCTTTGTATTTAATAGTTTTTTCTTTATGAAATTATTCGAATCGGTTCTATTTTCAAATGGTATTGTGTTTTTTTAAAGAGAATTAGAGAGAATTATTAAATCCTTTTTGGTTGTTCCTGAATGATTTTTTTTAAATTAATCATCGATATATTTTTAGACTACGAGCATTGTTTATCTTTTTTTATCTTTAAAAAAATAATATCATAAAATTAAGCCATAACATAACAAATCGTAATACCTACTGTATTTCTTTTTTTGAATAAAATCAACTGTTTTTTGAACTTCACAAGAAAAAAAATCTAGAAACTTCCTTTAAGAATGAGATCAAATATAATTTCTACACCTGCTTTAGCTTGTCAGTTCATCTTCAATATAATTGACGGGCCTATTATTTCATGACTTGCCGAAATCGTTTCAATGTATTATCGTATGTATAATAATTGCTTTTTAACTGTGCTAACATAATCTACTTTAGCGTTTTGTGCTGTGGTATCATCACCTATTAAATAGCAAATATCATTGTCATAATCATTATGGACTGTTATTACCGATCACTTGTAAAGATATAATGATTATGTACTTAGATCAATACGGGTTTAACCAGGTCAAGCAAAAAGTGCTACTGGGTTTTTTCTGGTAAGAAATTCCCAAGAGCAATACTTAGAAGTTTTCCTAAATAATTCAATAAAATACTAAAATGATGAAAACCTTTGTAGTGTATGACATAATACTAAGGGCCTATTTTGTCACCTTAATATTATTATTATGTAAGTACACACGATAAGCTTATATGGTACAAAAGTCATATAAATTGCTCTCTAACATCGAATTTATCTAATCATAGTGGCTATGCAGACATTGTTAAACAAGCCCTAAATTTTTGAACACATTGTACTTATTCTACTGAATGGATGTAAGTGAAATATGGCACTGAGATAGATTAATATTATATAGGTTACCTTTTTGCCTGCTTTAGTTGATACATCATTTTACCCGTGATGTACCGGAGCGCAGATCTACGAGAGACACAATGTGTTTTCTATTGTGTCTCATATACCGGTAGACGAGAGGTTAAATATTTGTTTATGAATATTGAGATGAAAACCCCGATATTCCACATTAATTTAATAAACATAAAAAAAAATTGTCCTTTCAACTGATTGGTCAGTTCGTTTCGTTAGTACATAAATTAATCCAATAAATTAAAAAGGCAACTTAACTCATGGACAGCTGCATTCAAATCCGCAAAAGTAAGTTCTATATTTAAATTATACTGCATAAATATGTTGTATAGAATTTTATTACGAAATAAATACTAAATGTACATAGAAATAATATCTTAAATTTCAATATTCATTAAGTTCTAAAGTAATTGAGATAAGTTATTGCTTTGTGGACATGTTGTTTCTTAAGTTATGTTATACAAAATATGTTATAACAGCTTCTTTTCGCGTGGTATGTACATAATAAATATATAAATATTCAAGTGTGGGAGAGCCATGCTTCGGCACGAATGGGTCGGCTCGACCGGAGTGATACCACGGCCTCACAGAATACCGGCGTGAAACCACCACAGTGTTGTGTTTCGCCGTGTAAGTGAGGTTACCGGAGACCCAATCCTTCCCCTTCCCAATCCCTCCCCAGTTTCTAAATCTCCAAATCCCTAATCCCTAAAAGGTCGGCAACGCACTCGTAACTCCTCCGTTGCGGGTGTCCATGGGCGGCGCTGATTGCTTATCATCAGGTAATCCGTCTGCTCGTTTGCCGACCTATTACATAAAAAAAAAAAAAAATATGTTATGTATGGCATGTACACGTGGCATAACCTATCTTCCTTTTGTATGCCATAGAAATTGATTAAAACTTGATTACCTGGTGGTAAACAATCAGCACCGCCCATGAACACTTGTAATACCAAAGGAGTTACTACAAGTGCGTTGGCGACCTCTTGTGGGTTATAAGTTATTTGATGATTCAGGATGGGGGAGAGAGAGGAATTGGGCAACCGGTAACCTCACTCACTCACACGTCGAAACACAACGTAAGTGTTGTTTCACATCAGTTTTCTGCAAACCAAATATCAACCAAGACGGTCCAGTCGTTTTTGCCTGAATGAAAAACAAACATACATCCTTATCACAAACTTCTCACAAGCTTTTACATTTATACCTCATACTAGCTTTTGCCAGCGACTTGGTTAGCGTGGAATAGTGGCTTTCTGCAGATTTTTGGTATAACAAAGCTATCCTATGTCCTTGCCTGAGTTCCAAACTATTTCTGTACCAAATATCACAGAAATCGCTTCAGTAGTTTAGGCGTGAAGAAAATATACACAGACAGAGTTACTTTCGCATTTATAATATTATATTAGTTTGGATTTGGATAAGTAGTATGAAGAGGCGTATTTTGTCACCTTGTTAAAGAGTACCTATTTAAAACATAATGATGTAATTAAAGATTCACAAAGCAATTTTGCTGTTGCTTAGTTTGCATTTTACATAAATAGAACTTATGGTTAGTTTATGTTAATTTATTGTATTTTAATGTTGCTATGCGTATGTAAACAATGATGTTGATAAAATAAATGTTATTTAAAATGCATTTTATACAAGTATATTGGATTCGTTTGGACGATCGTTTGGAAGGGATTCTTTGGCTGAACACTCATTGTTTAATTATAATCAAGCCAAGTAAATAAGGTTACATAGTTAATAAGGTTTATCGAATATTTATGTTATTTCTTAATGCTTAAAATTAAAATTCTTATCAATATAAGATCTTTTGTTGCTGCACCTCTACCTAGTACGTATACCCAGTTATGTAACTAAACTTTTAAATAGTATGTGTGTTTATAAATACAGTATTTTCCACAACTGACTTAAGTTTTCAATTTTACTGTCAATATTTCAATATTGCCGCACTTTTAACTATACCGACCGCCCGTAAATAGCCCTAAAGGCAAAACCTACGAATAGAATGATTTAATATCGATTTATCAAGAATCGAGTATTCGGTTAATTAATAATTATGTCGTTGGTTTGATATAAAGCCTTTTGAATATCCATTAAGACTTCTGTAACAAGCCATAGCTTACCTCGATGTCTCCTTTTGCCTGAAGCATTCAATGTTGACAGCTAATGGTCCGTAATGATCGACTAGCTAGATTAGGCAAACGATACTTATCAATAAATGATTCTGAACTCAAATGCGAGGTAATTAAGTCAGGAATTGAGTGGAACCCTCTGACAGCTGAATGACCGAGACGAATCTCACAATATAACGACGTAGCATTATTAATAATAATTAAAATTAATTTTCAATAACGTCTATAAATTAAAAAGGGCGACTTTCGCTTATTAATCGTTTTCGTTCGTAACAAATCGGGTGAGTTCGTGAGACGTCGGGTGTTTCCGCAGGCCGTCGTCTTCCCTCGGGCGCTGCCATGGGTTTTGATTAATGGATTTCCGTATCCAAAAATTTGGGCTGCTTTTTTTAATCTTTACCCTGAAGGTGCTTGAACTCTTTTTAGGGTAGCCGGTGGTAATTAGTGGTTATTGAATATAATGTTTTGACAGGTTTTTGAGGGGTTAATTGCATTGTTTTCTTGTGATCCGAAAGCAATCTATTTTCTTGTATATGTTCCATCGTTGAACGTTAATGACAGATTTTGATGTGGTGAGATTTTTTTTTTATTTATCGTCTATAGTATCGTCTAGTTATGTTTCCTTTTCGTTAATTCATTTGGAAATAAAACCGTCAGTTTAAAATAATATGTGAAATTGTTTTAGAAATAGACACAAATACACACAATAAAGACTGCAACAAATTGAAACATCGAAATTAGAAATGTTGACTGTTGCGAATTTGTAAAAGTTGTTACCATGCAAATATTTCTGACAAACAATCAACTCAACACACACCTGGTAAAACCTATAAACACTTAGCAATAAAGTTCAAAATTGCACACACTACCACCAAAACAATTTGTAAAAGCTTTAAGACAATATTTCTTGAAATTGGTGCATAAAATCGTCTTCAACTTTGGGCGTTGACCTCTTATTTTAACGGTCCTAACATTGTGTAAGAAAAGAATTACTAATAAGTATTGTTTTTGTCGATTTTAGCGTAAATTTTTGTTTTCTAAACAATACTTGTGGACGTTAAATACAAATGGCAGCACGTCAGAATTTAGAGCGTGAAGAATTTCAGTTCTATTCGCCTCTGAGCGTGAAAAACTGTAACATGTGTATGTTTTTCTAATGTTTTGACGTTTCAACTTATGTATTTGTCAAACGAGGTCAGTTGCAAGTAGCTCATGATTTTATTTTTAAATATTTATAATGTTTAATGTAGGTACTGTATGGCTTGTATCCAAATACAGTTTTTTTTTTATTCTAGATACCCCACAATAAGTCGAAAAAGTTGTATTCCTAATATTTTATCATAATCATTGGTTTAGATTCTTTACTTAAAAATGAAGGTCAGCCTCGAAACATACCCAAATAGAGACGATTTATTGAAGGTATTGTCCATATATTGAATAACAGGCGTGAAGGGCCATCAATCTGCAATTAAAAATATGACTACTGGCAGCCATAAAATACACCAACCAATTTCGGTACACTACAATCGCGACCGAAAAAATATATCAGCATAAATTCTGCACATCAACGTTTCCAATTAAAACTGTCTCACACCCTTTAGCTGTACACTGCGAGCCATACAAACTGACGCAGAAAATTAATTTAAATATTAAACAAACACAGTTAGTTCTTTTTTCTGGTAACAAGCTTGTCGCCGCCTGTAACGCCTCATTGATTTCTGTAAGTAAAAAATATTTTTATTCACTTGTAATACGGTATGTAATTACATTTTGATAGGTTTCAGGTCTTAAGGCGGGGTAATATTTAGCTGTCAGCACTTTCCCCGGTGACTTCGGATATATTCGGGTTACCTCGTGAGGTATTCGTTAATTTGGATAAACCTTTTTGTTTGCAATTGTTTTTACTGTTGCCAGGCGGACTGGCGTATTCAGAACAATTATTTGTAATTACATTTTAAAGTGTTGTACTGTAATTTGTTTTCTGTTTACAAATGGGGCAGTTGTAGATTTATGACTTTGTGTGTATTTTTCTTTGAAATTGCGTTGATTTTAACAGTTATACAATGAACATTGACGTCGTTATTAAACCGAAAAAGTATGTAATAAATTATAATTTAACAAGAAATATACCTACAGTTTGTTTTTACCTTTAAATGAACACAAGAAGCTAACCTTTTCTAAATAAAAAAAAAATAAATTGTGAGGTTTGGTAATTTTCTGTTTCTAATTTATGCATATTAATTTGCTATGAATCACTTTTCCGTTACAGTGATTTACTCTATCATTAATTGTATTAATATTTGGAACATGTAAAATCACCATATTCATTTTGAACTAAATGTTAGCGCTAGAAATGTATTAATTATTCTATGACAGCTGACATTTTGAAAATCGAGCTTACCCACTTAATTTGTGAGCTACTAAAATTAAAATATTGATGCGACCTGAATAGGTAATTATCGATATTTATTAAAGAAATAAATTTATTGTTTATGTCACATATTTTATTTGTCGATATAATTGTGAGACATTTCTGATTTTTATTTATGACTACGACTATGATCGGTTAGGTATAGTATTTTTTGTCTAAATGTCAAAACTCATTAATAATGCTTAATAGATGAGTCGGAAGCAGGCATTTCTGAATGATGAAGTATTACGTCTGTTGGATATTTGAAGGTAGCTTAATTTGGTTAAGTATTTGGAATTAATCGTCTCTGATCTAGTTTTAAAAGTTGTCATTTTAAATCTTATTTATTCAAATAATATTAATGTAGGCACGAAATCTGTTATTTATGACATTCTTTGCTGATAGACTCGTTTACTTGAGTGGTAGAAATAAATTAATATTATGTGAAACAATTAAGTATATAATATGCACCTTTATTTACCCTTTATTGAAACGACAAAGATAATTATTTTGATTATTTCTCAATTATCATTTTCTGACATTTCCATATTTTTTAAGAATGTGATGTGAATTCAAAAATACATATTTTTTCGTCTTGCCCATTTAATCTGTCTCCCACTGTAAACCACTCAATTACCGATAACAATCGTTATTACACGATTTAATTTATTTCACTCGAAAATTGTTGTAACAAGTTTATAAGAACATCCTTTTATGACGAAAAGCAACAAGAAATTCATTAAAAACACGATGGAAATTGGTTTAATTGGTGTCAGGTTATTTATTTTACGTAAAATTGCCTGATTGAGATGTCGCCGCCATGACTTTTTTACATTAAAAAAATATCACAAGCCATCACATAAATTCCACTATTAATTGTTACGTGGACTAGGGCGTGGCGGACAGATAATTTTGAATTATGAACATGATATTTCCAGTAAAGGAAACGTACGTGAAATGGCAATATGTATTTTTAAAACAAGGTGACAAAAGGGGGTCATCATTTTTGGTCGGATGTGTACTTTAATGATATTTTAATAGATCTTTTTTTACAATGAACGCCCTGTACACACAATACGACCTTTTGATAATTGGGATGGAACACCTAAATTCGAAATTTGAATATATATTTCTTACTGTTCGGCAGATTAACGATCATTTCTAAACGGACACAACAAGAAAAATGTTCCCATTACACGGTATTAGTTAAGTAAACATCTAACAAAAACAACCCTTTAATCCTTTCCGCTGTTTCACATTAAATTAGTTACAAAATAAAAAGAAAACTTCGCGTAACTCTTAGTACCACTAATTAGTATTTGCTAAGGCATTTTACCTTTTTAGGGATCCGTAGGTTCGTAATTTATTTATGTTCAACGTCGACAACTAGACATATTGTCGCAGGGTTCGATTGATTGATGGGTATTAGTGGTTCCGTGACTTTTTTCTGCGTGTGTGTTTGAAAAACTTGATCAGTATTGATATGATTCGATTTGTTAAGGTTCAGTGCACATTAACCAGTTTTGTCAATCAGTAGAAGAATCTTTTGATATACATACATACATACAATGTTAATTTCGAATGAGTACTGAATTGAGTTAAAATAAAAAAAATAAAATCAAATGATAGATTTATATTTGTATTTGCAATAATCTAACACAAATAACTCAAACAGCAATAAAAGCAAACAACGATTAAAATAATAATAATGACATTTGTCAACAACGACATTTTTCGACGTGCTTCTACAACTAGTTAGGAATAAATCAGCAATATGCACGTATAATAAAGATTTCTTAATCAACACAAAACATAGCAGTTAACATAACACAGATTATTAATTCCCTTCATAAACGTCGTTGGACATGGCATCAATTATTAAGTCAGAAGTGATCAAGTTGTGCGACTAGTCGCAAGTGCGTGCCTAACCTTACGAGTTTAATATAATCTGTTTTTAATCGATGCTTTAAGTAAGCAGTAAGGGACTCTAGTATGCCTTTTTAGGGATGACGTAAAAAATAAAATACCGCGTGTCTTGTTTTGTGTGGCTCGTGGCTTGCAGCTAATATCTAGGGAACAAATCGATCAATCTTTAAGATTGAAAAACGTTATCAGAGTTAATTTAATGGATGAATGTACTGCGTTAAGCTTATAAATGTTTCTTTTAATATTATTGCAAAGATAGGAGTCGTAAGATTATTTACTGTAGACTTTTCATTTTACTGGGTTTCTTCTCAAATTACGAAAGAGTGGGCCTTAAAAAATAATTAAATACAATAGGTAATTAAATTTAATTATTTAATTTAACAGAAGCTTAAATTACCGTTGAGATGAAATTTTGTCACTGGCCTAGTAGAAAATGGAATATTTTTCGTCAGCAGTGGCTTTGTCCATTTCAATAAAAGGTCATGTCTTTTGTCATTTGTTGGTAAACATCATTTTCCCTAAGATTTTAGTTGCCACAAAGAAGAATCATTCAATTTTAAAGGATCGACTGTCCTTATGCAATCTTCAACAATGCACTTATATAATGAAATCCACCTAAAAGGTCAGAATACACAATGTATTAAGTCCACCGTGTACATTTTGTTGTGCGTGAAATCATGAAAACAAATATACTTATTAAAAAAGATATTCTGTAAAATGGTAAAAATACAACGTAAACCTTCTGTTACATTATTTACTCTGTACCGACATGAACTTCCATTTTGAGAATTGATACAGATCGATTTTATTTCATCATTTTAAATGAATGCACATTATAAAAGGAGTATTTAATCTACTGACTTCATAATGTATGAAGCTCCAGAAATGGGGCGAGTAGAACTGCTGATGATCGACAATAGGTACTTGGAAATATTACAGTCTTAATGCAGAAGTAATTAAATTAATGTTTCCTTATGTATTGGCCATGTTGTCATCCGGTTCATATGAAGGGTTTTCTTGTATTTTTAATTTCATCATGTTTCTAGTGAAAAAGGATTTGGTTTTTTTTCTTACCTACCTACTTAATAAGTTTGACTCAATTTTATTAAGATGTAAATTGTGTCATGAATATACTCATTAGTGTACATCTGTCTGACCACCACTGCTAGATTTCTAGACCTATTAATTATTATTCACACAAAGCTACAGTTGACACTAAAAAAAATTAGGATTCCTCTCACACCTAATTCCCAAGAAAGTCTAAAATTTTATAAGAGTTATATTAAGCTTAAGTAAATATGTCAAAACAATTTTTAAATTTTCCGCAAAACAACAATTTCTGTTCCAAATTCTGAATTCAAATTAATGTAAATAACGAAATACCTCGAATGCGTTCACCTGTCGCTACTCGAGCCAAAGTGCTACAATATATTAGTCGCAGGCGTGGCGACCGCGACTACTTCGCACTTATTTGGTAATAGTAAGCCCACAATAATTAACACGTGAACGCTACATCTAGATTGCTTTAAATGATTTTTTTGTTGATTTATTACAATTGTTTCTCAGTAACTTTTAAATCTGCAGTATTGGAACAAGAGTTTCGGAGTTCTTGTGTGATACTGGTACAGTTTTTGCAAGAGAAAGTGATGTTGGCTGGTAAAATAATCATTGAGCTAATGATAGTTGTTTTGTAATTTGAAATCTAATAATTTATATGGAGCAACAAAGACCATTAAAAATGGATTCGAAACCCATAGATCTCCCACTTTGTATTATTCATGATACTACTTTGTTGAATCTCAGACCTAGTAAAAATTCTTCAGCTCGATACACTCGGTACAATATTTATTAGACTCACTTAATCGAAACTAAGATCTAAGCAATCAAGCTCACGACACCACAGCAGCAAATCTCAACGAAACAAATAAAAAAGCAGTCACAGCTAACTAAAGCTAAACAGTAGACACTATAAATCTAATAGCACCGTACTTAGCGAGGAAAAATCACCAACGCAGAGAAAACACCCCACTGCATTCAAAGTCCGACTGTATCACACATGCGTGCGACAATTTCCTTTCCCGTTTTTGATGGCTGGCAATTGTAAATCCGATTGGTGTATGCAAAATAGACTGAGCACCAAGTATAGCCAGAGAGCCATAAATGGGGATGAACACCTTTCCTGCAATGATGTGCTTTGGTTTAAGAGGCCAATACTATTCTGTTTTTGTCGTTCGTGTGAATGTTTGGTCAGGGTTTTAAGTAGAGAGAGTTGCGTCTATCTGATGTCCGTCTTCGTTTAGTCGAAGATTGTGTTTTATGTCTTTGTTTACGTTGTCTCCAATAATAAGGCGATAAACAACTCGCAAATTCAGTTTTCGAATGAAAGTCTCGTAACAACCTTCTTATTTATAACAAATGTCAATTTATTCTTGACAACTATGACTTCACTATCGTCCTTTCTATCAATATCATCCTCTTTTAAAACATTTGGAACAGTTTTTAAATCTACTTCTTTCAAATTCAAACCGCTATACTCTTTACCTTGTACCGCAACCCGACATGTTTTACAACTCAACGTCGGCGCTACATCTTCGCCCTTTGTAAATTGTATACAGTTTTCGTCAATCAGTGTTACGATTAGCCCCAAGCGACTTCTTAACGACTTCTGGTGTTCAAACTATACGGTAATCGTATTGTTTTAGAGAAAATGGACCTTAATTCAATAGGAGTATGTGTTTAGTTTGTGAGGTCAAAGGTTAGGTTTATGTTGTTTTATATGTAGTAAAATGTGTTATTGTTGAAGAAAGTAATGATTAAGTAAAACGTTGTAATGAAAAAAGGAATGAGAACCAATTAATATAGATTAGATAGACATTTAGTTTAAAAAAACGAATAAAATTACAAATTAATAATTACATTATTACGCATTGAATACTTAAGCCCACGTTTAAATCAACGTTTTGCGTTCACCGGCAATTGGTTGCATCCATATTAAAAAAACATTTTGACATCGAAGATATTTTTCAAGACACAGATTACGGTATTACACGCATATGATAAATAGCAACAATTTGTATTTATACCCAATATGGAACTGCAGGCAAGGGAAAGAAAACGATAAAAATCAACAATGTTCAAACTTTGCAAGAATTACTTAATTAAACTGTAATTTTAAATGATCTGATAACATTTTTGGGATTGCAACCCAAATATCGGACTTTGATATATCATTCATTTGCCGATTTCGGTGATTCCGTATGATAAAATCTTGCTGTTTTATAAAATATTCGCCGGCGCGGTAAATCGATCCTCGTGCAAATTAAGCTAAGAAATATTGTGTGATATTAATATCGTGTCTTTATTAAAAGGAGAAACTGTTTGCAGATGCACAGAAATGAGTTCATGTTTATTTTGGCAAATCGAAAATGGATTGTTCAGAAAAGTTTAGTTAATTGATCTATGCATGCACAAACTGACAGTTGAGCACAAAAACCACATTACAAAGAGTATTCAATTAAAATTGTTTATTACCGCACTTGTGTTGCACATGAATTACTTCTTAATCACACGAAACGAAGCACTTGTGCACTGTTCAAAATTTCGCTCGCTGATTATTTTGATTAAGCATGTACTTACTTTGAAAATATTACGCTCCACCTTTCATTTATCAACTTTTATTACCAGCAATACTTATAAAAATATCGAAATCAGAACAACCAATTCATTCCCGTCAGCCTCTGATGGAGTATCTTCACCCAAAAACATCAAAGATTATTCATAAGAGTTAAATCCATTACTTTGGACCCCTTGTCTTACAGACGTGCACAATCCTTCATCGCTCGTTCGCGAAGCCCAAAAAAAGCACAAAAAAATAACATTTCGGATATGTTAACAGTGCCCAGTCACGCCAACTTGTTAGCACAGGCCCAAAACATGTTATTATACAACATTTATTTAATTTTTTTTAAACCTGCGTCCGTTTGTTACGAGAACGGGGGAATCGGTTTAGCAAAATACACAATTGCGCACGCGATGCCACAAAAGTGATTTTTTGGGAAATTTTCGCTGTCGTGTTCTGTCGTTGCTGTACAAAAGTGGCATGTCACTTTTGTGTACTTATTGTGGCGTTTCTGAGTGAAGATTTCAAAACGAAGCACACATTGGAATTCCATGAATTCATAACAAAAATCAATTTAAAATTTCCTGTCAAATTACTTCGATTTTGCATTGTGCATTGACAGCTGCTAAGGACTTGACAATGGAAATTCTTCTTTGCACCGAGAATTCATTGCTCTAAATTGACTTTAGGTCAACCAAAATATAAAACACTACAGTTTTAAAGATAACACCCGTGGCTGCATTTTATTCAATACTTACTGATATGTCTGTACCACTTACCAGGTTAGTCTGACCTTCTCAATAGCACTTCAGATCGTGACCACAATGTTTGTTCAGTAGGAGCTGGACATCCAATTTTTTGGCTCATCAAACCACTTGACCGTCATAACACTTAACTGCTGTTCGATAAATTATGTAGCTTTACTTTTGAGAATTTTAACCTCTTCAAGATCTGAATTCGATTCCTGGTGTTAGGTAATGTTTACTCTGAATCAAATTCTTTCTTTTGTTGCGAAAGTGGGTCATTCAGATGTAGATTTTTATTTTTATTTTTTAATTAATAACTGTTTTCTTTCTGTTTTTAAATTAAGTGTTCATTTAAAATTATTAGCATTCGTTTTTGAGAAGTTTTATCATATTCTAGTTTATGTAAAGAGTAATTGATTATCAAACGCAGTGATTCAAATCAAATGAATTTATTCAATTGAATAAGATTAATATTGGGTCCACATTTGTGTCAATGCTAAAAAGGTTTAACAGTTCATGCATCATTTGCTAATGCATTTATCCCTTGAAGGGCTTTATGAACTTCGTTGATAGTTATTAAATATTCAGTAACTAATGGTATAGCTTCTAAACCTGAAGTAACACGTAATTCGAGTTTAAATTCTCTAACGATTTGGTTATCTCTAAGTGGTTCTATTAAATTAATTACATCATAGTCTATCGGCTACTACTTTGTTGCTTAAGTACAAGTAGTATTAGCTATGCAAATATTATTCGGCTAAAATAATGACGATTAATAAATTGTGCTTGATCATTATTAGTGCACAATTTTCTTAAACTCATGTTTATGTATTTTGTTATAGAAGTGCTTCTACTGTCTTTGATTACTTGTACAGTATGTATCGTGAGTATTTTGTAGTTTCTAACTAGTCAAATTCAATGCTTTTGAAATGACTTGAAATCTTTATATTTTTTTTATTATAACGGAGACAGAATTGACATTTTATTAAAGTTAGTTCGAAAAAATGTGGTAGAAAAATCTAAGATTAAGTAAATTGTCATTTTGACGAATAGAACATTACGTCGTTATAGTAAACTATGCACAGTATAATATATTTTTTTGTCCTAGAAAACTACCCAATTAATGGAGATACAATACTTGCTAATTTAGTAGTGGAACGAAATATTTCTCCAACAATTTAAAAATACATTTTACTGCCAATGACATGACGTTAAAGGGTTCACTTGGCTGAATAAATAATGCCATCGCTTCCTTATTTTAAAAATAATCATCTTTTTAACAGAATGCAGATAATTGTTGTAACAGGAAATGTTAATTTGTTTTCATACGATTGCTGCTTTTGCTGCTTTTGTACGAATAAAAATTTAAGCTGTAGTGGTTGAGCAAGCAATGGATAGTGTAGAACTTACAATTAAAATGTTGAAATTTTGTGATGGATAGTTTTTATTAATTACTGTTTCAATAAAGATGTTCACTTAGCCTTATTTTACGGTATGTCTGTTCTCATTAGCATAATGCAAGGAAAACCAGGTGTTAGGATAATTAATGAGACTAGAATAGTAATTAATTGCCGACTATTTAATAGAAGAGGTAAATAATAGCCATCTCTGTGTACTATTAGCAATATTTAAAATGTATACAATATTATTTATGTTATATTTGTCATACTCCTTACTCTTATAGAGATTATCACAAACGAAAAATGTTAAACCAAAATCTTTAGATCCATGTTAGATTTTTACCAATATTGTATGGAAGTAACATCAAAACTCGATCTCAATCAAAACATCTTTACATCAGTTCTTAATTTCTTACGTTACTACTCTATATTTTCAAGGACTGGGAAGGCAAACGAGCATGTAGATCACCTGATGGTAAGCTCTCGGTGCCACCCATGAACATTCGCAACGCCTAAGCAGTAACGAGTGCGTTGCTAGCCATGTGGGATGTGCAATCGTTTCTATCTTGTAGGAGATCGGGGAATTGATCGAAAAATAGCATTCTCTAATAAGCTAAGCTTCTTAAACTGCTTGTTAAAGGCAGTAACTTTGACTTCACGGTTGGTGCGGTGGCTGAGCAATTGGCTGACGCGCAACGTGTCGCGGGTTCGATTCTCGCACGGAACAACTCTTTGTGTGATCTACAAATTGTTGTTCTGGGTCCGGGTGTCATGTCTATGTGAAATTGCATGTTTTTAACCGCACCCACGACATAGGAGAAAATCCCAGGTGGGGCAACGTTTTTATAAAAAAAGAAAAAAAAGGAACTACCATTTTTTCATCAGGGTATAGCAAATGGGAGCGTTAGACTCTCACTGACTAAAAACGGACAGAAACTATCTATTGAAAAACTAGCTTTAGCCCGCGACTCCGTTCGCGTGGGAAAGTGACTTCCTGCAGATTTTTGGTATAAAACCGTGTATCCTATGCCCTTTCTCGAGTTCCAGACTATGTGTGTAAATCGGTTCAGTAGTTTAGGCATGAAGAAAAGACAGACAGACAGACAGAGTTACTTTCGCATTTATAATATTAGTTTGGATTACGGATGAGGTTCAGAATATTAATCAGTATATTGCTATGTACTTGTTTCTTTAATATTTCATCGATTCTTTCTTGGTTTATTTGATCTCATGGATATTTTCTTCTTTTTTGCAGATGAATCAACAGTGTAAAGTTTGTGGAGAACCAGCGGCTGGGTTCCATTTTGGCGCGTTCACCTGTGAGGGTTGCAAGGTATTTATTGATTAATTCTTTTTTTAAATGGCAATATTTAATTAAGTTATAAATTTATATGTGTTTATAGTTAATTACAAAGGGCTTTCGATTTTCTTTTGTTATTCAGATATTTTAACAATAATTAGTATTTTTTCGCTGAAAACTTATAATATAGTATACATTTTATCTAAATAATTAAGCGTTGCTCATATAATATTGTGGTCTCTAACGTCTTGCTTGCATTTGCTCATAATATTGGCACGACTCTACACCATTCAGTGCAGATTTATAAGCATGCAGTTTTTTTTATATATTTTTGATCGGTACATTAATATTATTGATAGTTAATCGTAAAATACTCTATAATTTCGATATAACAATTAATAGGATACACTAATATATTAGCCATTTTAAAGATTTTATCAAGATACATTTTCATCTATAAACAATCATTCAATCTTTTAAAAGCTATTGATAGAAAATAATAAGAAGAATTGGCAACACTAATCTATTTGAACTATTGTCAAATTTGAATAAGACTGACTCAATAACCAGACATAGGTATCTATATTACAAAAGCGAACCACACATTTTCCTATATCGAAACAAAAACACAAAACCAACCTATCTAGTCTTCCTCCATCAACTTGAATACAAGATAGCACAGACAGGAATCGAAACCTGGATAGTTTACGACATAGTGCCTCCAGTACGCAACAGATTGACGCGTGAATGGTCGTCAGCAGGGCCGGTGGTCCGAGTACTAGAATAAATCACGATATATACAAAATTGTCTGATTGTTACTCTGTATTGGTTTTATGGTCATACCTTCGTATTTAGATGCAGAAGACTTGCATAGGATTTGAATTTGAATATTGTTTTTGAGTATGAAGAGGCGTTAGTTTGTAATGGTATTCGACTTATTGATGTTTTCCGTTTATTATCTGTTGGAATACGACCACTGTTGGACTAAGGCCTCCTCTCAGTCTTCCACTATGACCTATTCTAAGGATATCTTCAGTTGAACTAGAGGCTCAAACTACGCAACTTCCTTCAGTCCATGGTCGCTATTCGAGCATTTTTCAGACACATTGACCGCCTTATCCTTCGAGCGATGTGGCCTGCGCATTGCCAATTTGGTACATACAGATTTTGACTTTGGCGAATTTCATGTAGGTAGGTTAAAATATAATAGCATAAAACGCAAATTTTTGTGGCTATTAAAATAATTTCGTTATAGTGATGAAAATTTATCTAAAATTATATTAGATCCCTGATCATTCTATCAATTTTATAGTTGAATGACTACGTTTTTCATCAAAATTATTTGAAAATAATAATAAAAAAATATTATAAAAATTAAATACCATAACTAATATGAAAATACTATTATTTATTTCAGCCTCAAGCAGATTAGTAAAAAATATATACCTAGTTTTTTTTTTAACATATATTTTACTTCACTATTTCTGGTTTACTTCACTTCATTCCCTGCTTACCCTACAATCACAAAACAGCGTAAAGGTAGCCGACTTTAATATCATTACTATCGGTCACATGTTATGTCAAATGATTAATGACCGTCGGTGTCGGTATTACGTGTCGGCCTCGAAGGCAACTGACGCACTTGCTATTGTACTTAAATTGTTTTTAAATGTCAGCGAAATGGAACAGGCGGTATTTTCATTAAAATTTATCTTACTTGTATAATTTTTCTTAAATTTTTATTTAGGGTGTTTTTGAAATTGTGTGGTTTAATTTAGATTATTTACTCACGATTTGAGGTGCACTTGATGCGGATAACAAATTCGTCTCCAAACTTAAGGAAATATAATTTAAATAAACACCATACCAAAACCAGCAAAACCTTCCAAGGTAAAGTTTCTTAAAGAGAAAATTAGCTAGAAATCAAGCACAAAATATGAGATAGTACTTTCATACGAATAATAAACTTAAAAAAAGACTATGTACTTATAATAAAAAAAAAGAGATCAACCATTCAAAATAATTTCACTAACCAATTATAATGATCACACCACACACAAGCTTTCGCAAATAAAATAAAAAGTAAAAAAATAGAATTTCCCACAGCAACACGTAATAAGAGCGAGTGCGACAGCCAATCACAAATTGTCGCGCCCGTCGTGTTGCCGGTCGCAATTTGCTACTCCGAATCAATTTGCGACGTTTTTGTCGCACGTAATGTCGCTCGATTCAATTTTCTGTTTACTGCTTCGTTGTTTTGTTGCCACGCAACTGAATTATGGTCGTGAAGAAACATATTCTGATTTCGTAATTGCATTTCGTATTAAGACTGCATTTTAGTGGATAACTGGTTTTCTTTTACTTTTTTATAGGGAAGTTTGTGCTAGTTTTTTCATACGTGAAGGATTTTTTGGTTCCGTTAGCACTACATATATATTTTTTTATATTGTTGTTAATATTCTACACAATATTGTGTATATTAGTCATTTTCAATATAAGTGTATTAATTTCATTTACATATATCTTTTATATTATAACACCTCAAGTTCAGTCTTTATGTTCAAAGTTAAAGTCAAAATCATTTATTCCAACTAAACCAAAAATAGGTACTTTTGAAACGTCCAAATAGAATAGTAGTGTGTCAGTCTGTTCGTCAGTGAAGCTAGGTTGTTATTCCAAAGATAATAATGAAAAGTCGTTCAGAAATTTATTATTATTTATAATCAAATGTGTATAAACACTATTCAATAAAACATGTCCATTTGACGATATTAAATGAACATTATATATCATTATACATTATACATCCAAGCAAAAAAAAAACACAAAACGACAGCAATGACCACAGTCATACTCCCACTCGAAAACTCAATATTT
This sequence comes from Spodoptera exigua, assembly GCA_902829305.4. Taxonomy (NCBI): domain Eukaryota; kingdom Metazoa; phylum Arthropoda; class Insecta; order Lepidoptera; family Noctuidae; genus Spodoptera; species Spodoptera exigua. The sequence goes on along the minus strand of LR824619.2, from coordinate 13,447,447 downwards.
TCATTAGTATAAAATATATAATTTGGCCTTAATCCCGTGTCCCGCCCATGAGTCGTAGATTCATTACGATCGTTTATGGACCACCCGCTTACAAGGTGACTGGACATGTCACCAAAATGATGCACAGCCTCGCTCATTAATGAGCTATAATATACTTGTAATAAAGCTGTTTTTAGATTAGTTTTGGAAGGGCTTAATTTGGTAATTCTTTAGGTATAAAAAGGTTTGATAATAATTACAATATTTACTCTTAATTGTGAAACTGACTTAAGCTATTAAGGCAATCGCTAAATTCGAACCTATCATGTAACAATAAGGCTTTTTACTAATGATCACTTACTACTAATTAATTATTTTTTAAGATTATTGAAAATTAGAGTACTTTAAATAGCAAAGGTTGAAGGAAACATCGTGAGGAAACCTAGACATAGTAGTATCTAAATATAAGTTTGAAATTACCAATCTACTATGATCAAGCTTGACTGAAATAAGCCTCGGCGTCAATTATATAAACTATTAAATCAATTATATTAATTAAACCAATTAGATTTACTATTTACTAGATAAATTAAGAATTAAAAAAAAAACGATTCGCACCAAATATATCATGTATAAGTGTACTGAGTAGAGACTACTTGTCTAAGTTGGTAAAACTCTTTCAGAGCTATTTCTGCAAATTCGAAAATCGAAAACTCGGTCACATTCAATCAAACAGAAGACTCATTTTTCGGCACCACATTTTCCACAATGCACAGCAGTCAGTCGGAAATATGTAATAGCTTGAGAAAGGAACTTCAAAATTAATAAAAGTCGTATTACGCGCGATGACTGACGATATTAACTGGGTATCTTTGAAAGGATTGTCTGCCTCTACTTAATTATATATCTCCCGCGGACTTTACGCGACGTATAAGGTAACAAATTGACCAATTTATCAGCGTTTAAAAATTGCTTATTGATAAGGAAACGCCGACGATAGTACGAACATTATGTAGTCGGGGAGACGATGCGGTCTTTCCGAATTCATCTTGTAAATTGCTAAAAATAAATAAATATTTTGAACTCATAAATATAAACTATAAAAATATAATACTAATTTATTTTCATGTACATGGTAGTCAACTAGTTGGAAAGCCATTCTCATAAAGCTTATTATTCAATAACACTAAAACTATGAACTCTGAACCATACAAATAAACAAGCAAATATTTTCTAAAGTGAACCTACAATAAATTGACCTTTACCAATATCTAGTCAATTAGACATATAGATAGTTAAGTCAACATGTCATTTGAATCTAAAAAAAACAAGTGAGAATGTATAATAAGAATGTAGGTAATCGAATTTCAAGGAAAAAAAAGACTCAATGCGTCTCTACAAACGAAAGTTCTTCACCGATGAGTGCATACTTTATTTATTTAACGTATTCATGCCAATATACTGGATTTTAATATAAACGGAAGCCAGACGGTAAATGCAAAGAGACCTATTAGCTTTCTATTGAAATCTTTTGAGATGCATGAAATTAAAACTGTGTGTGTTTCTTAAGTGTTATCGAACACTCGTGTAGTAGGTGTATGTATATGCTACTGAAATCTAAATATAAAGCTCTTGACACGAACCGAAGGTGATTTGATGTAGATATTTGCCTTACTATGAAGGCAGACATTTTGGGGTTAAGTTATATAATTACGATTTTTGGCAAGATTATAACAAAACTAACCTGCTTAGGCGAAAACAGTAATATTGGAATCTGCTGATTTTATTTTAATTATGTGCTGTACGGTTTAAACGGTGGCTCAGTTACCGGCAGCCTTCCGGGTTTGACCCCCGAATAGAATAAGTTTTTGTGTGATTTACACATTGTTCTTCAGAGTTTGGGTGTGATGTGTATGTGAAAATGTTTCCAATCGTACACATGATAGAGGAAATAAACCTTGTTTATTACCGGATTTCTTGAAAAAAAAAACAAAGTATAACCGCTCTTTCCACTTATACTATTGAAGTTAACTTGATTAAATATGTATTTGCTACACCAGCACTTGAAAACTGGTACATACAAAAAACAACTAAATAAAAATATAAGATGAAATTATAAAAAGTATAGGCTAGCTCCGCAACTAGGTATACCAACGCAACACAGTAGGCTATGAGAACGAACAACTTAAAGAAAGATAATTATATAAATTCGACGTTATAAATCAATATACATATAAATTCATTAATTGTTAGGAAAATAACACAGTTATAACTTAAGATAAACGGTTACTGAATGGTGTTTCATAATTGTTGTCGAACTCTGTGATTAAGTTTTTTGTGTTAGTGTGAAATATACGCGTTATGTATTACCTATACGTAAAATAAATGTGTTATATTTTTTTCTGTGGACTGAATAATGTTAGTGGATATATCTAGTAGGTAGGTAGTATAAAGAAAACTGTAGAATTATTTATTAAACTAACATTTTAAAGCTACCTTAAAACGTAGCAATGAATATTCAAAAAGTAAGTTATTCCTATCAAATCTCATTAATATTATTGATGCTTATGATGCATATTTGACACAGATATATATCAAAGACGTAAAAACATCATGGGCTACTTTTATAGAGACGGCTAAAGAGCAAAAAGATAATCTAGATAGGAGTTACTAGTGCACTATAAGCCTTTTGGGGATTAGGGTTTTGGTGATTCAGGGATAAGGGGAGGGAAAGGATTGTTGCCACTCGAATAAGAAGAAGAACTGCTGGAAGATGGTAATCCTACGTATAGTATATATTACTTTTCGTTGATTGAAACTGCTCGTTACAAAAGTATGACACAAAAACAAACTTTTCCCTTTTTCATAAGAAATACATAATTTATTTAAATTTAGAACATAAAAACAAAAGAGTGGGTGTTACCAATGATTTCGTATGCTAATTACACCCTTGAGGCAATAGTTATAAGGGCCATAATTCATCGATTTAATAATGTTGATTTAGTTAATCATGTATTTATAATTGTTTGTGGGTGTTTCTTAGGTTTTCCGACCGTTAGTAAGAGATTTATTATGTTGATGTGTGACAATGTTGTTGGTTTTAGGAAAATATACTCTATGTTCTTTGGAACAAGGTATATATTTACTTTCAGTATAGTTATTTACTTTGTTTATCTCGTTCCGAAACAAAGTATCTGCTTTTTGTTTAGGTTGATTATTATATATTGTGTATGTATGTAGCACTAGCGATTCTGTAAAAAGAGGTTTTTGTATTACAATAGTGTTTCTACATCATCATCATTATCACGGGCAGATGGCGCACGTTGTGTCTCTGCTAGTGGTCTCCATTTAAAGACACATCTTCTCCATCGACTCTTCTATACGAAGCCAGCCTATTCCCACGAGAGATGATCTCCGGCCACCGTAAGCGCGGGTCTGCGGTCGGCGAGTAAGGGCAGCTCGCCGCCTGACCAGAACCAGGCCCGAGCGTACGGCGCGTAGCGTTAGATATAGAATAGACCACCACAGACGGGGCCCTATAGGGCTGATGTTCAGCCAAGGTTGCGGGGTAAGCGCAATAGGGCACCGTGACCTCGGCCCAGAGCAGGAGAAGGAACAGGGGGGTTTTTAGTCAGTAAGAGTCTGACACTTTTTCCCGCCCGGCCCTGGGTGGGAGAAGTCATTTTATGATTTTCCCCTCACAAAAAAGCCTATTCCCACTTCACTTGTTTCTAAAATAAGGTTGAAAATGCAATAGAATTACAGAATTGTCTCTTCAATGTTTTATTTCGTCATAACCCCCATTCAATCTAAGCATCAAAGCTAAAATTCTATTTCAAAATATAAGCAAAGGTTTTGTACGAAAAGGCTTTGGTGACATTTATGATATTAATATGCTTTTTGTAAAACATATTATATTTGCACAAGTCAAATTAAATTTAGCTAATGTCTTTCGTTGGTATTAAGTTTGCTAAGTACATAGGTTACTAATTTACTTCGTTTTTGTTAGACCTTGTATATGTTAGTAAATGAAAGGAATTGCGATATTCAAATATTGTTGTCAAGGGCGAATACTGGCTGATTTTAAGTTTTTTGATGAGGAAAAGTTTTAAAGATATTTAAGTGTGAATTTTCAATCTATGCTATAGCTACATTTTTTTTTTGTAGTACGACATACCTTTTTATTTTGTGCTATACAAAATATAACATTTTTTATAAGATATATGAATACAAAGAAGTATATACCTACATACCTATGCTGCAAAGATTTTTTCTGCAGACTTGCTAGACCAGCCAAATCGAAAAAAGTTTATATTAAACTTAAGTTTATATTTAATTATTTTTTTAGCCTAAACTACTGAACAGATTTCAGTGGAATTTGGAACAGACATATTTTGAAGCTCGAGAGAATAGTTTTTATACCAAAAATCTGCAGGAAGTCGTCATTTGATTTCTTTCATATTTTATAACGGCTCTTTCTTTAAAGATATAAAGTTAAAATATTTTACGAAAAGGACATATCGTTAACCATACATATATTATAAACTCTATGTTTGCAGATGACACCAAAACTTATTACAAGGACTGTAACCTTTTGAACTATGTTCTGAAACATGATCATAAAATTTGTAATGGGTTCTCTAGTATTATGTATTCTTGCAGTATTGCTAAACTGGTTTTGTTCGATGTAAATAAGCTGTTGAAATTGATTCGCCATTAAATTTATTAATTATTTATGATAGTAATAGATATTAAAAATCTTTTGTGTGTTCTTACCAATACATTGTACAAAACGAAACACAATGTATAATAAAATATAGGATTAGAAATACGTTCGATTTATAGTAAGTAATTTTAAATGAAAACCAGGACAGGGTATAATTTACCTTTACCTTTTGAAATACCTATGCAGATATTCTCATTATCACAATAAATATTTAAAGATTTCTTTTCTTCAAAATAATAACATGACACTTCAATATGAAAAGAAATAGGGGACAAGGAGGTAAGACGGGGTAGCGGGTAAGGCGGGGTACCCAGCGAAATGCACAGTTCAAATGGACCAATCACGTTCGTTCATTCATTGTTCGACGCGTCGCCATGACACTTGTCAGCTGACCGGCGTTTAGTGGTTCACAAGTGCGCAATGTCGAAAAAAATCAAAAAAAGTGTTTTACTGCAAATTGTATATCATATTTTCTTTAGGTTTGACACGTGACTGTTGTTTGTTAAATAACGTTAGCTGGTGAGGTGTTGCTGTGATTGACGCTTACACTAACCTATAATAAGGTAAGCATTGTGTTTTCTTAAGATTGTTAGCTGTTTTTTTTTTTTCGTTATTTTTTTCTACAAAATAGCTCTGCAGGCAAGATGGGGTAACGGGGTACCCCATCATTCTGCGACTTTTAGTCTCTGCTAAAAGTCGCAGAATTATCTTATTAATAATCAGAATTAGCTTATTGATGATTCTTTGCCAGGGTGTTCCCACTGGAGTCCTAGGATAGTTTATCAGGAATCGGCACCGCATCAAACTAAAGACCAACCGAATACATCACAAGCAGAACAAAATCAATCCAACGAGCAGACACAGTCACTAGAACTAGCTGAAAACCCTGTTTGTCAGGAACCAGAGACATCACAACCCCCTAAAGTGCCCAGATGCGGTAAAAGCGACAGTAGCTTTGTTTTGACTTCTCCAAAACAACTCTTTCCACTTCCGCTTACTAAAAAATCCTTTCGTATTGCTAAAAAGCGTGGGAAAACAGTAATCATCACGTCGTCTCCCTACAAACAAGAATTAGAAGTCATTGCCCAGAAAAAAAAGAGGCTGAACTGAAAAAAAATAGAAACAAAAAAGAGAAAAGATGAATTAAAAAAACAGAAGAAAACTACTACAAAAGCTCAAAATAAAAAATCTAAGAAGAATAACCGATCAGCGAAAACAACAAAACAGCGAAAAGTCTCATCATCTGAAGATGAAAGTGAAGAAGAGGGGTACACGCCATGTATGTATTGTGAGGGAGTATATTCCGTTTCTATTGTAGGGTGGATATCGTGCTCATTATGTGGAAGGTGGGCTCATATTAGCTGCGCAGGAATAGATGATGATGATGACGAAGCCATCCATATCTGCGAGGTCTGCCAAGTCAAATAATCATTTTCTCTGTGAAGAATTCTCATTACCCCATCTTACCTCAGGGGGGTACCCCATCTTACCAGCACCATGGGGCAAGACGGGGCAAAATACCTTTTTTTTATTTTAATTTTTTTTCTCTTAAATGTGTTACCAAAAGTTCCTAATGACGCCAAATATTAGAATAATAATAACTTTTTGTTAATAAAAAAATAATTATGATTGTTTCAATATGTAATTTTTTATATTATTGACCTTTAAAGTTTAAGTACCCCATCTTGCCACCCTATCCCCTAACAACATAAGCCGAGAATTCTCACACACACATGAGACATTTAAATTGTAAATAAAAATCGAACGAACAGATACTGTCGGTTACTTAATATAAAATAAAACCTCTTTACACAACGTCATAGTCAAAATCATTTATTTCAATTAGATCACAGTAGGCACTTTTGAACGACAAGCAAAAAACAAAAGAAAAAAGTATTTCAAGAGGTTTAACTTTAAGCGTGTCAATCTGTCCGTCTGTCCTCTAGTGAAGTTATTTGCTCGTTCTAAAGTGTAGATTCCTATAGAGAAGAGCGAGCAAGAAACTCCATGGTTACTCTTTTTCAATCAGTTTTACAATTCATTTCTTTGTTACATCATTTAGTCGGTTCTCACCGACTAAAATAAATCAAACAACACATTTATTAAATTGTAATTAAATAAATACTTAACTCACATTAATAGTACTCACTTGACGTTAAAAAATATGTGGGGCATATAAATTATGAAGACTTTTAACTGTGGTAAAGCGTTTGGGGTCAGTAATTCGGCCGGCCATTACCGACGAATAATATCGATGACCCTATAATTTGCACACTTTTCAATAATCGACATCGGGCCCAATGCGATAGTGCGGAGGGAAATTTAATTTCAAAACTGGTTGTGCAAAATATCGGAGGCGCTTGATTATTGTTTATGAGTTCAGTTAAATTGACGATGGTTGACAGAACTGGATGTGGTAAAAAAAAGCTGAATTTTACTATAGGAAGAAGATTTTAAGTGAGATTTAAAATAAGAAATTCTTAGTTGTTTTACCTGACGTTTGTCTAGTGGTTTTTTTATGCTTACTTAGTACTATTTACTTATTAACTTATGACATTATTATAATAATTATCATTTAACAGGTAAGAATCCATCACAACTAAAAATAATAACACACAAAAATATTCGGATCAAACCGAACAAAAAGGACAACCCACAAATGACGAATTTATTCACATCAAATATGAAAAAAAGTTATTTCATGAAATATAGTATAATAAATATGTAGGTATAATTGGTGACTATATCTGTAGGTACAAGTAACACAACATGAAATACATAAATAAGTCGTACATCCGTAAATATATACAATAATTTATGTAAAAATAAAATTATTTATTACCCACAGACGAACTTGAAGTCAAACTGACCGATGTGACATTCGGTAAAAAATGAACAATTTAAAATTGTACCATTTTTTATTCAGATATCAGCGTAATTAATTTATAGCTATGTTGTACAAACAATTTTTTATCATTTATTAATAAACAGTCCATATAAGTTCCACATAAAAAAAACTATAAATAAAAAATAATACAAGTCATGTAGTAATATAATGATATTTTTTAAATTATGTCATACATATACCTTACGTGCACCGTTTTGTAAGATGCAATTTAAGTTTAAAAAACTAAATTTTAGACCCATAATAAGTAACATTAAATGCGATTTTGCATTAATATTCAGAAAAAGAACGTTTCAAAATCAAAAGTAACAAGAAATTGAAATTTAAAGACAGCGGCGTCGCTTGCGCCGATATCGTAATGACTTATAATACGCGTACGGGCCATGAATTATTCATTGGCATTTTGGTACATGTATGTATTGTATATGCAAATATATCAGTTAAATATACCTACGTGAGTCGCCGGAGAAATTTTAGAGCAAATTATTTGAATGGTAAATGTAGACGAACAAATAAAGATCATTTAAAAATAAATACACAAAATGTGAACTGGTGTTTAGTCTGGATTCTTTATGAGGTTTGCTTTCTGTGGTCCCAGACGTCGTATAAGGTTATTGCTTGTTCGGTATTTTGAGAGCTTTTGTTGAATTTGTTAATTAACCGTTGAAGCAAACATCCTCTCTTAAGTGTTCGCAATAATTTTAATATAATTAGTAAGTGCCTAGCTTCATTGGAAAATTTTCTTGATTACCAATGGAAAAGTACGTGAATTACCGTTTGGTCTGATAAAAGAATTTGTACTTTACTTGTGATGATTTTGGGACATTATTGGGATCTTGACAATTTTATATTAAACACACCATACTACATACACTTCTAAAATTGACATACCCGAGTTAAATATTTACACATAATAAAAAAAAATCAAGCTTTAAAATATTTTCTGGCACAAACGTTTTCTGCCAAACTCCATACTTTTACCGTATAGTTTTCGAAAACACCTCAATACTTAATGCAATTTATGAGCTATGACAAGTTCACACTCTATCAATTAGACAGTCTAAATCAAGCAACTCAAACATTACAAAAAATACACTATAAAAGATGATCCTAATACCATCCGTTTTGGTTTGACCGAACCCTAAAACCGACTACGATATTAAACACGTAATGAGCCGGTGTATCGCTCTGATTATGGTGTAGGTACTTGCTAAACCGTTGCTTGGCGGTTCGCGCCTATAAATTATAGAACCAACGCTCCCGCTTACCAACCGCGGTTGAATTGACAACGAAGGTCAAATTTTGTTAAAACTGTGAGGTTATTTTATGTAGGGTATTGACACTATCTGTTTTGATCGAAGTTTTTGATAGTTATCAGCTTTTGTACGTGGTCTTTAGATTATCTTTAGTTTCTTTTTTGTCTGTTTGTGTAATATAGTTTGGAGTTCATGCTAGAGCTGTCTTGTTCATCTAATGACTAAAGAACCTAAAATATTATTTTATTTTATTCTTGGTTCATAATTTTATTGCAAAGTCAAACCAAATGTTAAAAGGTACGAAGATTAATGGTCATTAATTTGACATCAGGTCTTTTGCTCTAATAAAATTATTGACAAAAAGTACGATACAACAAAACAGGAAAAACAACCAAATAATATTAGGTAGATAGTTTTTTTCTGATACGATTCAAAATCCAAACAACTAAATCATGCTTCCTAACGAGACCTCAACTTTTTGTGATAAACGATCTACAAATATTTGTAACAATGTCACTACACAAAATTCACAATACATTGTTCCAATCTGACATTGACAGCTCCAACTGTCAAAACATTCGCGCCAAGAGAAAGCAGGAAGGTTGACATAAAAAAAATTCGCCACAGATTATAACAGTTCTTATTCGTAACATCTAACGCATATTCCAAATTTAAACATCGTTAGCAGACTCATCACTTTCTTTTCTATTGTAAAATCGTCTTAGTGCCGGACGAGGCGTCACTATGTCGATCATTGTATCGATACTGAATCGAACGTGATTATAATCGATTCTATCGGTTACGAATATTGAATCGGTAACGGTAGTGAGTTTTGTGATTTTTTGACTTGATTGGGTCTATTGTTGAGAATTTTGGTATCAAATAGAGTGCTCATTAAAAGTTCAAGATATGTATGAGAATGAACGAAATATCAGTGGTTAGATGACTTAGATAACAAGATGTGTTAATAAAGTCTAAAATGAATACGGTAGTCGGTTTTTTGAAACTTGACTTTTGACCGTAACAGTCAATGCCTGGGAATTGAAGATATTTATTTTCAAGTTGATTACGAACACTTATTACAGTCATTTCGCAAGGACTTCAGGTAGCAATTGGATATTAGTATATAAATTACAAAATATCAAGACGTTGCCGTTGATAAGTTCACATTAATTTAATTTATTTGATATATTTTATATTTATTAATAAGCGTTATTTTTAAATCATAATAACGGTAAAATTTGTTGGTATGCGAAATCCACTCTTATCACTACGAAATAAGAATCTGATTAAAATCGAATTGTTACCTTTGACATATAGGTGATTAAACTAGAACATTCCAAATGCATTCGAAGGCATAACAAGTAATCGATTAAACCGAAAAAAAAACTTAAATCCATTAAATCGTCTTGATCGATCTTTATTGATCTGATTGGCGCTAATTTATCGATATGTAACTCGTAAAAGTCAACAATAAAATGTCAAATATATTTAAATTGATTCTACTGGAGATTTTTTGTCAATTAGTTTGAATTTGATATGCGAAATACCCATCATTAATTGTATTGATAATGTTCGATATTTATTGTTATTATTCGAATAGAATTGCTCTAGTTTTACGCGATGTTTATTATACAGGCTAAGGAATTTCTGTTTTTAGATCCGTTGAGATTATAATTAAGTCTTGCATTCATAATGACTTTCAGAACATAGTTTTGATAGTTTAGACAACTTTATCAATAAGCTAATTAATAAAGAAATACATTTTGCTCACATTTTTAAAACCTGTTTGATATAAAAAAAATTGGTGGTCGCATTTTCAAACGTAGTGAAATTTTCATACGAAAACAGTGTGTGACGTGCCCTTTACATATTTCCGTGAAATTTGTACCTACAGCAGACTTATTATAGGAAACGATCCCTACAAGTACAAATTACGCACTTCAGTTTCAATAAGGCAACACTTAAGACAATAATGATGGCCAATAAAATTATTGGCAACCCACAGGACGGCTCTCGATACGAATACACCATAATAAAATCGATTTTCGTAGAAAACATTCGGATATTCGAATGTAATTGCAATTGATATCAAATTGTGTGCAATCAAAATTTGGTTTATGTGGCAAAATGTTTGGTTACTCGGTTGGTGGTCCAAAGTTATCACTCTATATTCGAGCTTGCAGTTCATCGGAATCGATTTGATCACGCCCCCAACGTGTAATGGAATCGATTGCTCTCATTCATTGCACGTTTTTTGTACATATTATAATGTATGTACGTAATAATATTTATAGTATATTAATATCCGTGTGGGTATAATTAGCATCTATTAAGGGTCAGGTCAAAGCAACAGTTTAGAAGCACATCACTCAAAGTGTCGGAACAACTTTAATAGACTTTCCATAATTCAACGATGAGTTTATTTAATAATATTACCTTAATGTTATACTGTGTAGTAAATTAAGAAGTGTAGAGGACTGGAATTATTATGTTGGATTTTTATGTAGGGTAAAATATGTAGATCAATTTCCTAACTTTTAGTTACAGACGGGTTCTTTTTTCAGCCAGTTCTTTTCTATTAGGTACAACTGATATATTATGTGTTTTGTTTTAAAAGAAAAAAAAAACAACTTACGACTCAAACAGAGAACAACTAAGGGAACCTAATACATTTCCTCCAAAAAGGTCTTTACCTAAGCCAAACACAAAAAAAAAGGTTTTGCTACAATTTTTCTTTTTTAAAAACCTAATCAGCAAATGACAAAACAGCATTAACACTTAATAAATCTTGTTTTTATGTAAATTCAACACATAAATCACGGTGTTAACATTTTAATACAAAATTTTCGAACTGCTTTTAAGGAAACAACATTCTTTTTAGTTTAGACATCTTTAGTAAGCGAAGTATGGAGAGTAACTTGATGTATGGCGACAACTGTATAATTTCCTATGGTATTTTCTAATTAAGGACTGGTTTAAATAACGACATTAGAAATTAATGGATCACAAAAAATGTCGTGCGTGATCGAATTATGGGAATTATTTCAACTTGTAACCGAGTTTCCGATGTTAGTTTTATCGATATGACCATAATTTATGATATACGTTTTCATTAACATCGCATCGACAGCGTGTGCTTACTTATAATAAATGACATATACGTTATTAAAAATATATTTTCTCAGCCTTTTTCCAACTAGACGATCGATGATAACCTTTAATTAAACACAGAACAGGTGAATATATTTTTTATTTAAATGAACCAAGCCAAGTGTCTTATGATATTCGAAACTTAAAGTTATAATGATTACTCAATGATAGTTTATATTCAACTTAAAATAGATACTTCTACGGATTTCTGAAAGGCTTTTGAGGCAAAAACAGAATCGAAATTCAGAAGTTAGTATAATATACATTAGGCATATCTAATTTATTCATACCACAATGCACTCCATCAGGCTGGAGATTTAAGCGCTCCATAACGTACGGAGAAGTTCCAATTTACGCCCTAATTAAGTATATTTTAACTATATGTCCTCGGCTATAAACAATTTCCTCTATTCACAAGAGTAAACTGAGATTTACAACTTCCTCGCACCATAAAACACAAAACAATCCACGAACGCCAAAAAGAAAATAAAAAAGAAAGTATTAAAATTTTGGAAATAAAATTCAATTAGGTACCATCTAGAAATATTGCAAACGAGAAACAATTCTAAAAGTAATAAAAATAAGAAACAAAATAAATTGGCGAATGTAAATTATTAACCTAGATCATGCAAATAGATGACACAGCCGTGCATGACCTTTTGAACGGCACACAGACACACGCAAAAAATACTATTAAAATTCTTAACGCACACACAGCGTTCGTTACAAAACTGTGCTTTATGAGAATAGGATTTGTTGTACCGCGAGCTACGCTAGACTTTATAAATGTAACGTAGTGTGACTCGGAGTAGTAGAAGGAACGGTGAAATTTTTAGTAAGATCCAGACCCTCTCTCTCGCATTACACATAGCGGGAGAAGTCGTAGAATATAATATTTTTTCATTATTTTGCAAGAAAAAGAAAATGTTGTTATTCCCAGTATGTAAGTACAGTTCCACTAAAATCAGAAGGCAATACATATTTTGTATAACTAGTCAACACGAGTACAAATACTAGCAAAATCTATATTTTGGAACAAGCAACTAGGTTTCCTAACGGACAAATCAAATTCAACTTCAAAAGTGTCTGTTAATGAAAACTTTTTGATTTCCGCCTCAAACTGTATTAGAAGAACTTGAAAAAAGAACGTCAATGACAGTTTTATTTTTATAATTCGTAGTGAAGTCAGGAAACTAATTGTTTTTCTTTTTTTTGTTTAAGCATAAGATTTTAATCGCCTGTCTCTCAATGGACGACTGACGCAGACTTTTACGGTCGTAATATTTAAATATACAATTTAACCTATGAACTGGACGAAACGACATGCGATGTTTTCCGCTTTGCATTGCATTATAGCCTATTTCTATATTATCATAATAATTATATTGCAAAGTCAAAGGTTTTAAAACTTCGGTCCGAATGTACTAGACGAGCAGTAAAATAAAATAATTTCTTATCGAAATTTACATTATATGTATATATTATTGTCTATTAATTGAATTAGCCGATGGAACACTTATTATATGTAATCATATTTAAAACTGGATTGAAAATAATTAATCGAGTCTTATGATGGCAAAGTGAATACGCAGGGGAGGGTTAGTTTTTTTATAATAAAACACTGCCCCGCACTAGAATTTTTCCTGTGACTTGGGTGCGGTAACAAAAAATTTACTCCACATACTCATGACATCCAGACCTGGACTTGACGTGAGTGAATGGCAAGCAAATTGTATCTACTCCTCAATAAAGAATGGGATTCAAACCCTCAACGCTATCATGAGGCAACAAAATTGAATATTTATTCTTTTCGTACATATTTTTACATGTGATATAAACGTATCGAATTTTCTTTCCAAATCAAATAACAGTAAAAACTTCGATCGAACGACTTCTTTTCCTATTGATTTATACCGCTACAGGTGCGCACGCGCTGGTGCCCGCAGCGCATGCATCGTAGGCGTCCATCCGCTTTGATGTCACATTTTTCAAGGTTTCTAAGTTCTTTTCTAGTTTATTTAAGTTTTTGTGAGAATGAAAATTGTAAAATGAAAGTTGTGTTCGATTTTTAAATTAATCAATCCATGTATATCTATTATTTAAGTGTAAACTGATTGTAGGTATTTTTTTTATCTTGAAGTGTCTTCTATCCTTCAGAGTAATAAAGTCGTACCTAAATATAGATCTGTCTTACCACACATAGAATATAATAAATATGAGACGAAGAAAATTGTGACATAAAAAACAGTACTTTTTCTATCCCTTAATTTATTAATGTAAATGTAAAAGATTTAAAAATAAACAAAAGAACAACCGTAAACAATCATTTTGTTACATATTAATTACAAAGATCCATATCATAATTAGAGTCGGCGTTGCGTGAAAGCTGCGCTCGCGCATCGCATCAGTGCGTACGACACAATGTAGTAGTGCTAGCTACTGTCGTAACGACATGTTTATAGTCAATTAAATTATACTATTAACGAATGATATATATAAAAAATGTTATTAAGGCTATTTATAAAAAAAAAAAATACTTGTAACATTATCTTAGAAATACCATCATGATTTTTTTCAGAGACCTACGCTTATGTCAATCCCATCCCATTAACATAAGCAGACTCTTTCATTATGCTTTTTAGTACCTTCTTCATAATTTCAGCACAGGATCGCTTGTCTTCCACACTACTTTTTGATCCGTTTCAACTATTTTCTGCTATTTTGGCGATAACCAAAACTGGATGAAAATAATTTACAAGATGAAAAAATAAAATCAAGATAAAATATAAAAAAAAGATCAAGAAACCACTTTTTTATTTAACAATAATTACAATCTTAAGACGCTTCGCCAAATACCGGAATCGTTTTTTTGACAAGATAAAAAGTTTAATTTATAGCAAATTAAAAACTGTTTAACATCCACCTGTCCACATTTAACCTTTAAAATAAAAAAACTGATTGACAATCGTGACGAAAGTGATTGATAAATCTTCTTCATATAACAATTAAAATTATATTTCAATATATATGTATAGGTAATATACAATATACGTAGCATGCCAAATGCAAACTGAACTTGCGTAAGAAGAATTCCGTATCAATTGTATTAAAACGTTTTTATTGAACCTATCTGTTCCCATAAATACTTATTATTTTCTATTCTTTTTTAATTTGATACTTAAAACTGTTGCTATAGCAACAGCTATACACCGCCATCTTTTATCAAAATAAATCAATTTGCATCGACAAGCACAGAGTGAATCCTAATTTCCAAATTAATATTATAAATACGAAAGTAACTCTGTCTATATTTTCTTCACGCCTAAACACTACAAAACTGATTTCTGTAAAATTTGGTACAGACATAGTTTGGAACTCGAGAAAGGACATAAAATAGTTTTTATACCAAAAATCTGCAGCTAGTAAGCCAATAAACAAATTTTGAATTATCATTCCTAATGACATACAACCTCGTGTCATGTCGACAGACACAAATACAAGGCCCAAGAGTCTTGTTGTTAATTTCACCACAAAAGTACGGAACCCCAAAGAGACGGTGAAACAAGAAAATTATGAATAACAAGTTCGTGTTAAAACAATTATATTATTTGTGACTCACAATTTCACGGTTCAATTCAAAAGTGATAATGATTGATTTGAATCAATCACTTTTGTCAATCCTGTTTATAATTAATGATTGCAATTAAACTTGTATTTTACCTTCATATTTCTCAGTTGATATTTCCAGGGTTAATTAATGTTTTTTATTATTTATTTATTAACGTCGTGATAATTTGAAGGTTATGGTTGGTCACTCTATGTTTTTTTTTCTATTAAAGTTGATCTCAAGTGTCAATGCCAAGCGTAAGAGTTTTCAATTTGGTACCAGTGCAACGGGTATGGCTAAATGGAGTGTCATATTTTAACCTTAAAAACAATCCCTTTTTCGCACCTGAAGTCCTGGCTATAGGTTTCAATGTTTAATTTAGTTTTATTGGATTTTCATCTCTGTTATACCTTATACAAAGTCTAGATCATATTTTAGATACAAATTCTGCGATAAAAATTCACGACTTTTTAAATCAGAATCCGAGAAGGTAATTTTTTTTTGGTACTGGACTCAAAAACATGTTTATAGAACTCCAAATCGATAAAATATGTTCTAACAAGCTGAACTTAACATCGATTCAAATAAATTATCATTTAAAAACATCATACTAGATCACAGTCTTGAAATTGTATAAAGTAACATTATAACCGTATCGAAATAATGAAATATTTAGGTAACCCTATCGAGGTACATTCATAACCAAACAATAAACATCGAAAATCGTATTCAACAAATCACAACACGTAAGCTCAAGTTCAAACGGGTGGTCCCATTAAAATGAGCCGACTGCCACACTTGTCCATGCCTCGTTTACATATTCCACTTGACTCGCGCATAAATTGTCATTACGGTAATCATTCGATACATTCTATCGATAACTATGCTCGCCTAAATCGTTTAGTCGATTTCAATCCTCGGCTGGACGCCTTCAAACGACTGACCAAGAAATCTATTTGTAATGTACCCTTTTTTCACAGTTCAAAGTGTATATGACTTTGGGTACCTATTTTATCTTTTAGTTTATTGAGCTTTATCGGTTTATAGTCGTAAATAAAGTTAGAATGATATGGAGTGCGTTCTAGTGCAATGCTCGCTCAAATGAACACGCATAGTCGATTATTTTGATATCTTCGATGACAATTTATTTTTTAACGCCACCATTTGACGCATCTATTTAATCTAATATTGAAATGAGGACGGTAAAATGTTGTTAATGTTTTTTAATTTTTTCTTAATGGTTTGGATTACCTTTTTTTATTAGAAATTACGATAGAAAGTATTTTTGATTTTAAATAACGGTGATGAAATAATGTCGATATTTCCTGTAACTCGATTTTAAATCGATAGTTTTAACCACGAATTTTGTGATTGTAAAACGATAATTACTGTCATTAGAAACGAATTGGCTAGTTACAAATACATATGAACATAATATATCAGTCGTACTTGATCTAAATAACTTACCAAAAGTAGAATATATATCAGGTTAAAATTCAATTTAATTCACTAACAATTTCCATACTCGTTTGATCCGATCAAATATTGGAATCAATTTACGATTGCCAACTCGATTTTCAAATCGATTCCAGAACAGGTACTAGTTTCAAACAGTGCTCGTTTATGGAAACATTACCATGGACATCATCGTTAGTAAGCACAACAAATATCCTTACTCGCTCGCAAAATAGTATCAGTTCGAGTGAGAACCGATATGCAAAGCTATTCGATTATAATCGCTAACGTTTCGCACATACTCGGCAAGTAAAACTTGGTATGTAAACAAATTGAATGCTGTGTTTAAACGAAAATAGTCAAGTGATAGGAAATATACATATATTTTTTATTTTATTCTATTGTCAATTGGCAATTGGATTTTAAATATTGTTTTATTTTATTCAATAGGAGTCAAAGAGAGTAATTTAAATTACCACCAACAAAAAGGTAAAAAGAAGTTTTAAGCATTAATACTTTGACTTATCCTTAAACATAATAATATGGTCTATTTTATTCATTCATTTGTTTATTGTTACAATTATATTTCAAACACATAAACGCATAAAGCACTGAAAACGTAGGTATATCTAATTTTTTATTGCACAGTAATTAAAATACGATCAGTATTTAAATTGTTATCCTTGAATGTAAATACTTGGATACTTCTCGGTAACAGCAAGGCATTCAACAGTTACACTACACCATATATTTGCAGAAGCTTTAGATCTAAGATTTGTCCGCCCTATAAAAAACTGTAAGACTTTAACGACTTGAACAGTAAAGTCAATACATTCCTCCACTTC
Source organism: Spodoptera exigua (assembly GCA_902829305.4). Taxonomy (NCBI): domain Eukaryota; kingdom Metazoa; phylum Arthropoda; class Insecta; order Lepidoptera; family Noctuidae; genus Spodoptera; species Spodoptera exigua. The sequence goes on along the minus strand of LR824619.2, from coordinate 13,429,521 downwards.
TTTATTAAGAATCAGCATAGAAACTTGTACGATGCTTACTAATACATTCTTGTAGATTATCAAACGTACAGGTTTCAAATAAATGACATTACAATGTTACAAGTAAAGTAATCGCTGAGTTGAAAACTAAACCAGTTTAAAACAACACAAAACTTACGGCGATCAAGAAAAACAAGAGACGGTGTCATGTATATAAATGATCGTGAAATACCGATGTTTGTTTACAAAAAAGTATATATAAAACCTTATTCTACATTCGTGCTGTTGAACATTTACATTTTATATCTGTTTCGATCGACTTAATACTCGGCGTACGTATCAAACAAAACGCATTGATGATTCAACTGGCAAATCCGTATAAACGCCACCATTTAAATGTATATTTCGAACGATACTAAAACAACTTAACGTGTGATAGTTTTAAACAAAAATTTACTTAGTTTACTGGATTATAAAGTTAGTATTTGATTGGTAGATGATGAAGGTGTGATAATTAAGGAACACGATGACGGCAGAACGCGCGCTTCAAATAAATAAATCGACATTTATTATGCTCAATGCGATTGTGTTATGTAAGTAGTTGGAACTGGATTAATAGGTCAATACACTTGGTTTGGTTAGTAATATAAGGTACAGACGCATCGAGTATTGCCTAAACAGCTAAACACCTATGAAGAGGGAATTATTTTTCAATTTACGTCAATCATTCTTGTTTGAAACAAATTTTATAATTGTGTGTATTTTGTTTGATGTTATGTTATGTAATAATCTCTTGGTCAGTAAGTGTTGAGTGCTATAAAAGTAGCACTTGACTCTTAACTATTATTGCTTTGTATTTGTATTGTTATATAATTATTGGACATAATATTATTGTATATAAGAGTTAGGAAGAGTGACAAAATAAAACAAATCTTTTTCATAGAAGTTTGATGTTATGTCAATATTTATTTAAGGGTGAAATGATATAGACTTTTTTTTTTTAAAACGTTGTCCCACTTTAGTATTTTCTCCTGTGTTGTGGGTGCGTTTACAAACATACAATGTCACAAACACATGACACCCAGACCCGAAACAACAATTTGTGGATCACACAAAGTGTTGTTCCGTGCGGGAATCGAACCCGCGACACATTGCACGGCAGCCAGTTGCCCAGCCACCGCACCAACCGTGCAGTCAAAACTTCCGATTTGCTCTTTCTTCGTATCAGGTAGGTCGGTAAACAAAAAGTCGGATCATAGCTAACAGCAGCATGCATATACACCGCATCACCGAAGGATTTTAAAGTGCGTTGCTGGCCTTTTATGGTTTGTTAGAGATTTGAGGATTGAAGGGGAGAGAAGAGGGAAAATAAGGTCATTGGTAACCTCACTTACCCATCGAATCACGACAAAAGCTTTATTTCAGCCAGTTTTTTGTTAAGCTGTAATATCACTCTTGTCATGGCGTATTGTAATATAAGCTTGAACAGCTGTGCAAAGGTCATTTAACCCTGTTCTAAATTGCACTCACCTTTTTATTACTAGTAATGCTTTGTCCTCCAAAGCATAGTATAAAAAATCACTAAAAGACTTCTCAGAGAATTATGACTTAGTATCATTTCTAGTAAAAGAATTATAAAAAATGTACTTTGCCTTAAAAAAAGTTGCATTGACAAATGAATGTATTTCCATAGATAGGCCACACATCATAAATACAGGTCTCGCACCGGCCACAATAGCCGATAGCCGATACACATCGATGTGGAGTAGATTGATCCTCGTTGGCTCGCATCGGGAAAGCTGCGCGGACGCCGCTTACAAATTGCCGCGTGTGCGCACGCGCGTCTCTAGGGCTGATACGGTAGAATAGACAAATTTATAGCAATTTAAAAATATATTAATACTTAATACTAATATTATTTCAAATGCGACAGTTTTTATGGATGTTTATTAGGTATTCAAGCATGTCTGAGGTAGAATTTAGTCTTAAATTAACAATTTTCATCCCAGTAATACTGATAAAGCTCTTGGCAGGAGATAGTCAGACGTAATTAGAACAAAGTCGAAGCAAAAAAATAATTTGAAATAAATCTATCAAAACTTTTAAATTGTGAAGCCGTAAGTATTAATTTTTTAACTCATACAGTTTTGTTTTATCCAAAATTTCAGCACAAAGTTTAAATTCAAAACTTATTGTTAAGATTCCACTAAATAAAACATACATAAATTGCAAATAAAATAAAAGCTTCAAATAAATATTACAAAACAAACAATATTACTAATTAATAAGGTTTAAAATACAAAACTCACTACACAGAAACATTTATAGTAACAAGTACACATGATAATAATTAAACTATGTGCCTTACGGAAACCTTAACCGTTTAGAAGAACACAACATATAAATTGTACTGATAACCTTACATTCTTATGTATGGAAACGAATGTAATATGGCGAGTTGCAATATATTATAGTAAATATATTAGGTATGCAAGAAATATTTATAGCATTCTAGCTAGATGATTATCTAAAGCAAGGTTATGAGCGATGATTCTGTTTTATGTCATCAAGATCATTATTTTGTAGGCTTTTTGTTTTTAGTTTATTGGTATGGTTGTGGTTTTGAATGTGGCGAAGGTTTTTCAGTCAAAGTTTCGCAGACAAACTAAGAAAAGGATAAAGAAAATATTTTTGAATTAGGAATGGTGAACGATAATTATGTTCAAATAAGGATCAATTCGTTTTTGGAATTTTAATATTGTGTTTAGGAATATTAGTACCGAGGTGTAGATTGGCTGTTATCAGAATTTATGAATATTGAAAGCACAGCATGTTTTGTGGTATACAAAATTACACAACTTATACAAAAAAAAAAATTGTAAATATCATCCTAAATGTTATTATTATAATCACTTAAGTAGGTTGGTACTATCTCAAGCCAAACATCAAATCTAAGTTCTAATAAAAAAATCTGCAGATCAATAAAAAACTCATCTCAAATCGAGACCACACAAAATAATCTTGTACCACGACTTAGTTTTCCGCGTAAGTCGTAAAAGAAAACGGTCTTTATTCTCCATTACATACGCCACATAATTAAGGCAATCAACATAATTAAGGCCCACTAGCTTCATTTTATTTAAATTTGGCTCTCAATTTGAGTTATAAACTTTCACTGTTTTATGGTGCTATCCACAAAACATCGATAAGTTACTCTAAACAGGTAACAGTTGCTAACTGCAATGTTTACCACTACTTATCTAATAAATTACAAAAAAAAAACATTCTAAATTTAATTTGGTTTTGGAAGTAGCAAGGAGGTTAGATGACGAACAGTGCTAATAAGCCTTTTTACATCCATTGATAGCCTTATAAAGGATCTAAATAAAAAAAATCTTTTAACAAATTTGTATATGGTAAAAATCAATGACGGCTACTTATAATAAATTCTCTGACCCATCGAGAAGTGTTTGAAGACGCGTAGAATTAATTTAATACGTTTGACCCCTCACTGGCCTCAGGGAGACTGATAGTAATGGCTTGTCATCATCCTTAGATAGACATAGCCGTCCATCGCCTGGACTTTGAATGGTTTTGGCAGATACCACGACTGATGTTGGCGTATTATCTTTAGACGAGACTCTTCAGTGCCTAACCGAACTGAGACTAAGCAATAATATCCAAGTATTATTATTTGTCTGAATAAAAAACCTCTTTAGTCAAGATCATGTTGTAGTGAAAATTACTAATTGGGTTTTGGTACAATATGTACACAATATATAATTCCAATACAACAGATAAAAATAACTTATGTGCTTCATTAGTATTTAACAAACGCTTGGTAAGGTACCGCGGTCTCGTTGTCCTCCGTCCAGGCCAGTTTTTAGTTAGGAATCTAACTCTCCCTCTCGCCTTACCCTTTTTTTTTGGGAGGGGAATATCATCAAATGACTTCTCCCGCCCAGGGTCGGGTGGGAGGGAGTGTCAGACTCTTACTGACTCAAAATCCCCCGTTCCTTCTCCTACTTTGTGTCAAAGTCATGGTGCCTCATTGCGCTTACCCCGCAACCCCGGCTGATCTCGCCTTACCCTGGGCAAGTGAAGACATTTTGATGATTTTACCGCTCACAAAAAAGGTTTCAAATTGACGAATCAAAAAGGTCACCATAATAAGGTGGTGTCTTCCCTGTAAAGAGTTAAGAAATCCTAAGTTCTGAATCCATGTTGGATATCCAGCGTATTAAACTGATACTAATTATTGATCACAATATTCAGAAAAATTAAGCAACTGTGTCATACAATTCCACAACCAATTTTAATAGCTATCTAAGGTAAAAAATCGGGCAATTTACTTACTTACTATAAAAATAGACATATCCGTTATGATAGTCAGAACCTTGGTTTGCGGTTGGACAAAATCGAAAAGGCTTTTTGAACTAATTAAATCAATTCATCAGAACACAATTGAAATTAATTCAATAGAGTCGACCTTTACGAGGTTTAAACATATAAATGAGTTTTAATAAGAGATTATTATCAAGGTGCTTTACTTTTATATAATGCTTTGTTTGAATAAGAATTTCTAGACTAATGATACTAATTGAAAAGTAATTAGGTTAGTAAATAAATCATTCGTAAAAAATATTATTAATAATATTTATACGTAGGTCAAGTAATGTCATTGAGAATTTTGAATGCAAATCTCGGGCAAAGACTGCACAGTAACTGGTAGCAGTTGGCTCTATCTTTTATAAAGAACGCCATTTATAAGTTCCTTCTAAAAAAAAATTATAACAGAATATTGAAGAGTCGCCAACCCTAATCCTTACATTGAAGGATATATCGTCGTCCACCGGCTTTCAACTCCGCCGACGTCACACATTCAGCTATACGAAGGCAGCATTGTATTTTAATTTCTACCGTGTTAGGAATTTTCAAATAAGCACTTCTTTTACAAGATTTACGCAATTCTGAACTTTATACCTTTCTAACAAAGGTGACAAGGTTTCAAGGTAACATGTACGAAGAATTATAGCTAGGGATGGTCGTGAATTACCATTGCGACATTTAGTATAAATTTAGACGAATCGTATGTTTAAATCGAGTGATTTAGAGTTGTATAGTGTATTAATATCGAATGGTTTATCGATAACGAAGATGATAGACAGAAACAATGCAAGCCATGGTATCATCGATCTACAGTTGATTTAAGTATAGTTGGCTTCTCTGGACGTCAGTTCTCTTGGAAAGAAAGTTATTGATTGATTCTTCTAGAAAAGAATGAGCAAGAATCATGGTGAGACTGAAAGCCTACCTATAACTAAAACTTCTATAGTCATTTAAACCATCATAGACAAAGTTTTCATGATAATTTCTTGAATTCCTTCTCAATATTTCTATAAAAGTGGGAGGGTCATGCTTCTGCACGGGCTGACTCAATTGGGGTGATACCAATGTATCAACGAAAACTTCTGATTACCCAACCCCCTAAACCTAAAGCCCTATAGTTAGTCTCCAGAGACGTATAACGCCTCTAGAGTTCGAAAAAAATGGCGGTAGACTATGGGTCGCACTGATAGCTTACATCTGCTGCCGAATCCCATAAAAAGCTTCTCCAGCAAAAATACAGTACCTTTTCCCAACAGAACGTAGGTACACAAGTTACCCGTCAGGAATCCGTGTAAACGTTTTCTAAATAAAAACACCACTTTTTCCAAAGAAAAACCCAAGAAAAGGTCTCCTGCAGACTTGCGACTTTTTTTGTTCGACAACTGTTTGTCTAACGCTGCATCGATTGATCAGTGAAAATTGCTTGGCTTTGGTAGTTTTGAACTTTTTTCTTGTGTCCTGCTGTGTGACAAAAAGTCGTCGGTTTGTAGACCCTTGGAAGTCGGCGTGTGTATCTATTCGCATTGTCTTGTCTAGTCTTGAAGGGAAACCTTTGCTTTTGTTTTTTTTTCTTAGTCGACGAGATTTTGTTTTACCAACCAAGGTATACCCTTATACCTTATACTTATACCTTAAACTATGATGAAATAAAAAAAATCAATGAAATATTTTTTTGTGGAACTTCTACATTTTTAGTAATATTAAAAATGTATAGGTTGGTATTTCGTATCTGACTTCTCTGAGAAAAATGCAGAAACAAACTTAAAAATCAGTCGCTTTTGAATTCCAGACGAATTCAAAGATTATATGGGAGAAATATCCTTGTAAATATCATGAAAAACTAACTATAAAAAAGTAAACTTATTCCCGTAGGCTTTGGCCTTTCCCGTACTTATGACTTGGTTTTAATAGATTTAACATATTATTATATTATTATTCAACAGCTTTTATAAAAGAAATTATTTAATAATAGAAACTAGAAGATAATTTTTTTTAAATAATTTACAGTTTTTCTCTTTCTGAATAAATCATCCCGTTTATAACCAAAATATACATAATTATATCATTCTATAGAATAATAATTATCTCTATTCCAATCTATATTTTTGCAGCCATTTTTCTATTAAAAAAATCCAAAAAGTTTCCATTCCCTTTTTGCATGTACAAATTCCTGTTTAAAGTACATCTATAAACAAAATCAGCTGTAGGTCGGTACTTCGCAACACTTGTACAGTCACGGTAAAAAGTGCACACGAGCCGGTACAGTCGAGCAAAAAGCTGTAACTATCTGATTTCGCATTTCACGAACGTCACCCGTGTATCGCAACTGTGCTGGGCATTGTCTGGAGTTGTTAAAATGATAAAAAGTATTTTTTCCTCTATTTTGAATATAATTTGGTAGAATTTACGTAAATTGTTTGTGTCAATTTCTGATAAAGTTTTATTAGAAATTGAATTTAATTTTTTCATGATTTGAATTTAATTGTTGAATATTTTTTAATCATAAATATTTTTATAGTTCCCTCACGTCATCCTTAAATGTTTGTAAGTTTTCTTAATAATTTTAAGATATTTTTATTACACATTTATTGTGTGTTAGGTAGTAGGGTAGGGCGCATACGAGTACAATACAGGAGAAAATCCACGTTTAAAAAAAAGAAAATGTAAAAGTTGTAATATTGTCATGAAACATCCAAACTAATATTATAAATGCGAAAGTTACTTTGTCCGTCTGCCTGTCTGTATTTTCTTCACGCCTAAACTACTGAATCTATTTGTCTGAAATTTGGTACAGACATAGTTTGGAACTCGAGAAAGGACACAGGATAGTTTTTAAACCAAATATCTGCAGGAAATCTCTATTCTAACTTATTTTATAATAAAGCTAGGTAGAAAATGTAAAAGGATTGCATTGTATTTACGGTATCACCAGCTCTATACAAATCGATACATCGATCAATAATCAAATCACTCGGTACTCGAATCGCCGGCAACTTAACATTAAATTTGTCAAGACCAACGACTATATAATTGGGACGATCTAATATAAACCTTAATGTTTAAATGTCAGAGTTCGATCTAGTACATCAGGGGTATGCTATTAAGTTTTTTTGGTTAAATAAAGTTAAATTTGCAAGGTGATTAATGGGAGGTTATTAATTTGGTTCTAAGCGAAGGTTTTGGCCTTAAATTCGTCATTAGGCCTATAGTATAGTATTTTGAAATATTTTATAAGTAACGTTGACATTCAAAGTTAATTTGCTTGAATATTCTTGGTTCCCGTGTGAGTATTAATATTGACAGCAATTTGTATAATATTACTCAATAAGAATAAGTACTGCAATCATAATAATATTTCGATTGCCAACCTTTTTTTATTGAAGACCTATTTACATTGGCGATTTGTATGTCATATCTGACTAGTATAGATTTATTATCCTCATTCTGTGGTTGCGGCTGTAAGCGCAATAATGCCCCGGCCTGGAGCAGGAGAAGGAACGGAGTGGGGTTTAGTCTATAAGAGTCCAAAACTTTTCTCCTCTGTTTTCATTGTTAGTAGATTTACATGACAAGAATTCGTCGTAGAGAGAAGAAGCAGATAAATATACAAATCAAAGGATTCATTGCAGAGACGTGTGGAAGGATACACATTTACAAATTATTAATTAATCTTTCAAACATTTGTAGGTATTTCAATGATGCATCCAGAACGGAGGTTTGTTAGTCTCATCTAAATAATACTGTCCGAATCTGAATGACATAAAGACAGATTTTAGTCCAAAATGACACATATGTACCTATGATTATTTTTCTAAAATTGTAAGGGAAGCCGCTGGCAGAAGATAATAAATAGATAAATTAGTATTCAAGTTCGTGCAAAAGTTTTCAGTCTAAGCTATTTAAGATCAACAAAAGTACTACAAATATTATTAAACGGGTACCGTAGGTATCAACGCGAAAAGTAATTATTAAAACACCGTGGAGGGCTCGATGTTTCTTGAAGGTATATAAATAAGCACTTTTCGCGTTAATACCAGTTTAATAATATGTTGTTAACATGAAACGTGAAAATTTAAAAGTTTGTAAAAGTCCTCAAATCTCTTGTCGAATAGAATTACAACAACAAAAACCCAAAATTACGTACCATACCACACCATAAACAAGACACCAAAAAACCCATTCCTTAACCACACAATCTTCAGCCGATTAGCACTCAGTAACAAACTTATCTACTCATAATATAAAGAGACCTTTACAACCGGCTTTCCAGTCATTAGCTGGGTAAACAAACGGACAGTAATGTTAACTATTTGTTAAATATACAGCACTTTAATACCGTTACTGTGTGACTGGTGGTAACTAGTTGTAACCGATTTTCAATCGGGGCGGGTTAGTCTTGATTGGTCGAGCAAATATTATCCGGTTTTTAAAATCGGATTGGTAGCACAGGTTGGATAGTTTTTTTTTATGTAATAAGTCGGCAAACGAGCGGACGGATTACCTGATGGTAAGCAAATAACGCCGCCCGTAGATACCCGAAACAACAGAGCAGTTACGAGTGATAGGGATTTGGAGATTTAGGGATTGGGGGATTGGGTTGCCGGTAACCTCACTATGTTTGTTTCACTCCGGTTTTCTGTGAGGCCCCGTGGTATCACTCCGGTCGAGCCGAGTATAATCTTCCAAATACCTATAATTTAAAAACGTAGCTGCTTAAAATATACAATTAACAAAAAAATCAATAACTACACAAAACTATAAACACTCATACTTATAAAACTTAAATTTGTTTAGCATTTAAAACACGATCATTAAGCAAATAGTGTTGGTCCAAGGTTTCAACGTAATTATTAATTGCTCATAATTACTGAATACTAATATTATCAATAATAATTATTAATTGCAAAGTGTTAATTACATATCCGAAACTCAGTTGAATGGTGATAGCGATTCCTAATTATTTGTATTGCAAAACATTCTGAAGGTGATTTTTTGGCTATTGATTTGAATAATTTAAGTTATATTTTTGTACCTACACTGAAATCAGATGAATGTTTTTATATAACATTTTTAAACAGCATAAATTAGAATATAGGATAGAATATTTTCATTGGTACCTATAACATACCCCATGCTTTTACACCTGGTAACCCCATGCTTGGAAGTCATCATGTACATACCGGCGTGAAACAACCCACAGCGTTGTGTTTCGTCGTGTGAGTGAGGTTACCGGAGGCCCAATCTCTCCCACTCCCCTATCCCTTCCCGATCCTTATATCCCCAACCCCTATCCCCAAGAGGCCGGCAACGCACTCGTAACTCCTTTGGTGTTGCGGGTGTCCATGGGCGGCGCCGATTGCTTACCATCAGGTAATCCGTCTGCTCGTTTGCCGAATTAAACCATAAAAAAAACTGGCCGCTAGGGTATGTTTTTTTTATTTGGCTATATAAAAATGGCTGCTGCTGTCCATTCCTATTCGAGGAAAAATCGAAATGATATTATAAAATATTAATGATGATTTTCATATTTACATTTTTCATAATATTATGTCACATCGAATGCTCAACCAGGAATTGAACTTGCGACCTTTTCAACTGCAAATATTTGTCTGCGTACACCAACCAGCTGATGATGAATGTTCGCAAGAGTTTTGTCAATGATGTCAAATGTCAAATCAATCATAAATTCGTCACAGTTTCGTCATTTCGTTTAATTTCGTCATTTTGACGAACAGATTGTATGATAGATGGTTTTGGAGAAATTGAAACCATTTCTGTTTTGCTGAGGTACTCTAAATTTGTTATACTTACAGTTTTTTTTTTCAGTTATATCCCTTTATTTATAATAATCGGTGAAATTTCCTTATTAACACTAAATAAATAAATAGTTATTTATTACTAAAATTTAAAAGTATTCTAAAAATAATATATTTCTTTGAATTTACTTCTAACTGCAAAATAAAATAAAACGAAATCCGGACAACACAAAATCGTGACACTAAAATTAAATTAGTATCATATCTGTCAAGTGCATAACAAAATTGATATTTAATTACTAAGCATAATTATGTAAATACGACAAATTATTTTTTAAATTGAACCAAATCAAAATTGTAAAATGTATTTTCTCTAAATTATTCGATAGATTAAAAGTAGTAATATCGTAAATATTGGTACCGACTCTCAAATCACCACAAAATATCAAGTTCATAATAACTGTTATATTATAACCCTATTAGATCCAATAACTGTATACCACACTAGTAATAATTAAACTAACTATCACTAATCAACAAAAATACAAACACACCCAACTATCATACTTAATCAAAATTAAAATCATAAAATTAAAACTACAAAACTAAAAAACCTCATAACTAAAATTAAAAAATAAACTGCATTCAATAGGAAAAAATATCGGGTGTGCCGTATGCTCGTTTAGTATCAATTAAAAAAAATAATGCTGATCCAACATCCGTTTGAAAATGCTCCAAAAAATATCTTTTATGTTGCCGATTGTACATCATATAACACTAACAACTTAATCAAAATATAATCATGATACGATTAAAGTAATTATTTCGCGTACTCAATCATGATTTATAACATTAATTAATATTTTTTAAATTAATCAATGTAAGTAAAAATCGTATTATGTAGTTAATTTTTAAGTATGATTACGGCGAAAGTTTTGCGGTCGATCAAAAGGTATAAACCAGATTGATTAAATTCGGTATAGAATGATATCATAGTGATTGATAAATAGATTACTACCGGATTTTGTGAGCGATTTTCTGTAGATAATTCTATTATTAGGATGAACAAAAAATGATGTAAGCTGTTTTTTTTTTCATTCTGTTATTTTGTAAGACTTTTTTCTTTGATGCCAGTATTTTTGTACAGTTTTTCCTCATCGTGCATATAGATCTCTAAGGATGTACTACTACAGCCTCTTTTCATACACAATTAAAAAGAAACCTCAGTTAAACCTAAATTTGAATTTTCAATACATAATTATATTACAAAAACCATTAAATATTTTAAGACAAATTTCAATGAAATGTAAATGGAGACTCATTTTCAAATTCAGATCAGTTGTTAATTGATACAGAAATATTTTCATAAGATGTCATCTCAAAGCAAGTTGTGTGTAGGTAATTATGTAAAAAATATTGTTTTTAAAATTTCAGTATAAAAAAATAAACTGTCTTTGACTACCTAGTTGCCAACTTCCGTATGATAAGGTAAATCATATCTTTACATTTTTCCTCATCCGTAATAAATTAAAATTCTGACTTTGCAGTTTAATTTGTTTTCAAACCTGATTGATGATAACAGCTTGCTCTAATTTGTTATATGATTATATAAAACATTATCCTATTAATGTTACGAATATTTTATTCTAAAATTGAAAACAAAATCTAACATTTAACGATTAGCAAAGAATACGAAATTAGCATGCTAATGCATTACAAAATGATCTATACAATCTCTAGAAATAGAAACAAAAACAGGTTGGTGAAAAACGATACCGATATTTTGGCAAAATTATTAAACAATGGCCACCATAAACAATAATATACGTCAAAATATATTGTACCCGAATATGTTATCAAAAATTTCATACCGTTACGTCTTCGAAAATAATATAACTAACCGAATCGCCGGTCGGCCGGGCTCCCACGACCTCAGAGCTACATTTCGCTGTGCTCTATCCAATCTTACTTCCTAGTACGAACTATTAAGAACCCTAATTTCAATAAAATAGAGCTCAAAACTATCCCAGCACTAAGAGCATCCATTCAAAAGCGATGTCTCGAGCACACATGCACAGCCAACACCTTTGCCTCGTACGTGTGCGTGTAGAATCATATTGAATGAAAATCGAGTGCGTTTGAATTTGAATTCTGTGTTTGAATTGATACGGTTGGGATTATAAGAAGTTTGTTGTGTTGGTGTGAGTGTATTGACCAATATTAATAATGTACTGGCTGGTTGGGAGGTCGCGGTCGAGTCGACAGGTGATGTGTTGCGATACTCGCGCGTCTGTGTGCGTGTGTGAGTGGAATGTCAGAGTTTAGCTTAGATTGTTGCTACACTGGAGAATTTTATTGTTTTTATTGCCTTGCATTTAATTAGTGTTCGATAAAATGTTTTATTATTAAACATTTTACTATAAAAATGATTTAATTGTATATTTATTGGCGGTTAAAATTTATATAGATCACTAAATGACCACTGGAATATCCTAAAATAAAAATCTTATTAATAAAACGGATGACAATAGCAAAAACGTTTGCAATATTCTTTTTTAAAATTGCAATTACAATATTCCACCCAAGTGTATCTGCGGCCTAACATGTGACAGTGCGCACGAGTGGATCGCTGCAGGTGAACGTATCGTCGTGTGCGTGAGGTCACCGTGTCGCTACACGATAAACTTGCGCATGTGAGCAGCATAAGGGAAGACGATCTCTTCTAAAGCTAGATTCTGAATGATAGCAAATTTCAAATTTTAATTGTGACAGCATCAAATGACAATCCCGTTTATCGCTGATGTTATATTTTTTCCTTATTTTTTTATTTTTACAAATTAGATAATTTTAAGAAGAAATTTAAGTATCTCCGATGTCCCAAAAGAGCTGCGACTCCTGTAATTTACGATCTAGAGTAGACACAACCATGAAAAACGGAAATTACTGTAGAAAATCGTCTCAGTTACATGAATGACTATCTTGAGTCCCACAACGAAATAAATCCGAAAAAAAGACATTATTACAGGACAAAAAAAAATTACCATATTAGTTAAAAGTAAAAAATGAATAAATAAATTCAATCTGTTATGTAAATCAAAAATAATTATGTATTAGAATAACATAAAACATTATATTTTTTATTGTCTATTTAATATGTTAGTCATAGTTCTTGTAACAACTTTATTACAGTTTACACGATCTAGCCTTTTATATATCCTGTAAATATATAATTGAAGCCATAAACGTTATTTACATGTTTCCGTTATTAAATATAAATTATTTATAATATAATAATTACAATTAAAATCAATATCAATGTCACGAGTAAGTAATACGTATCTTTACAGAACTGTTATGGTGAGTTAGAGTATATGTTTAAAATAAATAAATACATGGAATATTTAGAAAGTTAATATTCATTTTTTTATTGTTGTATATAGCAGTTTTTCATATTAAAATTTTAGTAAAAATAAAAGTTGCTTTAATATGTCTAGCTTCGATTTTTATATAAAAAAGTAAAATAAAAGTGCGTTCACATTAATTTATACATCATCATAATATTATTATACAAATTGTTTCAAATTGTTCACGAATAAAAAATGGTTAGTACCTAAACATAGGAGTTAATCAATGTTGTAGAAGTGTTTTTTTTTTAATAATTTGAAAATAGTTCCAACACCACTTTTACCCGAATATACCATTTTATACCTTCAGTTAAAAATACACCTTTTTTTTTGTCAGGGGAAAATCATCATGACTACTCCCGCCCAGGGTAAGGCGAGAGAGAGTGTCAGACTCTTACTGACTAAAAACCCCCCGTTCCTTCTCCTGCTCTGGGCCGAGGTCGCGGTGCCTCATTGCGCTAACCCCGGAGCCGGCGGGTAAAAAAAAAAAAAAAAAAAAAAAAAATACACCTGAACATTTAATTTTGCCCTTTAGTCACGTGATACAGCTTTACGCAACACGTTACATTGTTCTGTCTTCACCTTTGGGCCGCGACAGGTTGTCTGATTACCGCTCATGATCTCTGATTGCTTTCGGATATTATATTATTACGTGTCAAGCAGTTTTGGAGATCGTTGCTTTTTGTTTATATGGTCAGTTTCTCATATTTTAAGTTTCAGTAAAGATTTTTTTCTTGTCATTTAGGTAAGGAGAGAGGGTTTGGGGTGTAGAGTTCGTTTTAAAATTCAAATTATTTGATTTTAGTTTTTTTTTATATTTCTTAGAAGTAAATTACATCATCGGCTTATAGTTCTGTTATCCACTGTCAGCTTATAAGTACTGAACGAAGGCCTTTTCTCACACGAATAAGATTTGAGCATTAATCACCACGCTTGGTCTAGCCGGACTGGGGATTTTAAACGAATAATTAGAAATAATAAGTCCAAAGTTTTGTCATGACATTTTCTTTCACCGTTTACCTCAATAAACTTAAAACGTACACACTCGCATAACTCGGAATAAGTCACACTAGTACTTGCAAGGCTTGGCACCATGCGTCCTTATGTAGTATGAGAAGCCCGCGCCTTAACCTCCGAGCCACCAATGTCTTCTTAAAGCTGAATACTTATACTATATTTTCTCTTAATAACCACCAAGCGTTTTCACTTTCAAAAGATTAAGGAAACGGTAATGAGCTAAGGATTCATTAACCTTACTTAGCTGTTCTATTACGTGTGTCTACTGGTTTTACACAGACCACTAGTTTGACCTCTGCTAGAGTATAAAATAACCAGTAACTATTCCCTTCGTACAATATTACTTCAGCTTTATGCATTAATACAACGTATATGTAATAAAATAATCAATATTGAGGCTCCAGCAGTTTCAAATTTGTGTATAAAAACAAAATTTGACCTTGAGAGCTGGGTTTTATGAACGAAATTCGTCTACAGCAGAATAACATTGTACACATCGTTACAATTCCACAAAGAGCGTACAATGGACAATAGATGATTTCAGAGTAAACGTATATTTATCATTCGTTGATAAGTCTAATTACGTAACCAAAAATTCTTTAAAATATGCCATCATCATCTTGTCCACTGCTAGTAGACAGTGTCTCTCCAATTGCACGCTACTAAGCTCAGCTCTTCTGAAACCAAAAATCAATCCGCTCACCGCCATCCACCTTACGGATATCGTCAATAACCAATATTTGGTAATACAATTCATGTTTATATTACAAATTACACACATACACCAAATAAAAGTACGAAGAAGCGTAATAAAGTATCATTCACCTTTGATCGAGCGATCAAAAAGCGAGCGTAAAAATAACAATAAATTTTTATGTAACTGCGGAACCCGATACGTTCAATATGGCACCAGTTTTTATTGTTCCACACATTGGTAATCGTTATATTAAAATAGTTAGCACTTTCACTCTTTCGTTCTCACGATCCGAATTATTATGCGGTTTTTTCTATGCACATTATTAATCTGCATTAGATTTTAAATTCTATTTGTTAGTATTATTATAAATGTGATGACTATGACTATTAAGATTGCCATTTGAGTTATTGAACGAGTTTTGTAAGTTTCACTTAGCAAAAGAGCGTAAGGATATTCCTATTTCAATTTTTTTTTCAGTAATTACGTCAATATTAAATTTTTGCTTGTTCATTTTATGGGCGGTTTTGTTGTTCTTTTTTATCACTGATGGTAAGCAATCGGCGCCTTCTACGGACACCTGATACACCAGAGAAGTTTCAAGTACGTTACCTACATTTCGATGGCTAAAGAATTGAGGATTAAGGGTTTTAGGGTATTGAGGAGCGATTTTACATTTTTAGAAAAAACTTCTCAATAACAACTCCAGGTTTTTAATGGGTCTTAAAGAGCTAACGTGGCCAATGCTTAGCCTGAGTCGCGGATCAAGGAAAAAGGTACCGTGGCCTCGGCTTGGAGCTCCTGCGCCTTCTCCTAGAAGAATCGGGAGACGTTTTTTCTCTCGCCATCGCCTTGAGCGAGAGATGTCATTTGATAATTTTCCCTTCACAAAAAAAGGTTTTCTTTAAGGATAATAAAATGGTTTAGTAGTTTCTGAGAACAGTTCAAATATTACATCATAGAAATAACATAACTGGTTGAAAATAAGTGGTTTTATTGTAGGTATCTATAAGTTAGTGTCTGTCTCTTTTTCTTTTTTTATTAAATCTAGTGTGTGAATCTGCTATGAGTGTGTGTCAAGTGATAGTTCGTGAATTAGATGTCTGTCTAATTTGCTTGTCGGTGAGTTTATTATGTGCACTTTATTATAGTTTTTGTAACAACTGTGTGATTGCTATGGTCATTGGTGTTATATAGGTGTTGTGAATACATAATGGTTGTTAAAATAACTTTGGCTCAGCTACGGTATTCAAAAGTATTACGAACTTTTTGATGGATTTATGATTTGATTTTCGATAAATTATCTGTTTTATAAAATTAAGTCACTTTCTGTATCTGTAACCCTAGGTATGCTCAAATCTTTAAATATAGGTACACAACAGATTTGGATGCAGTTTTTTAATAGATAGGTAGAGAGATTGAAGAGGAAGGTTTATACATATTAACTATGTACTTGCCATTTAGTAACAGCATTGGACTTGTGCGAAGCCGAGGCTGTAGCTAGTCTAAAATATTTGTAATTTTATTTATACAATTTTACTGCAGACTGCTTACAAATTAATTTGCATTAAAAACAATTATTATTCTCTACGTTCATTTAGAAAACGATATCCAAATAAAAAAAAAGTTTCTACCTACAAAAATAATCTACAATAAAAATTACTTACCATAAACTAAAGACATGATTACTCAACGTGTAAAAAACAAGTATTTTAGTAGACCAAACATCACAATCAATGGAATCGGTTCACATGTCGATCAAAGCTTTCAACGTACCGATAGCTCAATTAGTCTCATATTAAAACTAAATTATAGTAACACATTAATGAACGTATTGTAATTATACAGTATTATAATATTATACTACAACCGACAATTATATGCCCAATATAATATAATAATGTAGGCGGTAAAAAATAACATTATTACTCTTAGGTGTACTTGTGGAGAAAATGTGCCGCGCTTTTAGGGTTAAGTAATTTTCTATCAGGCTATAAATTGTTTGATTTTGTTTTTTGAATTCGTCATTTAATGTTATGTGTCAAATAAAATACTCTTATTTTAAAGTGTATAAAATGAAACATAGAATTGTGTACCTTTTGTAAACATTTCATATTATTATGTTACTAGCTTTTGACCGCGACTCCGTTCGCGTCGAATAGTGACTGCCTGCAGATTTTACATTAAGACAGTCAGACAGACAGAGTTACTTTCGCATTGATAATATAAGTTTGGATTTTCCTTTATACAATTGAATTGTTTTTATTTTTAATCCAGACTTTCAATTTTAGAAAACTAATACCTTACCTTTTCATAATCCAAAAAATCCTATTTACTATTAATCCATAATCTACCTAAACCTTAATCCAAAACCCAAAATCTTCGATGCTTTCAAATGACTCTCAAGTACAAACGCAACAATTCATCAACAGAATCATATATCAAATTCAATCACAAAACGAATTGAAATGAAACCTTTTTATTGAATATAAAAAAATAACACGTCGTCTCTATGATTAACAGTAGGAACAATAATTATCGTTAAGTTGAAATGAAATGGCTATCGATATAATGAATAAGGAATACTTTTTTGCGATTTAAGGGGTATGGTTAGACGATGATATCGATATGGACGTAGATATATGAAACTATTCTTTTTGTGATAGTTTAGCAAGACGAGTCGTCAGGTCAACTAATAGATAACTATGGAAGCCGAGCATGGATGTCCACAACCACAAAACAAATGCCCTGCTGGCTTTTTGTAGGTGTTGAGAATTTTGGATTGGAAAAGGTTGTGTAACCTCACTCAGACAGCAAAGACAATGTATGCATTGTTTTCTATCGGTATTTTGTGAGGACCCAGTATCAGTCTAGTCGAGATGGCAAAAAGTGCCAAATCATGGCACATCAACCTTTGATGTAGATTCCAAAATTTTGAATTTATTTACTTTCAAATTTAAAAAATGTTGTAGTTATAAACTCTTTCAGACTTTTCGTCAATCATTACCTAGATGATTGAAACGATTTTACTAAAATATTTTTTTTTTCAAATTTTTGCACTATTATCAGAAACCACACCGAGTCATTATCAACGACAATCATCATCTATGCCTAGAATTCAGGTTATTTTCAGTTGGATCAAATATTATTTTATATTTACTTATAGACTTATAGTATATTGGTACTTGTGTCAGTTGGGAGTTGTCATGCTCACTCAGGAGTCTCATTGGCGGTGGCACGGGCACTGGGCCGCTCGGTTCCCTATAATATGGTTGAGTTGGGCGGTGCTGGTGTACGTGTCATGTTCGTGAACGGACGCCGCCTATTGGGACTGGTCAACTCGAGACTGTCTAAAGTTGCTGTCCCTGAGGGTTATTTCTTTTTCGGATACTTTGGTTAAACACTAGTGTTACACTGTTCTCACATAACTATCTAAATTATGTAACAATGCATTGTAAAAAGTGATTGAAAAAGAGTAACCATGGAGTTTCTTGCTCGTTCTTCTCCATAGGAATCTACACTTTGGAACGAGCAAATAGCTTCACTAGAGGACAGACGGACAGACTGACACATAAAGTTAAACCTTATGATATCTTTTTTGCTTGACGTTCAAAAGTGCCTTTTTTGGTCTATTTGAAATAAAGAATTTGATTTGATTTGATATTCGCAGCCAATCTCTGGTCTAGATTCTATCAAATCCCTAAAATAGAAAAAAATAATCTTCAATAAATACCATCCCTATAGTCTATATATCGATGCAAAAAGCATCGTGTGCCCACCACTATCCGTCGATAGTCGATACTTAACAATTTATCATTCTTGTATCTCGCTGTGATTACGATCTAAGTATTTTAATAACGATAGAAGCCGCTACTGGTTAGCGCCTCGAGCAATGCTTACTTTTTTTTCTCAATAGACGATCAGCTTTTATTGTTATTGATTGGTAGCTGATAACGTGACGTCATATCGGTCTGTCGATCGCTAGTGGGAACGGGGACTGTTTTGAACTGAGATTTTTTAGCACAAAACTATTAAAGAAGCGTTTTTAAATTCATATGAGAAATAAATTGTTTTTTCAAAGTATAGTTTTTTGTTTTTTGAAATGTTTTTCTGTAGGTTTTGATACTGATTGGTGGAAGTCGAAGATTATTCCGTAGATTTTTCTAGAATTTTTTTGAATATTATGATTTGTGTCTCAATACCGAATATGAATAATGAATATTCCCTGATTATTCTTAAAGATAAATAGGTTTTAGTTAAATTTTGTTGTTCATTGTATGACTATTGTATAGTTCCATGGTTTCTTCACAGTTCTCTTTATATTAAGACATAAAACCATTGCCTTTGGCGGCTCGAATTCATCATCTATCTCCTTAAGTTTACGACTAAGTCAGAAAGCAGTATACCCCACTGATTTAATTTACAAGTTTTCTTTACAAGTTTAGCGCGAAATCCTATTAATTTCGATACCGTTTAGATGTTTTAAATGATTAATTACATTCTTAACAGGCATTCCTATCAGTTTATGGGTTTGTAAGTACTGTAAGATAGTTTAAAGTCTTTAAGGAAAATTAATGTTAGTTGGATGACGGCGCTGTGACATTTATACGTGTAAGTACGTTTCTAAGTATTTAGGCATGTACAAGCAACCATAGAAGAGGCCTAACAAGGATGATGTTCAGCCGGGGTTGCGGGGTGACCCCTGTTTAGAGCAGGAGAAGAAACTGGGTGGTTTTTAACCAGTAAGAGTATGTCTCCCTTTTACCCCACTCAGGGTAAGAGAAATCGTTTGCAATTCAATTGAGTTATCTGATATTCTGAGATTAGTTAATATGAAGACGTACATAAAAAACCCAACTGGCAGCTACTGGGCTAATGTTCAATAGATAGGATTACAGAATCATTTCGCCCGTGTTACCCTGATGTAATGTAGCCTATGTGATATTCCAGATTAAGAGACTATAATCTATATCTGTGACAATTTTCATTAGAATCCATTCTGTAGTTTTTACGCATAACAGTTACAAATAAACACTTATCTGTACTCACAAATATTCGCGTTTATACCACAATATTAGAAAGATCAGTAGCATTCTATAAGCGTATTAATTTCTTTGTTATCTCGAAACCATCTTACAAGAATCGGTAGCTCATTAACGGACAACAAGACATTGAAGCGGTACTTCATACCACCGTCATTAAAATAATAATAACCTTCTAATCAAAAATAGATGAAACCATATATCACTTTGTACGAATTCAATATCTATACTGACTATTTAAAAAAAAAAGTTAATTTATATACCTACACTGTTCATCATTATTTCAAAGACGGGTGATATTATCCAATTAAAAATGAGACACGCTCGCATTTCAATGGACAGACTGACAAGCCGAAAATTATAATAAATGTTTTATTTTATAATATGCGGTGGAAACAATTAATTGGGAGCTGTTGTTTGGTGCAAGTTAGAAGCTTAGACGCGAGACGCGAGTAATTTATATTAAAAAAGTTATTGTAAAATAAAATTTATATAAATAATACAGAATAGTCCAAAAAATAGTCCAGTTATTGTCATCAACAACGAAAAAAATGTAACTGGGGAAACAAGGTGACAATGAAAAATTCATCAATTAAAATGAGTGTCTTTCAAGTAAACATGGAAATTGTGAAATGATATCCTGCAATGTGGTAAGTTTCGAAATACTTAAATTTCGAAAAAAATTTACTCAATACTCAATACTCAATACTTTATTGCTTTCCACATGTATTCTTAGGTGGTAGTACTTATAAATAGTTCATATGGACCCTGTCGGGCACAGCAAAGTAAGTGGGATAGGAGAGTATTGAGTATTTTTTGGTCTGGTGGTACGCGATGATGCGACCTAATACTGCAACACAATACTGACTTGGTTTATAACTTCGTCAGCTCATTACAACAACAACTTCTTATAAATCGCTTTAGCTTATACCTTGTACAAAAGAAATATACCCAGTGGCTCTTTTTTATATACATTGCTTATTTTGTATACAAGTACATGTGCATGATTGATATTGAAATCGTAACGAATCGAAAAGTGTTTCTGACATCTGATATTTATTGCCCCCAGGAACAACTATCGGTCATTCGCTCAATTTCGGAACATCCTTTATAAGGAAAGATAAAATTTGATCACCCCTAATGGAGCTAGATGCTACATTTTAACGTGTGAATAATTTTTATTGCAACATTTTGGTTGTAGAATCTATTTCTGGTACACTTTGAATTAGTGTGTAAAATGTGTTCTAATTGGACGTTTGCAGTTTTTTTGTAGTCAGTAATTAAAATCTATGAGGAATATTCTCGATATTAGGAATAAAAATTTGTTCTTTGTATTTTAATAGCATAAAACATTAATACAAATTATGAATGCGGAGTATTAAAAAATATAGTTGAATGTTACTTTTCACTAGTTTTGGGGGCGTTTTTATAAGTAATAACTTTAGGTATTATGATTTGTTACCTACAGTTAATAGTCGATCATATTCAGTACAGGGTGATAAAAATTTGTTTGTGATGTATTTCGCTGAATAGCCTTTAATTTCAAACTCTACGTAACATAGTATTATTTTGAAAGGTAAGCTTTAACAAAATTCATGTTACGCAATAATATAATCAACACCATTTTTCACCTCAAGTGCACATTCTCCAAGAAAACCATGTCGCACTATCATCTAATCTAAGCAAAGTAAACCAAATTAAAGCTAAAAATAAACAAGAGAAAACGCGAAGAAGAGCTGAAGTTATCTAATTAAATATCTGGTCGGAAACAGCCGATGGCCGCTATCTGAACTCGAATATCGGACATTAACTTGTGAGACAGCGCACTGCAACGGTCAAAGGTAACGAATGTGAGCTTAGACGTGCGGAGCGATTAGCGGGAGCGAGTTTTTACGATAAATTAGAAGTGTAAAAATGCTATCATGTCAGTTGAAAACTACGACTTATAATTGTGTATGTAAGTGTTACAAAAAATCACACAAAACTGTCTTAATGGCAGTTAGGTACCTAACTTAATAGTTCAACTATAATATAAATATTATTAATTCTTTTAAAATGATCGTTAAATATTTTAAAGTAATAATTTCAAAAATAAAACATACCTTTAAAAAGAACTTCTAAAAAACAATAACAACAATTTCTTCAATTCTTGTATAACAATTATCTCCCACATTCTCCCCAAAGTTTCGAAATCGCTCCCGCGTCTCCTAACACCAAACCCAATACCCACTCACGGCCGCCAAGCTTAACATTAAGATAACACCTTACTTATGGTATGCTTATGGCTGTGATTACCCATCGCTGGTGGACCGAGCGTATTTATGACCATAATGTCTAGTTGGCTTTTTGTGTTCACCTTGTAACGATTCTAAGGGAAAAGAATGGAATTCTGATGGGGGTTAGCGAAAATGTGAGTATGTGAAAAGTATGTACATGTCTTTTGTTACATTATTGGTAGTAAACATCATTTTGAAAACAAAGCTTGAGGTTGTAATTTGTAGGACGTGTAACAATCTAGTCTATGGGTTCTCTGGTCTATTAAGCTATGGAAGAGCCATGCTTACACACGAATGGGTCGACCTAAGTGATATCACGCCCGACCTCACAGAAGGCTTTCAACTTGTGAGTCAGGTCCATCGAGCTGCACCGATAGCTTACCACCAGGTTATTTGTTTGCCGACCCATCCCAAAAAAACTCGGATATAAATATCACACTTCTAGCAGTTTACTGCATCTGCATGGCAGGAGATACTTAGGAAGTAGAATTAATACAGATCACAGAATAAAGGTTCAAGTTTACCAAATAATGCTGCTGTCCGGTGTTTATTAAAATCCCAACAATTACTACTAATAAAGTATCTGAAGACGATTTAATGCATTCCTTTCAAACATTCGAATCGTAGCTCTACATATGTACACATTATAAATATCACCTGAATTTTGAAAAATTGGTCTGATGTCACCATATTATTATATCTATTATTCCACTCATATTCAAAAGTACCGTAAGTTCGGGTTACTTTGACCCTGGGAGGTAACTTTGATCCAAATTTTCGAACCAATGAAAAACGAATATACGTTTGGTTCTCAGTTATTATTGGTTAAGGGGTTTGGATCAAAGTTACCCCGCAGGGTCAAAGTTACCCGAACTTACCCGGTACTTCAAAAAATCGATTCATTAAACATTTTAGAAGTCTGTTCCATGACCCCTGTTAAACTAAAGAAATGAAAATTTTCGCATAATAGTGTTAAAATTTCGACAGGTGGGTGATCATACAGAGATTTCTGCCTTCATTCATTAGAAGGAACAGGTTTTCGAATATGTTTGACGAAATCTATCGGTTTATGACGGACATGGTGGACAGAATAAACAGCTATAAATATAATTAATGTCATTTAGTGTGTGGTGAGTGTATGCGTGGGCGCAGACCTGTGACAGGTGTCACGTGTAACCAAATATCGAAAGAGCTACTTGTGAAGTATTTTCAAATTTAGAAGTGGCTGAGAAATTGGACACTTCAAAGTGGGCAATTTTAAGTAGGCCTTTTGGGTCAGGTCACCATTTTTTTTTTTGCTAGTGGAATATTAATGTTCAGGTGTGTTTCCTTGGCAAAAAGTCGATATATTAGTGTCATAATTATAGGCTCTATGTTCAGCAGAAGACAATTTGCAACTAATAATACGGCTTGAGGTAATAAACTGATATTTTTAAACAAATTCCTTTTTTCGTAATATAACCATCTCTACGCCATTGTCAGAATCATTTTAGTGCAATTAATATACCACGGCCCTGGTCTGAGACAGCAGACGGAACGCAGTGATTTTTAGTCAGTAAGAGCGTAACACTTTCTCGCGATACACACTGAGAGTATGTATGTATCATATCTTCTCGGAGAAGTCACTTGATAAACTTACCTTCTAAAACAATATGCAACTACTCATGTATTGTCTTTCTGGAAACTTAGTAGGCTGTACTAATTGTTGTTAAATGTGTTTTTAGTGTACACACATAATAATATGACTAAATCCGTATTGTAGCATTTAGTATTGCCTAAAAAAGTCAAACAAATCAACACCTACCTATACCTTCTAAAAATGCCTCGTATACAATTCAAACAAATATTGACTTCAATCTTATATGTGAAGACTCCATTCACTAACATTCACTCGTAAAGAATTTGTCGTTCTCTAGTGAAATGTGACGTCATCGACATCAAAATTCTGTTAATTAATTCAGCTCCTTTATACCTCTAGCGTTTATATTTATATGCTTTTTTATCACCCGTGCGCACGAGTCGATAAAATACCTGTTAGTTTGTGGCCCAAGTTAGAAGCGGTTTGTATGTTGGGAAGATGGCATTTCTTCTTGTTTTCATTAGGCATGCGTTTAGTACTATACAGGGTGTAAGGGACAGCCCTCCACAAATTAACAGGGTGCATTCAGCTCCTTATTCTGAATCATATTCCAGTGAAAATTCTTTCAGGAAAATTTTCAATTTTTTTTTCGTTTTTTCAGTTCCTACACCTCTATTTCAATGTATAATTACATTCTATGTATGAAGAATAACATTAATGTAAATAACACAGCTAAAACAAAAAAATACGCAATGGTTGTGTGAATTCTCTAAAGAACTACGCATGAAATCAGCTGTTCAATTTCTACCTAGCGCGAGTCGTTTGAACTCACCGCACCGCGGTCACGGCGCAGCGGCTCGGCGCCCCACCGCGCCGATCGCCGCGCCGCGCGCCGTAGGTATAATACCTACGATCCCGTCCAACGTACAGAATAGCTGCGTCCCTTTCTATCGCCCCGCCTCCGCGTCTCCCCGTCTCCCCGATTCTTTGCACAATGTTTGCCCGATTGAACCAGTGTTGCCAATTTTTAACTTTTGTTACCTCAGGTAGTAAACGAAAATGTTAGAACTAGCGAAATTTATCTAAAACTTGAGAACTCCTTTGCATTCATAATTACGTTGATGAGATTTTCATTAATCAATTAATGAAAATCTTGTCGCGCACATAAATTGAATAAGAAATAAATAAAGATTAGTCTAGTTTTAATTTTAAAGCATTTACAAATACTACCTAATTTATTAATTGATTGTTCTTTTTAAGCGATTACTGGCTAGTTTTTAAACTACTTACAGATTTTTACATGGCTTCACAATAGCCATGAATTGATAGTCGAGCCAGAAATTAAACACAATCTCCCTGGAATGGAAGCACCGCTTTCTATCACACTGCACTTTTATTATTCTAAATTAACTAAACAATGAAATTAGAATTAAATTGATTTAATCAATTCATTTCTCTACAAAAAATAACAGAATGATAAATTACGACCATGCATAATTTTTTATTTTTTACCCCGAAATTTTGTAATTTTCGTGTAATTGGCAACAACAGATTTATGTTTGTGTGTGTCTCATCACATGCAGTCGCCATTGTGCCTTGCTGCGATGTTATTGTTTGTGTACCGCGAGCGTGTGTCGGCACGGATCGCTCGCGCATTTGGCTTAAAAGTTTTGTTATAAGTAGTGTTGTTAAGTTTTATTAGTTATGTAGTGTGTGAAGTGTAGTGAAGTTTTGTTGTAGAAATTGTGCGAAATTACTACCTAGGTACGTTTAGCGCGCGTGATTATGGGGAGATGATAATGTGTTGTAGTAGTGTAGGTATCCTGACCGTCGCCATCCATCAGACTCCAGGATAATTACTGGTGACTATCAACGCTTGCTAGAAAACCAGCCCATTGTTCCCAGACAAAAAGGCGCCGGAAGACCAATACCTACGTGGATTTTGGAATTGGTTCGCTAACGTAAGGAGACGCTACCACTTACCAGTGCTTTCCTATTTAAACGTAGTTTAGGTAGGTTTGGACCGCAACCGTGGCCAGCACGATCCCCAGACCTAACCCATTTGGACCCCTTTTTGTGGGGTTACGTAAAAGAAAAAGTGTTTGTGAGTGCGTGTGCAAGTGAGTACGAAATGCGAGACCGCATCACAAATGCTTTCCAGAGCCGGAAACCGGAGCGATTCTAAGGTACCTACGCATTTTTCTTTTTTTATCATTTATCAGTTACCATGTTATGATTGTTAGATTTTTTTTTGTAAGTAATGCAGCTATCTTTTAAATAATAATTTATTGTTATTAAAACGTGGCGCGAGCGCGATTATTACATTGTCTTTTGTAAGTAATGCGGCTATCTTTTAAACAATAATTTATTGTTATTAAAACGTGGCGCGAGCGCGACCGTTTGTCTGAACGTAAGGTCGCGGCGCTGCCCATAGTGTAAAGTAATAATACTAAAAGCGCTGCCGTTCGCTGCGTGCGTTTGCGGTGGTAGCGATACATTGCGTGTAAGGTAATGAAACAAATCGGTTTAATTGGATTCCCATAACGTTCCTGAAATAATTTCATGTACCGGTCAACTTAAGACGATATACTGAATCCACCCTATCAGTTTGCGGAAGGCTGTCCCTTACACCCTGTATAATATATATCATTATAATTATGATGATAAATTTTGTTCCGATATTTTAATTGTTTACACAAACGAGTTTTCGAGAAAAAGGAGTTTTTCACGAAGTGTTTTCGTTATTTGTTGAATCGATTAAAGCAGATAAGAGCAGATCGTATATTAACCAACTATGCTTAAATTAAAGATCCCAGTTACCTTGATTTATTATTTGGAAGTCGTGTTTCTTAGATATTATTTTATTTATTTAGCATCAATAACGACTTTCTTAATTACTTAACATATTTATTTTGTCGCTCACACCAGAAATCGCTATCGCTTACAATTTAAATATTTCACCGATTTCGTAACCGTCACTTATGGTGGTCATTTTTTATTGTTAGATAGGTTCAGTGTCGTATTGTAGAGATTTAGTGGCGGGGTGAAGCATGGTGATATATTTATTGGGACTTATCGCCATGTATGGAATGTCATGTGCACTAAAATTTAATAGGTGTGGCTAGGTCAATGACACTTTGACGTTTCCAAAGTTTTTCTTAATGAAGACAAAGATTTTGTAGATATGATACCTATTTGAGTTTAATTAAGATTTGTTTTTGTGTGATATAGTAGTAGTAGTGATGTAGTTTAATTAAGATATTTTGTGAGTTTTTTCTAAAATTTATTTTGGTAAACAGGTTTTCAGATTCTCATGAAGATAATCACAAATAAAAACTGGCCTGATGCACTGGAATTGATGATACGAATAAATAAATACCTGTAGTATTAATTATATATTAATATAAGAAGTTACAACAAGAATACATAAACAAGCATCATAGATGTATAATTTTCCCCAAAATAATTCTAAAACAAACTAATTAATTATTTATTGAAATCGACAGACAAATAATGAGAAAGTCTAGACCAAATGAACTAAAAATCTTATAAATTAATTTTGTACAGTTACGATCAAAATCACTATGTGGGTTTGTGAATAATTTAAAATATTTTATTGGCTCTGCATTTGACCTAAGATCGAGTTTTCAATACTAAACATTTATAATATTATACCTAAATACGTCAACAAAATCTTCGGTTCGTTGAATTTTAATTAAATATGAATTCTGTGCATTATTCTAGTAAATTGGTATCGTGAACCCAGGGTCAAAAGTTCGATATCCGTGTTAGGGATTCCGTATGGACTGTAAATGTTGGTCATAAATTAGTCATGTTTGTAATATAAATCTTGCTTGATCCGTGTTTTAGTGTAATTCGAGAATAATGTCTAATATGAATATAATATATGGATATATAAACTAATATTATAAATGCGAAAGTAACTCTGTCTGTCTGTCTTTTCTTCACGCCTAAACTACTGAACCTATTTGTGTGAAATTTGGTACAGACATGGTTTGGAACTCGAGAAAGGACATAGAATAGTTTTTAAACCAAAAATCTGCAGGAAGAAGGAAAGGAAGAACTATTCTTATATAATAATTAAAATATATATTATATAAGATATAAGATAATCAAAAGCGGTTATTTTTTATAAATTGGGCAACCGCAAATGTTAAATTCCGATGGGCAACCGAAATCGCGTGCCCATCGGAATTTAACATTTTTAATCAATGCTCGCACCAAAACAGTTAAGTTTATTGAACAAATAAAATCATAAGCCTCTATAGTAACCTACTGTGGCTATAACCAAATCTTTTATTGTAATAAAATTTTAATTTCGATATCTGAGCTGCCATAAATCTTTTAGCGCTATTTGCATGACGCACCAAAACTATTTATAAATAGAGAAATAGTTTTGTTTTAGTTTATAATGTTTTAAGAAGTATTTTCATAAGAAAAGTGGACTAAGCGTGTCATAGTAAAAAATATAGGTACTTATAATTATGTGCAAAATAAATAAGTACATCCAGTTTTGTATTTCCTTTTATTATTATATCCTATCTTATTTTCAAGAACCAAATTTATTTATCTTAAATTAAAATAGATGTGTAATTAATAAATTCATAATTTAGCATTTTTTTTTTTGATGTCGGTCGGCAACGAGCAGACGGATTACCTGATGGTAAGCAATCAGCGCCGCCCATGGACACTCGCAACGGAGGAGTTACGAGTGCGTTGCCGACGTTTTAGGTATTAGGGATTTGGAGATTTAGGGATTGAGGAGGGATTGGGGAAGGGGAAGGATTGGGCCTCCGGTAACCTCACTCACACGGCGAAACACAACGCAGTGGTTATTTCACGCCAGTTTTCTGTGAGGCCGTGGTATCACTCCGGTCGAGCCGACCCATTCGTGCCGAAGTTACAACCATTGAGGTAATCAATAAATGATAGGAAAATATGGTGGTCCTCCGCCATCCATACCACTGATTATGACAAAACCTTGAAGTACGTACTTGAGTTAAGCACTATATATAACACCAAGACCACAATCCATATAAAACCACCAAAGAGATACAACACAATAGTTTTATCAACAAAGATACATTGACAAAAGTAGATTTCAAAACACTTCATACCTTCTATAAAACCTATCAGCAAATCAACCACAGATTAGCAATAAAACATTAACCCATTAGCGTCAATAAATAGAAACAGAATTCGAAGAACTTCTTGACAGATAATCTGATGTCATCAAAATCGGAGAATCTGTGAGGAAAACCTTCAACGCAAGATAGTTGACGACTTGCGGTTTTTACTAATGTAGTTCATATGTATATTTTGTGGGGAAATGACTCAGATTTTAGATATAAATTCATGCAATGTTCATCACGATTTTTGCATATGTGTTATTTCTTTTAAATTGTTTTAGTTTTAACTTGCTTTTATTGGCTTGATCAGATGAGTAAGACTGACTTACGTCCCTGGGGTCGAGTAGGTATTTGATTTTGTGAAAACAATTTAATATTGAAAACTAGAAGTTGTTAGAAACAACAGTGTTGGTTGCCAAAACAAGCATACGCATGCTCATAAATGAACTATAACGTTCTTGAAAAATAAATGAGATAGATCCCTTAATCTAAGAACCTCCTATCGTCACTTATCACCAAGAAGGATGCAAACTATTTTTTTTAATTAGGCTCATCAATTCACAACTTGTTTTTTATATAAAATGCTGCTCCACACTAGGATTTTCTCCTGTGTTGACGATGCGTTTACAAACATACAATATCACATACACACCCAGACCCGGAACAACAATTTGTGGATCACATAAGTAGTTGCTACGTGCGGGATTCGAACCCGCGACATGTTGCGCGGCATCCAGTTGCCCAGCCACCGCGTTAACTGTTCAGTCTTCTTTAGGTACTGTCTAACTGTATGTTAGTACAGGAAAAAATTATAAAAACCAATATAGGAATTCTTCTAATTATCCTATTATAAATTGCACATTACAAAGTGCGATTTATCGCTAAACCTCTAACTGTACTATGACGCATGTCACCAAACTTTCTTTCTAAGACTTGATGAAACTAAAATGTCAGAGGTTTCGAAATTATGCGTTGTTATGTGTAAAACTAGTTTCTATATCTTCCTGGAAATTGAAAGTATATCGTGCGTGCGCAGGTGACAAATTTCGTCATAATATCTATTTATTTTATTTGAATAAATAACATTTTGCGTTCAATATGATTAATGATATCGTTAGACAAAACGACGCGTTAGTTTTTTGTGATATATTATTTTGTGCCTAATACGATTTATGCGAAAGTTAGATATGAGTAATCTAGAATTATATAAAGCGTGTTACCG
This sequence comes from Spodoptera exigua, assembly GCA_902829305.4. NCBI lineage: Eukaryota > Metazoa > Arthropoda > Insecta > Lepidoptera > Noctuidae > Spodoptera > Spodoptera exigua. Next base: position 13,399,013 of record LR824619.2, on the reverse strand, counting down.
AAACATTAAGGCGTCATATGGCACAGTAAAGAGTGAATTTTAGCTTAATGATACTAAGTGTAGGAAAGCCAATTTCTTTTTTTTTGTTTCATTAACCCTTATCTCTAAAAGGCCAGCAACGCACACGTTACTCTTTTGGTGTTGCGGGTGTCCACGGGCGGCGCTTATTGCTTAAGCTTGATTACTATAAAGCAATCCATTCGCTCGTTTGCCGACCTATATAATAATTAACTTAAATTTCTTTCTGCAGTTTATATACTACAAACTTTTTACAAAAATGTAATCAAAAGCACACGAATCTACAAAGTTCCGCTTTTAAAGCCCAAACATTTATATGTTAATAAATAGGGAATAATGATTATATCTAAATACACATAACCGTTATCGCTAAATAAATTAGTCATGTTATACATATTCATTTGTTTTTATCTCACTACTAATCAATGAAAAATAATCAATGCACAAAACATGTCACTTCATTACCGACTGTCAGTTTTGAATTCAAATAGGCTATCAGTTTCCAAATAAACTCAACGTTGTAAATTTAATTAAAATACGATGACTTTAGAGTCGAAAGTTTATTGACACACGATAATTTCATCATGGAAAAGTTATCGTAAAAACATGAGTGAAAAAAGGAGTAAAGACCTAATATATACATGTACTTATGTATGTATATATAACCCTACCTCATGGTCTATGTACATTTCCCTTCCATTAAGAAATTGGCCAGAAAAATATAAGCTTTTCATTTCTTCAGTCACATAAGGTAAATAAAAGAAAAAGAAAAAAAAGAAAACAATAACGTTTTATAAAGTTTGCTTAGTCAAATCCTTGACTTCATGTTGATAAACTATACGTATGCACTTCTAAATCAAAGACAAAATATTTAAAACAAGAAAATCAAAGCACCACTTTTAATTTGCTAATCTCAGTGGCGATAACAATTAATAAAAATACTGTAAACAAACATAACATCGTATCAACAACTTATCACTCAAAGCCACATACTAACCGCATCTTACATCACGTGATTTGCATAGTCCCAGGTCACATGCGTAGGCGCAGGTCAAAGAAAAACCAACCAAAAACCTCGATACAAATTTATTTGCGCGTGGGCAACTTAAAAAGCATCCAGATTGTTTATAGATCAATATATTAAAAGCAAATGCGTGAACGTCGATTCTATCACCATTTTAAGTGATTGAATAATGTTGAGCGTGATAAGCTGTGATGGGTTGTGATAAGCGAATCAATTTTCGTGATGGCGAAAGCTGACGTCGAATTAGAATAATACGAGTTTATTGTTATTTTTATTAGGCGTATCTCTTTATAATTTATTTATGCTGATGTGGGAAAGAAATGAAATTGGGCTTGGAAGCTGTGATGGAAATAATTAGATACATGTAATGTTGTTACCGCCTCAGCTACTTTTAATTTTAGATAAGTGTAGTTGGAATTTTATGTTGATTGAACAGTATGTAAGTTATTAAATTATTTTTCTAAGGCGGGAGAGTCTTCTATTATCTTCTCTGGGCATGGGCAGGGGAGAGGGGAGAGGAGGTATTGTCTTACTTTTACTGTCTAAAAACCACCCCATTGTCTTTCTCGTATATTATTTCGTTTGACACCACAGCACCGGCAGAAACGTTTCATTTTTGATATTAGCTTTTTAAAAGTTATTTTTTCAATTCTGAATGAGAGCATAAGTGTTTCTGTAGAGTTCATTAGGGATACAAAAAGGAAGAATATAATGTTCAAAATCGTATTTTGATATCATAAGCTGTGTTAATTCTTATGTGAAGTAACCCATCCATTGGGAATATCAAACACTAAAAACTATATAAGTCTACGAACATAGAATTCGAGCCTCACATTTCTAAGACTTAGATCATCAAGACAGTCCAGTTATAAATTATCACACATTTTAATACACTCAAGTTACAAGAATATAACTTAAAAATATATAAATTCCATATCTTTATGCGTATCTTTAAGTTATGTAAGTGTGTAATAAGTTTAAGTTGTAATCGCGTACAGAAATCGCGGGCTATACGTCAGGACGCTCCTTCGTTTCGCAACCCGACACTGCAGTGTAGAGGTCGCTGGTATCGCCTTAGGGCTTATATTATATTGTTTGATATATGCCGTTTTAGTTTGCAGTAATTAGAGAATATGTTTCATATTTCTTTTCGATTTTTTATTTGATTAAAATAAATTCGATAAAATTGTTATTTTTTGTAATCCTAGATACCTTTTGTGAATGGTTTAGATTTTTCACAACCAGAGGATTGGGTTATCATTATTTTTTATGTTCATTTCCGTTCTCGGGAAAGCAGGGCCCCGGACTTTTGGAAAACGCACGAGGGGCCGAAGCCAACTCGCAGAGGCCCTTTGAATAACGGTTGATTATTAATTTTATATTAAGAAATATTTCAATATTAATTTGTTCATTGAATATTACAGAATTCTAAGGTACTAAGTTGGCCAAGGTCATAAACAATCGAATAATATTATAAAATACCAACAAATAATATCGAGCTTAATAAGTATAACCGAAATCCTTGTACCAATCTCAATACATTGTAGAGACAATAATTACATAATCCGTATAATTTGTTCTGGATATAGGTCGCGGTGATCAGATGAGCCGTTGCTACCAAATGCACGCACCGCCTGCGGCTTGAGTCGTTCGTTTGATGATGTTTGGTGGGAGTTAGAAGCGGTAGCGGGTTTGAAAATTTTTAAGAAGGATGGATGATTATAAAGGCTTATTCATCGTTTTTGTTCAAGATGATAAACAGGTGTTCAAATATGTTTAATTTGGGAGGCAATATGGAAAGTCCCCACATTGAAAATCACGTTCCAACTTGTTAGTAGCAATGGAAATCACGACCTACTACCCCCGGTAGCCGTGCAAATTACCTTTTAACTTCTTTTAGCAGTATATTTCTTTAAGTCAAGATACTACCTATAATATAATCTATTCCTAAAGTAGTCTTCTCTGCAATGTAAAAATTTCAACTTCAATTATTTTGCCTGAATAGTTTTTATATTTATCAAAATTGTTAACTTTACAACTAAAATTTACAACTTTTCCCAACGCAAAAATAATCCCGTTCACCGTTCAACCCGTCACCGCGACCCCCGGTCTCACAGACCATTATGCCGTGAGAACAAAAGTGACCATGGCACTTGCCACCGATCGGTCATTATCGATCGTGAACTATTGTTTGCGGTCGTTCAAACGTCTCAGATATCTCAACTAAAAATATACTTCAGAGATTTATGGCTAACACCGTTTTGTGCTGCAAATTGATAAGAACGATTTCTAGGTCGAGCTGTGTTGAAATACAACAGATGTTGCCTCTCATTAATAATTGTCTGATAAAAAATAAGGTGAGTCGAGTATGGATTGTAACAGTTTTGCGACAAAGGCTCGGTTCTGTTCGGTGGACAGTGACCTGGATATTCTGATTTAGTTTGATGTGTTTTGGTTCAAAGATCATGACGATTTTGGCTAGCTAATTTTTTGTTAAGATTTCTATCAAGTTTACTTTTGGATAGTAATACAAATACTATTATTATAATTATGTGTATATTCTTTATTGTACACCATTAGGACAAAATAAATGATAACAAAAAAAAAACAAACAGTATACCTCGACGTCAAGCTAAAGACGACTTTTTTATTTACTTAAGTATATTTGATTTGTAAGTAACAAATGAATTTATATTTAGTAGTTATATTTTAAGTAGAATGCCTATACACTCCCTGTATTATAACTTTACCATTTTTGAGCCTTGTAACTTTAAGATGGTAAACTTCCAGTAGCTTATTAAGTCGTTTTACATTCATTGTTTTATAACTCACGACAAAAGCTCGTATAACAAAGCAAACATACATAACCTCAAAATCAAGATGTCACTATTTTCCTCGCCGCACCCAAACGTCGAACTGCAAAAACTTATACCAAAAACCCCGATTTGTCAGTAACAAATATCTTAATATTATTACCACATTGCATACGGAGAACCGCTAGGGCAAAAACATGAATCACATTTAAAACCACACGTTACACAATTTTTGGGGTCAAAATATCGTCATTTTGTAACACAATACTTACTGAAACCGCATCAGCTTTGTAGGGTTAAATATACAAAATATGCTTTTGCTTACTGAATGCAATATTGTGGTGTATGTTACGACTGTTTGGAATATATCTTATGTATGATGTATATATGGTATACAAGATGCTTCCAAAGTAAAACATAAATATTCGGTTGAGTAAAGTTTTAGCCATTTTTGCTGTTATAGCACTCGTACCTAAGTAAACTAGTGTGACATCTCATCATGAACCAATCAGAGAGCAAAGAACTCTTCAAACACAGAGAAGATTGGAGAATCAATCACTATTCAAAGCTCAAGGCGGATTGGCGATTTAAAAATTAAAATTATAAATGATATGTCCAGGTTTCCTCACGACGTTTTCCTTTACCGTATGTCAGTGTCGCCCGATTTAACTTGGATAGTACATATAACTCGGAAAAAGTCACATTGGTACTTACCAGGTTTCAGATCCGCGTTTTCCCGCGTCTCATGCTTGAGAAGCGGGTGTCTTATCCTCCGGGCAACCTTGACTTTTTGGATGCCTGAATTAGTGTACTGAGGACCAAGTTCAAGTTCAAGTTGGTCGTCTCGGGCAAATACGAGAGCTCTGATTTTGATTTTGTTCATTAAAAGAATTTACGCCTTAGTTTATTGAGCATGAAACCTTTTTTGAATTACACATTATAATGTTGAAGTCAATACGTTTGCCAGTTCAATAATTTATAATTTATTTTTGATAAATTTGCTAATCCTTGGTAACAATGATGTTGAAAAACCACAATGACGAAACAACTTAAAACCAAAGCACTGATAAACGATAACCCACTGAGACATTAAGAGTATAAATCTTAAAAAGAATTATTTTCTAAATAAATATTTCATCTATAAATCTAAAGTAATCTCTTTTAATACAGCTACTCAACGTAACATTGTTAGAAAAGTACATATATATCCATATTATATAAAATAAGTAGTATTCATAGGCCGTGGGAACCAGAGATCCGCCCACGCAAGAAACAAAATTCTTGGTACATTTGTCATTCTTAGATTTGCATTGTGATATTATGAGAATTTCATTCATATTTGGAAGCTTTGAGGAATAGCGGTTAGGAAGTGAACGTTATTTTTAAAATTTTGTTGATATAATATATACAGTTACATATTTATGACAGTAGCTACGGTGCTATGTATAAACATATAGGTGACGCATTGGCTGGACAATAAGCTGCCTTGAAATAGGTCACGTATCATTCGGGAACAACATCTACAATACTAGTGGATATTGCCAAAACAATTTTCCATTCTATATCTTAATTTTATCATAAAACTACAAAATATTTATTTTGATAAATTGCTATTGGAGCCTCCTCTTAAGTATATAATAATCACAGACAATTATCACTTATTTTTTTATAACTCATCATCGTTATCAGCCTATATTTTCTCACTTCTGAGCAAAGGCCTCTTCTCAGACGGAGAAAATTCGAGCATTAATCACCACACTTACTCAATTGGCGATTTGAAACTTACAATTAGAAATAAGATATAAGTCCAAGTATTACTCACGATGTTTTCCTTCACCGTATATCAGTAGTCTCTAGAACGTACATGTAGCATGGAAAAAGTCACACGTACAATTACACACAATTCGCACTTATTTTTCTTATAACTCATTAAGTCTAATTGAGTAGATAGAGCAAGATTTTGATCACATTGTGCGTCCACTCATTAAATGTAAGCGAGGAACAAACAATTTGTTAGTGACTACGGCGAACACCTCATCTATTAAACCAGATATGGTTCAAACATATTATCGTAAATAAGAGGCTAAGTACTGTCTTATTATTTTGCGCTATAGAGATAATTCAGAAAAACAAGTACAAATTTATGTTATGCTTTTTTTCTTTGAGAAACTAGCTGACGAAGCAAGCCTTGTTTTGCCATAAATATTAATCACTTAGAAATATAAAAAAGAGTCAAATATAAAGCTTGGTAAAATCTGTGAAGCCGTTTCGGATGAGTAAGTTAATTAACAACACACGAGAATTTTATATAACCCTATCACGGTAAAAATAGACTATGGATGATCGTTTGTTGCTCTTTCACCTAAAAACTACTGAACAGATCTGGATAAAATTTGCCGCAAAGAAAAAATGAGTCTGGAGTAATTCAAAGGCGGCTTGTTAGTACCACTTCAGGTGACAATAACAACAGAAACTAAACAGTAGCTAGGTAAAATAAAATCAATGTTTAATCTTTACTAAAGAGGTAAAATTTGAAAGTTTGTAAGTTTGTATGTAGGGAGTAATCTTTGGAACTGCTGGTCGGATTCCCAAAATTTTAACACTGTTAGATAGCTACAATCTTCCTGAGTGCTATAGGCTATAAAACATCACGCTGCGATCAAATGGAGCAGAGCAGCGGGTGAAACCGCGCGAGAATAGCTAGTTGATTATAAGGGTATTCTTGAGCGCAAAAGGAGAAGGACGAAGTGATCCTTCTGCACTTATTATATCATGAACCTTATCCATTCAGGCTTGTCTATTGAGGAACATTTTTAATTAGACGTGGAGCTGTGTTTATCGGCGAGCATCGGTTAAGGTTTATGGTATTCATACTTTTTGTGTTAATGGTAACAAGGTGTTTCTGGCCAGTCTATTATGTTTAACGTTCTTACTTTAAATACGCTTTAATAGTTAATATTGTGGACATTTTTCTCTATTATTGCTTCTTTTGCAACTAGCTGTTGTTCTAATTGAATATGGAACCACATTTATGATCTACAGATTGTTGTTTCTAGTCTAGCGAAATGTTAGTAAAGGCATCTTGGACACTGAAGATACTCCTGAGATGGGAAAACGATTATTTTTCTTAAACTTTATATGGTTGAGAAATTTTAATATTTTAACTATCATAAGTATTTTTTTAAACTTCTACTTAGTGCGATTACACACAAATGTATGTGAATACTTAACATCACAAAAGCTTTTTAAATCACAATCATATTTAAAAATAATCAACTCATAAACACCTCACCACTAAAAGAACAAAGCCGACCAAATTCATTAAACAATCCACTGAATATATTCAAAAACCACGATCAAATCATAAATAAATCAAAGAGATTACTCAATTTGGTGAATTTTACAACTTATTTGCATACTGGCCGGTTCATTTGTGCATTTTGACGTTTGTGATGGCGACCATAAATTTTACTTGGGTGAAATAAAAGTCGACGATATTGTCATTTTCGAAATAATCTGAGGCCCGTGGGCATAGCTTAGTAATGTAATTTGGATTGTCGTTGATTTCTACAAGAAACACGTGTCCGACAATAATATAAGAAAATGTGTGAGGAACTGTGTGAAAAACTTTTCGAGGGAGACCGTTGTCAGATGACTTCTTTCTCTAGTACGGCCGAGAGGGATTGTCAAACTCTTACTGATTAAAAACTTCCCATTCCCTCTTGGCCGAGGCCGCAGTATCAACATTATTGCGCTTCACCCGCAACCCCGACTAAACATGTTGGCTTTCACTCCAGTTTTGAAGTCCCAAGAAACAGGAGTAAGCTTACACCGCTTAGCACCATGGTTTCAGATGAAACAAAAAATGCCAAAACTTAACCATCATTTGCTCCATTTGGATTACTTGTTTTTGTATTTGAGTATTTACAGATTTTTTTTAGATTTAAGTACTTATGTTAACGGATAAAAGACTTAAATACTGTTAATAAAATTAAAACAATTCATTAATTCATACACTTCGTATAATTTTTAATAAATCTTCATGCTATTCCCGAGGGCTATCACGGACCTCCGAGTAGTGCAAATCGATTATGAATCGATGACATTGCCTTACGATATTATGTTAATCGCTCTAGTAGCTGATGACTAATGTTGCGGATGGCGCCACTGGACATCTTGCGACATTTAAAAAAAATATTATACGTGTGTGGGTTTCGCGACGTCTTCTTACACCTTTTTCGTGCTTTTATGAACTCTAATAGGTTCTTTTTGGATTAAATAGGGTATATATGGATATAACATGTTTTTTTTCTAAGTTATAGTCGTTGCCAAATGTAGCATGTTGAGTTCTGAAGTGGGTGAATTATTAGTTCCTAAAATATTGATGTAGGTCACTTTTGTTAGATGCCCATTTCCGTCGTCTGCCGAGCGCAGATACAGATTGATAGCTTGCTTCCTCAAAATCTTGTAGAAGTTGATATAAGTATGTTTATTTACGTTAACAAAAAAACCTTCAAAAACAATTTTTCTTTTTAACAATACCTGATACCATTTTAATGATCCAAAAAATTTCTCTAACAGTAAAAAGAACATAAAAGGAATCCTAACTCCATATCAACATAAACTCCAATTACTTAAAGAAAAAATGGACATTGCCCATTATTGCAAGATTATTTCGCATAATAACTTAAGAGAATCACATCACGTACTAAGCAACGAGCCTCAATTAGAGAGCACTATCTGTAACGCGGCTCGCCCATAAGGAAGACGGACTTATCAGAAATTTCTAATCTTGTGACTCATATACATGCGTTCGCGAAATTACCTCAATTTACCCGCTACTCTCCCGGCCGAGTCAAAAAGGGCACAGTGCACAGCCGTGACTAACAATGCTACTGCTAGTTACCTCACTATTCAACTAAGGTGAAATACGTGTTTACAAAATTTTTGTTGATACGAAACCGGTACTCGTCAACCATAAATGTTTATCTTTGGGTGTCGAAAATGTCTCGTTACAGTTTCTAAGACATCTTGATTAACGTAATTTGTTACGACCTTGCCTCCTATTTTGTCATAGATATTCAAATGCGTCCTTATCTTTCCATCAGACATATTCTTATAAAATTACATCACAGGACAAACATAATTTTCCCGTCGTTTTAATTAAAACCCATAATTTCCGCTGATCCTAATTAGAAAGTTAAGTTATATTGAAATTCAAATTCTCACGAATATATGATGGCCACGATATGGGTACCAATAATCGGATATTGCATTCCAAAATATTGTTATAATCCAAAATAATGAGGCACATCGTTATTTACTGTTGAAAGTGCACCGACCACACGGCGGTGCACAGTGAAACTGTAGCACAATCACATATTTTACGCTTTTGTACAAGTTTAATTGAGTAAGAAGAGACCCGAGACCGCTCACAGCGGGGTAACTTCCAAATTTATTTACAAAAAATTCGCAAAAGACCCCCATTACTTATGTCGCGAGACGTAACAGAACCCGTAGCGATGCTCTCCTCCGTAATATTAAGTGTGAGATACGACCTTACTCGCGTTGACCCAGATTTTAATACGCCTTGCACTGCTCTTTATGATGACTTTTTGAAAAATGTAATTTTTAATTCCGTGCAGGGACGAACCGAATTGAATGGGCCCACGGATGATTCGTTTTAACTGTATCGTTTATAAATTGTTGTTTCTTATGCGATGCCGACGGAAGTCTGTCGATATTTTAAACTAAATTAATGCGCCCATGTTCGCCAAAATTGGCGTCGTCGTTTTCGCAAGAAAATGGAATGCCCTTTTTAATTTTCATTTTTTTTTGCATATATATCATATTCTCTTAAATAATTATAAATATGACCTCAACGAGCTTGTTTAATTAACATGGCGCTTTCTTTTGTTTCAGTCGTTCTTCGGGCGGACCTACAACAATTTGTCTTCGATTTCGGAGTGCAAGAACAACGGAGAATGTGTGATCAACAAGAAGAACAGGACGGCTTGCAAAGCTTGCAGGTTACGGAAATGTCTTCTAGTCGGCATGTCAAAGTCTGGTTCACGGTACGGGAGACGGTCGAACTGGTTCAAGATCCACTGCTTACTTCAAGAGCAACAACAGCAGCATATACACTTGCAAACAAGCAAATCACCCCCCACTTTCAATCCGTCTCTCAATCCATCCTACTTACCGACGAACCTTCTCCCGGCCGCGGCCTTAGCAGAATATTATAAAAACTCGGAAAAGAGTCCTTTCACGGAAGAAGTGACGCGGCAGAGCGTATCACCTTCTGACTCAGGAGCATCGTCAGCGGATCCTGAGGACGACAATAGTTCCAGAAGTACTAGTGGACTTAGTATCTTCAGACCAGCGTCGTCTCCGTGCAGTGACAAAGATGTGCGGTTACAAGCTTTAAAAAATCACAGCAAAGATAGAAAACGGAAACCTACATTGCCACCATCGCCATTTGGAACAGTTTCTGCTCCACCAAGTTTCTCGCCTAGAAGTGCTCCGTACATACCTGCCCAGTTACATTCTTTGAGAGCAGCACCTCCAGGACTAGCAACTTGGCAGACTAGAAACGGTGGAGACTTACTCCTGCACTCACCAGCTGTAGCCGGAGTGGCGATAGACCAAGACCAGCCAATAGACCTTTCTATAAAATCTACAGCAGTGATTTTCAGAAGTCCTAAAAATGATGAAGTAAGTGATTCGGAACCTGAATTATCAATTGATTTGAATGAGGAAAACAGTAAAGAAGTTATGAAGAATCCTTTAGACCTGTCTCTTGTTCCGAAAAGAACAGAAGAGGTACCAATGACTGGTTAAATTTTTAGTATTTTGTGTACAATTTGGTACATTGAGTTTTATTATTTATGTGTAAATAATTATTTTAGTGTTCTTGTTAATACTCTTTCACGCCATACAGTATTTAGCTGGTTACATTCCTTTCTTCTTGATTACCTGACCTTATTTACCATAATTAGCGTTAGTGTAGTTTAAATTCAAGTCATGGACTTCTAGACTTAAGTAGTGAAGCAAATGACGATAGATGAAGATGTTTAAAAAAAAGACATTGTTATTGTGTATGGTAGATAGGAGTTAATGAATGTTATTTTTGAGTGTTATAGATATAGCCTAGTTGATATAGAAATTACAAAAATACTAGAAAATTCTAGTTCGTTCCACCAAAAGTGCCTTCGAATTAATTTTCTAACTATTGTCCTAGGAGGCTGAAAAAATTAACTTAAAATTCCTAAACATCTAAGATATTACAGTCTGGACCTTGAGTTTAGGAATATATTTTGATACAAATAAAATAATTTCTTGAGCCCAAGATCCAGGCTTTTGGTACACAGGTTAAGATAATTATTTAGTTGTCCTGTCAGAAGGCTATGTCTAGGCACATCCCACTATAGCAAGTGCCAGTGTATGTTTTACCATTTTATTTAATGTTTTATGGGATTAATGGCCAGTAAAAATGAAGCTCAAAATTATAATGTACAAATTAAGAGTCTTGTAAAAATTAATTCGTTGTACGTACTTATTAATTTAAGTATTTATTTCTTTAGTTTTTAGGCCAGTTTATATTGAGTCATTTTTTATTTTTATTTTTTGACGTAATTTTTTAAGAATTTAGTTTTTAAATTTAGTGTATTTTTTTTAATTTTCGTATGCTTGTGTTATTTTTTGTTGTTTTGTTAAATATGTTTTTTTTTTAAGAAAATAGACATTCCAATGCTCATCTCATTCCAGTACTTTATTAGAATTAGTGTTTTTCTGGTGCCAGTATTTTTTAGATGTTTTTTTAGAATTTGTGCTTTAATTGTATGGAATAAACGTGTCATTTTTAGAATAATAATATATTTGTCTTCGATTCATAAAAATACTATACGAATACTTTTAACGAGGAACTATTGAGAAAGAAATAAATAAATAATTAAAGCATTTAATAAAAATGGTGCCATGACAATAACGAGCATAATAATTATTAAAGTCGCGAAAATGTCACAATTTTGTAAATAAATAAAAGAATAGAAAATATTGTAATGACTTTGGCCAAAATAGGTAATTAAATTAATTGTTCAATAGAGTACGCGTAACAGGCTTACTTATTTATAATAAATATTTATTTCTAAAAATATATTAAAAATAATTACCGAAACATTATACAGAATGAGCAAAATGTGACAAAATATAATTTCAATTATAGTTTGAGTTTTTACGTGTCATTCTCAATGCATAGTTAGCTCTTAGCTCAGTTTAAAAAATCGAATCTGAGAAAGTAATTTTGACTTTTATGCTTTTTCAAAATGGCACAGAAACTGGAATTATCCCTTAATATTGCAAAAGCTAGCCTTTGATTCTATTGGCCTTATTTTATAACATATCTGGCGAAAAGTGGTTGTAATAAAAAGGCGTGAATTATGTACTATGATTTTTCCTGTCTTTATGTTATTTTTTATGTAAAAATGATTTTTATTCTATTATTGACTGCGGACAAAAACTGCTGAAGGCAAATCCTCTGCTAATATTGACCACGTTGGCAGTGAGTGGGTTAATAAGTAAGCCTGTAGTACTGAATAAGTTATGAGTATCAAATTTGAGACGTAAATTGTTGTTATCAGTGTGATACGATATTTTAATGTACTAGTTTACATTTTTTTACGTTTTAAGTAAATTTTTAATAGGTATATTTGAAAGAAAAAAATAATAAAAAGCGAGTGCCTTTAATTACGTCGTTTCATTTTTTTATCCAAAATACAATGTTTATTTTAAACTTTCAAAGGATTAACACCCTGCGGTGGTTGTGGTCGGGTCACATTTGTCGAAGAACCGACGACCGTTGGGGGTAGACGTGTTTTGGAGTAGAGACCACGTCAAGACCTCCAGCTCGGTGGGCTGACGATTCACAGTTTGGCTGGCAGTGGTAGGATGAGAAGAGCTGAACATTGAGCTCAGTGGCATGCAATTGGAGAGAAAGAAATCAGATGATGATGATTAAATTTTTTCAAGTCAAAATTTTCAAGTTTGATAATATTTATAAAATATGCATTTAATATAAATTATTATTTTCGCATGGTCAGTTTTCATTACGCAATTCAGGTAAAATTTTAGAAATATTAGAAACGCGAAAGCTTGTTACTATGGATATTCAATTTTGTCACTCTTTTAGGACAGTTTATATTGAGTTGAGCAAAAATACTGAACAAATCTAAATGGTATTTGGGGTATTTGGTACAGAGATTGATTGTTACTAATCTCAGTCGCACAGTACATACATTATAGTACAGAAAACACAAAGGCTACTTTTAACCTGGTAGAATCTAGTACAAAAATAATCAAAATTTTCATATACATTATTTTACGAAACACGCACACTGAGACAAACAAATCCACACTGAGACATAAAAACCCACAGAACTATCTAACTAACTAAACAACTGAAGTGTGACACATCAAACCCGTCCAGAGAGCATCGAGGGAATAAAAATTCAAAAATACACCATGAACACAAGAACAAAACATGACAAACGGACAAACAGTGTTTACAAGCAAACAGACTAGCTAAATATTCATGAACTGGAGACATTTCTTGATATTTTCTCATGATTTTTTTTCCATAACTATTCATGAGTGTGCCCACTGGGATGAATTCGTTTAAAAGAAAAGAAACTTGAGCTTAATCTCGTTGGGAATATAGTTCATTCTGTGTTGTATGTTGCTCTAGTAAGTTCATAATATTTAGATGAATTTGAGCGGCTACTGTGAACTACTGTTTTCTTTTTAATTAGTCAAATGAGTTGACAAGCTTCTAGGAAAATATTTTCTGTGATTACACAGGGTGTTTGTTGAGACACTGTTTAGTGGTTATGCAAGTAAGGATGTTAGTTAGATGGTAATTGTAACTACTTTAAATAAAGTTACACGACGATTTTTTTAATGTCTACAGTGCCTTTAGAACGGTCGTATCATGTTACGGTAAGCAATCTTCGCCGCAGACTTCACCAAAAATAATCGCAAGAATCGCATGTGGATTGCCGCCGCGAATTATAGGTTATATCGAGGATAAGCGAATTTGGGATTGGGGATAGGGAGGGAAAGACAACACCAGTGTCATTTTATGCTGGTTTTTCGTGATCTGTTGGTCACTCCTGTCGAGTAGGCCCAATCTTGCTGAAACATGAATAATACAATATTACAAGATACTTTAATTAATTGATTTTTTGATGTCATAACCTCTTTAGTATTTTTTATTTAGTTTAAACTTAAAAAAAATTACAAAAGAAGTTATGACAAAAACTTGAAAAGAAGTTCACAAATATTTAATAATAATATATAATAATATACCCTTTCCGAACTTTTTGACATTTAAAATTTTTAAAACAAAGTATTTAAAACTAAAATTTACATTTCACTACAAAAGGTCTCTCAGTTCGGTGTGCCTTATGGCAAAGGCCTCCTCCAACTTTTTCCACTGCTTTCTGTCAGCCGACACTCTTGTCCAGAGGGGACCTAAAGTGATTTTCAGGTTGTCCTCCCATCTTCTCTTTTTACGACAAACATGTATTCCCGTCAATGAAATCATATGAAATTGCCGCTATGAAAAGACATAATTTCCAATTAATTAATGCTTTTTTCACTCCATTTCGTTTTATTTTACTTCGATTTGCTCGTTGACGCGCGAATATCACAAAAGGAGAACAGGAGAAGAAATAAAAGGGCTCATAATTTTAAAAGCTATTCCCTACTATTGTTTAAGGGCAACCGAAAAACAAACAACGTCTGTAATAATTATAGCAATCACTGCCAACAATGACACATAATCCAACATTAAAAGAAAATAAACGCGATATTAATTTGTAAATAACAGTACAAGCACTTAAAATGGTTCAACAAAATATAGCCTTAACTGATTTAATTGATATTATTAACTCCAACCGTTCTTATTGTCACACCGACTCCATACACCTCATAAAATACAAAGTAAACCTTATCACTTATGAAATACGGCAGGAAATGACTTTTAGATGTGCATAACAATAATTTCGACATGATTTTTGTCACTCAATTTAATTGAAGAGATGTCGGTCAAAGTAACAAATCAAATTTTTTCGCAATGCCCGGCCATTTCCCGATATAGTTGGGTGTTTACAAGACTTGAAATGTGCCTCGTTAGTCTGATAATGACAGTTTTGTGTTATTGAAATGTACCGGCAGATACAAAACGTGTTTCATTTTATGACAATAACATTTTGAGCGTAATTAAAAATGAAATATTAATTCAGTCGTTTCCGTAGTTCTAAAATGGTAAAATTTTTACATTTATCCAGCAAATATATGGGACTATATTCGGTTAGTTGCAATGCTAATATTAAATTTCTGCACTGTTCATTAGATACTATTATAATTATATTCCTATAACCCTCCTCTTCAATTACCCTGCCTATTAAAGAAAATCGCATCAAAATCCGTTGCGTAGTTTTAAAGATTAAAGGATACAGAGGGACATAGTGGCGAGAGAGAGTTTGCTTTTTCTTTATAACATTCGGTTATACATGATCTTAATTGTATTATAACATTTTAAAGAAACCTACAACTTAACAAATGTCGATGGCCACAAACAAAAATACCACATACCGCAAACAGAAAAACACCCTTAAGAAATTCTTTACGAAAAATTCAAGAAATTATTGGGCGACTGTATTCAACTGTACCAGGCAGTCAGTTGCCAATTTTAACGAGGAAACACATCGCACTAATTGAGATTGCACCACGGAGTGTCTCAAAAAATCACGTCATTATATCCAAATACGGCTGTGATATATTTGCGCGTCAGTAAAATAGACGTCACGAAATGAGAGCAGTCAACACTTTTTTCATCGTGTGTACTGCCGAATCTTCGAGCATATTGGTGATTGGTCGGTTTATTTTTCTTTTTGTAAATTTGGTATTGTAATCAGATGGTTCTGGAGTAAGGAATGGTGGATTGAATTATATTGCTGCGAGGTTTTTGGGGTTATATACATGTTGTAAATATATGTAGGTTGTAATGTAAATTACTTTCATTAAGGATGAAGCAGTAAAGCTGAGAATTAAATGATCATATCCATTTCATAACACTTTGTTTGAAATAAATGAACTTAAATCTAAAATGTTATTTTGAGATTCATTTTACTCTAACGAAACATGTTATTTTTTTATTTAAATCCATCTTAAATAAGTCCTATTTTAGCTGATGTCACAAAAGTTAAAACCTAGATATTACAAAAAAGTTTAAAAATAACAATAGATTCCTTCTTGCTATTTTAAAATCCATAATAATTTATTTTAAATAAAGTAACAGTATGCTATAAATATTTAAAACGCGAAAATATTTCAAAGAAAAAATCTGATTGTTATGCAGATAAACGATGTTAGAAATTCCATATATAGGAATTTCGTTTCAAATTTTGTATATGAAACGAATTTAGCGACACCTAAGATTATTATCATTTTTATTTTCATATATTATTATCACGAATTCATTATTTTATTAGATTTTAATACCCATGGGTTCCCTTAATACCTACACATAAAAAACTATTCTTCGATTCTCTTTTATCTTCGTCGGCGCTATAAAAATTAAAACACATTGAGTCGTCCCACCCAATTTGAGGACAAAATTTTTATTGCACATTATAATCGATACGTATTAAAGTTCAATCGATGCATAAAATACGAAAAATGGACAATCGTAATATTCGGCGTGCATAATTTATTTAAATGTCATAATATTGTCTACGGGGGGCGTTCGTTATTGATAAACAAATTGCTTTATACAAATAGACAAATTACTGTTTGACAATAAAGTTATTAAATGTATAAAAATGGTTGAATTTAAGTAGGTTGGCCGTATATTAAAATAGATTAAAGCTAAAAGTGTTGGTAACGTCACCCATCGCGGCAAAAGGTCAACAAAACATTAAAACAATTAATAAAATTCACGGTTTTTGAACGTTGTAAATTAAATAATTTATATTATAATACCCATGGTTCCGATTGAAATCTGACCAAAGGTATTTTATGATATTCTAATTTTAAGAAGCTGCTTTTAAATTCTTTCACCGTTAAGTGTGAATTAATTATATGAGTCTTATTTTGTTGTTTTATTAAATATCGATATTTAATTTGTGAATAGTATAAGTAACGGAGTTTCAAATAATTACCCTCCCTGTGGCGTCGCTGTGTGATAGGCGATAATTTTTTAATCGATTTATGAAATTCGTTTTTTTATTACATTTGGTTTTATTTATTTTTTTATAGGGAACTTTCTTGATCGCACCACTGGGCGTCTCATAAATTCTTTGTTCTTAATTTTTCTAGGCGTTTTATTACTTCACATGAATGTTCCAATCGCTGTTTATTTTATAAATTTATATATTTGGTACATAAGTATACAGTCCAAACTTATTTGATCAATAATAACGATTAATGTCAAAGGGATTCTAATGATATCAACATCATCACCCCATAACCAATGTTTTATTATTATTTAACCATTAACTACACTATGTAGTACAAAACAAAGTCGCTTTCTCGGTGCATATATCCTGCCTAAAACTGCACAACAGTTATTAATACGTTTTCTCAACAGGTTCTCAACAGGCAAAGAGGAAGTTTTATATGTACGTAGAAATTTCGTATTTCACCAGCGTGAAGCCGGGGCGAGTCGATAGTTACTTATACAATGAACTACAATATTTTTTTAAATAATAATGATAGAACTCTTGTCATCATAATGAAATTGTCGTCAAAATCGTAACATACCAACTCACAAATCCAATTTAATTCCATTGTACTTAGTAATAGACAGGAATGTTTTAACAAAACTATCAGAAATTTGATCTAAGGTGGTAAAGGATTGGAATTTAGGGAATCCTACAGGTCCTAGATATATGGAGACTGACATAGGTTCCAGATAAGGAAACAATGCCGTATCGTCCTTAGTATTTTAAATACGACATAGTTTAGTTAGCTTTAGTATGGAGGAAATATTGGAATTGTAGGAATAAAATTGTTTGATGTGAAAATTATCGGGATTACCTGTTATTTTATGAGGTCATTTCGAAGTAATAGAATAGAATCTTTAATGAGTTGTTTTTATGTCAGATCAATATTTGAAAGTAAAGAAAAGAAGAAGAAAAGATCCGAAGGCTTTGAACTGATGTAGATTTTTAAATTAGTTTTTTCTGTTATATTATCGAGAACAATTATCTTTTGAGAAACAACTGAAATCGAATTTGGGCACTGAATGCTAAAAACTGAATTTGCCTTGTCTGTCTGAAATGTGGAATTATTCACGAAAATACGGAAAAAAATTCAATGTTTGATAGTGCTCAAATTTCTTTGATAGCCGGTATTTGAATGAAAATAAATATATTATTAAAACATTGACTATAAATAATTTACACCCACACTATATTTCCATAGCTAACCGGCCTATAAAGAGCAATCGCCCAACGCCGATCAGATAGCGGTGAGATGCGCGCGCGCAACTAAACACGCCTATCGCGATCCTAGCGCCACCTAGCGTAGAGTTATCGCTAAGATTTATTCGGCGCACACGCTTAGGTGTTTTGTTGCGTCTAATTTTGGTTCTGTAAGATCTTTAGATGTCCTCTTATTTTATGGGTTTAAAGTTTTACGTAGATAGTTAGGACTGCTTAGATTTGTCCGTTTGATAAATAGCATAATATCAGTAGTGATTTTGACGAAGAAAACCGCGTAAATATGCCTGAATATAATGGAAATTAAATAGATTATGTGGTAGGTTCTTTCGAAAATAAGGACGACAATTTATTTAGTATAAAATGTTTTCTATGCATTCAGTATCACACTATGTGATATTACTGGGTCATCTACAATCACATTCAACGATCTTAAACACAGCAAAATAAAAGAACATCCTCTAAGATTCAGATTTAAAGAACATCTAGTCTAAAAATTACTAAAAAAATGATGATGACTTTTCAAAATGGTTAAATTACGGCCATAAAATAATGAGGCTTAATAGTGTGTAAGCACAAATTACTAACAACTTTGTTATTAGTAACTAGTTCTTGGATGATAAAGCCACATTATTCAATTACAAATTATTTACTTGTAATACTTAAACTAGATCAAATAACAAACAAAAGGATTCTTCGATGGAAAACATCGTTACGGATATACACACAAAAAGGTCAGACGCAATCTCCAACAATCTGATATTTGCACTAGAGGAGAATTCAATTCAGCGCTCAATTGTTTTTTATACACTTGACATTATGCCTTCGTCTCGCAATACTGATCTGAATGTTTAGATTCGCTATTGTTTTATTCGAATAAATACCTATATTTATTCACACGGCTGAATTGAGAGAGAAGCGAGTTGGTCTTTGATGTTTTTTTACTCACCACGCTAAATTTTTGTCCTGTGTCATGAGTGGATTTTAGAAACATATAAAATAAAAAAAATTGTCTCGTACAACACTGAGTGTCATACTTATATACTTTATTGTTTTTTGATGACTGCTTAGTTGCAAGTTAAAACTTTAGAGAGGCCTAAGTCTACCTATTCCAGCAGAACACTTGGAAATACATCACTACTATCGTCACCATCGCCCAGCTCTCATCCACTTCTGGACATTGGTTTCCTTGAAATAGTAGTAGTTATCTTGTGCAAACTGAATTTTAGGAATATATTTGCAAACGTTCTACTCCCAGATGAATCCTGATACGTTTCTATATATTCCTATTTCAATTGTTTTTGACTATTAACCAAAAATCTCACGAGAAAACACAAAACTATGCAAGCCAAAGAGGAGGGTGTTTCTCAAATTCTCAGAATTGTTAGCGAACTTATACCTAATTAATCAAATCATAACATTACAAAGTCGATGTTTGTTGAAAGTGTTAGAAAAACATATTACCGTCATTTATTCTTCACATAGCTAACAGACGTAGGTATTTGCTTGTCTCATATCAACACAAATCCCTTATAACTGATTGCTACAATATTCAAAGAAGTTCGTAAAAGTTTTCACTAGTCAACAGCGGACGTAGTACAAAGTTAATATATTTATTAATGTCGAATCGATCGCTGTGTGTTGGTATTTTTTTGTATCTATGCGAAAACAGAATGCCTTTATTTGAAACCGGTCGAAGGCTTGAGCTTGTAGGCTTGAGTGTGGGGTTCCGTAGTAGTTTTCTACGTTTGTTTGAGTGAAGGGATTTAGGTATATTATTTTTCGATACAACTCGATACATTTTTCGAGTTTATCTATCTGTTTCACTGGTCAGGGTTTAAGTCGAGAAATTTCTTATTGCATCAGACTTTCTGTTTCTTTTTCAGTTCTGGGCCGAAACAGTGCATTCAACGTACATTGCGTATGTCGTACGCAGCAGGCAGCGTCATCGTCCTCACAAACATAAAAATAACAGCAATGTACAACAAGCACCAACAACGTATCGAGTCTCCACAAATGACGCCTCAACATTTTAACACTACACGCACAGAACTCTAAAAATATCTCCGAATATAAATGTAACTCTATGTTCTGTCATTAACTTAAGTATATGTAATCAATAACGTTGATTATGTATGTATGTATGTTATTCATGTATGGATGTGTACTTCATTATATATGTATATGTTTTTGGTAATGCTCTCCGTCTAATGTTTTGGTTGTGCGAGATTTTTTACTGTACACTTTAAGTAGAGGACCCATGTTGTACTGTCCTTGAAAATTTCATCGAAAAAATATAATTCTAACTTCTCTTAACTCTAGTAATGTCGAAATCGATGCTCTTATGATTTCCAACAGAAGGGTTTTGTGAACATATAGGTAACAAATAGAAAAAATAAATAAAAAATTCTAAATTAATAAATGAAGACAATTAAGCTTTGTATACTTAAATCCAAATTTTGCACAATCGAGAAAAGGATCCGATAACATTCCTTAAAACTTAGTTTTTCGCCCTATTGTGTATTAATAGGGCGAAAAACTAAGTTTAGCATAAATGTTGTAGTAACAATTTTCTTATAAAGGGAAGAATCATTATAAGACAAGCTTTATCACAAAAATTATGAATACGCTACACAAAACAAAATAAACTACAACTCAACTAAATACATTTACTCTTTGAAACTACTGTTTAACATTTACTGTGGCATTTCAACATGAAACCAGTTGTACCGCGGAAGAGCACCGTCAAAGATTAATTACTTCAACTCAAAGATTAGTTAGGTCACCCTAAGGTCATATAATGGTATTGACGATGTCGCAGGTCGAACAAAACGTTGAAATATCGAAATAAAATTTACATAAAATGGCGACAAGAGTATTAATAAAAATGCTGTTTAAAATATCTAAGCCAGACGAATGGATGGTAAATATTTTGTATGTAAATCGGTTCTGTATTGATTTTTTTTTTCTTTTCCGTAGGTGACGAATATTTAAATGGATTATTTTTGCTTTAATACGACTGTAATAGATGTTTGATTGTAGATCTGTTTATTTTTATTAATGAGTAGTCGTTTCGTTAAGAATAGTTTAGTTGTGTGAGTTTCTTGTTAAGCTGCATGTTGGCTCATAAATAATGTTGTGTGTGATTTGCATTTGTGTTTGACGACATTCTTAATATGACTCGTTTTTCTTTTTCTGAAGTGGGAAAGTCAATAGGTATTTCGCCCGGGTGGAGCGAGATGTGTTTTTTTTTGTCAGTAAGAGTCTGACACTTCCTTTCACCCTCCACCAGCGCGTGAGAAGCCATTTGATTATTTTTCCTATACCTACAGAACCTGGCAACCTGGGAACCTTGCAAGTACCAATGTGACATTTTCCGAGTTATATGTACTTTCTATGATTATTTAGACACCACTGATATACGGTGAAGGTAAACATCGTGAGGAAACCTGGACTTATAATTTCTAATTATAAGTTTAAAATCGCCAACCTACATTGAGCAAGCGTGGTGATTAATGCTCAAAACCTCCTCCTTGTGAGAAGAGACCTTTGCTCAGCAGTGGGCACTTATAGGCTGATGATGATGATGATGATGACCCTTAGCCTAATTCAGTGTATTGTCTTCTCACGAAGCTTAACAAAATGTAGGCATAAAACTGTTTCTTATTCACACTAGGAATAAAATAGTCTTTGGCGAACCAATCAAATCTATCTGAAGGAGAAGAAAGGACTTAATTATTGTATTGTCATCGCTTACGTCTTCATTACAAGTATTGAGTGATGGTACCTGCGCTAACGCATTAAATTACGAGCAGTATTGCACATGCTGTTCTAGATCATAACGCTATGAAAATAACAACGATAATTGCTTGAGATTAAACGTTACAGTACTTTGTAATTGTGTTGTTGAGATGCGTTGTTCGGATGTAGTTTGTTTTACGCGATTTTGTGTGATGACGTTTTCCTAGCGGTTTGGTTATTAGACTTTGTATAATGTTAGTTATGCTACTACATAATAATATTGTACTAAGCTAAAGCCTATGAGTATGTGAATCTATGTTTAAGTTGCTTTCAAAAATTTTACGTGTAGAGTGCACTTATCAATAGGCCTATTTATTCCTTCTTCTTTGTAAATATTAAATTAACGCAATTCCTTTTTTCTACAAAATGATGCCCCACATTAGGACTTCCTCCTATGTCGTGGGTGCATTTACAAACATACAATTTCACATGCACATCACACCCAGACCCGGAACAACAATCTGTGGATCACTCAAAGAGTTGTTCGGTGCGGGAATCGAACCCGCGACACGTTGCGCATGAACCGTGCAGACAATGACTTTATTTTTGTGAATAGGTCAAAGAATAGCATTTCTTCAAAAACACCAATCCACGAAATTATTAAAAAAAAAACAATTCAAATCAGATATTACATGCCAGTTTTACCTATAACATAATTAGATACTAACCCATCCCATTCAGTGTGATTAAATGACCATACATAAAGTATCTATACGCGTAAGGGAAAGTCGACCTTTACGCTTTACGGAAAACTTAAAGTTCCGGGAATCTGTGAATGGCTTGATGCACTAATGCAATTCCAGGTCGATTTTATACGCATTATATGTACCTTTTCATACAACCGTCATTATTTGAGTCACTAGAGAAATTACAACACAACGGGAATCGTAATCGAATTCATTTGAAGTAATTTATTAATCGATTATCGGATTCGAATTATCGATTTGGCATGGCGAACTTAGAATACACACGTAATTATTATTGTGAATTGAGGGCTGTAATGGTTATTCGGTGCTAATTGATATTTGCAATTGAATGGGATTTAGTAAAGCAAGAATTCGATTAGTTGTTTATTTGAACTTTCACAATCGGTTTAAATGAGTTTGCTTATAAACGTAAGTTTAGTATATTGTACTATTTGCCGACTTTTTACGTCAGGTAATTATTAGTGCGACAGCCGAAAATAGAGTCAGGTTAGACAGTAGGTAATTGTGATAGTTTTTCAACTTTGAGGTCATTTCTAAAGCTGCGCTGTCTGTTATTGCCCCTGGTACTTGGCAAAAGTATTTTCATTAAAAGTGAGAAATAGTGTAACTAATTTAATGATATTGCGTTTCACACACATTTTGAAACCTAAAATACAATGAACTAAAATAAAAATACTTTACAAAGTATCTTTTTGATTGTAATAATTGTGTTTCAGGGTTTTTTTATGAGGGATGTAATATCATCGAACTTCGTGGTGCCCCGGTTAGTCAGCTTATTTAGATAACACTGAGACATGCGGCGAAAATAAAATCGTGAGGAAACATGGACCGATAATTTCTAAAATTACAAGTTTGAAATCGCCAATCCGCCTTGAGCAAGCCTGACGATTAATTTTCAATGTGAGATCTTCTTCATGTGAGAAGAGGCCTTTGCTTAGCAGTGGGCACTTATAGACTAATGATGATGATGATATCATGAAATGACTCTGGTCGCTCTGAGTATAGCGAGAGGCTCTCGCTGACTGAAAACCCTCCTTCCTTCCTTCCTTTTTCTGCTCCAAGGCGAGGCCACAGTACATTTTGCGCTTGACCCGCAACCCTGATATTATTATGTACTGCTGTATATACCTTTTGAGTTTAAAAGGTTCTTCAATCTATTCAATAGACTATTCCAATTCGTGAACGGAACGAGACAGAACCTTAACTGTTGTAAGCTGCCATTATCTACATTTATGTCACACATTCATTAAAACTTCAGTGAAATGATGACGAAACGAAAACTAAACTTGTAAAAAAATAATAACTTGCTACTCTCCGCAACTAATGGGTTGATTGTTATTGTGTATGTTAGTCCATTGATCGAGTATATTTATAGCCTATAGAACATCTTGCTACGAGTTGTAGAAGCCAAGCAGCGAGTCAAACTGCATGAGAGAAGCCAGTAACTAAAATAAAAAAAAAACAATTTTAAAATTTCGAGAAAGTGCTCATCGGTATCGTAATTAATTGACAAAAATATTTAATAAATTGACTTACTGTCCGGGCAAGGTCCTTGTGTAATGAAGGTAGTTATACAAAAATTACATAACGCCACCTTAAAAGTAATAAAAACTATAAAGAACAAATAAAAACACGGGTTGTGTGGAGTCAAGTCGTGCTCACTTCGTGCCCTTTCTTGATCGCCGCTCCTGTGCTACGGACGAAGGGATACTAAACATTTTGTCGTTATCCTAAACAATCCCATGACTAAAAGCCTGTCCCAATTACCTGGGTTGGCTCGACCGGAGTGATACCACGTCCCCACAGAAAACTGGCGTGAAACAACACACACACAGCGTTTTGTTTCGCCGAGTGAGAGAGGTTAGCGGAGGCCCAATCCCTCCCCCTCCCCATCATATAATCCGCCTGCTCCTTTGCCGACTTATACCATAAAAAAACCTATCAATTTACTAACGAGCTCTAGTTCTGCAGATTTAAGTAATGGAGATTAAATTTGGCAGTATGGAATGGTACATCAACTATCTGCACAGCGAATTGTCACTTAAAATTAAAGAAAAACCTTATAACTATGTCTTTTTTTTAAGTTACATCAACAATATACATAAAATACATTTTTTTATTTTATGACTGAGACAGAAATATTGTATATCTTTAACATCTATTAGTCTCTGCCAATAGGTCTGTTATTTATTTTTATATCGACGCATTTGAAAAATCAGAGGCTCCGCGTACCATCTGGTAATCCATCTGAACGTTTGTCGGCAAACGTATGCATAGGTACATGAAAAAAATATTTTTCACACCCAAGAGTTAAAAGTTACTTTAATATTATTTTGCTCAAAAGTTAGCCTTTACCATTGATTAATGGTAAAGGCGTAAAAGATGGAATAAAACCGCATTCGATTACAATAAAAAAGATTCTTGGCGTCACCAATAAGTTAGTTGCAAATACCATTCGCATATCCAGTTTTCGCAAAGAATCAAAGCGAGAACTACTTATTACCATAAATATATGGATATAATTTCATTCCAAAGTTGCTAAACACATAAAAATGTTGCCAACCCCTGCTGCGCTCGCGAACGCTCGCTGCCGACTTAATTTTCGCCGGCGCAAGCGCAAGCTATATTGATGCAAGCACGCAATGTTACAATACAGTGTTGCCTATGTTTAGTCTGACCTGCACAGCTGTTTCTTGTGAAAGAATAGTAAATTATCCATGTAATAATTTTATTTAATCCTTATTAGTTTTTTTTTTAAGTACCTAGATAATAGTATTTATATAAAATTAACAATACAACTTAATGGCGTAAGCTGTAATGTTGTATATGTAAATATTCTTAATAAATAAATAATATTATTAATCCTGAAGAAAATTTTGTGTTTCATAGATATTCACTCTTACTTACCCAAACCTAGTTATATAAAGGTTTCATATTTTTTATGTAGAATATGACATGGAATAACTTTTCTTTAATGAAAATGCTTTACGAACAATTTTATTAAAATATACGAATCTTGGTTTAATGAAAAGTTTGAACTAAGCTGATAAATTTTACTGGGACCCGATCTGGCATAAAACTAATAATTAGGGAACATAATTCTTGTCTTAGACAGCTAAGAAAAAAAAATTAAAATACCTACATATTTTTTGCCTATATAAAATTTTGAAGGTATAAAATTATTAAAATTTTCATCTAATGTACTTTAGGATCAAAAATCAGCCTTCTTGTATACTAATTATACCTCCTCGATCTTTTTCGCCACACCTATAGATGGATCTGCGTCAGAATCCAAAAGACATTCACGTAAATATTTTCAAGCATTCATACTCTCATTTCTAAGCCTCGCCCAGTGACGTCACAGTCCATATCACACGTGCTCATCTGCTACTGCTTGTTAGTGCTATCTGATGGTGGACTCTCATCAATTTCGTTCATGATTTGCAACCTAAAAATGATGATGTGTGGTACTGGTGCGTCCAGTGCCCTTTATAATTTGGCGAATTTTTTATTGTCTGTTCTGTGTCTTATTTGGATATTTTCAATAATTTTATATTTTTTAGCAATCTGTTGCTTCAATAGTCTTGTCTTGTACCATAAAGAGCCATCAGACCACGACATTGGGACTCAACATGACTAAAGTTTAGCCTGGGTTTCGGTTCAAGGGAAATAATGTACAGAGTTCACATACTAGAGCAAGAGAAGGAACCAGGTAGTTTTTAGTCAGTAATAGTCTGACACTCCTTCCCGCCTTAAATAAAGTAAGAGAATCTTTTTGTTGATTTCGCTCAAAAAGGGCACATTTTAGTCACGCATCTTTTGGTTGGAAAAATCCATTTAGTTTACTTATTGAATTATAATTTATATTAAAATAAGTAGCGGCCCGCCCCTGCTTTGCACGTGTCTCCCACTATCTCGCTAACGACCAAAGTGTGCCAATTTCCCAGATCTCCCCTCTACTTTTCTTAATTTTTTTCTCCTGACCATAGCAAACACTTCAAAAAAGAATTGGTATATTCTACAACAACTGTACTCAACAACGCCTGGTTGGTCCAGGCGCTTACCAACACATTTTGCGATTCATTTTTAAATATTATGTAGATAGATCCGTGATTGAAGAGAACTTAATCATCGTCTTATATAGTAGTTTAATTATTGTTCCGTTGTTATGTGCTTGGAAAAAAACCATCGAGGTAATAAAAAACGACCTTGAAAGGAAAATGCCAAAATTAATTTGTTAAAAAAATAAATTCACGACAATATATCGACTGTCATCGACAGTACAGGGGATGACTGATTACAATCAATACAGGATCCCAGCGATATTTGGGCGAAGGCGCAGGGCAGATCGATGATAAAATACTCATATGATTCGGCAGATATTTTCAACTTACTGATTAAGGTCGCCTCGGATGCCAAAATGATTGTCATCGTTGTTGCTGTTATGAAATTGATCGGTTTCATATATTTTCGTGATGGTTTTGGTATGTTCCGTAGTATGACTTTTTTGTTTCTGCTCTGGGCAGTTCGGGAAAAAGTTTCGCACTCTTATTGACTAAAAACAACCCCTTACTCGACATTGACCCTATTGGTCTATGATCTATTCGCTCTTTGAGATGCGTGCGGAACGCTTTACGCTGGAATATGGTTGTAATCGAGTGGTGTAAGGCTAAGAATATTATACAAATCCATTAATTTTTGTTCATTATTATATAGTCTAGAAGGTTTGGAAGATGTACGTTGTGCTTTAGTGAAAACTGTAATCTAAAAATTTTTCTGTTGAACCAACCTTACCAATCCTCAAGACATAGTCGAAATGATCTCAAAAAAAAAACAAAATTATCTCCAATCCAACTCGACGTTACATAACATAAATAAGTTCAAAAACTGACTCGGCTCACCTTAAAACGGTCGCAAAGGTATTTACCTTACGAAACACGTTCCTTAGGCACGTACAAATTAATCTTATATGGTATAAAGCGGCCGAGCGATCCAGATTCGTACAAATTGACATAAGCGGTACAAAAAGCAAATCATATGGCAATTAGTAAATTAATTGTTTAATTAATTGTGTCCGCTTCGTTGCATTGTCCGGTCCAAGGTTTTTGCTTGTGGCACAAAATTTTCCTTTTTTTTTGTTGAGCATCGTAATTTGCACTGATTTTTGGTTGTGAAGGATTGTGGTTGGGTTTAAACTTCTTTGCTTGTTCTTTTTATATGACTTGATTAAATCGCCTAGCCCAAAAATTTGTATAGATTGTTGAGAGAGCATAGCTTAATTAATACTCCACGCTCGTTTCTCTAGCTCTTTGTATCTCTAGCAATTTGTATCAATTACAACATCGTCAATGTAATCATCATCATAATCAGCCTATCATCATCATCATCATCAGCCAATAAGTGCCCACTGCTGAGCAAAGGCCTCTTCTCATACGGAGAAGGTTAGAGACCATTATTCACCACGCTTGCTCAATGCGGGTTGGCGATTTGTGGTTGGTGGTTTCCTTAAGATGTTTACCTTCACCGTATGTCAGTGGTGTTAGCCTATAAGTATACATTGTAAAAGCCTTTTCTTACAAGGAGAAAGATTTCAAATAATAAATTAAGAGTCTAGGGTTCCTCCCTATATTTTTCTTCTCCTACTTTCATCGGAGTGCTTAAAAGGCGAGATGTCACGTTAGTACTTATCAAAACGGACCCTTTAGTATTAGAGGTAAGAAGAGGGCCTCAACAATATCATAACATAGCAATGCATTCAACAAAGCTAAAAATACACGTAATCTCTAATAAGCCATTAAAGAATGATCAAATCTTTCGAAAATTTCACCAGAATGGAAGAAAAGTGAGATCTCACCGGCGTCAAGGCACAACATGCTTATTCTTATAATCTATAAAAGATTAGTCTGAAGGCACAGGTCCTAAGACCGACAGACCTGGCCTGGTCTCACGGCAGTCCGGTCCAGATTTACAATATAAAGTTGGATTATCCTACAAAATGTTGGTTGGATGTCAGTAAACCGCGTATTTATGTGTCGTGAACGCAACCTGAGTTATTGTTGGACAACTTTGTGCTAGACTATCCGTATCTATTGCTATGTAATGTAATAGTTTATGACAATGCCAAATATTGAAAGAAAATGTAGTAATAATATCGTTACGTTATGGTTGATATTACTGTACCCACATTTTTAGTCTCCGATCTGCAAGCAAATTCCAAATTTCTTGAAGTATTTCCAATTACAAAATCTTATCGCTCTAGAGCACATAACATCATAAAAGTTTGTACTCGACATTATGTTCAGTAAACTGGCCGCAAACTAGTTATTCTCTTATAATAAAGTCCGTCAAAATATCCAATTAAAACAAGACAAATTGCTGTCGCGAAAAAATAACTTAAAACCAAAAACGTTGAACCGAAGGTTTCTGCCGAAACGCTTATTAATTTTCATGAGGTTCCGTGCTCCAATTTTTTTTTGGCCGGACCAAACAGGCGACCCACTGTGCAGTTCGATCCTCGTAAAGTTTTATGACGCAGTCAGTCAGCGCTAAACGTGCGCGGCAGAGATAAGTTATGATAGGTATTCGCACAGTGTTCCGTTTGCTTTATAGTTATGGATAAAAATTGGGGTGGTGAGAATTTTCTGGTCCATTTTGGTCGGTAAATTTGGGCAATTTAAAATTCTCGGTTCATTTACCTTTGTGAATTGGGGAAATTGCTCGAAATTTGTTTAACACGAACTTTTAAAATACTTTTCAACGCTGCATTTATGTAAAGAATTATTACAAGACAACAATGAACATTGAACACTAGTTACAAATTTTTAACGCTCCAAAATATTGCCGTCCCCAAAACTGCGTAGCAGTACACATCCCAAAACCAAAACCGGCCACGAACAAATTCAACCAGCGCAAAACGAAAAAAAAAATGGAATTATCAATTATAACAAAGTACCGTTACGAAGCGACAAGCGGGACGCCTCAAAAAACCTCGTCGATTTCAATTTCTCATCTTCAGTTCCAAATTTATAAAAAAAACCGACCATTTTTCCCGAAATTAAGGTGAAACAAGAAAACCAGAAGGAGCCGTCGCCATTTTCGGCGTCCGTTCGGGCGGTCGGTATAAATGATTCGAAATTGTTTCCGTAAGCAGTGTAGAGGGCAAAAACCACGTGTCGAAGCAATAAATCATTCGATGGCGACTCGAGTTTACTCGAATAAATGAACGATTCGATTGCCGATGCGACGATTACATGTTGTGTTTATAGAGAGAGTTGTAAGGAAGAATGTCGTCGGCGACTTTTTGTGTTAAATCGCTTTTGAAAGCTTTATTTTTTTTCGATGTAAAAGGGCATGCCGCGCGTTGTGGAAAATTTAACGGAGTTTTAAACTATTGGGATATGGTTTTGTAAATTGAACTGTTTACTCTAGGTACAGTAAAGAAGCAGTGTTGAGATTTTTATACTTTTAAAATGGCATCCCTCATAAAAACATAATTGAATGGGGTTTACAAAAAATAAGGCCGATATTTGGCAATAGGGATAAGCTTCATTATATAAGTAATGAAAAGTTTGTATAATACTTCTGTGTACCTCCTTGGAGACTAAAAGGCTTAATTAAATGTCATATTAGTTTCCATATTATACATTTACATCTTTCTCGACAACATAGCTTGATACCAGACTTACATCAGTTGAATTTATAACGACATTTTGAATCAGGTGCAACTCCGACAACTTTTGTTACCTTTGGTAATGTTTCTCATAAATATTACCACAATTACCATAATTTGAGGAACTTTATGGTAACGATAATGTATGGTAATCATCTGTATACATAAGCATTATAGCCGAGCATATAAATAATTCCGTTGTCATCGATTTTAAGCCGTCTCTCGTAGTTTTTATAGCAATAAGCTGTATTTTTTCCTTGAAAACCCTGTTTTTTTTCTAGACTAAGTCTAAAATATTAACCAGCTGGGACTTAAGTACTTGCATATTTATGTTTTCTAAAAACATGCGAAAATAACTACAAACATGCCTTCTATTTCAATAGCCTTAAGCTTAAAATATTTCATTCATTTTGTTGCACAAAAATTTTATGCCGAATAACTTAGTAATTGTTATACGTAACACAACACGATGTTGCATTTAATGCACACAAAAAACATTAATCAACTTACCCAATTTGTTAAAAAAAGTTTGAAAATTATTTAAATTGATATGTATAATAATAACGTTAATCTGGAGAGGAGACAGATTCTAGGGCACCCTCTTCCTAGGAGGTGTTTAGGTGGACTGACAAAATCCGTGTAATGGTGGGCAGTAGTTCCAGCAGTTGATGGAAACAGGCTAAATAATGACAGCAATTACTAATACCTACGTGACCCACTCCAAAAAGCCAAATTGTACATAACAAAATAAATCGAAAAATAAAGAATCGTTCAACATAATACATATTGGAACTTACAGACCGTTCTCCTTGCTATAAAAGGTGACAGCCAAAAACTGCCGCTCGTAAATAACAAATGTACTCGCATAAACGGTGCAAGATGCACCGGTTGAGCTGAAAAAAGTGCGTCAGTAATTAAAGAAGTAGTTTCACAGTGGTGCTTCATACCACGCGTGCTTCGGTGCCCGACAACCAAAATTCACCGCATTGTCCTCTTAATAAAATTGAGCCATAAATATTCTACACGTAATTTTGGATTGCGAAATTTTGGCCAGAATATTTGCATATCGGAACACTGGGATGTCAGGTAAAGGTTTGTACTTTGGACAGTGTGTCACCGATGGCATTGTGTGCGCTTTTGTAAGCTCGATGGAAATGCAATGTTTTGGTAACCCATTTTATCGGTTTTGAGTGCAAGGTAAATATTGTTTCGAGAGTAAAATAATTCAACGTTTTTATTTCCAAAATTTTGCGTTTTACCACGTACAAATGTGTAGGATCAATTGAATGCTTTTTTAAGTGTCAATATTACCTAACTATATAACACCATAAAACTGGTTTTTTTTCCAAAGATATAGGACAAACATATTTTAAGGGTATCGACCATTTCATTTAGCCGACTCTTTACATCTACGAGCTTAATTCTAGAAGTTGTTTATACCACTATAGGTATATTATAAGTTTACAAAACATAATAATTATTTGCTCGCAATTGTAATGCATGTATTTGTTACTAGCTGGATCTTACTAAAAACTCATACTTTGTATGAGTTTTTAAATACGTCACAAACGATGAAAGAGTAACCATTTTCTGAAAGCCCGTAAACGGATCCTTTTAAAACAAAAAATCTTATCTCAGATTGTTACTAAGAATATACCTATATATCAATTACGACAGCACTAGTAAGTAATTACAATTATAGTAATAAACAAAGTTTAAAAAGGGTGTCCATGGGCGGCGCCGCTCATGGACACCCGCAACACCAAAGAAGTTACGAGTGCGTTGTCGACTTTTTGGGGATAGGTGTTGCGGATATAAGGATTCGGAAGGGATAGGGGAGGGGGAGGGATTGGGCTTCCGGTAACCTTACTCACACAGCGAAACACAACGATGTGGGTTGTTTCACGCTGGTATTCTGTGAGGCCGTGGTATCACTCCGGTCGAACCGACCCATTCGTGCCGAAGCTTGGCTCTCCCACACTCAAATATTATATTACTAGCGGCCCGCTCCCGCTTCGCACGGGTCCAACTATCTCGCTATCAAAGGGTCACTATTTCCTAATCTTCCCCTCTACTTTTGTAATATTTTCTTAAGATAAGAAGATAAGAACCTTCTACTGACAATAACAAATTCAACAAAAAAAGATTAAGAAAAATTGGTCCAGGCGTTGTTGAGTTATGCGCTTACCAACATATTTTGTGATCCATTTTTATATATAAAGATAAATAGTAAAAAATACGCACAAAATTAAATACACCTAAGGTTCACACTATGATAGAGCCCTTCATAAGACTTACTGCTATCTACATCCTTACCTTTTAAAACCTGCTCAACACAAATGCACAGTTAACCATCATTTTCAATAGCTAACAACTCCATGAAATATTACAATATGTCCAACCAATAAAACAGGCGTTAAAAATTAACTAATTTGTCTAACTTAACGGTGATTAGCGGGTTCCTTTAGAGTTAACCGGTCAAACAAGATAATAATACATTATTTGAAATAATTGTACAGACGGCTCTTTAAAATATACCTATCTGTTATAGCAGCTATTGATCTATCAACCTTTATAAATGGCTTTAGAGTTGAAATTTCATTGAATAATTTGGATAGAATAGACGAGTATGATTTGCTTGTGTCGTCATACAACTATCTTCTTGATCACCTTATTAGGTATATTTCTGAGTATTTTTGTATTGGTGTCATGCTTCTTATTAGTTATTCAGTCATATATTATAATACATAATACCTAGGTGTAAGATTTTTCGAAAACATTGACATTAATCATGTTTTGAATAGGTTTTATCATAATAATATAACAATATAAAAATAGTTTGTCGCTATAGGTACTGTTTTTTGTTGGAAGCATTTTTTTTTAATAGATACTGGGACACTAGGCTTTTCTCCTGTGTCTTGAGTGTGGTTACAAACATACATTTTCACACATACATGACACCCAGACCCGGAACTACAATTTGTGGATCACACAAAGAGTTGTTCCGTGCGGATATCCGGTTCGCGAACCCGCGACACGTTGCACGGCAGGCAGTTGCCCAGCCACCGCACCAACCATGCAGTCAAACATGGCGGCAACCTGTGTTGTTGCAGTATTATATTCGAATGGTTGAGACAAGGACTCAATTTCCTATCTATATATTCTATGGCTTAACCTCTCGTATGCTGGTATATGAAGCACAATAGAAGACACACTGTGCCTTTCGTAGATCTGTGTTCTTGTGTAGATTTTGTTTGCTGTATGGAAACCCCAAAACGCCAGCTAACACCCTTTTTTGTGTCAAGGGAAAATCATCCAATGACTTCTCCCGCCGAGGGTAAGGCGAGAGAGAGTGTCAGACTGTTACTGACTAAAAACACCCCCGTTCCTTCTCTAGCTCTGGGCCGAGGTCGCGGTACCTCATTGCGCTTATCCCGCAACCCCGGCGCCAGCTAACACCATGTAATTCTTTGGTGTTGCGTGTATTTAAGGGCGTTAATTGCATTCTATTTTTGAAAGAAATATATAGTTACTAAAATTATACTCACAGCCTCTTTTCTATTGGCTAAAAAAAGCAGACGACGCTTTTATGTAATAGGTCGGTAAACGAGCAGACAGATTACCTGATGGCAAGCAATCAGCGCCGCCCTTGGACACTCGCAACGGAGGAGTTACGAGTGCGTTGCCGACCTTTTAGGGATTAGGGATTTGGATATTTAGGGATTGAGGAGGGATTGGGGGCGGGGAAGGATTGGGCCTCCGGTAACCTCACTCACACGGCGAAACACAACGCTGTAGTACGCCACGCTACGCCAGTTTTCTGTGAGGCGCTGGTATCACTCCGGTCGACCCGACTTATTCATGCCGTAGCATGCACATTTCCTAATTACTATTTTTTATCTAGAATCTCGATATCTCTTACTTAAAGATAATAATTTCGTTTAAAATACGTCGAAAGTGTTCAAAAATAACAACCTAAAACCACATCTATACATTTGAAACAATAATTTAGCATGGCCACGGCCTGCCAATAAATCCGGGTCACTCTCCATCCATGCAGTAATTAATAAACACTTAAAAGTCTTAAACGACTACTATTAGTATGTAAATATCTCAATTTGAAGCCATCAATTAGTTTGGAGGCGTGCGCGAGCGCAGCCGGGGGCGAAACATAGCTCAGTGACTACTGTTCTTGTTACTCAGTCGTGGGAACCAGACTAGTTCAGCTACTGAGAAAGTTTTGGTTACTTTATAGTTTTCGTTTTAGCGTGAGTTTTATTGTTACAGTGTTTGTATGTTTTTTTTTTTTTAATTTGTTCTTTATTTTTAATGAAATCGAATAAAGGTATTTGGTGTCGTAAGAAGAGTTTTTTTTTTGTAATTCGGTTAGCAACTAACTAATCATTATTTTTTATATCTCCACTATTTAATGGATTATTCGTACACACCTTCCTCTTCAATCACTCCATTTATTTAAAAGAAAAAA
The DNA here is from genome assembly GCA_902829305.4 of Spodoptera exigua. NCBI lineage: Eukaryota > Metazoa > Arthropoda > Insecta > Lepidoptera > Noctuidae > Spodoptera > Spodoptera exigua. Next base: position 13,363,994 of record LR824619.2, on the reverse strand, counting down.
CAACAGCATCAAAATCATTTGTGCAGTTTTTCAGATTTAAGCTTACATAGGGACAGACAGCGACTTTGTTTTATACCATGTAGTGATGTTTATATAACGCATCGCCTGCAGCGTTCCTTCCCTGAAATTTTTTCAATTGAAAATTTAATTCCCGAACTGTTTCATCTACCTCTATTTAAAATGGTTATATTCTATTATTTATACCAAACAAATTTATATGAATTTATCTAATGTTACAGCGTATTCGAACACATGTGGTATGTGCACTTGTACAACTAAACACAAATAGTGCGGTGGAGTATAGCGTGTCTAGGAGCAATTGGAAGGGCATAAGGGAACAGCTATCGGGTTACCACTTAATGCGATATATGTGGGAATGGGCGAGGAAAGCCGTAGAATGTTGTGTAGTATGTAAGCCCTAATTTAGTTTATTGAAGTTTAGTTTGTAGTTGTGGAACGAATTGTCAAGTCTGCGATGCGAGAAGCGGTAATGGGTTTATTGTTTATATTTTTTTTTTGAATTGTCCATTATGCTAATGAAATAGAGTCTAATATAGGATGCGATATTTCACCATATTGTTAGCCTCTAGTGAAACAGTTTGAAAAATGAAACTATTGTTTTTTGTTGAAACTGTGCGTAATATTTTTATGATTTTACATTACTTATCTGCTTACTATTTCCTGATAAAAATCAAACCAAAATATATTAACAAATACCTACATACAAAAAGACTCGTTTTATATTAAGTACGATCTTCAATAGCACAAAAACACCAACACAAAAAAAATATTGCGTTCGTAAAACGAACTAAATGGACGATAAAATGAAAAATAAAAAATTAAAATAAATATAAATATAAAAATTGACAAGACAAGTGTTACCGGCGTAAATGTCGAAAAAACTGTGCAGATAATTTTATATTAATAAAAATTACGTGGGCACGTCGCGTCGTATGTATGTGTAATTTTGGATGAGTTTACGACATTTTGAGTGTTAATAAAGATAAGGTTAATAATAAACTAAACGTTTATGATGAATATTGTTTTAAGTGCGGTATTGTGTTAAGGAGAATGTGGGGCGCGAATCGAAGCTTATGAAAATAATCAAGACAATCGACGCTTTCTTTTACTTGACTTTTTATGAGTTAGGTCTTTGTTAACACAAGATTATAGAATAACTAGCTTCTATCGCGCGGTTTTACTCGCTGCTAGGCTTCTACAGATCGTATCGTGATGTTTTGTATCTCGGTATTATTAAAAATTAAATGTCAAAAGATAGACTCAACTAAATGACAAGTTTACGTAATAAACGATTACAATGAATGGAATAAATAATTAATACTAATAATGTGGTTTTGTAAATAAAAATATAATTATGTTCAGTAACAAGATGAAAAAAAATGCGAGCAACATTTTTTTTCTCTTCAACTACCCCTTAACAAAAGCTCAGTGTTTACGACACCAAGTTATGGTTTTCAGTAAGTCAGCGATGGTAATCACTTAATTCGAATTTTTTTACGATGCCACATCAAAAAACGTTCAGCTTTAGTATGAATGACCTTTGACAAATAGCGGCATTTTTTACCAAAAAAAAAAAAAATTATCGGTTTTGAGCGTTCCTCTCAATGGGGTTATTATGTGTATTTTATGGTATTTTGTGTTGTCAACAACGTGAAAATGTATTGTAGTGACGTTTTACCTGTAATTTTATGTTACTTGTATGGATAAGTAATCTTTATTATGTCCTTTAAACATAAAATGGATGCGCGGTTCCTGTACCTACATCCGTTACTGAGAGGTATTTTTCTGCCTTACCACTTATGTAGATTCCAATAATTTATTCATCTATTTTTATTATATCAATTTTTTTACTGCATGGTTGGTGCGGTGGCTGGGCAACTGGCTGCCGTGCAACGTGTAGCGGGTTCGATTCCCGCACGGAGCAACTCTTTGTGTGATCCACAAATTGTTGTTAATAGGTCTGGGTGTAATGTGTATGCGTAATTGTATGTTTGTAACCGCACCTACGACACAGAAGAAATTCCTAGTGTGGGGCAACGTTTTTTTAAAAAGAAAGAAAATCAATTAATTTAGCTATGATCTTCAATAATAGCAATCATGATAGAGGATGTAAATTTAAAATCTATTAAGTAATGGATAAGGGTTCGTTTGGCAAATTAGTGTTAAGAAGACGCTAAGTCACCGTTTAGTGTAGAATTTATATAATCGTGACGTTACTTCACATCAAATAAGTTTTTTGTACTATGAAACCTGGAGCGCATTTCATTACGAAAGAAAAAACAAATAAAGTGTGTATTTTTTTATTAATTCACCAGAAACCGTTTCCAGTTTTTTCTTCGCCGACCCATTTTATTATTTTACCAAAGCTTGGCTCCCCCACACATAAACTACTATACACGTAAACCGTAAGTAACGGACAAATAATGTATTCTCAATCCTACAATAATATACATATATATATAATAGCATTAACTGCTATTTTATTAAATATTATATTTATTTTAGTTGCGTATAAAACTATATTTGCACAGTATAAAACAATAAATTTGACGTCATTAAAATAGCTAGCATCCGTTATTATATAGGTATTGACTATTTTACATAGGTATATTATTTTTTAATATGAGTAGACTAAATATTAATATAAATATTGGTGCCTTACTTTCTTTTTTATGATTAATGTAATCGTGATAATATAATCTTCTTTTTTTATTTACAATATTGATATTCCATGTATTGCAATTGTGTGAATAAAATATTTTTGAACACTCAGCCAGTCACACCCACATTTGTCATTTAAATGTGCAAGTTGCCCGAGAAAAAAAACAAAGGTACTCTCATTTTTTTTTCAACCCGGAACAGAAAATGTTGCAAATCCGAATTTAATATTGAGTTTATGTTGATATAAAATCTCTATAAAGCAAATCTACTTAAACTTGGGTCAGTCCCAATGACCTAACAGAAACCCAGTGCTAAATAACTAGTGTTTTGTTTCACCGTGTGAGCGATGTTACCGGAGGCCTAAACCTTCCACCTTTTTTATTTATTTATGTGATAGATCGGTAAACGAGCAGACGGTTGACCTGATGGTAAGCAATCAGTGCCGCCCATGGACACCCGCAACAACAGAGGAGTTACGAGTGCGTTGACGACTTCTTTGGATTTAGGGATTTGGAGATTAACGAATTGGGGAGGGATTGGAGGAGAGGAAGAATTGGGCCCCCGATAACCTCAGTCACAAGGCGACACTCAACGCTGTTGTTGTTTAACACCGGTTTTCGGTAAGGCTGTGGTATCACTCCGGTCTAGCCGACCCATACGTGGCGAAGCATGGCTCTCCCCCATCCCCGCAATCCCCTAAATAACCAAAACGCTAGTTGCTAAAAGGACGGCAATGCACTCGTACCTCTTCTGGTGTTGCTGGTGTCCATGGGCGGCATCGATTTTTAATCATAAGGTAATCCATCTGCTTGTCTGCCAACCTATCACATAAAAAACATAGATGCAAACATTTTGAAAAACAAATGAACACAAATAAACAATTTTCCTTGCAATCATTCAAATGCGAACCGAGACAAACTAGATCAAAGTCAGACAGAAATAAAAAAAAGGTAAGCAATTAAAAGAAAAAAAAATCAACACATTCGCAATTTACCCTACTTAGGATAAAAAAGGGTAATTAATGAATAATTCACACACGAAGACTTTGACGCCCGACTGTTGTCATTGACAACGCAACAAGTAATTGTCGACATAAAAAACTCAATTATCCATAGTTAGCAAAAACCACTTATTTGCACGAACTCATCAATCTGTGTCTTATTTACATAAATAACATGATGTTATAAATGTAAATGCGACTATGTGGCACTTACGACATTTTTCCTTGACGTATGTGACGGTCGGTGAAGTAAGGTGCTAAGTTAGATTGGCGTTAAAGCGAAGTTCTTCTTCAATACTTTTCTAGGGTCATGTATGTAATATCTTATTTATTGTTTGTTGTTATGTTTTTACAGACCAACTTATTGTTGGTCTGTAAAAACATATAAGAATATAAGATGTCAAACACATTTGTTCTTACAAACCTAAGAGCAGGTACAGGATGTCAGTCTGTTTGACAGTGAAGCTAGGTGCTCGTTCTAAAGTTAAGATTGGAATGTTGAAGAACTAGTACATTGTTACTTTCAGAGAGAAATGTTTATAGAAGTTAAAATTAAAATCTATTTTAAAAGCGATATGGAATGTCATCGAGGTCAGGTATCTTTGAATAAGTTCTTTTTTTTTATTGATTTAAAGCTTATACATAATTATGTTTGCTGCCAAAGACATTATTATTGGTAATACCACCTGAAAATTATCTGAATATCGTTGGCGTTGGCTGGCTAATTGGCTGCTGTAGAACGTGGCGCGGATTCGATTCCCACACGGAACAATACTTTGAGTGATCCACAAATTGTGTTATTGTTAGTGTGTTGCTTCGGGTTTGGGTTGTTTTTGTATGTAAATTCATATTTATAAAAGCTCATTAACAATACAAGATAAAATTGTACTGTTTTTCTTATCTTGTCTATCAAAAATTAAGATTTTGCAACATTTAAGGTTTTTTTCACTATTTCTGAATAGCCGCATATAAATCTAAAAATAGAAAATAATATAAATAAACTATGTGCCACATATGCTTATCAGCCTCTTATATGAAGTTGGTGAAAGGCGTTAAGTGGAAAATCCTAAACATAAACTCACACATAGTTCTTATGTAAGCAATTATAAGAACAAGATTAAGCCTACGCAAAAAAAAACAGACTATAAAAAAGTTTCCCAACGATGGGGTAAATATGGCACAGACAGGACATTAACACTACTATCAGATATTACTCAATATCCTCAAACGTACCTTATTAAAACTTAATAACGACAAATTACAGCCACCTTTATGTTTATCTATTTAAATGTACCACGCCTAAGTAAATCCCTATACATGTTTCAATTACTCTTAACGTTATGGATATAGAATGAAATAAATGCGAGCTATTGCTCCTTAAGAGGCTCGCGTATTAGCTCTGTTGGAAAAAATACGTGTTGGACCGGCAAAGTAGTGCTGTACGCTTAGTACTGGAAGATTGGACCCTTTTTTTAAGGGAAAAATCATCAAAAGTCTTCTCTCGACCAGGATAAAGGGAGAGGGAGTGTCTTTTTTTCATGTGATAGGTCGGCAAACGAGGAGGCGGTTTACCTGGTGGTAAGCCATCAGCGCCGCCCTTGGACTCGCAACGAAGGAGTTACGAGTGCGTTGCGGACTTTTTGGGGATTAGGGATTGAGAAGGGATTGGCGGAGGGGAAGTATTGGGGCTACGGTAACCTCAGTCACACGGCGAGACACAACGTTGTGTTTACATTATTACGGTCGACCCGACCTATTTGTGCCGAAGCATGGCTCGCCCACACTTAAGTCTGACTCTTATTAACTAAAAACCCCAATCCACCACCTGCTCCAGGCTGGTGATGCGGTACCTTATTGCGCTTGACCCTGGAAAGTGTTTAGTTTTATCAACATGAACAGCCTGTTAATATGACAACAGCTTACTGTAATATGGTCTTTCTTAAAATAGAAAGACTTTTCCATAATATCAAGGCTTGGTAGATAGGTTTATTTTGATGGTTGTTGCTGTGGCTAGGCAACCAGCCAACTTGTAACGCGTTACAGACTCTGAATATCGTGTGTACCTATGGTAATTTGTATGTTTGTAAAATGTAAAAGCAGCCAGGACACAGGAAAATCGAAGTCTTACATAAACATTACCTGTTTGTTTTTAAAATAAAAAGGTTTAATGTCAAATCATTAAAGATAAAAGTCAAAATTTAAATATTTCTAAAAGTTATAATTATGTTTCTTTGCAAAGAATAAATTAATTCTCGAAAGAAAAAGTGAATACTTCTGAATTTACTTTGACAAAAATAAAACCCTGGGTCGTTCCTCACAAAATGTTAACCTTATAAATAAAAACTGCACCTTTATTGCAAAGGGAGTAATAACCGTAATTATTATTAAAAGAACAATTAAAAAGATAAGAATAATTCGTATCAGATTTATTAATCTCATTTATTTCTCATTTAAATTACAACACTTATACCACGCCCAAAATTTTTCTTTAATAAATTAAATATTACAATAAATTGTTACATAAAAGGATGACTTGCATAATTTAATATCTTTGGGAGACATATTTAGTACACTGTCATCACACACCTAGTCATAATTCGTGTCGATTCGAAAACCATCACCATGTATAGAAGGGCAGATCCTTCTGAAACCACCCAGCCTAACTTAACCCTTTCGTTAGTGACAAGTTTATTACAGACGAGTTCAAAATATTTTGGACGCATACCTTGACATGCAGCCTGTACGAACACTTTCGCGTGTCTGTCCTTATTTTTAATTAAAACTGCACAAAATGTCGGGCAATAAATCATTTTAATAACAAGCTTTTATAAAAGGTAGCTAGATTTTGTATCTGAATTATTATACACGCAACTCACCTTTTCTTTTTTAAATTAAAATGTAATAAACAATTTTGGGTTACTTGTTTTATTGTAACAATTTATTTTAGTGCAGAAAAATCATTGAAGTTTATCCAAATGTCTTGTTTTATTTCTTGCATGAACTGACAGGGTGAACGTATTAGACCACTGGGTACATTTATATTTTTACTTTAATAGAAAGCAAAATATTTTTCGATTCACCATATACTTATAGCTTACTTAGCAATTGAAAACCGACAGCCCAATTATGTTTTGCTAAACTATGTCAAGAGTGTGGAAGAGCTATTCTTCGGTACGCATAAGCTGGCTCGACGGAGTGATATCACGGGCTCACAGAATACAGGAGTGAAACAAAACTAACGTCGTGCACACTCAATACCTAAATCATCAGTCCTTAAATCCACAACGTTCCACAAAATGTCGGCAACGCACTTGTAACTCCTTTTGTTTATTATCGAGTGATAAATCTGCTAGTTGGCCAATTTGTAACATATATACAAGTAAAAACAAACAAATCAGACTCAACCACCCTTTATTACTAGCTAGGATTTAAATGAAGTAAGTAGAAGGAAAAAAAACCACATTGCTCCGAATATGCGGCACAAAGCACGAAAAAATGAAGGCACATAAAGAGAAAAGAAATACAACAGTGATTATAAAAAAATGTGTTTAAGCATCTAAAACAACAAACATTTCAAGATAGCAGCATGCCTATGCCAAAAGTGTTCTGTTACAATATCCTGATTATGACTATTCGAATTATCAATTTTGTCTTCTGAAAAGCATGATCCTTATGCAAAAAACAAAAGCTTATCTTTAAGCAATATTTGGCTACATCTTTATAAGTTATTGTCAGCACAGTTATGTTAAATTATAGTTCCTTTATAACCTCATTTTATTTTGTACTTCTTAGCTTGCTTTGTCGGCGTGGGCAGCACGTAGACCTTTTTATGTGACAGGCTCCTTACCAAATAAAAATTTGTAAAATTGAGATTTAGAGAAATACAACATATATTATTATTTTATTTATATTAGTGTTTCTATATTTATTTATACATAATTTGTATGTATTATTAGTTTATGTAAGATTATATTGCTATTGAATTTGTTTAAATTCATACATTATTATATTGAGTCTTTGTTTTAGTCTATAAAAATTTTGCTGCTTGCGCTCACCGTTTTTACTCATCTCTGCATCACCCAAAGGTCAGACTGGTAGATAATGCCTACGGCATTAAGTCCGCCTATGTACAGAAATTTGTGTGCATAAAGCTTAATAAATAAATAAATAAATATTATCCTTCAAGTAATGTAAACAAAAAAGTAAATATGGATATTTTGTTACTCTTTTACGTAAAAGGTACTGGGCAGTTTTTAATGTAATTTAGCGCCGATATACATAGATTACCTAGCTAGAAGTCGTCCTACACTACATTTAGACGCCTTGACGTGGTCTCCACTGCAGAAAACGTCTTCCCCAACTGTATTCGTTTCTTCGACAAATGTGACCTGCCCACTTCCACTTCAGTTTGGTAAATCCTTTGGACTACGTCGACAATTTTATCGTCATTTCGAATTAGATCAAATCGAATCCAAGTATAGCCCTTTCAATAGCTCGCTGGTGAGTTACATTTGGTGGATTAGCACTACAGCAAGCTGGACTGACGATATCCGTAGGGTGACTGGCACACTGGCAGTGATTGGATAAGAAAAGTTGAACATCGAACTCAGTGGTGTGTAATTGGACAAGGCCTATATCCAGCACGGGACGAAATCAGGCTGAAGATAATACATGGATGCATAGATATAACAGATAGTCGTATCGTATTCGTTTTAATTTGGGAATTTAGGCAAAGTAGCTGTCAGAAACTAGTCGCGTAGCGGTTAATAAAAATGAAGTCGATAAGTATACCATGATTTTTAATTTTTAATACCTAAGTCATCAACTTGAAAAAGAAAAAGTTTGGACCTATCAAGCCTATTTCTAATTGTTTCATTTGACAAGCATAACACTAAAAATAACATATTTGGAAAATAATATCAGTCTGCATGTTTACTCGAATATGCCTTTGAAGAGTGGCAGGCTCAATGTTTTGTTGTAGTTCACAGAAGTACGTACATAAGTACGAATAACTCGGTAAAACCTAAGGTTATTCTTATTAACGAGACTCATAACTCTGCTTACCTTCGATTCGTTCCGCAAAGTTTAAGGGCTTGCTATTCTCAGGTCAAGGTTTTCATCTTCCGGTGAAATAATTCAGGCGCAAGGCTCCTTGGAAGTGACCCATTTTGGAATTTTTAGTCAGTTTCCTTATTTCGAAAATTATTGGGTCATTGAACTAATTGTTACAGTGTTAAGTTCAATGTGATTTGTCAGCGGTTTAAGTATGTATGTAATGTAAGTTAAATTATTAGTTACCATATGGTTATGATCAAGTGAGGCGATTAATTTGGTTTTTGCGTTTCGCTTGTATATTTCAAAATATATATTTTTTGCTATTTATTTTAATATATTTATTTAGTGGAAATGTTATGTTTACTGCTTATTTTTTAAAGCCCGAAGAAACTATTCTTATTGTTTTTTTTTAGGCGAGAACGAGACCATTTGCTACAGCCACAATGTGCTTATTATAATAAACAAAAAAATAAAACAATTTTATATTTCCCAAGTTCTTAAGGTCTTTTCCAGGTAGCGCCATCTGAATTGTAATGCAAGCCTAAAAATAATGAAGCAATTCGTTTTTTTTTATGTAGGTAATAGATCGGCAAACGAGCAGACGGATTACCTGATGGTAAGCAATCAGCGCCGCCCATGGACACCCGCACACACCCGCAAGGAGGAGTTACGAGTGCATTGCCAACCTTTTAGGGATTAGGGATTCGGAGATTTAGGGATTGAGGAGGAATTGGGGGTGGGAAAGGATTGGTCCTTCGGTAACCTCACTCACAGGCGAAACACAGCGCTGTGGTTCACGCCGGTTTTCTGTGAGGCCGTGGTATCACTCCGGTCGAGCCGACCCATTCGTGCCGAAGCATGGCTCTCTCACACTTAAAAAATATATAATATACTTACACAAACTTAACTTAAATTAGCATAAATACATTTTATAAAAATTAACTACACTTGATTATTACAAAAAGATTCTTATATGACAAGGCCAATTATTTTCTTGTAATTTTATTGTCAAAATGTTTCAATCTTAACTATATGTGGGATAAACATTTGTGAAGCGAATTAAGACTATATATTTTCGTTTTTATTGTGAGGATAGTGAGAAAATAACAGTTTGTTATTCTGCAACCCGGATTCAGATTTAAAAAGCGAAGATAGTTTTACATGTCATAATATTGTTTTCGTGTAATGAGGTTTAAAGGAGATCTCCATTTTTTACAGTTCTGTAAGGAGTTCCTAAAAGTTGACGATCTCATTTAGGAGATAAGTGTGAGGAGGTAAGTGTGAGAGAGCCAAACTTCGGCACGAATGGGTCGGCTCAATCGGAGTGATGCCACGGCCTCACAGAATACCGACGTGAAACAACCACAGCGTTGTGTTTCGCCGTGTGCGTGAGGTAACCGGAGGCCCAATCCGGAGGGGATTGGGCCTCCGGTTACCTCACTCACCCCGATCCCTCACAATCCCTAAATCTCCAAAACCCTAATCCCTAAAAGGTCGGCAACGCACTCGTTACTCCTCCGTTGCGGGTTTCCATGGGCGGCGCTGATTACTTACCATCACTAATCACAAATGCATGATGATTAATATATCTACCTAATTAATCTTTGGATCACTAGACTAGACACTTGACCACTGCTAAGCAAGGCAAATATTCACATGGAGAAGAAATAAGCACTGACCACCACGCCTGCTCAAGGAAGGTTGGTGATTTGAAACTTATTATTAATTGGAAATTATAAGTTGTGGCATCCTTAAACTTTTCCTACGACGTATGTCAGCGGTATTTAAATAATTTAATTGGAAAGGACGATATTACATTTGAGTCACTTACACGTAACTTTTACTCCCTAAACCCATCTAACAAAATTCACTAACAACAAAACAATAAAGAGCTACACAACCAATACAATTTTCTCAATTACATAACGATAAACACAATATTGTTACTGGCAAACCTTTAGAAGAAATTGCCAAGTCTCATAAAACTATCCCACACCTCTACTGATTTGAGCTTCTAGTTCAGTATGTAATGCTAAAGGAATGTAGATGTAGGATGGTTGGACGGCTGGATAAACCAATTTCATATCTTGACGATATCACTGAGTGTTATTGACTCGCAACTCTATTGTAGTTTAGTGTGTACGGTCAACATTATAGTGTTGTGAATAATGTATTAAGTATTATTTTACTATGATGGAAATTATATTTGCATTTTCATTTCTTATTGGATAATCGCCTTGTAAGAAAACAGGAGGAGTTCCAACAACTGCGCTGCTGATTTTTTGAGAATTGTTAAGTAGGAATTTGAGGATTTGGGAGGGGAGGGGTAGGTGGTGGAGTAACCTCGTTTCCTCAGTAACCTCACTCAATTGGCAAAATACGTCTAAGAAATCTTGTTTCATGCTGATTTTGTATCAGGCTATGGTATTACCCCGATCGAGTGGTCTAACTCTTGTCAAAGCATGGCTCTTCCACATTTTAAATTATACAATTAATATCTATCACATACCTTTACAATTTATTTGGTTTTGAATTAATATAGGCTTAACTAAATACTGAATGAACTTTTAAATTTGTTTAAGTGCTGGTTTGAGTAAGTGTCGTTTCCATTGCTGATGCTCACTTTTCACTCGACTTTTTAGGACTTCGAAGAAGTAACGGTGTCAAGGTTTTTCATCAAAAAATGTTTAGTCTTCTATGACAATTTGATAGAAGTTAATCAATCATCGATAAAATGTATAAAGGTACATATTATTATGTTTCTCTATTTGGAGTACTTTTACAAGGCACCCCAAAATATCCCAATAGAATTTCCAACAAAGAAAAAAACGACAATAATTTCGTTATAAAACAAATTTGCTGACACTACTAAAACGTAAGTTTCAAGAGCGGTGCGCCCGAACAATACAGCAGTATTTACGAGCGGTATGGTCAGCAACGCAACTCGTACGCGGCTTTATTACAGGAACACATTAATAAAAGGCTGCGCATATTTTATCTGTTAGCACAGTAATAATGCCCTACGGAAAATATCACTCCCTACTTAGTAGTTAGACATTATTGTAGATATACTAGCTTAGATCGCGACTTCGTTCGCATTTCTGAGGAAAAATTAGTTTAATTGTTCATCAGCCGGGGCAGTCACGGCCTGGACCAGGGGAAGACTCGAAGAGTTTTTTTTGTAAAAAGCTGTGTCTATATTGTTTTTGATGATTTTCCCCACCAAAGAGGGTGTTTGTCTTGTTAGTGTAAAATAAAATTTTACTTAGTTCTGTTCAATATGTTTTACAAAACAACACTTAAAAAATTTGCTTATCTGCATAATTTTTATAGAATGAATTAATTAGCTGAGCCCAATAATGTTTCGGTGGTTCAGAATTTTAAATGTTATCACACAATACAAGGTAGTCTTTGTTCTGTCTTAAGATCTTATCTGTTTTTAAATATCTCATCATAGTCGGTTCAGAGGTTTAATACTGATAGCGTAACACATGGACAAACATATTAAATGCTATAAGAAGGGATATTAAGAGTGTAGGAATATTACGATTTACACTAGTATCCCGTTACTTTTGCATATCTTCGTAAATGAGATAATTTACTCTATGAGGGAATCTATAATTGATTGTTTTAAGATACGAGGCGTCGTCAAATTTGGAAGGCATCATTATTTAGTTTAGGTAGTGTAAAAAAATGTAGTTCTAGTTACAGTATATTTCATGAAATATAATATTAAAACGCCAATTATTAGTTAACTGCTTGCAAAACTTAGTAAATTATACAACTAAACCTTCCTCTTTAATTCAATTTACCTAACCTAACCGGGGACTGGCCTTGGGTGCATTTCCATAGTGCACACAGAGATAGTCGTCGGTTTGTGTTCCATTTCATTTAGATTAAAGTTGTCTGTTCTCTGCGTAGTTGGCTCCGGCCCCTCGTACGCCTCCTAAAAGCCCGGGAACCTGTGGTCTCGTGATTGGTAAAGACATACATCTACATATTATAAAGAGGTAAAATTTGTAAGTTTGTAAGTTTGTATGTAGGAGGTAATATTTGGAACCGCTGGTCGGATTGCTAAAATTCTTTCACTGATAGATATAGCTGCAATGTTCCTGAATGCTATAGGCTATGAAACATCACGCTACGATTAAATGGAGCCGAGCAGAGGGCGAAACCGCGCGAGTTTAGCTAGTAATATATATTTTACTATATTTCACAATAGTCCTTCATCTCGTCTTCATTCAACTTTCAAAGTACATTAAAGGATAAGGCCGGCTGATGTCCCGTCGCATTTAGATTAAAATTGTTTAACAGGCATCTGTGAGCTAACTTCGGCCCTCGTACGTCTTTCAAAGTTCCGGAATCCTGTGTGAAAGAAAAGAACAAACATATCTAATAATAATTCAATTTAATAAATATTTAATATAAAAAGCCTAAATATTTAATATAAAAAAGCCTAAGTTTTAAAGATCTAAGCATACATAGGGACAAACAGCGAAACGCGGTTGTTTTCTGTTCAATATATTTTTTTAAATATCAAAATCCCAGTAATATTTTCTCATAATTTAAAACAAAAACTGGCCAGGCCACACAGGTTTACAAGCCATATTACAAAAACGTAACCATATTTAGCGAAGAGTTGCCCCAATTGCATTTTAATTCGTTAAACCGAACAGTATTAATACTACAATCAATTATTCGTGTATTAAATACGACGATTAATTGATATTAAGGTAAATCGTTGTTGGTTTAAGTTTTGAGAAATGTTCGCATTTGTTATGGAAAGTTGAAGAATTTTCGTGTAGGCTGTCCTGTCAAAACACGCTTATAGAAGTCTGTGAATGATTATATTGAGTGTGGCGGTGTTAGTGATGGGATTTAGAGAAAATATTTGATACTAATGACTTCGATTGGTGTATTCGAGCTACACCGTCTACTTTGAGAAAGCGTAGTGAATAATGCTCAAACCTTTTTCGTGTGAGAAGAGGTCTTTGCTCAGCAGTGGACACTTGCATAAAAGTTGATAATGCTGACAGCATTTATTACTCGTCTGGACCCGACCATTTTTATGTAGGTACTTTGTAGGGAAATATTTTGTCGATTGTGTTTTGTTTCATCATCATCATCAGCCTTTTGTCGTCCACTGCTGAACATAGGCCTCCCCAATTGCACGCCACTGAGCTCGATGTTCAGCTCTTCTCACCCAACCACTGCCAGCCACCCTGCGGATGTCGTCAGTCCACCTAGATGGAGGGCGCCCTACACTACGTTTGCCTAGACGTGGTCTCCACTCTAGAACACGTTTACCCCAGTGTTTTGTTTATTTTGCGTCAAATAGAATTGATGACAGCATTTATAACTCGCCACGCGAAAATAGTCTCAAAGATCGGTTTTAACTTGAAGAAACGAATACATCTTCAATTCCCAATTTCCCATGAGCGAGCAAATGTAATGATAAAGCAGCAGTTGGCGAAGTTGTTCGCACAGTGAGCGATGTATACGTGCTGTACAGGGTGCTGTCTTACATATGATTTGTAACGCTCCCTGTTTAGTACGTGATCACGTGTGTAGGGCTTGGTCATGGTGTTAAGACGAGCGGAGCGGTTGAAAATGTCGACGTATTCTTCGTGTCTTCTTCCATTTTACATAGAAAAATAAATGGCTGTTCGTTAGTCTCGTTTTTTTTTTTTTTTTTGTCAGGGGAAAATCATCCAATGACTTCTCCCGCCCAGGGTAAGGCGAGAGAGAGTGTCAGACTCTTACTGACTAAAAACCCCCCCGTTCCTTCTCCTGCTCTGGGCCGAGGTCGCGGTGCCTCATTGCGCTTACCCCGCAGCCCCGGCTAAACATCAGCCCTTTAGGGCCCCGACTGTGGTGGTCTATTGGCTCTTTGAAGCGCGCGCGGAACGCTACGCGCCGTACGCTCGGGTCCGGTTCTGGTCGGGCGGCGAGCTACCCTTACTCGCCGTCCGCAGACCCGCGCTTACGGTGGCCGGAGATCATCTCTCGATCCCCGACGTCCGGAATATCGCCTTCTGCGGCGGCTGGGGCGCGAGGAGGATAGTTCCCTCACGCGCTCCGCCTCCTCCTTTTCGTTAGTCTCGCTGGTCTACTAAGCTTGGTCTTTGAAACATTCGTAGAAGACCAGTGAAGGTTGTAACGGTTAGACAATTTGGGACAAATGCTAGTACAATTCTAGAACATAAAGCGGTTCGCCTCCAGTTTTATAATCAGAACTGCTAAGGAGTGGAATTCTTTGCCGAAGTCTGCGTTCTCAGAAAGGAAAAAGCCGTTCTGGACGTCATCAAGGCCTGAGTGAATAGATTGCTTATGGTAAGGTGTGCTTCATCGTAGGTCATCAGAAAAAAGTTCTTGTCCATACAAACTACTCTGCATGTGACATAAATATTAGAAAATAGTACTGTCATTATTTTTACGGAATTCGAAGAGTCAGCTAAGCCATTCTTGACTTACACGCATGAACTTATAATTTACACTTATTAGATGTCAATTACCAATCCGCCTTCAACAAGCGTGGTAATTACAAACCGAAGAATCACCGAAGTGATGATATGTAATCCGATTCTGGATCCAAAACTATTTTTTCGTATTATCATCAATACAACAGTGGAACGCCAATAGCAAAACTATCAAGATTAAATCGCTAAGCTCATCGCTGTATACGGCAGTACTAAGGGCGGCGGCAGATGTGTCCGCGGGTCGCGTACGTGCGCGCTGGTATCTCGCCGGCTCTAGACGGCAGTGTGTCGCGCGCCTTACCTCACATGATATACAACCTACTTGTGGCTATGGGTTATTATTATTGTTGTTGTTAATATAAAGGGAATTGCTGTAAACTGATAACTGTAAGTTAGAATAATGTCCTGAGAAATATTCAAAGCAAAATGACATTTCGAACTTTTTGGAGTTGCATTAACTATGATTCTTCACGAAGGGTGGTCGTAAGGTTGTCGAAAAATTGCCATATCAGGAAATCTCCGTTATAAACTTTTAACATACTTAGGTAGTACATTTAATCCTTTATACTAAATTATTTTAGATAATAAATTAACATGTAAAATTCTTATCACAAGTACACATTTACTTCGTGAGAAAATGACTTACAGAACCAAATTAAACAAGATTCGAAAACAGTATCACACAATTTAATGATGAATCACGAACATTTTTCTCATTTCACATCCCCGGTTTTTACAGCCGGCGCCGAAACACAGATTTTAGCAAATTCCAATAGAACCTGGAATTTCTGCTACCCATTGAACCGCAAAGAAAGTAATAAATTATCTCCGTGCGCTCGTAACTTATTTCATCCGATGTTCTTATTTAAAGGCACGTTTTTGGGTTGCGCGCGCGCTTTCTGAGACATGGCGACTCCTGCGCATAAATTTGAAACGAAATTTTATTTTTTTTTCGTTCAAGATTTAACCGGAATCGGTTTACGTGAAATGAAAATAATATTCTTGGGTTGGATATCGTTTACATAATGTTTCTATGGTATTTGTATTGTTTTGTCAATATGAATAATTTTAATGAAGCCATCTTGTAAGTGGGTGTATTGATGACATTTAGTTGACGCGGTTTCACGTTTTATTGTGAATATTATTTGCTTACAATACTGTTGGTGTCAGATTTTCATTATTATTGCGTTATTTTGCGTGTAGGGAGTAATATATAGTTGTCTTTGCTACTATTAGATATAAGAAACTTAGTTAGCTGTATGTAGTAGTATTACAGTTGAGTAGTATACTAGTTTGAGAGTAATTAGGATAAAAAAATGTTTTTATGTTATATTAAAGTTCACATTGTTTGTTATGGGGTATGTGTATTGTGTAATAAGTCGCATGTTAAATAGAAAACAGGACTAACTCATAAAAGAGGGTATTTCAAAATTGAATCTTATTTTTGAAGCATATCTTCTAATATATAAAAATGAATCGCAAAATGTGTTGGTAAGCGCATAACTCAAGAACGTCTGGACCAATTTTGCCAATTCTTTTTTTTTGTATTTATTATTGCCAGGAGAAGGTTTTTATCAAAGAAAATTTTCGAAATATCGAAGGGAAAGATGGGAAAAGGTTACCCTTTCATTGCTTTAGCGATAGTTGGACCCGTGCGAAGCGGGGGCGGCCCGCTAGTTTTTAATAAAGTTAGTATAATTAGAGTTAGGCAACTTTTCTGTAAAGGCAAACGAACTGTTGATACCACTTTTTTATTGGGAAAAACTGTAACAATAGTGTGTATGTTCAATAAAAATAAATAAATAAAAAAGTCTTGTGGAATCGTATCTAATTTCGTGGGGCGTAAAGTTCATTTTTTTTGGTCTTTTCAGGAGAGGTTAGCCTATATATTCATTCAAAACAGGTGATTTCGGCATTAAGTACAGTTAAGTTACAAAAATATAAAACCAGTCGCAGTCTGAGTACACATCAAAACACCACACTAAAAGACCTCTACTTCAATAAGTGTCATTCCTAGATCAGCAAAGTATAAAAAGAACTATTTAGCTTTGTGTATTCCATTTTTTTATAACACATAAGCAAACGGAATACCTGATGATATGCAATCAGCACCGCCGCCCGCGGACACCCGCAACAACGGAGGAGTTACAAGTGCGTCGCCGACCGTTTGGGGTCTACGGATTTAGAGGTTTTGGGATTGGGGAGGGTTAAGCCTCCGGTAACTTCACTCACACGGCGAATCACAAGGCTGTGATTGTTCCATGCTAGTTTTCTTTATTATATACCTTTCCAATTACGGGACCACAGGGTCCCGGACTTTCGGAAGGCGTACGAGGGGCCGAAGCCAACTCGCAGAGGCCCGTTGAACAACTTTAATTTAAGTGAAATGGGACATCAGCAGGCAATTATCCCTGTATGCACTATGAAAGTGCACCCAAGGACAATCATCGGTTGATGCAGGACTATTGCGAAATGTGGTAAATTAATTTATAGGGTTATGAGTATGGGTTGCTATGGACTGGTGAATATGATAACTGTGGAAATATTATATACCTTATTATTAGAAATATCTTAATCTGAATCGATTTGATAATAAATTTTGTAAATAACTCAATGAACAGACAGAATTTCTATTCCATACATGAATTCATGCGGAGTGAACTAAGATCTCGTTATCTTCTTTAATATTGGTAGGTACCTAACTAAAAATCGCGGGTTACTCACGTATATATATTGAGAAAAGCTCTACTAGTTTCGAACCACAGAGGGGTTCTTCCTCATGAGCAGCGTGCGCGGACGCGGCAACGTCGCGCAGCCTACTGGTAACTGGTCTCACGATAGTTATTATAAAAAAGTTATTATAATGTTTAATTTTATTGATTTATAATTTATTATCCTTCATGTTATTTGCATATTGTTGCCCACTTTTATTGTTTAATTTTGTCTACTCATCTAAAAAATTTAAAACATGTATTTGATTCATAAAACATGGCAATAAATACCACGAGATATTCCACCAGTCCTAAACAAGAACTTAAATAAAATAATCATCAAACCAGATCTTATCTCATACTAACCCGAATAGTATAAGATATTCTATTGCAGCATCAACTGATCAGTATTCCATCATCGAGATAAATAAAAACAGTTCTAACAGTATGATACTCATGCACTAGTTCTTTAAGGAATATTATATTAAGTATACCAGCACGTCAAGTTATTCGAAATCACATAAACTCGTTAAAGAAATTACAACCTTAAAAATTCTAAGATGAAGTTGAAAATAGATTGTGTAATGTTGATCGTTGAGGATAGGTTGATTTACTGTTGTCTGTAGCTTTTCAAGAAAAACTAGATTGTACTTATATACTATGAAATTTACAATCTCGACACTTCTAAAGTATTTGCTTGGTTTATTATGGTCACCTTAGTTGATGTAATCTAGAGCGACTGTCGTTTGGTTTATGGTGGTCTCATGTGTTTTATTTTCCTGAAGAAATAACTTGAAGAGCACATACATAAATATAAATAAATATTAAATATAGATGTGTCCGGTTGCTCCTGCTTATTTTACCTTATGTTTTCGGGTATAGTGTATCTTCCCAACATTGAGGGGTTTATTCGGTGATCAATCAATCAAATCGGTTAAGTAGTTTCGGAGCCTATTCATTTCAGACAAACGAACAATCAATGCACAAGAAAATGTACACAAGGTGGACTTAATGCTTTAGCGTGCTCTGCCAATCTGAGTTTTGGGTAATGCAGATAAGAATACCGATAGCATATGCAAGAAGCAAGCAGGATAAAGATGGTTCAATGTTTAGCGTTATGAGTTACAAGTCCTTAGTTAATATAGGTATATCAGCCTAGAATTGCCCACTGCCACCAGGTTTGAGCATTTGATTCCATAAAACAAATTAAAATACATGGGTAATATTGTTATTATCAGTCATATAATTATCTCTTTCGGTCTAAGCGATTTGTACGATAACATCAAAAATCATTGCATACATTATCACACCATCAGCTTATAAGTGCCCACAGCTGAACAAAGGCCTCTTCTCACACTGAGAAGGTTTGTTTTGCTATATATATTACCATGCTTGCTCAAGGCGGATTGGCGAATTCAAACTTATAATTACAAATTATAGGTCCAAGTTTTCTCACGATGTTTTCCTTCACCATATTTCAGTGGTATCTAAATAATCATAAAAAGAACATATAAGTCAGAAAAAGTCACATTGGTTTTTGCCAGGTTTCGAAACCTCATGCAAGAGAAGCGGGCGCCTTAATCTCCGAGCCACCACGACACATAAATTACATAACTATATACGAAACACACTAAACATAACTCATTTTTGCTAATTCAAGAATCTAGCTCAAAAGTTAAATGGTCACACCTCCAAACAGCTGATCATAACAACTGTCCAAGGTTCAATAACCCCGGCACAACAATAATATAATTTTACGCCATCATCAAAGGAAAGTTACATCGAGTTCCAAGCTTGGACCACACAAGCTAACCTAACACCTCATAAACAGAATAAGTAGCCATAAAATAGAGATAACCTGTTATACCTAAATGGGCTATTAATTGCAGTATTATAATCAGAACCTAGATTAATGTTAGGCCAGCTTTAGTTCTACGTTTATAACCCTATCTTGCCTAGATTATTACTTACTAGTTTCTTCACACGGCTTCACCCACTTTTGTCGACAAAATTCCCGACCACTTCGGTGATAGACTATATAACTAGTTTTACTAATATTTGTACACTCTACCATCATCAAGTGTCACTTTGCCATTTAAGAGGGAGAGCCATGCTTCGGCACGAATGGGTCGGCTCGACCGGAGTGATACCACGGCCTCACAGAAAACCGGCGTGAAACAACCACAGTGTTGTGTTTCGCCGTGTGAGTGAGGTTACCGGAGGCCCAATCCTTCCCCTTCCCAATCCCTCCCCAGTTCCTAAATCTCCAAATCCCTAATCCCTTAAAGGTCGGCAACGCACTCGTAACTCCTCCGTTGCGGGTGTCCATGGGCGGCGCTGATTGCTTATGCATCAGGTAATTCGTCTGCCGGTTTGCCGACCATAAAAAAAAAGTCATCAGCCCATAAATGCCCACTACTGAGGAAAGACTTTTTTTACACTGATGTGGCGATTTCAAACTTAATGTTAGAAATTATAAGTTTAGCTTTCCTCACGTTTTCCTTAATTTTTTTTATGCAACTGCCCCCGGCTATTATTTTCTCCTTTGTTATAGGTGCGTTTACTTACAGACATTTCACATACGCATCACACCCAGACCAAAAAAATAACATAATTTGTAGATCAAACAAACAGTTGTTCCGTCCGGAAATCGAACCCGCAACACATTGCGCGGTAGCCAATTGCTGTCGAGTGTCAGGGCTCTTATTAATCTATTATATTCCAAAGTACAGAACACCAATTGCAACTTAAGTTCCAGAATTACAATAACAAAAACGTCTTGTTTAAAAATAATAACCAATCCCATACCTCAACACTAACACAAATATCGCATTAAAAATAAATAAATAAAGCAATATATTAACACGAAACAATGTAAACTATTTACTACACATATTAGTAGAACCAGTTATTGTATGTCTGTCATCAATCACGTATGCGGGAGCGGTCGGGAATGAAATCGACAAAAATGTTCCTAGCTCCCGATATGAGGCGACATCATTATAATGTAGTCATTAGTGTGTGTGTACACTGTATAATATACATGGTGTGTATAATAGAACCTATAATAAGTATAATAAGTTAATAAATAAAGAATTTCATCCAACGACTTCTTTCGCCGAGGGTTAGGCGAGAGAGAGTGTCAGACTCTTGCTGACTAGAAACTCCCCGTTTTTTCTCCTGCTTTAGGCTGAGGCCGCGGTATCTTTTTGCGCTAGCCTTGCGATCATAATCATGGCTAAAAAGCCAGATTTAATGGATAAATAAAGACTTCCCTTTGTATGTAATACATAAAGTGTTTATAAAAAAACGAGGAAAAAGTAAAACACTTTTGTCATCGCTTCCATTCATTCAGCGATTGCGATAGAAGTGTTATGTAAGTTGACATAAGGACTAATTTGAAAAATCTGACGACGTATCTAACTATGGTTGTGGTAAGAACGGAATATAATAAAATTTTAGGAGGCAACTTTCAGTTATTTCTTCTAAAACACATTTTTCACAACATTGAAACAATTAAATCAAAAACTATACTTAACACAGCCCAAAACTAATTTAAAGAGAAGAGAAAACAATATGTATTTTTATTGTAAATTTCTTAACATCAGATAACATTATTACATTTACTTTACAAAACACATTAAAACAACATTACATTAACTAAATCAAAATCAACGTTCGAATCGCCACAAATGACCATCAAACTGTACCATCTCCACACACCCTTACATCAACATTAATCGACACCCGTCGTGTGTGGTCCGAACAACAAAAACTGTCCAAAGACACCAGCCCGTCGTGTAAACATAAATTGAATTCCTACAAGACCAGTGTTTAATTTTTTAGACCAACCTTCTTAACTTCTTAAGTAGCCATCGTATTAATATTAAACAGGTCACAGTTTGATTAATTAGTTAGTACGTTGGTGATGTTTCTGATGTTGGTTCATGATAATTGGGTTTAATGTTGCGTGTGGAATTTTCAAGCATTTTCTCAAAGCGTAGTTCGGTTAATGAATTTTGGTTTTAGTTTCTAGTGAATGCTTGACAGTCTTGTTTTGGGATATTAGCTGTTAAATGGTTTAATGGCTTAGTGCAAACTAATTCGATTATACTTTTTGTTACGAATCTTAATTTTTTTTTTAAGTAACTATAATAATATAAGAAAATTATAGTGTGGGGAAAACCCCACACTATAATTTTCTCCTGTGTCGTGGGTGCGGTTATAAACATACAACTTCACATACACAAGCCACCCAGGCCAGAAACAACACTTTATGGACCATACAAAAATTTGTTCAGTGCGGGAATTGAACCCGCGACACGTTGCACGGCAGTCAGTTGCCCAGCCACTGCACCAACCATGCAGTCGAACTTTGACTTCAAAGTCCATTATATTTTATTAGTAGATAGATAATTGATTGACCATGTAATTTCACTCGCTTTTTAAATAAATACTAGATCAGGATTAAAATTAATTCCCACAGCATTTACTTAATAAGAAAAAAAAATAGCTACCATTTATAAACCATTGAATGGGACGTTTTTTGAACGTTTGAAACAATCCGTCGGTTGGTCTGTCGGACAGACGGTTGGACATCGGGACATATCCCTAATTAATGATCTAGCAAACGAAGCCGCGCCTGCGCACACTGATCGAATGAAAACCGACGCAAAAACTAGTATAAATACATCTATAATGTTGGTGCATCCATTGAGATGGTTTACTCGTGTGGAATTTTGTCGTTTGAAGTTTCAATTGCTTTTGTTTGTCACATGTTTTTTTTTTGTGTTACACAAAATGTGAGAATGATTTTGTGTTCAACAAACAGTTTATATTTTCAGGTCTTTACTTTTTGATTATATTATTATCAAAAATCAAAAGTTTATGTCTTTTTTCAAAACCAACCACTTTTAATGGCACTCTCCACTGTCATTTAAAAGACAATCTCGTTCAAAATTTAATTCATTTAACTAATAAAATGTGCGACCCTAGTTTAATACCGTGCGATATTAGAATAATAAGTACCTAAAAACATATAACATTTATATATTTTTATATAACACTTATATATAAATATTTGTCATTTTCAACCAAAACCTTGAGTAGCTTAAGTAAACCGTCTCCATAGCTGCATTCCTATCCCGCTATATCGGCTAGCATCGCCACAAAGCGCCGCCTGGCGGCAAATAGGAGACAAATTAAACGTGTGTTCTTCATAAAAAGAACTCCAAACAACAAGAGAATGATGCATTCAAGTCACGAGGCGATCTTTATGTCGTCCGTCCCGTGACAGCTCAGTGGGCAACAATGTCGTTTTTTTGCCATGTATTATAATTTTAAAAAGTAACTAAAGATCCTTAACTGTTACTTAAAAAACTTTGCCGTTGTTTTATCTGTGGAGTTTGATGTTCTATCATGACGTATCAATTTAATGAATGATGTTGACCTATTACTTTAATAAGCACGTTTAAGATAGAATTTAGGAATGTTACTGTTTCCTTATATTTTTTTTTGGATATATTGATAATATTGCAATTCAATAAATACATATATCAAAGAGACGTTTCTTTCTTTAATAGTACTTAATTATGAGAATGCTATCTTGCGCACGTGACTTCGCCCGCGTGCTATGTTGCATACTAGCATTTGTGATAAAACATAAATCCATATATTCTTTTAAACTTTCACATTCATAATGTTAGCAGGATTAACATGATATATTTTTTTCAACATAACAAAATATATAAATAATAGGACTCAAAAAAATAAGACAAAACCGTCAAACTACATCAAAACCATGTACAAAAAAAAGACGACTTGAATAACTACCTCCTAAAACACGGAAGATGCTGTGAAAGCCTACAATTCTACAAGATTCAACTGAAAGTAATCCAATTATCTATGTTGGTGCTTAAATAGGCCTTTAAGTAGACAGAAACTAATTTAGACGGATAATTAAAGCTTAGGACACAAGGCATGAACTTTCGCACGAGGAACTCACTGACGACGTAAATAAACCGTTTACGTGGGGCCAGGGAAACTGCGGGTTTGGTGGTGGAAAGGTCAGATGATATTTGATTTAATTATTCATGTTTATTGTAATGGTCAAATGTCAAAATATTTATATAAACGAAACAATATACTTTTAGTTTAGGCGTTCGTTTTTTAAGATATTTCCGTTAAATTTTCGTTCCAAATTAGTAAAAAAAAAGCGGAAAAACACGATTTTATAATTTTAAAATATTTAATAGCACCAATAAAAATTACTTTCGTATCTACGAGTTCGATTGGAGATGATTAGCTATATTATACCTATTGAAAATAAAATAAAAAATGGGTTGTTATTTTCTTTTGCCTTTTATTGGATACGACCTGTATGCACAATAAGATTGCGCATAATTCACAAAAATTTTGACATATTATTGCAACGTTTTAAACACTTCAAAGGCCACAATACTGAACATTATATGACATATAATGTGTTACAATATTACATTTTAAATAAAAAAATATAAAATAAACTGGATGAGTGCACTGTGCAAATATCGCGATCAAATACCACCATCCCGACAAAGATCAGACGATCACTATTCATTCTATAAACAATAAAATGTCAAATAGCAAAAGTTCTCCGAGGGTTCAGCGTAATTAAAACCCTTATTAAGAAGTTTAATTGCATCATTCAAAAATCATTACATCACCAGCCTACATACATATAAGTACCCACGACTAAGCAAAGACCTCTTCTTACGCGAAGAAGGAATGTATAAATCATAAGACTGTTGAAGGCAGATTAGCGATTTTAAATGTATAATTCGAAATTTTCCCTTTCATGTAATGGCCAGTTTTCTAAGTCGCTCGAGAAACAGGCACCTGAACATTCTCTGTGGTTGAAAATAACGAATTCAAAAATCGCGGTCCCTAGAATTTACATTTTATTTTTGGTTACGAAGGAAATGCTTAAATTATTTTTAATTACTTTAAATTACGCCTTCAATAATTATATTCTAAGAACTAAGTCACTAAATCATCGCATCTCAAACTCCCTATTAAAGCTCGTGAATTACGTCAGAATAATTTTATTAAGTTCAGAACCCATCTCGCTTCTACCATGGTTTTATTCTGCTCCAATATTTGTTAGTTTCGTATGCAACCCACGTAGATATAAATATCACGTTTTAGTTGCTTAGTTGGCTAATTAAGTTAAGCAGTTTCTTATCCATTATTTGATGCATTTCTGTTGTATATTAATATGATGACATAGCGATATTATTGTCAAGTGGAAGTTTTTTAGGTTTTAATTACTAATTGAGAAAGTTCTTAATAAAACGACTTAGTCACATTGCCAAACTTAGAGAAGCTATTTGCTTGACTAGTTTCAAATCACAACCGGACTCTTTTAATTTCCTGTCTTAAACATTTCTATGTAAGATCCATAAAATTATTGTTCTGAGTTTGAGTAATTTTTTTAAGTAAACTTGTTTTTTTGTAAATGCACCTACGACCATAGGACACAATCGTAGTAGAGAAAAGGAAAAGAAAATAAAATAAGGATGAAATGTGTATTTCGATTTTCATAATTCTAGACACAAGGGTTAAAATGCCTTATAATTTATGAGTTACCATATTAGCATTGAGAAATGGATATATATAAATTATAAAAATTTCCGTGACCTCATTTAAAGACATCTCTTCAACCATCAACAAAAAGCACACAAATAATGCAGCTACAAGTTTCAAAATCGCCTTTATTCCAACAAACACTACACACCATTCTCATAGCCACACAACTAAGCTCATTACACTAAAACGGTGCCTAATTAAGACTGGGCCAGTCTCTTTATATGGGATGATGAACTGCAACCACAGGTTACCCATACGCTACATAGTATGAAGATATACGATTATAGCCCTACCCACGGGGGGTGACCACTGATATGGGAAATCGCATGATTAGAACAAAAAATGTTATTATAATCATGATATTGGAGAAACACAACGGTTTTATTATCAAGATCCTTATCGATTGGATTTATTTTTGTTCCATTTTTGTTTTTTCTAGAGATTAGAAGGTGGTCCTCGTGTTGATTACGAGAATCTCCGGCACTTTCTATTAGTCTTCTTAAAAGAAATGTTAAAGAATGCCGTTCTGGCTTCCGATTTCAGTACACGGACCCGCAATCAGTAATAAAGGCGTTTAAAGACATAAAAGTTAAGTCTACAGAGGATCTATGGGGAATGTCTGTTGTGGTGTGTAGGTCTTTTATAGAAGCTATAGCGCCTTACTTAGCTGTAATTTTTAATAAAAGTGTAGATCAGGGTGTTTTTCCAAATTTGATGAAACTTAGCAAGGTAGTTCCGTTGTTTAAATCTGGCGATGACAATGATCCCAATAATTATAGGCCGGTATCAATTTTACCAGTGCTTAGTAAAGTGTTTGAAAAGCTAATGCTTTCTCAGATGCTACGACACTTTAACATAAATTCCATCTTTCATGACCAACAATATGGGTTTACCAAGGGTCGATGCACAACTGACGCCGGTGTAGCTCTACTTAAGCATGTTTTTGCCTCATGGGAAAAGTCAAACGACGCTATTGGGATTTTTTGTGACCTGTCTAAAGCTTTTGATTGCGTTGAACACACGACACTGTTGCTGAAGTTGGAATACTATGGCATTCGAGGGGTATCTCTCAATTTATTAAAATCATACCTGCAGGATAGGCAGTTCAAAGTACAAGTAAATAAAGTGAACTCCCAGGGTACTAGCATATCTATGGGCGTACCACAGGGCTCAATATTAGGTCCTTTCCTGTTTTTAGTGTACATAAATGATTTACCTCATTTATTTCAACGTGAACCGGGAATGGTATTATTTGCTGATGACACATCGTTGATTTTTAAAATAAATAGACGGACAGATAATTATGACGACGTAAATAATGCTATAACGAAGGTTCATAATTGGTTTACAATTAATAATTTAGTCCTAAACGACAAAAAGACTAAATGTATACGATTCAGTTTGCCAAATGTTAAAAGTACCGAATGTGACATATTATTAAACGGTAATAAATTGGAATTTGTAAAACAAACTACTTTTCTGGGTATAACCATAGATGACAAACTACAATGGGGGCCCCATATCACATCTCTGGCAGGACGGTTGAGCTCTGCAGCATTTGCTGTCTGGAAGATCCGACAGCTAACAGATGTGGACACTGCAAGACTGGTGTACTTCAGCTACTTTCATAGCATTATGTCGTATGGCATCTTGTTGTGGGGACAGGCTGCTGACATTGAGTCTATCTTTGTCTTGCAAAAGCGTGCCATCAGAGCTATTTACAATCTAAGGCGTCGTGAGCCTCTTAGAGAAAAGTTTAGAGAGATCAATATTATGACCGTGCCATGTCAGTTTATTTATGAAAACATTATGTATGTTAGGAAAAACTTAAAAATATTCGATAAGGTGTCAGATAGACATAATTATCAAACTAGACATAGAGATAGATTATGTCAGCCATTATTTAGATTGGCAAAGGTACATAAGTCGTTCATGGGATTCTGTGTTAAATGTTATAACAAAATCCCAGGCGAAATACAACAATTAAATGAAAGAAATTTTAAATTATGTGTAAAGAAAACTTTATGTAGAAAAGCATACTACACACTGAATGATTACATTGTAGATAAAGATGCTTGGAGACATGCTGGTCCTGCTCCACAGGATAGCAAACGTACACCAAAATAAATAACGTTCCAATGGATTTTGCTTGAACGGGACTTCTTCATTTTAGTGAAATTGCATTATATTGTATAACTATAACTTGATAAATTTGTAAATGTGAGTGCCCTGTAACCTATTATAATTGGTTAGTCTAGCAGAATGTCGGTCCTTATAACAGCTTGGAGTTGTCATGCTCACTGAAAGGTCACACTGGCGGTGGCATGGGCACTGGATCGCTTAATTCCCTATAATATGGTTGAGTTGGGCGATGCTGGTGTACGTGTCATGCTCGTGAACGAGCGCCGTCAGTTGGGACTGGTCAGCTCCAGACTGTCTATTGTCCTTAAGGTTACTTTATTTTTATATTTGAATAAATATTAGTGTTACACTGTTCTCACATAATTGAACCAACTGTTTGTAAAAGGAATCTGTATGTGAAACTGATTTAAAAAGAGTAACCATGGAGTTTCTTGCTCGTTCTTCTCCATCGGAATCTACACTTTGGAACGAGCAAATAGCTTCACTAAGAGGACTGACCGACAGACTGACACTATTTTTTTATTTTATATTTTGTTTGACGTTCAAAAGTGCCTGTAGAGGTCTAATTGGAATAAATGATTTTTGACTTTTTGACTTTTTGAAGACAGTGGGATATAAAACTTTTTCATGGTAGGTATTTACTGCCTCATTGGGAATGACCACAGCGTTGTGTTAGTTTGATGTTACCGGAGGCCATATCCTTTCCTTCTTTTAATCCCACCTCAATATTCTCCGAAACCCCAATCATCAAAAGTGTCCATGGGTGGCGCGGATTGCTTACCATCAGGTAATCCGACCTCGTTTACCGACCTATGATTATCAGTAAAAAATGGATTCTTTTCTTAAGAATTTCGTTTCTTATTTTTGCGCGTTTCAGTCTTCATGACTCTTTATAATCAATAATAATAACAATGGATTCTATGCAAATTTCTAATACTTAATTAGCTTACATTGTGATTCAATAGAATGGAAACAAAGTAACACAATTAAAAATATTTTTACATTATATTTTCACGGTCAGAGGAAATGACAACAGCCTTCTGGTTACGGT
This sequence comes from Spodoptera exigua, assembly GCA_902829305.4. NCBI lineage: Eukaryota > Metazoa > Arthropoda > Insecta > Lepidoptera > Noctuidae > Spodoptera > Spodoptera exigua. The sequence goes on along the minus strand of LR824619.2, from coordinate 13,335,248 downwards.
AGTAATTGCTTGCAGTGCACAGTGATACAACACGCCCAACCCACAGCCAGAAAAATGATCGATCTTTATCAATTAATAATCAATTAACTTTCTTACCGTTTAACCATCGATTCCAACACCTTTGGACAGTGTAAAATTCTGATGACACCTTGTACAAAATTTTACTAAAATTATCTTAATATCAAGGATGGTACATAATTGAAATGCGCCTTAAAAACTCAACGCATCGCACCGATATATGCGCATTTTGATGAGGACGAAAAAATTCTTAAATGAGTAGTGTATTAATTTAAAATTACAATTTTTGCGATGTAAAGCTTTTTAAGATAAAAAAATTAAACGAAATATATTTCGATTTTTAAATAAAATAGTTTAAAGAACGGGAAGTTTACTTCGTACTTTTTCCTACTTATAGAGGACGGTCGGTAATGACTAAGTGTGAGTTCTGAGAATATTAATCATCCCGGAACAAAGCTATATACGCTCTCAACAAAAGTATGGAAACAAGACAAAACTTATATTTCACAGATTGCTTACTTATCAAAAATAGACAAAATGCCAGAAAACAAAGTAAACTAAATACAAAAAATGACAAACACTCTTTAAAATTGTATAGGATTACGCTTGCTAAGGCCAAATATTAGGTTCAATTGCTCAAATTCATCTGATTGACCCAAGAAACTAACATTATAGTAAAAACTTGATCGATTGTTTTATGATTATTTATTTATATACATTTTGGTTCAATATTGCAAAAAAAAACACAATACAAAATGCTAGAAAAAAATTGGAACATATTAAATTTTACTATTAGATGTAATATGTACACTGAAAAAACTAGCTTCCAAAACAATTTTCCTTTACCAACGATAAAAAACAACAGACAAGAACGATTAATTTTAATCAGACCATGTTCTCTTATCGTTAACATGTCGGCAGGGATATTTTTTCACAAAACTCGATATAAATGGCAAGAAGATGAATGGTCTCGTGCAAGCGAAAGCTTTCTACGTATTAATTGATATTTTTTAGCCCATTGTGCGGCCGCATCGTAAAAGTATAGTGTCAATAAAGCGGTTGCGTTCAAACAGTAGATTCGCGCATAGTGTTTAAAATGTATCCTTTTGCAGACAAAATTATTGCTTACAGCGTGTCTTTTATAGCAGTCGCCTTTTAGGGTTCTGACGCGTTTTAAACGGTTAATGAGTTAACATCAATCAGTGATTGAAGAGGTAATTAGCTACTTTCCTGATTGATTGAAAAGGCTTTATAAACATGATTTCGACTAATGAAATTCAATGGTTTTACTTTATGTAGTGTAAATAGAATTGGTGTCACTTTCTTGAAAGTTCGTAAGCATTAACTATTGGAAGTTAACACTTTTCTGTGACATTATGAATCACATTTTAATGATTTAAAATATAAAACGATTTTTAAAACATCATGCCCGGTGCCCAATACTTTTTGATTTCACAAGTTATGTGCCGGAGTCCCGTGTGGCGGATAATCCCTTGGATAAATGACGTAAGTAATATCAAGCCAGGGCTTTTTGTCATAACCGGATTTACGGGGCAAATGCGATAGGGTACAGCGGCCTAGACCTGGAGCAGGAGTCCCACTCCTCCACGGGGGGATTTTTAGTCAGTAAGAGTTTAACATTCTCTCTCGCTGTTTAAATAAATGTTATAAACATTATCCTGGGCGCGAGATAATGTTTATAACACCTACATAAAAAAGTTATTTCCATACCAAAAAATCCCATTACTGCTTTTAAAAACGAAAAAACCAGACAACTTACTTAGTAGTCCAATTTATAACCATTCGACAAATGAAGCAGCCAGTATCGTATTCTATGATTATGAAACTGAATAAATCCAAACTCTAGGTTTTTGCCCACAACACACACAGACATAACCTGCCTCAACCGACGCCGCAGCCTTTTTATCAACCTTAAATTGAAAAAAACATTCTCAATAACGACTAGTGACTATATACGACAAATTTATGAAGATTTAATAAAGTGACTGGCATTTACCGTGTAGATAAAACCTGATAAAGATCAGGGAGTTATGTTTTTATGTTCTTCGACGTTGAGAGAAAGATTGAGAATGATTATTTTTTTTTAAGTTATCGTCAGTCAGCGTGGATGCGCGTGAAATCGTTTGTCTTGATGTTTCGTGAAGGAACTTGTATAAAGAGGTTATTAATTAAGTGAAACGCCTACTTACAATTCCATTTTGGCGACCTTAAGCTGTAGATGTTGTAAGTAAGTCGTAGTTTTTATCAATTTGATACAAAAAAGCTGTTATCAATCTCTAGTGCCACAACTACTCACTTATTCGCTTCGTTGTTGTAAAATAAGGACATAATAACAACACTTTTTGCAGTTCATCATCATCATTATTATTAGCCTATACGTATCCACTGCTGATCACATGCTTCTTCTCACACGAAGAAGGTTTGAGCACTAATCACCAAGCTTGCTGAAATCTCATTGGTGTTTCAATATAGTTAGAAAGTGCATATAACTAACCCGGACTATCATGCATGAGAAGCCCTTGCCTTTAACTCCAGACCACTACACCATCACTTTCAAGTAAGATTTATAAATATTAGTAGAGCAAGAGCTACTTTTACAAAAAACTGCATTCATGTATTCAGATATTCTTTTTTTTTATGTAATAGGTCGGCAAACAAGAAGGCGGATTACCTGATGGTAAGCAATCAGCGCCGCCCATGGACACCCGCAACGGAGCAGTTACGAGTGCGTTGCCGACCTTTTAGGGATTAGGGATTTGGAGATTTAGGGATTGAGGAGGGATTGGGAGAGGGGAAGGATAGGATAAGGAGGCTTCCGGTAACCTCACTCACACGGCGAAACACAACGCTGTGGTTGTTTCACGCCGGTTTTCTTTGAGGCCGTGGTATCAATCCGGTCGAGCCGACCCATTCGTGCCGAAGCATGGCTCTCCCACACTTATAATTTATATATTCAAATAAATCACAACACTAACCTTTCTAAAATACAAAAGAAATGCATGTCGCTAAATAAAACCAATACAACAAACAGTAAACAAATTGTCAAAGAACAAAATAAATAAAATAAAATTCTGCACCACCAAATCGGACGACAAAATTAACGAGTCCAATTTTTGGCCACGATTTAAAAGAAAAGCACACAGTGCAACTATAACATAACACCCATACTTCTCTTGGTGTATTGAAACCGGGAATGTACGGCAAACATATTTATTTAGCTCGAACTTTCTCTTCAGTGTAAAAGGTTGGAATTTTTGGTATATATTTTTGGTCGCTCGCATTGTATTTAAATTGCAAATGTACCGTAAGTTTAGTGAAATATCTTCAATAGTTCAAGTTGAGATGTTTTGTGAAATGTCTCTTTTAGTTTAAGACGACATATTGTATATTGTCGTAGGGCTTAAACGTTTTATTTTACCTTCTTTAATCCTATACGTAACTGTGTGTCAAGTCAGACTAATCATGAAAAGTGGAAGAGCTAACCTTCGGCACTTATAAGCTTCATAGAAAACCGCCGTGAAACCACAACGTTTTAACGTGTGCGTGAGGTTACCGGAGGCCTAATCCAATCCCTAAATATCCGAAACCCTATTCCACAAAATGCCGGCAGCGCACTCGTAAATAGTGGCCGTAAATAGCCATGGGCGGCTTGGCTGCTTACCATCAGGTAATACAAATGCTTGTTTGCCGCCTATACCCTAAAAAATCGCACTTTGATAAAACAGTTTAGGTAAAACCATCATGTAAAATTTTAGACTACAACCTCTTTTTAAAACTTTAATTGACTTGAGTATCAAATTCAATGTTCCTACAATTAGCCAAAATAGCTCTTAGTTAACTTACATTTAACTAAACTTACAGAACAATTTTCACTCACAGTACAACTCTGCTACCACATACAGCCTCAAACATAAACAAACACAGACTATAAATCAATCGCCGACAGATAATATAAACGTCAGTTGTGTCACATATAGATAAATAAAGTTTTATTAGTGCCTAAAATAATTAAGATACAAGAAACGGTAATAAACTTAATTATTGTTGTTTTTTCTTGTGTTATTAAGTGATAGCGGGTGGTACATGTGAGAGGCAGAAAGTGATTTAGTTATCACAATCATTAATGCAAAAAATCTATAGATTACAAATATTAATATTTATAACCGACAGTTGCGCAACGCACGAGTCGAATCCCGTATGTCACAACTAAGTCAAAAGTCAAAAATCATTTATTCCAATTAGACCTTTACAGGCACTTTTGAACGTCAAACAAAATATAAAATAAAAAAATAGTGTCAGTCTGTCGGTCAGTCCTCTTAGTGAAGCTATTTGCTCGTTCCAAAGTGTAGATTCCGATGGAGAAGAACGAGCAAGAAACTCCATGGTTACTCTTTTTAAATCAGTTTCACATACAGATTCCTTTTACAAACAGTTGGTTCAATTATGTGAGAACAGTGTAACACTAATATTTATTCAAATATAAAAATAAAGTAACCTTAAGGACAATAGACAGTCTGGAGCTGACCAGTCCCAACTGACGGCGCTCGTTCACGAGCATGACACGTACACCAGCATCGCCCAACTCAACCATATTATAGGGAATTAAGCGATCCAGTGCCCATGCCACCGCCAGTGTGACCTTTCAGTGAGCATGACAACTCCAAGCTGTTATAAGGACCGACATTCTGCTAGTCTAACCAATTATAATAGGTTACAGGGCACTCACATTTACAAATTTATCAAGTTATAGTTATACAATATAATGCAATTTCACTAAAATGAAGAAGTCCCGTTCAAGCAAAATCCATTGGAACGTTATTTATTTTGGTGTACGTTTGCTATCCTGTGGAGCAGGACCAGCATGTCTCCAAGCATCTTTATCTACAATGTAATCATTCAGTGTGTAGTATGCTTTTCTACATAAAGTTTTCTTTACACATAATTTAAAATTTCTTTCATTTAATTGTTGTATTTCGCCTGGGATTTTGTTATAACATTTAACACAGAATCCCATGAACGACTTATGTACCTTTGCCAATCTAAATAATGGCTGACATAATCTATCTCTATGTCTAGTTTGATAATTATGTCTATCTGACACCTTATCGAATATTTTTAAGTTTTTCCTAACATACATAATGTTTTCATAAATAAACTGACATGGCACGGTCATAATATTGATCTCTCTAAACTTTTCTCTAAGAGACTCACGACGCCTTAGATTGTAAATAGCTCTGATGGCACGCTTTTGCAAGACAAAGATAGACTCAATGTCAGCAGCCTGTCCCCACAACAAGATGCCATACGACATAATGCTATGAAAGTAGCTGAAGTACACCAGTCTTGCAGTGTCCACATCTGTTAGCTGTCGGATCTTCCAGACAGCAAATGCTGCAGAGCTCAACCGTCCTGCCAGAGATGTGATATGGCGCCCCCATTGTAGTTTGTCATCTATGGTTATACCCAGAAAAGTAGTTTGTTTTACAAATTCCTTATTATTATAGTTTAATAGTATGTCACATTCGGTACTTTTAACATTTGGCAAACTGAATCGTATACATTTAGTCTTTTTGTCGTTTAGGACTAAATTATTAATTGTAAACCAATTATGAACCTTCGTTATAGCATTATTTACGTCGTCATAATTATCTGTCCGTCTATTTATTTTAAAAATCAACGATGTGTCATCAGCAAATAATACCATTCCCGGTTCACGTTGAAATAAATGAGGTAAATCATTTATGTACACTAAAAACAGGAAAGGACCTAATATTGAGCCCTGTGGTACGCCCATAGATATGCTAGTACCCTGGGTTAACTCTTTGTGTTATCCATAAACTGTTGTTCCATATATGAATTTTTATGTATGTAAACGCACTAACTACTCTTGAGAAAATCCTAAGGAGGGACAGTGTGTAAAAAATATCAATGCATAATAACTACAATTAAAAAGTAATTATATTCAAATATTATATCATATTAGCGCCTAAATCTTTGGAGTATGACACTTTTTTTCTCCTTACTCTGGGCGGAGAAGTAATTCGATGATTTTCTCCCAAAAAATCTAAATCTCCAAATTGCTAAGTATTTCGCTTTGTGGATTAGCTTATTTCTGTTATATACATAGGTAACCTTTATTGAAATTATTTTGTTTTATATGACATTCTTACTTTATTCAAGTAACATTTTGACATGAAATTAATAGTTACGTCTATAAATAAAATAAATAAAAACAATTTATAATTTGTATTTGTGTTTACAATATATAATACAGTTGTGAACCACAGCCTTCCGTGAAACAGTAGCATTTATCTCTATTTAGCTAAAATCTTTCCATTTTTGTAACGTCAACGTTTAAATAAATACAACAATATTTGTCTCACATCGGGGTTAAGCATACGCACGCGACATTGGTACAATACTTTCAAAATAAATATTTGGACGAACGAATGTATGTATGTGTATGCGTGTATGTGGGTGCTTGGCAATACAAAGTTGTGTTTATGCACTTTACTTTTTGAGATTCGTACGTGATCCGGTGAGAGTTTTGCTATGATATCATTTTAAGAATGGATTTTATAAAAAAAATATTTATCAAGTTAAAAAAGGATAGCACAATTAAAAGTATTTTTTTTTTATTTATGATCACCTAGCCAATATGATTGGTCCCATTGAACAATAATGGAAACAACACTTCCTTAGCCACAAGCCACGAGCCCCTCCCAACATAACTCGCACATCTAATTAAAAGTATCCACGTTTGCTTATTAGTTGGGCCTTATTAAAGGGAAATCAATTTATTTAACGTTAATAATGGACATGGTAATTAATGGGGTGCTGTGGCTGGCGCGCCGAAGGAGATTCACTTTGATAGCCTAGTTAGCTTAGATTAGGACTCTCTCACACTGATTGTTTGAAAAACCGCGCGGTTACGCGGTAGTGGTTTTTAAATATAAATAAAATAAGTGTGGAGAGCGGTGTGGTTTAAATGTGTTGGTGTTTTCCATTTGGGTATGTTTTGTTAGTTATAAATATTTATACACACATTGTAATTATTTTCAAATTATGGGTAAATGATATATTGATTTTGTCTATTAGCACTGCTAAATAGGCAGTTGCTACAAAAATCATTTTGCTAAGCTCAAGTTCGACTTGAAATTTACGCTCTTCTGTTCCTCTGATTATTATTAAGCTATTACAAATTTAGTCTGCTTGTGACCACGACCTGTGCAACCAGGTCTAAACGTCAAGCCTACCAAGGTATTTTAATAAATACTTTTCGCCTTAATACCTGCGTAATTTTGTTGTGAATATTAAAAATAAATGTATTAAAAATACCTGGTATGCACATAATGCAAGAAAACAATATCTATATTTACAAAATGACTCATGCCATTTTTCATATGCACCTAGACATACAAAATTTGTAAGGAAACTAATACTATTCCAGATAACTCAGACATCTAACTAAATTAAATAAAACGTAGCAATATGTAGCTAGCTGTGAGCCTTGTGATACATTTTTTTTTTAATTAAGACTCTCTCACACAGCACACTGATTGTATGAAAAAACCGCGCGTCTAAACACAAGCTGGTGTGAGGTGACCATTATCATCGCGTGCGCTACTAACTGCACTGAACAGTTTCAAACAGTTACAATTAAATTGGACGCTCTTTATATGGTCGCCATTGGATGCCGACCAGCTTTGTGTTCATTGTTTGTGCTGATAATATCAGATGGTTACAAATTAATTTAGAAATATAACGATTTCGGCTCGTAACTTAGAGCTTGTTTCAAGTAATTGAATGTTTGTTGAACTATGTTCTGTTGGGTAGGCATTTAGGTTTGTTATTAGATGGATGATAAGGTTGTGTATTAATCTGAATGATATTGATCCAGAAGAAAAAGACAGAGACAAGAGGTGAAAAAGACAGAGACAAGAAAAGTGCGTTCTGCGTCTTGTCTCAAAATGGCTTTTACGTGATAATCCGTAAGCGCGTGGCATCGATGATGCGTAGGACGAAGTACAGTTCTATGCAGTTCCTTCTACTGCTCCGGGCCGAGGCCTGGTCTACTCCGGCTGGACATCAGCCCTAATTTCCAAGCGTAGGGCGCGTAACGATGCACACGCGCCTCAAAGAGCCAATAGACCACCACAAACGGGGCCCTATAGGGCTGATGTTCAGCCGGGGTTGCGGGGTAAGCGCAATGAGGCACTGCGGCCTCGGCCCAGGGCAGAAGAAGGAACTAGGGGTAGGTTAGTCTGCCACTCCCTCCCGCCCTACCTTGGGCAGGAGAAGTCATTTGATGATTTTCCCCTCACAAACAAAAACCCTAGTTGCAGATTAATAGTCCTATGCTGAGGTAGTGAATACACTTCGATTTTTAAAATAAATCTTAGTGAGTCTAAACAAAACTCTCATACTTACTAGGACTACATCGACCAGTGCCATGCCGTTGGCAAATATACATTGAATTAAAGGGATAACGTTCCACTTAAGACTCCTTTGATATGGCGTACAACCATGGGTGATAGTAGATCGCTTACCATCTGGTAATAATCAGTCTGCTCATCTGCACATAAGATTTATTGTTCACTAATACAACTTATTATATACAATATTTTATGTAAACGGAGCAAAATATTAATGTTTTCTTTTTGTAACAAACGGTGCATCATAATATAACAGGATTTTCTTCTGTGTCTTGGTTGCGGTTAAAAACATACAATTTGACATACACATCACACCCAGACCCGGAACGACAATTTGTAGATCACACAAGGAGGAATCGAACCCGCGACACGGTGCGCGGCAGCCAGTTAACCAGCTATAGCACCAACTGTGCAGTCAAAAATCAAATGATGAAGTCTACTCTTTCAATAAAAATATTAAACTTATCAATGAATAAAAACATATATTATCTAGGGAGATAATATATGTTTTTATTCAACTTAATTTTAAGCTTGTTTTTCAGGGGAAAAACAAGCTTAAAATTAACACGATAAAGCTTTAAAAATATTTCCAGTTCGAAGTCAAAATGTTTCTTCTTGGTGTTCTTCCAAAAGCGGAAAGTATGTGGTGCTTGTTATTTGTCATTTTATTTAACAGTATTACGTGCAAATTTACACTTCATTATCTAAATAAAGGACAGCCGTGTTTTATGTGGGCATTAAGGTTTTTCGTATCATTTTTGGATCGTTTTCGGACAAACTTAGTTAAGGCGAAGTAAAATTCTTTAATGGATAAGTCCATTAAAAAAAAGTCCAAAAGAGTATTTTTTTATAACTGTTTATAATCATAATTATGAACTTTGAATCAGATTCCGATGAAAATATTTGTCGCCTAAATTGCGCGTAGGAAAGACATCGACGCGTTTCATTAGAAAATAGAACAACCAGCATGTAGTAATTTATTTGAATCGACGCTAAATAAAACGACAGGTTTACTTCTTGATAATATCTGGATTATTCTTAATATGCTGTTAATAAATAAATAACTTATATCCTTAATGCCAAAACAAGATTTGATATGTATGTAATACTAGCTTTTGCGCGCGACTCCGTTAGCGTGGTATAGTGACTTCCTGCAGATTTTTGGTATAAAAATATACCAAAAATCTATACTTTATCGAGTTTTAAACTATGTTTGTACCAAATTTCACAGAAATCGGTTTTCAGCAGTTTAAACGTGAAGAAAAGACAGACAGACAAACAGACAGAGTTACTTTCGAATTTATAATATTAGTATACCTATATATATTAGTATATTATATATATTAGTATATTAGTATACATAATAATATATAATAATATAATAATATACTAATATAAAATATAAAAATATAATAATATACTAATATTATATATTATATAATATTAGTATATTAGTATACCTATAGATATAGATTGTGTTTGGGAAAAAAACAATATTAAAACAAAAAAACATACTAAAACACGCTTCCCTTTAAGTTGATGCAAATTATATCTTGCCCAAAGTTTATTACTTAAAGTTTACGAGTTTAAAAGAGAGTGTTAACATTAAGATAGCGAGGGTTTAAACGTCGCATGAAATGCCTTCAAGTATTCAATGTTTGGACGAAATTAATTAAACATGATGTTTGTATCACGAAGCGTTAACAAAAACACATTCTGATTTTAATGTGGCCTTAATGTGGTCCTTTACACGGAAGGGTAAGCAGAGTCCTAAGTAATCGAAGGATATATTTTATTATATTTATTTTATTGTTAATCAATAATTTTTTATTTAAAATAATATTTTATTGTTAATCAATAAAAATTATATTTTATTGTTAATCAATAATATTTAATTTTAATATTATGTCATGTTACGTTTGTCAAATATGAGATATTGTATATGTCTCGAATATATTTGTGATTAGTTTTCTAGTATTTTGAATCTTATTTCCTACAGTCGAACTTTTAATTTGATTATCTCTGTAGTCTATCGGTAGGTTACAAGTAGATAAACCTAGGAACTGAACATGAATTTCAAGTTGAAAATATTATTTTAGAAATTTTTCTTCAACCTCATAACACGAAAATGACTTTTCTTCCAAAGAGTCAGCTAAGAATCATCAAAACTCTAGTTTTTTTAATCAATTTCAACTAACTCACATCATCGTCCCAATCACTTCAGAAAATTTCACAAATGACCTGCTGTAATATATCTTTCTTAACCACCTAGTGTCACAATAAAAAACTGGGTATATTCGACCCCCTCTGTCAACTTTCTTCATTGCACCATCAATGAATACGGTCAAAGAGACCGCGCCCACTATTGATTTATAAGAGCTTAAACATGCTTGAAGTCCTACGATATATCTTAAGATATGAGATTGACAAACATGTGAAAGTTTGTCCTTAGGATTAAGATAAAAAATTAACTAATATAAGATTTTTATAATCTTTAACTCTTTTAGAAAGGTGTACTTAGAATGTTATGTTAATTTTTTTTTATGTAATAAGTCGACAAACGAGCAGACGGATTACCTGATGGTAAGCAATCAGTGCCGCCCATGGACACTCGCAACGGAGGAGTTATGAGTGCGTTGCCGACCTTTTAGGGATTAGGGATTTGGAGATTTAGGGATTGAGGAGAGATTGGTGGAGGGGAAGGATTGGGCCTCCGGTAACCTCACTCACACGGCGAAATACAACGCTGTGGTTATTTCACGCCGGTATTCTGTGAGGCCGTGGTATCACTCCGGTCGAGCCGACCCATTCATGCCGAAGCATGGCTCTCCCACACTTTAAAATATTAAGGTTTTTAAAGTAATTTATCATTTATATATTTTTTTAATGTACCGCTGGGAAGTTCCACTCCTTTTTATGCAATTTTGTGTGTATTGACTCAACTCTAGAAGTCAATCATAAAATTTTATAATCATCATTATGTTTAAAGATTACCCTACTAACTAAATGCCAGCACTCTTTAAAATCAGGATTCATAAAAAGTGGCGATAAAATACAAAAAATTGAGTTATTTTTTTATTTATAGCCGATAATGGTTAAAGCACGGAAGTTTTATGCTCTTTGAATGAACTTTACACATAATCTAGATGAAAATAAGGTATTCATTCATTCATCGTGTGACGGGATTATCTGGACGTTCCAATCTCGTGTGCTTTATTCAATGAAATAAGACAACGCATCTTGCCCTTTGCGGAGCCATGTTTTAAGAAATATTTTCGTTGTAATCTTTTATTAGGCCTTCCATTTAGATTTGTTTAATGTCGTTATTTTTTTGTTTTTGTGTTTAGAATCTTATTTTATTAGCTTAATTTGATAAGTCTAGAATAAAAACAATACATTTGTAATTTGGATTTAATTAATTTCGTTATTATTCTCTTACTGATTCGCTCAAGCTAAACAGTTGAAACAATGTGAGAAAACAGAAAAGGAGATTTTTTTTTCAAATAAATTTAAAATAAATAAATGTAATGTAATGAGGCGTATCATAACTTGCCATATAAAACATAAATTTCATTAATTAGCACACATTCCTACATCGTCAGGAAGGAGATCCAAAAAAAAAATCATCACCTAATTATCTTTAATCACTTATTCCGGGTACAACGGACATTAACCCAACAATATCAATAAAGTATGCCGTCCGTTTTGTCCAAATCGTTAGTCTTGCCAATCTGACCAATCTCCTGTGGACCAAATTCCCCATAAAAGGCTCTCTGAAGACGCGACGCTATTGGTATGCACTGGAAAGTACTAATTGCGCTCGATGCCTTTTTTGTCCGAAACTTTATAGTGTTCAATGTTCCGGATAAATTTTGTAATGTATGTAATTATGGAAAAAAGGTCCCAAGCTAACTTTTTAACCTAACATAGCTTGGATTTGTGTAGCGTGTAAGTTTAGGGTCGAGGCTTGCTTAAGTTAAGACTGGCGATACATTAATAGTAAAAGTTAAGTTACCATATATGATAGTGAAAATGATAATATTACCGACTAACTAAGTATGAAATTAAAAGTGAAGTTTAATATTTCACGTCTACGACTCAAATTACTTCACACAATATTTTTATTATACTCATTTAAGAAAATTGCACACATTATAATAATAATAACTGTCGCAATGACCAACTACCAACCAGCCAAGTATCAAACCACAAAAAAGGTTAAATATCTATTGAATTATAAAAAGAACACCATATAAATGATTTACGTTGTAACCGCAGCTACCGAAACTGCGACCATTTTACACGACCGTTCATTAATATGGTGTTTGTAAAAAAAATATGATGGCACATAACTACTCGACTCACGTAAGTACTTTTTGAAGGAAAACCTATTAAATTTTATGAGTCTTTTCCATACTTGCCCTGCTCCAATTTTTTGTGTGTTCGCGTGTTTGATGCGAAGTTATACTGGATGTGACATTCGAATCTTAAATGTTCATGACGTTGGTATTTTTATATCTAGTTCTTGTAGTTGTTAATTTATGTTATATATAAAGATGTTCGTTAGTCTCGCTAAAACTTAAAAACGGCTAAACCGTTTCGGATAATTTTGGTCTTTAAATATTTTTTAAGGTACAGGGAAGGTACAAAAGGTCAGAATACATTCCTATATTTATATTTGAGGCGGTACGTAGATCACTGCGTCAGCTACGTTTTATAAATCCGTTGTTTAATACAACGTGCTTGTTAATCCCCTTACTGGTCGCAGGTGTCCATGAGTTGTTTGTGGCGCTGGTGGCTTACCATCAGGTAATCCGTGGGCTTATATGATCATTAATTGGTTTTTATTCCAATATACAAAATGACATTTAACTATGTCAAAAAATGCGCTTTTCTTTAGGCCACATATATTTGTAACATCTCTTCCAGTGATACAACATCAATGTTTCGCGTGGGGCGGTTTGGACAACGACTCACAAATCTTGATACTCGTAAAATTTTATGTGTCCCAGACAAAGAGAATTTTGTTAATTAACCACACTGGTTCGCTTCGGGGTGCACTTTCTTGCAGTGATAGATAATACTGTTTATTTTTATCTACACCCGAATCTTAACAACCTGTAAAAGTAATTTCATTATGTTTTTTGAAGAAAAAAATAGTTTTTTTTTTTGGTGGATGGCGGTTTTTCTTCTGTAGTAATGGTTGTAATTTTGATGATTACATCTGTGATGTGATTTGAATTGTTTTACGATTTGTGAGAGGTACTGGCTTTAGTGATCATATAAACAAGTTTATATGAAATTCAGTCAAACAAATTTGTACTATTGTTACAGGCACATATACAGCCAAACATAACTGAGCGAAAATCTCCAGTGATATTTAAATGAAAATATATTTTAGTAGAATCTGTTAGCAGCTTCGCTGGATAGAGTTCAAATTGTAAAATAGCATAAATATTTGTATCTGTACTATTTTATATTTGGATCCTTTAATAGCTTATCTGTAAAAGAATATTATAAACATACATATTGTGTTTTAATATTGTAAGTTGGATTTTTATGTTTGAACTGCCTAATAAACGGCTTTCTATTATTGTCCTTTATTTCTTTGTGTCAACCTTTAAATACGGAGCTATCTTCATCTATCACTAGTACAAATGTGACTTAAAATTGTAATAACAAAGTCAAAGATTGTAATAACACCTTCTACGACGGTATTTTGTTCAATCGTTGCAGGTTAAGCACAATGACATGCTGCACTCTGGTTAGGAGAAGTAACGGAGTTGTTTTTAGTCTGTAAGAGTCTGACTCTCTTTTGCCACTTCCAGGGCGGTAAGATTAATACGAAGATAAATCCGCCCCAAAATAGAAGTGAAAGACACCTAAGCCCAAATTGTGAATCTGTGTGTATATGACAGTATCTATTATTTTTATTTAATGCATTTAAATAAACATAATTTATTCAAATATAATGTCGGATTTAATGTGTTTTATGTATTAATAATACAAATAAATAATTTGTGTTTTAATATCGTGCGTAGACGATTAAATAAATAATATTATTTCTGATTGTAACAACTTCAAAATGTTATTACTGTCGTAATACATTAATATCAAAATATTATTTAATATTTAGATATTAAATAATATTTATTTAATAATATTTAATATTTAATAATATTTAATATTCAATATTATGTAATAATATTTAATATTTAGATATTAAATAATATTTATTATTTAATATTTAATCCCATTTAATATTTATTCGTAAATTAAAAAGCAAATTAAAAATGCGCTAGCATGAAATACATATATGCAGTACAAGATACCAGAGAAATAAATAGTTATATTTTTATTTAATTATTACAATTTTATAACAATAATATTTTCGCTATTTATATTAATAAAAAACCTACCTGATTAAAAATACCAAAACATGTGATACACTTGAGTATAAAACAATTAAATGTTACCCGAACAATCACAGTCGGTGTCAGAAAAAGTGTTTTTAATTACTCTACCGTTTTGCCAGCCAATGCATAATTTTCTCACCTTTATCCTCATGGCAATAAGATTGATTCTTGAAGTAGAACTTGTACTAAAGGCGGTTGACCGTACAAAGGTGGATGATTTGCGATAAATATTTTATTTACGACTGTACGTGATGGTATGTGAACTGTTTTGTGGTTCTGTACCGTATTTGAGTTCGTTTTAAGTTTTTTAAAATACGAAATTATAGCGTCTGTAGTTTTCAGTCTGTATATATCGGTATAGTGAAGGAAAACAGTATGAGGAAGCTTATAATTGATTGCTAATCACCACACTTACCTTGAATGTGAGTGTGGTGATTAATGCTTTCTCCATATAAGAAGAGTCATGGACACAAATAGGCTGATGATATAGATGATGATGATTGTAATAAAACTCCATAAAAACTTTCTTACTGGTCGTCCATTTGTTGATTTAGTTTGGGCGCAACCAACAAAAGAGTTCCGGAGTTGCGGGGTATGCGCAATGACCTCGTCCCAGAGCAGGAGAAGGAACTGGGGGGTTTTAGTCAGTAAGAGTCTGACACTCTCTCTCACTCTGTTTTACCTCACAAAAAAAAAACAACAAACGAGTACTTCATTATCACTCTATCTCTTTATTCATTTCACATCTTTTTTTAAAATAACGTTTAATTAAGACATTTTCCTTTATATTATTCAGAATATTTAAATAATTTCAGCTAAAAACTTTTATTGTGAAGCTATTTGCAACTTCTAGTACCACATCGCGTATTTAATCCTAGAGCCAAGGGGCCCTTTGCAAAAATAACTTGATTTAATATAATTGCATTATCTGTCTATCTAGTATTCTCAACTACTTTCTCATTCTGCTATCACTGAAGATATAAAATTCTTCGCAATACACACAAACTATGCAATCTTCATAAATACTAATAGGTGTACTTTACAATAACAGCGACAGGTTACGGCCAAAGGTTATCTCCGGTCGAAGATGAGCCTACTTTCACTTGCCAAGCCTTTCTGCTGACCATTTTAAACACAAACATAAAACATACAAAAATCAACCTTAACACCAAACCCACAAAGCTCACCAACCTCGCAAAATTCCATGGTAATTAAATAATCTGTTTTGTGCGATACCTTTGCCAAAGGAATTTCGTTCTTATATCCTCTGTATTAAAGTTTTCCAAGTTTCCGTTAATCAATTTTAAAATCAGGTTGTTGCACTTTTTAGGAAGTCTTATTAATATGAAACCATCTCCGTGTCTTATTAGGGTGTGGGCCTGAGGGCGCTTTTTATGAGGAACCTGCGCGTGCGCCTGTGCCATGTAGGGCGGGCAAAAATGGGTGAGAATATAAATGGACCTTTCTTTCCTATTTGCATTAAAGTTTTCTTTTCTTGAGGTGTAAGTAAGGGTCATGTCATTACGATTCAGTTTTGACTAGAGCGTTATATTAAAACTTTATTTATTTAAGCTCTTGCACAAATATTTATGTCCAAGGTGGACTTAATGCCATAGGCATTCTCTGCCATCTGCTATTCCAACCTTTGGGTGATGTAGACAGTAGTCAACGGTAGGTGCAAGAAGAAATGGAAGTCGAGATGTTACCATTACTATACACATATACTAGCGGAACCTCCTGAAAACCCCACATTTCAAAATTCTGCGAAAATATTAGAGTCGTTTCTGAGATGACATGCTTTTTCAAACAATTAGCGCTATGTGCCGGGCTGATTTCCGAATCTTAACTATCCAGGGTGCCGCTCAAACGATTACAGAAAAAATAATTTAAATCGGTCTAGCCGTTTAGGAGTTCAAGGACATACACGTACAGCAGATTTATTAAATAAAGTTAATTTATGCTATTACATAAATCCTATTCAAATACATCTAAATAAAAAATGCATACTTACATATACATATGTATATTGTTAGCGAGTTTTTAAGTTAATTTCTTTGATCAAATTTTCAGATTTGACTTTGACCCTTGATGATCTGAAACTATTACCTATGATTTGACATCATAATAACGTCACACGTCACTTGTGTTTACATTCCATTATATTCCCACATAGAATCAAACTGTAAAAAATCAAACGTTTAATTTATTACCTTATCACACAATTAATTGCGTCCATTTTCAAATACCACAAATATCGAAGTGAAAAGTGGAAAATATATCAACATCAGTGTGATGGTTACACTTTTAAATTACCCTTACATATAAAACGTTTAGATGAAAATCGTTCTTAATAATGAGAGGTAAGGTCGAAAGTTGTGAAAGGGTATGGTGCAGTATAAATCAACGTAGGTATGCTGACGCTTACAATTTAGTAATTTAACTGTCCACTTGATCTAGTCTCATTATCGATGTGGTTCGTTTCATAAGAGGCGGCGAGAGCGTTTTGTCGCCGTTAAGGTTGTGTATAAATAAGAGGGAAACATCATCAATTGACTTTTTCCATTCTGGGTGGAGCCAGAGCAGGAGAAGTAACGGGGGTTATCAGTCAGTAAGACTGCAAATTGGGCTGCAATTGCCATAGTTCTCAACAGTGCAGACAAAGCACCCATTTGATAAAATGGTACGAACGTCAAAATTATTTGAAGACAGACACCGTTTTTTAAATCGGGACACGTCAAATCTTCTAAATATATAAAACTCAAAGGTGACTGATATAGTGATCTATCAATGCACAGCCCAAGCCACTGGACGGATCGGATTGAAATTAGGCATGCAGGTAGATGATATGACGT
Source organism: Spodoptera exigua (assembly GCA_902829305.4). NCBI lineage: Eukaryota > Metazoa > Arthropoda > Insecta > Lepidoptera > Noctuidae > Spodoptera > Spodoptera exigua. Next base: position 13,317,506 of record LR824619.2, on the reverse strand, counting down.
AGGCATCCGCTGAGAAAGGATTTTGATTAAAATTAAAAAAGGGGATGAAACTTTGTCAGTTTTAAACCGATCGGGATGAGACCTTGCATGCATAAAGCTACTATAACGCCTACGTTATGCGTACCTTTGTTATACGGGATCCCTACAAGCCTTAAGAAAGGATTTTGATAAATTTCACCTTTAAGGGGATAAGCTAGGGGATGAAAGTTTGTATTTAATCTTTTCGACTGATTGAGCTGAAATTAAAGATTGATGAAGAAGAGGTCTTCATTTTCAACACACGTTAAACAAACGTAAAGCCCCAAAAACTATACCTAATTAATAATAATATTTCTTAACTTGAGCGAAACCGCGGGCAAAGCCTAGTTATATATAAAAAACTAGATGAAGCTGTCATTAATAATGTAACTTTTAAAACTAAACTAATTAACTGGCTGTAAATCTAAATAAATTGAGTTAGAAAGTTACCATGTAAAACAACAATAATTACAATCTCTGTACTAGTCCACTTTTTATTTTGTTACCTGCTTACCAAAAACCTGGGCTGCCTGTACAATTTTTCGCAAAGGCTATCAAACCGCTACCTCTTATAATATCCCGCTCGCCTCTCATACCTTATCCCAAACCAAAACATAAATTATTTACTGGAGCAAAGGAGTAAGTGATTAAAATAACGCCAAGGTCATTACCGATCCATATCCTTGGACCATTGATTGTCGTTATAATAGCGACATTTTGTTGTTAAATACCACCTGTCGTTATATATTAGCTGGTGATGAAGAAAATGTTATCAAAGGTGCGTCGCATGTTGATACTGCAGTTTTATTAAGTGTAATCCAAGTATTTTTTTCGTTTTTGTATCTTGTACCTACTGTTAATATTTTTGTTATGTTTTGTTTAGTATTCTTATTAGTCTATCGATTGCTAGAATATTGATTAGTATTAGATGGATCTACATACAATATTGTAGTGTTGATAGAATAAAAACTGATCACAACTTTTTCAAAACTACGAGTACAGTCGAGTGTAGGAGAGCCATACTTCAGCACAAACCTTTCCCCTCCCCCGGACCCCTTAAATCTCGAAAATCCCTAATTCCAAAGAGGCCGCAACGCGCTCGTAACTCTTTTGTGATGCGATTGACCACGGGCGTCGCCGGTTGCTTACCATCAAGTAATTTCTGTGCTACTTTGACATCCTAACCTAACCTAAGAAAATGCTATGGTAATTAGCTAAATTGTCCTCCTGCTTGGCTTTAATTTTAACCATAATATGTCATCAACAACTCTGATCACGATACTTGGTTTCCACTTGAGTTTGTCACAATCCTTTGGCTTATGTCGGCAATATTGTATGTTTGTTATTATTTCATGCAAAAACTGATGAAACAATTTAGTTGAAATTTTGTTTGTAGATAGGTAGATTGACCCTCGTTTCACATATAGGCAACTATTTATCAAAATACTAGACAAGCAAAGCCACGGGTGGAAGATTAGCCCTATACAGCTAAATAACTACTATATAAAAACTCATCCCAGTTATATACACATAAATAAAGGCTGTTACCGCTTCAGCCTACCACCTGCCGCCAGCTACCAACACAAATTGTGACGACCATACAGAGCTTCCTCTTCAATCTCTACCACCCCACTTTTATGGAGAAACTGAACTGATTTACAAGAATTGGTGACTAGTGCTATCCTGTGGTTTTACCTGGGATTTTCATTTTTTTTTTTCAAAAGTGGAAATATTTGTAGGTATCTTTTCTTCAACTTTGAGTATGCGGGAGGAATTGTCAGATTCATACTACCTAGCTGAAAACCACCCCATCCCTTCTTCCGTTCCATTGTTCTTTGATTTGACTTCATGTTGGGGTGGTGGTACCTGTAGCACTTGACTTGCATCCCCGTCTGACTAGGACATGTGTTTCGTTATGTTTGAAAAGTATTTATTATATTTAAAATGTATTGAGGTGTATCCATTTTGCAACGTGAGTAGAAAATAGGAGTAGGTTCAATTTGATTGTATTTTCTGAAAGTGCTAAGTCAGGAAAAGACCTTACGGATTACCTGATGCAATCGGCGCCGCCCATGAACACCCGCAACATCAGAAGAGTTACGAGTCAATGCACAGGCCTCTTGGGAGACTTAGGAATTGAGAAGGGAAGGGGGAAGGGGTAAGATTGGGTTTCCGGCAACCTCATTCACACCGCGAAACAACGAAACGCTAATTACCTGATGATAAGCAATCATCGCTGCCTATCCCACTTGCAACAACTGAGGTGTTGTTTTATGTTATATGTCGGCAAACGAGCAGACGGATTAACTGATGTTAAATGTTTAATTTATAGTTCACAATGTTTTAAACCAGGAATTAAAAAATATATACACATTATCAGGACGCTTATCCACAACAACCCTTTCAACAAGCATCTGACCTCTGCCATAACAATACATATAAACAGAAACAAACAAACAAACAAATATGAATTCGTGGTTATCTATAGATCTCCTGCAGTTTGAATTAACAACGTGCAGTCGATTCAATTCGAATGAGATGTAGTATTAATTCTAGTGCTCATTAGGTTTCACGCTTCGATCGACACCAGTGTGGTCGGTAGGGAGACTATAGAATTTATATTTTGAGGGATAAAGTTTCGTTTGTATTGTGAAGAGATTTTTGATTGAGTGTAAGGTGTTTAATTAATGTCTTGTTTGGCTTTCTAGATTGCAATATTCAAATGCTGACAATGAGGTACCAATTTATTTATTTTTTTACTTTTAAAGAACCTTATTCACACTTTTGTGTATGTCGTGGTCATTACACTTGGAGGTAACAATAAATATTCATCCATGTGGGAATCAAACCCGTCACTCTTCACAATTAGGCCACGTTAGCAGATAAGCACGGCTGAACAAAACTGAAAAAAATTTAAAAATAATCAAATTAATATCAGCGGTTTTGCGACGAACAAAAAATAATTAAGTAAACCAATCCTTGGCAATAAACCATCATCATCATCATCTCCCTGCCTTGTCCCGTTTTATTTGGGGTCGGCGCAATATGTTTTTTTCTTCCATTCTGTCCTGTCACTCGTCACGCTATCGCTAACTCCTCTGTCTTCCATATCACTTCTCACACAATCCATCCATATTTTCTTTGGTCTCCCCCTCCCTCTCCATCCATCCACATTTATACTCATGACTTTTTTTGTTACATGCTTTTCATCCCTCCTTTTCACATGGCCATACCAAGACAAACGGTTCCCTTTCAACGTTTCAGTCACTGGCGCCACTTTCAAACTTCCTCTAATATACTCATTTCTCACTTTATCCATTCTCGTCACACCACACATCCATCTCAGCATTCTCATCTCTGCTACATGCAATCGCTTTTCAACCGTCTTTTTCAGAGCCCAACATTCTGACCCATACAGTAGGACAGACCTTATCACTGACTTGTAGATTTTACCCTTCAACCTGAGGGGCATCCGTGGGTCCACCCTTGGCAATAAACATAGATATAAAAAAACATACGACCATTTTGGGAAGTTGGTTCAAAATTTGGTAGGTTTTATCTCGAATGGTCCAATGCATAACCTAATAAAACTTCGTGTACCATTATTTTTTATTACAAACTTTATGAAGTTCCTCCTTCTTAAGTTCCGTGCAGTTTCAGAATTTTTCCTAAACCCATGGTTCCCCTACAATTCGACAGGCACTCACCATGGTGTTATTAATTGCTACGGCCAGCGCTATGGGGATTGATGGTTATCTCCCAACACCTTCGCGGTACGTTTTTATGGCAATCTATAGTTTTAAAGTTCAACTGTTTTATTTATATACCAATATATAGACTGCGACGCTGTGAGAAATGGGGTGGTGAAATATATGAAAAATTTAAGTGGTACTGTCAGTTTTTTGTTACTTTCTTGGTTCTAGAGGAAGAAAGTAAGTCTATACATTAATTATAATAGATGTACAAAAGAAGGCGTTCACTAGCAATGCATGGTGCAATGTGGACTTTAATAAAATATACCTTATTATTATTTTTCTAGTTAATTAATCAAACATTATTCGTCATTGAAAAGTATTTTTACCCTTTGAACCAATTGAGTTGCGTTTGCAATCGTAATAATGAAATGCAGACCCGAACCCGAGGAGGAGAAGCATCAGAGTGGTTTTTGGTCAGGAAGAGTTTAAAGCTTCCTCTCGCCTATCTTGAATTAAAAAAAATATTGTGCAGCAATAAATTTCACCATAAACTCAAAGTTTAGAGTCATTATTTACAAATTCCATTCCAAAACTCATATTTTCATTTCCATTTGACGCGTGCGCATAGGTACATATAAAGGGTAAGAAAATGTACAAATGATAACAGTGAAGAGCAAACTCGAGTATTCAACAGGTTCATGTGAAATTCCTTAGCCTAAATACATAGCTTGTATAGTAGCAGTGCGAAACTATGCGCGCGCGCAGCGTCACATCACAGCATCCATTCAGTCGTCACTCAACATTCAGCTTAACTTTTGTTAGTCGCGCAGATGTGGAGATGGTAAAATTACATAGTATGTAGTTTCTTTATTTCTTTTTTACTTCAGTTAAAAATGCACTACATTTCTGTCTTTTTTATTAATTTCTGAAGTGTCTGAATTATTTCTGAACATATTTTTTTCATTGTTAGCGCAACTTCCACGACTTTTTGTGTCATGATTATACATATTATTATTTTAGTAATTGTAATTCTAAAAAGGAGATTATAGATAAACTTGAATGAATTTTCCTACAATAACATCTCTTTTTTAGTCTTATCCTTATATTTACTTTCAGCTTATTTAAAAAAAATCTATTTAGTACTTCACTTATTAACTCAAAAATATTTATCTTGGAAGGCGATAGAGATAATTGCAGTCATAAGAAACAATCAATTAAATAGTGTGAAAAGTACTGCAGTATCTAAACAATATTTCGTTCTCTAAAATCGACAAAAAAATCACTAAAGCCAACCATCTCTCGACTGTGAATCTACACGGCCTATTCATCGGGCGGTCGATAGCTATCTTCAATGGGCTATGTCCCGCAAACGTACGCACCGGCCCATTCGGCAAAGATCGGTATGTCCCGGGGAGGCGGAAGACCTGTGCTATCTAGGGCTGCTAGATAGCTTGAAACTTTGTCAGGTGGTGGAGTTCTAAGAGTTTTTTTAAAGGTAATATTATATTATACAGTAAGGTTTAGTTGGGCGATGCTACTATGCTAGTGTAGGTGTCATGTTTGTGAATGAGTCAATTTGGGTCTGTTCAGCTCTTAACTGTCTAAATATGGTATCTTTGGTTTATTTGTCTTTTTCTGGTTCATTGGATGAATATTAACGTCACACTGTTCCCAAATAATGATCCCCTTAAGGGTAACGGTCGCTCTTCTCCATAGGAATACTACACCTTGGAACCAGCTTCTTCACTTCACTAGACTGTAAATTTTTGTCTCATGTGTAACAGTTGTCTACAAAGCTCATATAATGATGATTTAACTTTGACTTTCCAATTTATATTTGAATGAAGGTAGAAAGATAACATTAAGGCAAGCAATAGGCGCTACCCAAAAAAGCACGCACTATTTTTGAGTTTAAAAATTTAAATGTTGGGGGGTTTGAGAAAGAGGGAGGAGAATTAGGCCTTCTTTAATCCCACACTAATGGCAATATAAAGAGTCGTGGTGGCCCGGAGGTTAAGAAGCCTGCTCCTCATGCATGAGGGTGTGGGTTCGAAATCTGGCAAGTACCAATGTGACTTTTCCGAGTTATATGTACTTTCTATGATTATTTAGACACCACTGACATACGGTAAAGGTAAACATCGTGAGGAAACCTGGACTTATATTTTTTAATTATAAGTTTGAAATCGCCAACCCGCATTGAGCAAGCGTGGTGATTAATGCTCTAACCTTCTCCGTATGAGAAGAAGCCTTTTCTCAGCAGTGGGCACTTATAGGGTGATGATGATGAATGGCAAAATAAAAAGCAAGCGTTGATTCACACCAATTTATCTTATGTTAAGCCATGATATTATCACTTCAGTAGAGTTGGCCCATTGGTCCCGAAGCATGGCTCTCCAACACCAACTTATTTTCTTTTCTTCTCATTATTAACCACATCCATATTTAGTCTGGAATGCTCTCGAACTTTCTTACTAACAGGGCAGCCCTGTCCCGGAGTGACATGTTTATATTTAAGCTGATTGTATTAGAGGCTGTGTTCGGATGTTATCGCATGGTGATGTAACTGAGAATTTGCGGTGCGCTTTGCCTGTTACGCTGTTTCAAAAGGACTTGAGTTTTTGGATGTAGAAGGTGCTTTACCAGTACTTTTTGATCTTGTCAAGTCGATTTTGTTATGCCTATTTGTATTATTATTGTGTGTGCTTTATTTATTATTCATATTTTAATTATACTGAGAATTTATATTTTAAACTAACTAAATTATACATTTAAATTCGCTAATCCGCCTCAAACAAGCGTGGTAATTAATGCTCAAACCTTCTCCGTGTGAGAAGAGGAGCCTTTACTCAGCAGTGGGCTATTATAAGCTGATGATGTGAGATGTGAAACTATAATTAAAGTGAACTCCTTAATGCACTGTATCTTATAATTATATTCAAATTAACATATTATTACAATTATATTTAACATACGCATCAACAAACATCGCTAGTATTACTGTTAGACCTGTTTAACAAAACGAATTTTATTTCAATTATAATGCTACCTATTTAAAGTTTCCTTTTCCCTTTAAACAAACACACTAAGTATTATAGGTGAAAAATAAACGTATGTACAAATTACATAATCAACAAACTGAACAAACAAAAACAATTCCCATTTACAAAAAGGAATAAAACAAAACAAAATCAATAAAATAAATTAATACAAAAAAAAACGAAACAAAGAAATAGACTGAGTTACAACATAAATAAAAATTCAGTTGTGTCATAAAATTTCGTGACAGTAAACACGAGTTGTTTTCACCAAGCAACAAGATGTTCGCACCAAAACATACAGAATTACAATTATATATTAAACAGGTAATAACATATGTATAAGAGAATTGACTTTACGAATCGTTTTACAATAAAATACGTAAAATTGGGAGCCGAATGTTGTAAAAAAATTACAACGCCATCATTGTTCCTGTTAATGTTTTTGATAGCCATCTGTTTGTTGATCTGATGGTGTTTTGGTTGAAGATGGTGGAGAGATATGAATTGGGAATTCTGTTGCGTATAAATACGTACTTTGTTTTTATTGCTTGTAACTTGTTGTTTGGTGTTTATTATAATTAATTCTGTTTCACAGTGTCTGAATAGTCGATAATACAGTAGACTGTAATTTGTATAATTCTGCGGCCAATGTGCGGCGGATTTTTAGTCAATTAGAGTCTGATACTTCCCCTCGTTTTACACTGAGCGGACCTTATTTTATGATTTTGTTGAAGTGCAAGCTAAGCTTCAGGCTTCAGGTGAGAAGGTTGCTACTCGCCTTGAGCTTACCTCGATCTTAAGCACGTCTGGTCGAGCATTGGCTCCACTAGAGAAGTACAGAAAACCGGGGTAAAGTAACCCCAGCGTTGTGTTTCGCCGTGTGAGTGAGTGAACCTAAGACACAATCCACCACCTCCCCTATCTCTGCCCAATCCCAAAATAGCCAAAACACTGATTCCTAAAATTCTGGTAACGCACTCGTAACTCTTCTGATGTTGGGAGTGTCCATGAGTCCATGGGCGGTGCCGTTTGTTTGCCAACATACTTTTGCTACATTTCTTCTCGGGTAATCTATTACATAAAATTATTCAACATCTTAGACAAAAGCATACTTACAGTAAGATTTTAGACACGAATATTGCGCAACACTTAGCTGTTCAACCACCAGTACTTAATAATAATTTAAATATTTTAAATATCACAACAATTACAAAACAATTTTAATAAATACAAGCGAACATATTTAATCAATATTAAATAACAGAACTTAAAACAAAGCAATTATCGTTTAACACTTGTAATGTTAAACATAATTTCGTTGAATTTTTCTCTTAAAACAAACTTTTACACAATTAGCGTCAGCTGGTGCCGTGTGTGTTATAAAGATGTGGTGTCCTGTGTCGTCATGTAAGTAAAGACAGAAGGTATGTTGATTGAGGAAAAGACATTTAAAACATTATGATATTGTATATATAACAGTGGTCATTTCTCAATCGTTATTTTGTAATTTATAGATATTTTCTCAAGAAAATTGCCTTGCCATTTTTTCACCATTTGAGTAATTCAATTCTCCTTCCTTCCATTTTATATCTTCAAATCCCTTAGTCCCAAAAAGCCAACGTTACAAGGTTCTTATGGGCGGCGCCGCTTGCTTACGACGAATAATGATTATATAACCTATATCCTCCTGAACGCATTCAAATACTAGAAATCAAACGGTCTGCCATCATATCTTCTGCCCAATTCCCAATTTTCAAATGAACGCACTTGTAACTCCACGGTTACGGGAGCCCATCGGCAGCGCTGACTGCTCACCATCAAGTTCCAGCAAATAATATAACAATCAAACCAAAACTTCTGCCAACTAACTTTACCATTACCAAATCCAAAGAGTCAGTAATGAGTCGTCAATGTTTATGTCGATTTAAATCATGTTTCGATTATCATTAACACAAAGATCCTTGATGAGTCAGTAGCGTTTAAAGGGCGGGATTTAAATTGGATGGATCCTTTTTGGATTTTCGGGAAGTACAACTTGATTTGTGGCTTAGTAAATTATTGTTTTTTACACCTGTGCTGTGTGGCTAGTCATATTAAGATTGTCAATGTTTATTGTCTTTTCCTTCATTGCATTGACGTCATTCTACATACGATACAAATTGATAGTTTAAAGAATTTGTTGCTTAAACCATATACCTTTTATATAAAAAATAAAAAGATGCCAAATCATTTATTCATATAGGAATACATAAGGCTTATTTCCAGGAACTTTTCAAAAATGCTGAGCTAGCTCCAACCTATACTCTGAATCATATTCATGAGCTGTGTTCTTAAAATTATAATAGTTTTCGTTTACAATTTTCCTAATCACACTTTCAAAAAAGCTGTAAAAATTCGACTAGTACCAATAATTTAAAAAAGGAATAACATATAATTAAGCTTCAAAAAGGCAACCGACTAAACGACTTTATGTCAAGTTATTGATATCGTCTTCATCAAAATTTACGCTTCACATATAATTCCCGGTACAAGACTCATTTGTATTTAAATCAGTAAAATTTAAATTCGCTCGATTCTTTGCATATTTTATCGCGATACATTCAAAATGAATCCTTTTAGCGATATATTTTTTGAATTATCTCATATCGGTGTGAAACTCAATTTCGTACATGTCAATTCGATCGATTATAAAATCGATACTGAATGTTCTCGATTTACATTATCTTACGATTTTTAATTGTGTAGGTACATCTAAAAACGCGGTGGGGTCGATTTTATTCTTCTTTTTAAATCGATTCAATTTTTATGTGATTATTTGTTGTTTTTAAAATTTTATTTTTAAATTGCTTTTGTTTTAAATTGGAGAGGTTTTCAGAATGTAGGTTTTTTTTCTTTATTTGACAATAAGCACCCATAAACTACGATTATAATAATACGGTTTATGTGATTATCACTAAAATCATTTAACCTTACGGTTGGGGGTAAAGAAGGCCATGGTTATTGCAATATTACTAAGGGCTCAAGGGACACACACATATGATTCTTATTTATCAATTAAAAAAGATTTTTGTCTGGAGACAAAGAAAATAAATCGTAAATTATAAACTCAACAAAAAGAGGCCTGTTTCTACACCTTCAAACAAATTTACATTTAATTTTGTTACCTACCCAATACACACGATTTTTTTTCTATATTCAAATATTATTTTAAAGGCAGCTGTAAACGAGCAGTTTACCTGATAGTGAGCCATTGGAGCCACCCATGTATACTTACAAAAGCAGAGGAGTTGTAAGTTCGTGGCCAGGCTTTTTGGGATAAGGGGTTTTTGGTATTTCATTGATGAAGGCCATTGGAGGAGGGGAAGAATTTGGTCTCTAGTAACCTCAGTCATACGTCGAAACATAATTTAGGAAAGTTTTACGCCGGTTTTCTGTCAGGTCGTGGTATGACTCCAGTCGAGCTCTCCCACATTTTCACTGTTTCAACCTTTAACATCAGCTATTCAGACAGAAAGAGGCGCTTAGTATAAAACCAATAAAAAAATCTTTTTGAAAACAATCGACTCATCTTTTCCAAAGCAGGTCTAAATACCAAAGCACCATTAAATAGATCCAATTCCCAATGCAAACACACTGAAGTATAAAACGCAAACAAACAAAGTCGAGTCCCACAAATAGGAACAAATCATTGTCCCCACATTATCTCTTACCATTCATGCCGCACCAAAGGAAACCAGAAAACAATGTTCATTAAAGGAATACCAAAGTAAGAGGCCGTTCAAATAATTGCTGGCTGCATTTAGACGCGCATATCCAATTCAATAGGAACAATTTGTCGGTCCACCCTTTAGTAGTCTGCTTTAGAAATTCAGACATTTCCAAAGGTCCGCACGGAGACATCTGATACCTCGTTAGTTATCTTACGTTGCCACTAAATAATTGTAGCAGAACAACTTTAAGTTACAACCACAATCAAATCTGAACCAAATATTGAGAATGATAAAGTTCAAAATGGTGTAAGCGATGAAATTGATGCAGAAGAAGCTTTTAATAAAATTTCTAACTTAACAGCAGGCGATAGAATTGAAAATGAATCGAGCGATTTGATTTTTTATAAAATAAATACTGTATTGGATATTGAAACTTAAGACGATTATTTTAAGGTGGTGAATGGAATAGGTAAAGCTATAGAGGTTGTTTTTGATACTGAGTGCGGTACGGAAGCTAGAGTAATTTAACTGTCTACAGACTTTATTTACTGGTATTGAGTGATATATTTACAGACAAATGTGATGTTTCAAACTGCGATTTTGTTGTGAAAGATATTTCTGAACTATTTTCGTGTTAAATTTGCTGACAGATGTCTAGTAAGTTGCAGTAAACCTCTGAAGAGATCCTTAGAGTATTGAAGAGAGTTTTAAAATAATAAGTGGTGTTGCTTAGTCATGTTATATAGCTACACATTTTAATAACATATGTTTATTATTTATGGCCTTTTTAGTGCTGAAAATGTTGCGGATGATCCGCACACAGTACCAAAGGAATATGTACTGATTTGTTTAATTAGAAAAAAAAACACAATAATCCAAAAATTAGGAACTTCAGTAAACCAAAATTAACTCACTAACATTTAGAAAAAAGGACGAAACAAGGTGGCAGCTTGCCAATGCCAAAAGGGTTGCCATCTCAGTATAAGCGGGGCTCAATGAGAACCTAACGACGACCAAGGTTGATTTTAAACTGAACATAAATTACGAGATCATTTAATTCTAATTTTTGTATTGGCACTGAGCTCATTGCCTCTGTCAAAGTTTTATCCAATCCAAATCAAGTTTTCTCATCTATTGTGTTTATTTAGCAGTTAATCACATCAGAGAAAAACAAAAAAAAAGTTATTGAACCTCTTCTAAACAATCACCAATTAATATGTGCTAATTAATCAACCATTAAACTAAACTTACTTCGCCAAAGTTCGTTCAATCACTGTGGGAAAAATAAACATACATACATATATATCCCGCTATCTTTTCAAGATGGGTCCAATTCAAAAGTCATTCCACCAGCCCATGTTAGATGCTCTAAACACGTATTTTAATTGATTTTCGAAACATGACAATCCAATTTGATGATCCAATACTAAAAGGCGATTAAAGGAGAAATTGTTTTGATTGAAGCTAAAATTTTATTGATCTATGTTCTTTTATTAGGATTCTTAGCGTAGAAATACTCCATTGTGGTTATTTTTTATGAGTTGTTTACTAAATGATTTCCTTAAAACAGTGGAACACATAAAGAAGTTTGGCAACAGAAATTATGTGATGATGTTACAAATATTATATCGGACATGTGAAGTTTGCGTGCAGATTAATAAAGATAGGAAATAATTATCCACGTGAGTCTGGTAGGCAATGTTGCGTCGGCTTCTCTTAGACTCCAAATTTGACATTCTGTTCCCCTGATAAAGGCCGGAAAATACATATTACTGAGTTGTTGATGTTTAGTGATCGTGTGTGAAAATAGATAAAAAAATTATGTATTTTATATATGAGTTAAGTTCAACCTGGTGTTCAATAATGAGACACTAGGAATGTTGTAATGATGAGTTCTTTTGATTTTTTCCCTATTCAACAATTCTTTCGTATGTGAACAAAATCTCCACATACCAGTAAGCTTGTGCTAATCAAGTCTATTCGCACAATAGTTGTCAACATTAACTCAACCAGATCATCCATTTAATCTTTATAACCATCATAAAGTACTAGAGCACTATATAAGAACAGCCATACACGTTAAAGACGACTGCCAAGGTGATAAGTTTACACTACAACCTTTTCTGTCTTTTATACTTTAGTTTTTCTAACCTACAAGTTGTCGGTATCGATGAAAGACCAAATCGGCACGTTTCGAACAAAGAAATATAGTCCACAATTAACGAAAAATAAGATCCTAAATCATAATACCAAAAACTATGAAAGCAATAAATTGTAATCAATACACCAGCCGCTAATGACACCAATTAAATAATCGTAAAAAAATCGTTACTTATACGTTATACCGAACATTTATTTATTACTCGATTGCATGTTCTAGTATCGAGTTATTTATCGATTCCATATTAGCCTCTCAATAAGCACAAATATTATATGACCTCAAGGGAAATTCAAGATCATTTTTAATGATATTTTGAAAGTCCACGTCGGATTAAAAGGAATTATTGGTTATGTACTTAATGAGATAATTTATCGGATTATGTTAATGATAAACTTACATAGTTGGTTTAACTCGGATAATAGTGTCGCAATTTGAAATTATGATCGAGTTGGAATAGATGATATTTTTTTCGATCCCGTTATGGGAAAATATGGAGTCTATTTTTTAGATCACCACTATCCGCTCGCCTTATTAGATGCATACAGATTAGTGGCTTTAATTCAAATGCAGCTGTAAATCACTAGCTTGTTTATTCATTAGGACCTAATACAATTTATTGTGGACTGTTTTTGGAAACGCTACAAAATGTGTAGTATCACACTTATTTTAAATTGGGGATGTTTAATGACTATTGATAACTAAAAATTAGAAAAATAATGATTGTAAGCCTACGGTTCAATAGTCTTAAAAACTTTACCCATAGCACTTTTTCCTAGGTAGATCAAACTGGAAGCAGCATATTTATTTATATCACAGAACATCCTCCCAACAATTGACACTAAAATCATAAAACACTAATAAAGACGACATTGAAGACACTTCAAGTTTGTCACTAGATTCTTGAATTTAAAAGAATACGTGAGATATGAATTTAATCGACAGATATCGTCCGAAGATCTGAACTTAATAGGTCCCTATATCTTTTTAATTGGAAGTCTTTTTTGCCTGAACACATAACTTGTGGGGAGGCATGTGAGAAAAACGCATTCCTTTATGTGTACCATTCATCTTAGTGAGTGTTGTGTGGGCTGAGGTGGAAGATTTGAGAGTATTTTGTAAAAGAAAGGTGAAATGGATCGCAAAAATCGTATGATCTGCTGCTTAAGCTGCTCATTTGCTAAGTATCTGCTATAGAAGGAGAGGTGATGCAAAGTAGCAACATCAGTCCCAAAAAGAATATAGTTTACTTATTTGAATATAGTTTTGATAGTTGTATATTCAGCAGATCCTGGTTTACATGAGTGGTAGACAGTTTCGCTTCACAGGCCATCCAAAAAAAGCTGACGAATGTTAAAAATTGGCTCGAATCATTGCGCCCGGACCACACCATTTTGCGAGGCATTGCAAAAACATCAGATCTTACAAAATAGCTGTGATGTTTTTTTTATTTAATTTTATTGTTGTTTTTTTTTTGTTAGTGCTAATAAACTGCATTCCTTTTGAATATATATTTTTTTGAACATCCGTTTTTAACTGATTCAATATACCACAATCAATTTTAATCTTTCCAAAATCGCCACGCTCAAATCACTTGCTCCACCCACATTTGAAGCAGCGTAAGATATTAGTAAGTTCCATGTGTCGATATTACCGTTTCGATACAAAATGGTGTGAGATTCCTTGACGGTCGTTCAATATAAACTATTACGATTTGTTCATCTATTTGTAGGCTCCACAGCTTCCATATAAATGGTCCCATCTGAAACCTGTTCATTATCAACCTGTTCTTGCACTCTTCCCTTTTGTTTAATGTTTCCGTTTGTTTTTGTTGTTAATTGGCGTATTAGTACAGTATTGTTTTTAATTGATTATGATGAACTATTATTCTGTCTTGTTATGTTAACGCTTCGTTTTTTGTAACTAATTTCTTCGTGATCGATCTTACCGTTTATGGTTTCTTTGTTTTATGGATTGGTATTTTAATTTTGTCTTTTTTGTTTCCTGTTAAGTTTAAAAGGTGTTTGATCATTTGTATCTTCAGTGTGTTTTACTACAACTTTCATTTGTTTATTTGAATGGTCTACATGCTCTACTAAATGATTTTCAAACTAAATTTCAATTTTGATGATGTATATATATTCAATTCTACCAAATACACCTAAATTTATAGAATTATACCGATCCGCACCCAGCACGTGATAAAATAATAGTTGCACAGCGATGACAAAACTTTAACTAGTAACCAAAGCAATCTTGGGCCCGGTTTTATGCGTCCAATTAAATGCGAATAAACTGGCACCTCCCATGTTGATATCAATAAGCAAAGCCGTGAGAGATCCATTTGTATTTGTTCCTACCGCTGCGATTGTGGCCGAGATTAAAATCACAAAGACTGGACATTTATGATTGGTAATTAACTGCACTTCTAAAATACATATTTATCCATATCAAAAAGTTTTCATAGTCCAAGTGACTTATAATTTTGTGTATATTCCATTCACAACATGTTAAATAAAATGTCAGATAACCAAAAATCTTCGCGTATGAAGTCTGATAATTGTTTCTTACTAACAACGGTTTTATCAAGATTTGAAAATTGAATGCATATGCCTACATTGCATAGCAAAGGCCTTCCAGGTATATTGTTTGCGTACTTGAAATAAAATACATTAGGGATTAAAACTATTTCTATTTAAACAAATTGTTTACCTATTGTGTGACACTATACACTATATAGGGTACAGTTCTGTTCTTTATGGTAATTGAAAATTATGGTAAAGAATAAATTGTAGCGTGCCATCCTTGGACAAGAAAGGACCCATTTCTTATGGTTCTTAAATTAATGGTGTTACATTGTAAATTAATTTGTTTTCTCTTTAAGAATTTTTGTATTCAATGGGAACCATTATGCCTTTAGCAGGTGCTGACCGCAAGATCCTTTACTTTTAAAATTTTGCGTCGTGCCAACGTCATTTGTAGTTTAAAATCTCCGATGAACCTAAATGTTATTGAAAATTACAACATAAATTTTGTTTTACCAATAAAATTAACCAAAATAATAATAATTAATATTAACTGATTCATCTGTCATTTAATAATAGGATTCTTCGGCGTAATACTTACATTCCACGGACTTTTTTGAGAGAAGAAGATCATCATATGACTGGAATTGCGCACATGAGTATCAGTATCAGGCTGTTAGTGACCAAAAAACCACCTGTAAGGGGGTGATTGTTTTCTTCTGTTCTAACCCAGGGCTGCGATACATTCTTGTACTTGTACCCTACCCCAGATTGAAATTAAAATGTTTGGGATCATGAATGATCACTCCGGTCTTTTTCAAACGAGTGTTAGCTGTTTTAATTAATTATTTAACCCTAACATAAAGAATTTCCCCTTTGTCATTAATTAAGGGTTGTCAAACACGGACATTATTAAAATAATTAGGGATTGTAAAATTGGTTACATTTAGAGGTTCTAAATATGAAACGAACTTTGTTATCATATTCTACCTACGTTCACGTCTGCGTATTTGTTCAAATGATTGCATATTACTGGAGTGCGCTGGGAATCAAATATCCAGTGTGGCTAATAAATTTACAGAGAGCAATAGCTCCTGCTATTAGCTATATGAGATATTTGTTGTTTGCCTATTACACACTACTTGATAAATATGAGTTTCTGCGAATGCTAGAAAGAATAATATTACGTTTAGCCAGCCTTGTGTGTGTATAGACGGATTAAATTACTTTATATATATTTACTTAGTTATAATCACTGCACGGGTACAAGTCACCTACATTAGTGCACGTAGTTTATGAAAATATTTAATTTGTTTGATTTTTGTGATCTGTATTAGTTCTGCAAATTTTTTGTGGTTTTTCACCTGTGTGTATTGATTAGTATAGACTGGCTCATTTTTCGTTAAGTGGTAGCTAATATAATGGATGATGAGAACTTAATTTTCCATGTCTGTCTTTAGATTAATTTCCAATGTAAGACACATATTTTTTTGTTAGTTGAAACAGTTGACTTGAAATATACTTCGATATCAAACCTTGTATATTTTTCGGTGAGCGACAGCTTAGGACTGATAGATAGTTTCAGTCCAAAACTTAAATCTTAAAATCAAGCAATAAACTAAAAACAAAGTGAAGGGTAGATTTTTCAATCTCATCTAATAACGGTCGAACTAAATAGATTTTCTATTCTTATACAGTATCATCCCTACGTTTAAAATGAAGATAGATATCCAGTCACAAGTAAATATATAACATAGAAAAGTACTTTTTTCCAATTTAGAAAACCAACAGCGATGGGTACTATTACATACAACCGAATACAAATTTTATAAATATATTACAATCAAGTAAGGCCAGACCAGCTTACCCTAATCTGAGTTTACTATACAAACGGCTTTCAAGCAATATTTAATACTAACAACAGTTTGAATAAGTAAATCGAATTAAAAACTTCAAAAGTTAAAACGGTTGATCCCATGTACGTAATTTAAAAACAAAACTGAAATAAATACAACATAAACACAAACATATATCTTAGTCAACCCTTTTAAGAAATAACAAATAGATGTGACATTAGCGAGCGTACAAGACAGAACAAAATACAAATAAATAAAATATTTTTAATCCATTTAAATATTGAAAACACTTCATTAATATTACTAGAGCCATGTAGGAAGGTTAGCATAACTTGGAACAGCATGGACGTACAAACGTACGGTCATAAATTGAAATCTGATATTGACATAAATAAGAATCCCATATACACGTGACGACGGACGGCGTCGCATGTGTGATATTATCGTTGTGGTTATCCAAGCCCTTATTTATTGGTCTTAATATTAATTGCAAATATGTTCGCCATTGGTGGTGTACTATTGGTGTTGTTTTCGGATGACTTTCTTTGACTTTTTTTTTACTCGACACTTTCGTAACTGAGTTACTCTTACTCATGAGAAGAGTGTGCGTCGCTGCGTCATCTCAGTAAACTCTCATCAGGAATAAGAGTCCCGTTGTGACTTGAAACTGGCAAAGCTTTACTCGATTATTATATGGTTTGATGTTTTAAGGATTTTCAATTGAAAAAAAGATAATTCTATTATAGCGGTTTAATGAATAAAGCATTTTCAAGTAAAATAAATAATTATGTAATGACACTCCACGTAAATCTTGGTGCCTGTTTAAATGGGAACTAAGATATATTTCTTCCAAAATGTTACGTTACCCGTTTGATTATTACACACATAGTTACTCTGTAGTATCATAACTGATTAATAGGATTTTTTTTTTAATTTCGTTAATAAGTAGACATTAATGAATTGCCCAAAATTTTTCTTTGATTACCTAGTCACCAACTAAACTAGTTGATAGTACTTCCAATGTAAGCTGGATCAAAACATGCGTATGTTGGTGTTGAATATGGATGCTCCGAAGGTCTAGGTTTAAGGTTGGTTGCTTTATGTCTTTACGTGTGCTGATATGGATGTCCATGTTATTCTGCTGTGTACCACGATACTGTGATACTGTGGTTCTTGGTTAGCATTTTTGGACTATTTTTTTTTCATTTACCAAGACATTGATGTCAAATATGGTTATTGAATGTTGTATTTGTATGTGCGATACATATGTTCCAGGTTTTTTGATAGGTAGGCTTAATGTCTTGGGCTTGGAGTGTCAGCCACCCTATTCTCCTGCTCTAGAAACCCCCGCAAACTGCACTTTCTACTTTAAAATGTCATTCACTCACTTCTGATTAATTGGATTGATTCGATCGATCAAATATGTTCACAAAACATATGATCTTAAGACATATAGTCTTAAGATCATATGTTTTGAAAATAAAAATACAATGAAAATACCCACCCTTCTCTGGGTATGATATAATAATATGTTTTGTACTTATATTTTTCCTCTTGTGGATTCTAAGTTTGCTAGAGCCACGCTTCGCTACAAATGGGCCGGCTTGACCAGAGTGATGCCACGGATTTACAGAATACCGGCGTGAAAAACTCCAAAAAACGGGTAAGTGATTTGTCGACCTATCCCAGATAAACAAGACTTTATACCTACATACCTATGCACACATTGACAAATATCCACTTGAAATTCATAACATTTCTATCTACCTAACTTCGAATAAAACCTTCCAGATTCGGTCGTAGTTCTGTTCATGAGCATGCCGTGTTCTTGGCATATAAACATTAGTCTCTGTAGCTAACAATGGTTCTAACTTAAACGTAACATGGCTCATTCGCACTTTGTATAATATAATTTCAATAAACGAGTTGAGATTGTGGTGAAATATGGATATAGATGTGCAATGTTAGGGAAATTTGAGAGCGCATATTCTCCAATTAGTTCTTGAATGAGGACTTTGTAATCCATTTGATTAATTTTCCTTCTTAATCGCCTCTTTCTTCTCTTGACAGCGTGGTTTTATTCATCATGTAGTGAATTTACCCCAGCTCGAGCTCATTCCGCTGCCCTCTTCGTGCACCACCATCTTTTTTTGAAAGGAAAAAATATCAAATGACTTCTCTCTTTGTCAGTATCCACGCTTGCAAACATTGTTTGATTTGATTAATGTCTTGCTAAGGTTCTAATTTCAAGTGTTTTTGACCATGATTACAATGTGGTCCAGACAACCAAATGTGACCTTTATGTTAAATTTGCTCAATATTCCAAAGAAAAGCATTATCACAATAGTAATAAATCAATAAATGCAGCCCGATGTTTCATTTTATTTATATAAAAAACTCCGACGACTCGGACACCTTCCAATAATCCGGAAGCTCCTGTGAAAGAATAGAAGAAACGCAATAATAGTATATTCATATTTTTTATAATTTGTAGAAAGTAAAGTATTGAGAATTCAAACAAGAGACTGTTTATCTCATTGCATCCTACTTAAACCAATTCATTACTTGTTGAAATAAAATTAAATATGAGTATTTGTACCATGATGAATCTTTTACTTTTCTTATTAATTTAGATGCAAAACAATAAAGAGTCAACCATGAAAACTGTCAACAGAAGCGGTTAACCCAATAAATTATCGCCAAAAATATAATTGCATATAAAAAGCGAATTTCCTTTTTATCGCCATTAAAATTTCGTTTTAATCAAAACATTGGCTTGGCACCTTTTGCAGATAATTATAGGCAAATTGGCGGCAACGAGCTAAGAGAGGACATTTTTTATAGTGAATCTGCCTTTTGGACTGCTGGTCACACCGACGTGTAACATTATTTCATAAAAATATAGAAGTTTTTGTATTTTGTTATGTGTTTTCGAATTGGCATCAAAATTCTTAAATTCGTTACATATTTATTGGGAATAATATATAGGTATATATAATTATACATTTTTAATAGTTATTAAGGAAACAGGGAATAAAGTTCCCAAAGATCGGAAAAGGGGGATCCTCAAACCAGGCGTGTTCATCAGCTTGGTGGGCTACTCCCCAAATGTCCAGCTATGTTGGGATTTCTATTCGTGTTTATTCGCGAGCAATGATGCCATTTGATGAACATTGTCATAGATAAAATGTGCGTTGCCATAGTTAATTAATTTTTTTTATGTAATAAGTCGCCAAACGAGCAGACGGATTACCTGATGGTAAGCAATCAGCGCCGCCCATGGACACCCGCAACGGAGGAGTTACAATTGCGTTGCCGTCGTTTTAGGGGTTAGGGATTTGGAGATTAAGGGATTGGGGAAGGGTCCGGGAAGGGGAAGGATTGGGCCTTCGGTAATCTCACTCACACGGCGAAACACAAAATCTTATAAATCTAATCCACATGTAATCAAGAGATAGTATTGTGACAGAAAACTCTTTGACATCATGACGTCAATGGATGGTTGTCAAACGTTGCCTATAGATTGTAAATTTCGTCGTGAATTGTCAATACGAGTTGGTGTAATTGGTAAGGCGTGTGGATTACACCACAGAGACCCCGAGTTCGAGTCCCGCCGTAAACATGAAGTTTTTTAGTTGATGGAAGTTTTGTCGAACTTTCTGGAATTATTTGTGTGAAAGAGATGAAAAATTAAAGAGTGAGAAGGAGAATAAATAAAAATGAATAGCGAAATTATTGGAAGGTTCTGGAGGCATGACGATCAAAAAGAATAACGAAATTGAATGTTCCAGAACCTGACCGGGGGTATATAAGCAGAACTGCGGCTCACCGCTGGCAGTTGAGTTCTAAGTCTAAAGCGATTCGGAAGAAAAGGAAGAAGTGAAAAAGAAGAAAAGTGAGTGAAATAGTGAAGTGCAGTGAAATAGTGAAGTGCAGTCAGATAAGTGAAGTTAGCGTGAACGGCAAAGTTGTGTCAGTCGGCCGGACTCTGCTGGAGAGGAACGCCGATAACTTAACTCCGTGGACGCTGTAACTTAAGCGCAATAGAAAGTCTGAAAACCGGTATCAGTGTTTCATTTCATCCAATCCCGTAACCCAAGCCCGCATAGTCAGGAACGTGACGTCAGGCACGTAACATTTGGTGTCAGAAGTGGAATTGGAGAAAAATGCCGCTAGTGCCGCAGGACGTAAGAGGAGTGAGTACCCGTGCTATGTCAGAAGCGCAGCGTGTGAGGGAAGAGGGTGCTGCAGCTCAGACCAGCGATGCAGAAGCCAAGCCTGTGCAGATGGATCTTCTGCTACAGCTGCGGCAAATGATGGCAGAACAGCTGCGTGAGCTGAAAGAAGATCAAGCGCGCCGCCAAGAAGAGCAAGCACGCTGTCAGGCAGAACAGCTGCGGGAGCTGAAAGAAGATCAAGCGCGCCGCCAAGAAGAGCAAGCGCGCCGCCAAGAAGAGCAAGCGCGCCGCCAAGAAGAGCAAGCGCGCCGCCAAGAAGAGCAAGCACGCTGTCAGTCAGAACAGCTGCGGGAGCTGAAAGAAGATCAAGCTCGTCGCCAAGAGGAGCAAGCGCGTCGCTTGGAGGACATGCATAAAGATTTCACGAAGGGACTGCAAAAGGCTGTCGAACGGGTACAAGAAGTGGAGGAAGGTTTAGGCAAGTTGGAACATCGCGTCATGGCGATAGAGGAGAGAGTGGAAGAAGAGATCTCCAAAATCAAGCAGGAAGTGACAAGCCCAAGCCCTTTGAAGAGCCGAAGCCGTCTTGCAGCCGTTTTTGACGCCCCAAATGCGGCCTCAAGCGCAACGAAAGGGCTGAAGATTCCCCATTACGACGGAACAACATCCTGGACCGCGTTCAAGCTACAGTTTGAGACACTTATGGAGGCTTATGGTTGGACTCAGAAGGAAGCACAGTCAGCCCTCACCCTGGCCCTCCGTGATCAAGCGCTCTCAGTGCTGGAAGCTATCGGCGCAAGTGGGGATCTCAGCTTTAGTACCCTCCTCGACGCACTTGAGGCACGTTTTGGAGACAGCCACCTCGAGCACGTGTACAGAGCGCAATTAAAAGAGCGTACTCAGCGTGCTAATGAGAGTCTACAGCAATGGTCCGTGGAAATCGAGAAACTTGTGCGTCGAGCTTTCCGGTCGACTCCGTCAATGATTGAAGGCACGCTTCTCCAAGCGTTCATTGACGGTATTCGGGACCCCGAAGTACGAGCCGCTGTTCATCTGGGCCATCACAAGAACATGAAAGAAGCTCTGGCCCATGCATTGGAAGTGGAAGCCGTGCGTGGTAACTCCCGTACCTTACGTCTGCGGGAAATGACGACAACGGAGCAGGTACCTCCACGCCGTCGGAACTTCATGTGCTATGGATGTGGAGAGCGTGGGCACATACGGAGCGACTGCCCGAAGAAGATGAACCGCCAGGACGCGGCGGTCTCAACTTCTGACCAGCAGGGAAACTTAAATCCAGCCAGGGCTGCGGGGTGGGCGCTGGCTGGTAGTGGAACAACCCCAACAATCTACATCAAGCAAACCAACGATGGAAATACTCTGGTGATAGACGGTCAAGTAAATGGGAAAAACAGTCAGCTAACATTAGATACTGGAGCTTCAAGGACGGTGATAAATGTTCGGCTGCTCGAGCAAAACATCAGGAAACACCTTAAACCAATTGTTGGCCTACAAATGAAATCAGCTACCGGCCAGTGCATACCGATAAGTGGAAAACTGCATGTAACAATCAAAATTGGGGAACGTGTTTATCGACATGAGGTTATTGTAGCCAAAATTCTGGATGACTGCATCCTGGGACTTGACTTCCTGCAAGGGCACCAGTGTAACATCGACTTAAAATCTGGAGTTTTACTATGTGGAACTGAGGAAATTCCGATGAAGGGTGGAACCCTGGGAAAAGTTTGCTGTTTAAGAAGAACTGTTCTTGAACCAAAATCACAGACTCTCGTACCAATCGCATTACCTAGGAGGAAGGAAGGAAGTTTACCTCGAAGGTGCGCTGTGATTGATAAATCGGAACACGTAAGCTCATGGCTACCGGCAAGAACTGTCGTGGGGTCATCTGATGTCAACCGCATTCCGGTATTCAACTTCAGTGATTCAAAAATTACGATTGAAGAAGGAGAGCCTGTGGGCGTATTGGAAGAAGTGGCCTGGATAAGAAAATGCTCGGAGAATCTTGTGAAGAAGGACAGTACGGGAATTGACTTTGTAACGAAAATCTTAGACGAAAACAAAAGCCTGACAAAAGTGGAGACTATGAAAGCTAGAAATTTACTTCTTCGATTCTCTGATGTGTTTTCAAGAAGCGATGGTGATATTGGCTGAACTGGTTTGGTGAAGCATAAAATAAACACAGGTGATACAATGCCAATTCGTCAAAGGCCCAGACGCATACCATTCGCTCGTGAGAAAGAGGTTGAAGAAATGATTGACGATATGAGGAAAAATGACGTGATAGAGCCCTCTTCTAGCCCTTGGTGTTCACCTGTCGTGCTTGTCAAGAAGAAAGATGGTTCAACGAGGTTTTGCGTAGACTATCGACGATTGAATGATGTAACCAAGAAGGATAGCTACCCGTTACCAAGAATCGATGACACACTTGACACATTGAGTGGCATGAAATGGTTTTCAACGCTCGATCTGAAAAGCGGCTATTGGCAGGTGGATTTGGATCCCAAGGACAAGGAAAAGACCGCATTCTCAACTGGGAAGGGACTCTGGCAATTTAAGGTGATGCCATTTGGATTATGCAATGCACCGGCAACTTTTGAGCGTTTGATGGAACAGGTGCTGGCGGGACTGCTGGGCGAAACCTGCCTAGTTTACCTCGATGACATCATCATTGTTGGACGGGATTTTGACGATCATCTAAGGAAATTGGAAAAGGTACTCGACAAGCTGCGTGGAGCAAATTTAAAGTTGAGTCCAAAGAAATGCTCTTTCTTCAAGCGCGAAGTGAATTATCTAGGACATGTTATTTCTGAGAGAGGAATTGAGACTGATCCAGCCAAGACTGTCGCTGTCAAGGAATGGCCAACACCTAAAGACAAAACGCAAGTTCGGGCATTTCTTGGATTGTGCTCGTATTATCGGCGGTTTGTGAAAGGATTCTCGGACATTGCCAAGCCATTGCATCGATTGACAGAGGATAAACGTGCCTTTGTTTGGGACGAGGATTGTGAGCAAGCCTTTCGAGAACTAAAAGAACGGCTTTGTAACACACCAATTCTCGGATATCCCAGCGCGAAAGGAATATTCGTAGTAGATACGGATGCCAGCAATATTGGAATAGGAGGTGTCCTTTCACAACGCGATGGTGAGCAGGAGAAGGTTATTGCTTACTTCAGCAAGTCACTATCCAAGCCCGAGAGGAATTATTGCGTGACCAGGAGGGAATTGCTGGCCGTAGTCAAAACTCTGCACCATTTCAAGAAGTATTTACTGGGACGGAAATTTTTGATTAGAACTGATCACGCTGCTTTGAAATGGCTGCTTCAGTTTAAGGATCCCGAAGGCCAAGTAGCCAGATGGTTGGAACAACTTCAGGAATTTGACTTTGAAATCGAACATCGCGGAGGAAGAATTCATGGCAACGCAGATGCATTATCGAGACGCCCATGCGTGGAAGATTGCAAGCATTGTGCCAAGAAGGAAACTGCTTTTCTTAAGGTGATAAGGACTGATACTGTTGACGAGGCATGGGGAGATGATGCGATGAAATTAGAACAGGAAAGAGATGCAGATATTAAACCAATACTGGAGTGGCTACGAAGTGGTAACAAGCCAAGTTGGAGTGACGTCGCCCAATATAGCGCGGTAACGAAAGGTTTATGGGCACAGTGGAAAAACCTTACGCTGCATAACGGACTTCTGTGCAGGAAATGGGAATCAACAAACGGCAAGGACGAGCATTTGCAATTGGTGGTGCCTCGTTCAAAAATAAGGGATGTATTAAAAGCGTTCCATGATGGATCTTCTGGAGGACATTTGGGAATTAGGAGGACTTTGGTGAAGATCAAGGAGAGGTTTTATTGGTTGCATTGCAAATATGACGTCGAAGATTGGTGCCGGAAATGCACTAGTTGTGCAGCTGTCAAGGGTCCACAAACAAGAAGCAGAGGGGCGATGAAAATCTACAATGTTGGTATGCCTTGGGAAAGAATAGCCTTAGACATCGCTGGACCATTTCCAATCACTGATTCGGGCAATCGCTACGTTTTAGTGGTTATGGATTATTTTACAAAATGGCCGGAGGTCTTTGCCATACCGAATCAAGAGGCAGTAACTGTAGCCACGAAGTTGGTAAACGAGGTATTCACCCGATTCGGAGTGCCCTTGGAGATGCACAGTGATCAAGGACGGAACTTTGAATCCCAAGTTTTCCAGGAAACTTGTAAACTTTTGGGAATCCATAAAACTCGAACGACCCCTTATCATCCACAGTCAGATGGAATGGTCGAACGCTTCAACCAAACATTGGAGCGACACTTAGCAAAGGTGGTTGACAGCCATCAGAGAGATTGGGACACTTACATACCTCTCTTCTTGCTTGCCTATCGGACTGCTGTACATGAAAGTACCGCAAAGACGCCTGCATTTGCAAATTTTGGAAGGGAATTGAGATTACCGGCAGATCTTGTGTCGGGCTGTCCACCTGGTGACTCTCGCACCGAGTTTAGCGATTACATAAGCGAGTTAAGGGCAAAAATGTTGGACATTTATGAGCAGATCAGGGAGGCCGGTCTTCAAGCTAGTGATCGCGCAAAGACGCGCTATGATCGACGAGCCAATTCTGTTGGGTTTGAAGAGGGGTCATTGGTCTGGCTTCATAATCCAGTCAGAAGGAAGGGAAAATCTCCAAAGCTGCAACCGAGTTGGGAAGGTCCTTACGAGATAGTCACGAAGATCAATGACATTACTTACAGAATTCGGAAGTCTTCAAGGAGCCCTTTGAAAGTTGTCCATATAGACAGGTTGGCGAGGTATTACGGCAGCAACGATGCTCGGGACGAGCGAATCTAAGAGGGGGGCAGTGTGACAGAAAACTCTTTGACATCATGACGTCAATGGATGGTTGTCAAACGTTGCCTATAGATTGTAAATTTCGTCGTGAATTGTCAATACGAGTTGGTGTAATTGGTAAGGCGTGTGGATTACACCACAGAGACCCCGAGTTCGAGTCCCGCCGTAAACATGAAGTTTTTTAGTTGATGGAAGTTTTGTCGAACTTTCTGGAATTATTTGTGTGAAAGAGATGAAAAATTAAAGAGTGAGAAGGAGAATAAATAAAAATGAATAGCGAAATTATTGGAAGGTTCTGGAGGCATGACGATCAAAAAGAATAACGAAATTGAATGTTCCAGAACCTGACCGGGGGTATATAAGCAGAACTGCGGCTCACCGCTGGCAGTTGAGTTCTAAGTCTAAAGCGATTCGGAAGAAAAGGAAGAAGTGAAAAAGAAGAAAAGTGAGTGAAATAGTGAAGTGCAGTGAAATAGTGAAGTGCAGTCAGTTAAGTGAAGTTAGCGTGAACGGCAAAGTTGTGTCAGTCGGCCGGACTCTGCTGGAGAGGAACGCCGATAACTTAACTCCGTGGACGCTGTAACTTAAGCGCAATAGAAAGTCTGAAAACCGGTATCAGTGTTTCATTTCATCCAATCCCGTAACCCAAGCCCGCATAGTCAGGAACGTGACGTCAGGCACGTAACAGTATGAAGAAGAATCAATAATACGCACAATATCAAACATAAACTTCAAGAACGCAATACGGTGTAAATGACTGCTATTAAAATTTTTCGTCTCCGCATTTTTATAGGTGTTAAAGTATGCAGGATATGTCGATTCGTATTACTTTATCATGATTGTACTCGAGGTGTTACCTTATTTAATGATAATGAGGTAGCTGGCAATATTTTTGATCGAGGGGCGGAAGATGTAGCAATACCTTCTTCTTGAAATAATGCAATGACGATAGTTTGATCAAAGCCAACATACAATACTCTGACATTTTATTTTTCCGCTTCTGAAGTTACTCTTGCTGAGATTGTCAGCTCAACGGCATCTTAGAAAGCGTACAGTTCGGCATACGAATTATATTTATATGAAAAAAATCATTAAAATCGGTTCAGCGGTTTCCATGATTTGGGCTTCAAAGTTTGTGAAGTTGAAAAAAGAACTGTTTGTACATAATCTTCAAAAATGGAAATAATTTTACTTGATCACGTTTATAGCAGAGTGTATCCGACTTACGATGATAAATAATACCAAAGACATTGATTGCGAATAAATAATAACAAAGAAAAAAATTTTGGACGAAATTATACTGAAGTTACTTTCTCAGTAATCCAAAGTCGTAAGTACATTGGGAATCAAGTCCCTTAGCGGACCGTAATATGTGTAATGAAGGATTGCACGTCCAAAATTGTATGTTAAAATAATAAATTTCACGTGAAATTATCAGGTTTGGTACGATTATGACACTTAATTGAAAAATTCAGTTATCGGGATCTGTTTCAAGTGCTTTCGTAGAAAAACTCGCGCGGTTGTAGGGTTGACGTTTCGCGGTGTGTTCGAATTTTGAAATTAAAAATGCTGGTCGCATGTTGGTCGTTTCCATTGTGGCCAGTAATTTAATATTGTTGATATTTTTTTAATATTTTATTTATTTCGTTATTGATGATATAATTAAACGTTCAACAACTTTGGTTTCAATTTAAAACAAAATCAAGAAAATCACACTTCGCCATAACATTGAGCTTAGTTTGTATGAATATAACTAAATCAAAAAATGAATGTATGCAACCAAAAGAAATTTGAATAAATAAGCTATGTGTTGTAAGTAATTATAAACATCAAAATTATTTACATAAAGATGAAATTTGACAGTAATTTTACAATATGGCGGCTGTGCCAGCCCTAAGGCGCAAGTAACCATCCTGTCTAAGTAATGGGCTTCGAATACCCCCTTTTAGTGGTCAGTGTAAACAAGAAAATTGATTTTGAAAGAACCAACGTGAGTTAATATGGCCTCACAAGTTCACGGAAACATTTATTTCAGTTAAGACCGTAGGCTGTACGAGTCGATTCCTTGAGACAGGAGGGTCGCAATTAAAAAAAAAGTACGTCATGAAGTACGGTCATATTTTAAGAAAAAATAAATGTTTAAATTTCGAAGAATTTATTTTGGTTGCAAGAGAAATTGTTTGTTTAATATCACTTGTCGGAGACTACGACTTGCTAAACATGTGGGTACAGTGTCAAAACGTCGAGATTTAAAAAAAATGCAATAAGTATGTAACCAAAGACAAATAATATCTATTCTTATTTCAGCACTTAATTTCTTATAAGTTTTGGATAATCATTATCAATAGCATGGATTGTACAGCAAAGTAAAGCAACCTTTATAAATATATTAAATAAATAATTATTATTTATATTTTGCAAACTTATAGTAATTATAAGTTTCCATAGCTATAAGCAATACAAAAGAGGTCAACATTAATCGGTGCCACCTCTACACATTATTTCACTGGTTTGACGTCACAATACTGACGATGGGATAAGCCACGTTTCAAGTCCCTTACGTAAAATACACTTTTTGCCAATATTGTTATAATAAGGTTATTTGGGGCTTATAATACCTTTTTGATTGACCCAGATGTCAAGCAAGAGACATATCATGTCTCTTTGAAATTCTCGAAATACTTAAAAATTTGGTAGTATTCAAAAAGTGTGAAAAAAAAAATAATCCAGCCTCTCTCTGATCAGGAAATCATAGGAAACATATCTTATACGGAGGAGCAGTACTTAGATTACGACCAGTTGAAACAAATAGAAAAAAAAACTTAATTTAGTAATCTTAACACTATTAAAAACAAGCGATCCGATATTTTGATCAGAACACCAAATCCGCTTGCGAATTGCAATTAATCTATAAGTTTTAATAAATGGTATTTAATTGCACGATAAGGTCCGTAACGCCTCAGAACCTGAGACCACCGGCAGGGTCGAATAAACGTATTAAAATGACAAATGAAAAATCGATCCGATTTTATTGTATGCTATTAAATTCATTTTTTTTTTTCTTTTCATTGTAAGGCGTGAAATGGTAGGTACAATTTTTTAATGTCACTATCTTGGCCCTGTCGTGGTGGCCTGGAGGTTCAGGCGCCCGCTTCTCATGCTTGGATTTGAAATCTGGCAAGTAGGTACTATTGTGAGCTTTTCCGAATTATGTGTTCTATGATTATTTAGAAATCACTGATACGGATACGGTAAAGGAAAACATCGTGAGGAAACCTGGACTTACAATTTCGAATGTCTACAACAACTAGTCAAATCATAGCGATAAAAAATAATTTTTAGAACCGGAAAAACAAATAAACACACCTTTACCTTATCAAACAAGAAAATTTGAAATAGGAACAAACATGAATAGAGAATTCTAGAAAAAACCAACACAAATTCGAAATTCAAAAAAAGAATCACCTCCAAGCACGCCCGTAAATAGATTGATACAGTGACACTTCCTTCGTTCTTAGCTAAAATCAATCTTGAAGGAACAATGGGCAGTTTGAGTGGACTCATTAAAACTACTCCAACAAATCAAGGGTGTTGGATGTCCAATAATTTCATTGGACGTATGACTGTAAGGTCCAATTATAATGAAAACAATCATATCATTAAGGGACGCAGGTCGGCCCATAAAATTGTTGCTCTTAACAATTGGAATATTGGGCGGATGTTTGAAAAGGTTGATGTGGTACATTATGAGGTAAAAAGGCTTTGATAAATTACAAACAAGGTTAAAGTCATGGTTTCGATGTTAGTGATTTCGGTCTGTCTATTTCTTATTTTAAAATTACTAGATTACGCGATACAGACAGATAAGATGATAATTCTATAATAATAAAAATTTTAATGTTTTGACATGCGTCATCTTCCCTAGATAAGTAATACATATTTTTCGTAAGCATATACTTGTAACATAAATACTAAAATTTTTGATAATGCATTTATAGATTTTAATTGATATTATGTTTCTTTCGAGGTTGTTTATGATCTGCAACAACAAATAAGCTACTTTTTATTCGAACAACACAAGTTAAAATATAGAACTACGTACAACTTACAAAAATACCAACAAAATAAGTGCTAAAAGTCATCTTACTTACAAAATACCACATCCAAAAATCGCACTACATTTCCCACTTCAAATACACCTTAATGGACAATTATGCATTGTGTGTTTAGAAGCACAGGTAGATTTAGACTGATAGGCGAGACTCGTTACGTTTCTGAGTTACTAGCCATACACACATACCTGCACGCATGCAAATACGACCAAAGAATTTATGAGGCAGCTGATGGTAGATTAGTTCTAAATATACGATTCCTGTGACCATTGACGGATGGGAAGGACAGTGATTTAATTACATTTCATTGGTCCGTTACTTCTTATTTTAGTTGGTTTTTGATTAATAGTGAATTCGGGGGGTTTTGCTCGCCGGGTTTCGTGTGCAGGGCAAGCGCAAATATTGGAATTGGAATGGGGTGATTTTATGTCAGTAAGAGTCTTCTTGACTCATCTATGACAGAGTCATTCGATGATTTTTCTCCTAAAATAGGTAAAGGTCCTTGAGATAACCAAACTAAATTCATCTTAGAACGTATGTATTAAGTTGGATATCTATCCTATTTACGCTGTAAGCTAGGGAACTGGTCCAAATGATCTGGAGCTTCATATATCTGTCATACAATTTATATTTCTAAAAACCTTTGAATTGCCACAAAGTGCGTCATCGAATAATAAAAATTTTAGTTAAGATAGAACTAAGATTTTTTGATTATTCTGATCATTAGTGTATGACCCTTAAACTCAACAAGATTTTTTCAAGAATCGCACTTCTAAATCGATGAAGCCCTATAGAAAACACTTTCAAAGAGAAACTTCATAAAATTCAACATACTGTCACTTTAAAACGAGACCAGGCGACGAGGGGAGTAGTACACGAAACTACCAATCCATACTCAATACATATTCAATTTAAACGATTTTAACAATCGATCGTGACCTACCGAGATCTCGATATCTCGCCGTATTTATGAATAAATCGGCAGTAGAACGGATCGTAGCTCATAAACGGCGTCAGTGAGGAATTGATAAATATCTGGGAATTTTACTGTTTCACGTTTTCTTGTTTCTCACGGTTGTCGGTGACAGTGTGGTGAAGACGGTATTTGGATGATGGTGGTGTAAAGGTGAATATTATACTGATCACAAGCCACTAATAATAATGATAGATAATTATAATAATGATATATGATGATCGGCTTCTGATAGGGTCCCAGCCGCCGGCGGAAGTGTGCAGCGCATGCGATGGACGCAATCAATAAATGAAAACGTCATGCGCGCATACTATGGGGCTACAGAGGGAGGAAACAACCTGACCGCGTACCGTGTTCGGATTCTCTCTCTGTTTCAGGTGCTTGAGCCAGCCGTCAACGTTTCAGCTCAACGACTGTCGGATCAGGTGCGGGTCATCCAGCGTAACCGTATGCTGGACGATACTGTACTTGATCGCCTCCGAACGGAAATGGGTAGCCGTGCCAGTGCATCCTCGTCGCGGACCGTGGTGCCAGCGATGGTGCCACCGTCGAACCACGCTATTGTTGGTACCGCCGCTGATGAGGAAAGCACTGACACAGCTGCATACGTAAGTACCCAGTGCAGTAACGAAATGAGGAGTGCTTTGGAGTGTGCGATTCGGGAATATCGCTACATGTCACCCGAACTTAGACCACGCTTACCTCGTTTGCCCATGCATAACAAGAATAAAGCGCTGGTAGCTGCTCTGGATTCGCAGTTGTCTAATCATTTTGATGACTGCGAAGACCTCGGTGATACACACTCGATGATGTACTGCGCGGCCGTAGCGGCATGTCGTGTGGCTCACGTCAAACTCCCAACCAGTAACGTAGCCACACGACCAAAACTAGCTGTACCGGCCTGGCAGCGCAGGATTGAGCTTCGTATTGCCGGGGCCAGAGCACTCATTGGCAAATTAATTTGCTTCAGGGAGGGTAATACTCGCCCTAGAGTGATGCGCTTTGTGAGACGGGCATTCTCGGGGACAGACATCAGCCCCCAAGATTATATGTCCCGGATCACAGAGCGCATCGACTTCCTGAAGCAGAAAGTGTATGCATGGGCAAACCGTATTCGAAGGTACAAGAGACGGGTTCAACGATACACCCAGAATCGCACATTCCGGAGTAATGAAAGGTGGGTGTATAGAGCTTGGGAGCGACCGGACCAAGGTGTGACTGACACGCGCCTCCCGGATGATGACGCCATGTGTTCATTCTGGCGCAGCATCTGGTCGGTGCCTGTCAGTCACACTGAGGGTGACTGGATTCGGGTGGTCGAACGCGCGTGTGATCCAATACCACAAATGGGGGCAATTAACATCAGCCCCCAAGATGTTGCTCGTGCAGTCCGTCCATTGCCTAACTGGAAATCTCCAGGACCGGATGGACTGCACAATTTCTGGATTAAGTGGTTCACAAGATCGCACGCACGTTTACCATCTCAATTCCAGGCTGCCCTAGAGTCAGGGTCGCTGCCCCAGTTTCTAACAACAGGAGTAACCCACCTGCTCCATAAATCAGGTAGTACTACGGAACCTAAAAATTATAGACCGATCACGTGTCTGCCGACGGTCTATAAAGTTCTTACATCAATACTGAGAAGTAAAATAAATAGCCATATTGACAAAAATAACATTATGTCAACTGCTCAGAATGGATGTAAGAGCGGGTCCCGCGGTACTAAGGAGCTACTCCTCATTGATATGACCATTAGCCAACAGGTTCGACGTTCTCGAAAGGATCTGTCGACATGTTGGATAGATTATAAGAAGGCCTATGACTCTGTCCCTCATACATGGCTCATGAGGGTGCTGGAATTGTATAAAATCGATACAAAACTACGCACCTTCCTGATGTCCTGTATGAGACAATGGAGTACGGTCCTTCGCTATCCGGGATGTCGACATATCCAAACGAATAGCGAAACTGTAAGGATCGAGCGGGGTATATTCCAGGGTGATAGTTTGAGTCCGCTTTGGTTCTGCCTAGCCTTGAATCCTCTTAGCACATTGCTGGAGAATTCAGGTCTAGGCTACCGGTTGAAGAGAGGTGGTCAGGTTATATCTCACCTCCTATACATGGATGATTTGAAGCTTTTTGCCCCCAACAGGCTGCAACTGATGGAGCTACTCAAGCTTACTGAAACCTTCAGTAGTGCCATCAGGATGGAGTTTGGTGTGGACAAATGTGCGGTCATGCATGTCAAACGAGGGGAGATTGTGGAGTCTGTGGGCACTCAACTCACGGATTCCATAAACCTGAGGTCCCTCTCCACAACCGAAACATATAAGTATTTGGGTATGTCGGAAGCTTTAGGCATCAATGTCACTGACATGAAGCAATCGCTGAAGGAGCGTTTCTTTGGTCGCCTGAAGAAGGTATTTAATAGCTTTCTTTCAGGCGGAAACAAGGTGCGAGCTTTCAACGATTGGGTCATGCCGGTATTGATGTACTCTTTCGGCGTACTCAAATGGTCTCAAACCGAACTTGACGCCCTGGATAGGCGGGTCCGAACAATGCTGACTGCATATCGAATGCATCACCCGCGATCGTCTGTGATGAGACTGTATATCCCGCGGAAGTGTGGGGGTCGAGGCTTTTTAAATGCCAAGACCCTACACAACCGCGAGGTATGTAGTCTCAGGGAATATTTCCTTGCTGCCGACGTGGGTATGCATCGAGATGTAGTGGCAGTGGACAAGGGGCTCACCCCGCTCTCCCTGGCTAGCGAGAACTGGCGTAAACCGGTCGTACTTGACACCAACGCTCGCAGGGAAGTATGGCAGAGCAAGGAGCTTCACGGACGCTTTTTCCGAGCCCTACATGGGCCGGATGTAGACCAGTTGGCGTCCGTATCCTGGCTGCGTTCCGGAGACCTCTTTGGGGAAACCGAAGGGTTTGTCTGTGCAATTATGGACGAAGTTATCATGACGAATAACTACCGGAGATTTATTGTGAAGGACGGCACCGCTGACATCTGTCGGGCATGTCACCGTACGGGAGAATCAATTCGTCACATAATCTCTGGTTGTTCTCGTCTAGCTAACGGCGAGTACTTGCATAGGCACAACCTTGTAGCTAGGATCATCCATCAGCAGCTTGCTCTGAAGTACTCTCTTGTGGGATCGGAAGTGCCGTACTACAGGTATGAGCCCGACCCAGTTCTTGAAAATGGTCATATCACCTTGTACTGGGACCGGTCTATCATCACTGACAGGACTATTGTAGCCAATAAGCCTGATATAGTGGTGGTGGACCGAAACGAGAGGCGTGCAATGATTGTTGACATAGCCGTCCCACATGACGAGAACCTCGTGAAAGCTGAGAAAGATAAACTAATCAAGTATATTGACTTGGCACGCGAGGTTGTCGACATGTGGGATGTGGATTCGGCAGTCATTGTACCGATAGTCGTGTCAGCCAATGGCTTAATAGCTAAGAGTCTCGACCAACACCTTAAGAGGCTCTCGTTAGGTGGCTGGATCAAGGGCTTGATCCAGAAAGTGGTACTCCTGGACACGGCTCGTATTGTCAGGAGGTTTCTTTCTCTGGAGCCCTGACGCCGGTAGCTTGGACCCTGTTCCCGATACCGGTGGGACACTATTTTTTATATTTTTAAATGTAATAATACTCAATAGAGACTGCACCTTTTGCGCGGTAGCTGGGCGATTTGGTTCGATTCCCTCACGGAACCACTCTTGTGTTCACGGAACCACTGATGTGTGTGATCTACAAATTATTGTTCCGGGTCTGTATGTGAAATTTTATGTTTGTAAAGACCCAGGAGAAAATCATAGTGTAGGACAACGTTTTGTTTGAAAAGTGAAGTTGGATTTTGTTTTACATCTTTGATAAGTCCAAAATTCCCTAGCCCAATTCCTATAATACTAAATCTCCAATTACCAAGACTGACTGGCAACTCCTTGTGAGTCTAGTATTAAGTGTAGCATGAGGCAAAGCCTTTTGCTTACTATCAGGTGAGGGTGAATCCATAAAAAACCATAAAAGGGTTTTCTCCTGCATTGTAAGTGCGTTCATAAACTAGCAAGTTCATATCAAACTTAGACTTGAAACAACAAGAACTTAATCCCCAAAAGGTCCAGTCATTTGTCGTCCAATCACATAAAAAAACAACGTATTCTTATGAAAAAAATCACTGCAAACAAGACTGAAAGGCTTTTTAACATATTATTATGTATATGTAAGTAGGTACGTAACAAAAATAATATCAATGGACAAAAAAATTACGTTGTTCGACAATAAAGTTGTAGTTATACAGACGTGCCATTTCATGCATATTGGATGAACATCAAAATAAAATGTAAAACACCACCCAGCCTTCCTTACCAATCTAGATAGCTCAAAGTATCGATGAAAAAAATTTACAACACAATAAAGCATTCATGAAGTCGTTTCTTTCACATTTAGATGCTCATTATAGTTGTCAACAGCCATATTATGCAGTGCTGACCTCTACACACAATCGTTCTCAACAATCGCGGTTAATACGCGAAATACATAAATTCTTGTTAAAAAACACAAGAGATTGATCTCAGTGTTCCACCAGATACGTATTTTGTGAAGGATCTCTTTTGAAGAGTTTTTTTTGGTTCTTTCTTTTTTGAAGTCATTAAATGCGACTTTTTGGCGATGTATGCAGTTTTGTGATAAATTTGAATTATTTAGTAATTGATGATATTAGTATGATATTAGGATTTATTGGAACAAAATGACTTTTACAAGAATAGAAACTAAAATAAAATTGTATAAGGTAAAAATTAGACGTAAGTACCTATAGAACCTTTTCATATTTTTTTAACTTACAGGAACCTTTCATATGTCCAGCAAAAAAGCATAAAAATTGGAAAATAATAACGAACTTCAATGGACAATCACAATAGCCCATCAATGTTAAAAAACTAAGCAAATCTCATAAAACCATATGAATATGTCGATAAACTTTCTATTTTTTCAAACTCAATGAGGTGACGAAGTTGGCTACGTACTCCTTACTTTCTTATAAGGAAAGATGGGTTCTTGGGGAACTTTAATGGCCCTATTAGAACTAGAAAAGGCAATTATAGCCTCAGAAACAATTAGTGTACATTCAAGTTAGCCACACGGCTTCAGACTCGAAATCACATTGGATATGGCGCGCGATAGAAAAAATATGGAAGGAGTAATTGATCGATGCATATAGTCATGGGTATTAAGAATTAGTAATATATGAAAAGCAGAATGTTTGTTCGTGTGTTTAGTTGTAGTTTTATACTGAACTTGTTTTAGAGTAAATCATAACTTTAACACATCAACGTAAAATGATAGTCCACTAATGGACAGACGACGGCGAAATTTAATTTTAACGGTTCAAAAGTAACTTTTTATTTTATCATTTGAAATGAATACTGAGACTCTGACACTGTTGAATTATGTGCCTCTTTTACATTAATTGTATTCATATTCCACAAGTGCTATTATTGTATAAGTATTATCGATTTCATTCGTATTGTTATAGTTTTTTTTATGTAGACCCCTAATTGTATTTCCAGACTACAGTCTACATCTGTGCCAAATGTCGTTCTAATCCGTTCAGTAATTTCCTTGAAAGAGTAACAAGCACACATACTTACGCAAGATATGTATTTCATATTTATAATATTTGTAGAATTAAGCTCCACAGACCAACCAATTGCAGAAAAACGGGCTTCAAATTATGTCATGTAAAACTTTTATATTATATTTTTTATACCAGTCTCATGTACTTGTAAGTATAATTGAACTGAGTAATCTTACTTTCAAATACATGCAAATGTAAGAAAAAACACACGAAGACACAGACAAACCCGGGCACAGCTGGACATAGTGGACATGTAGTCAATCGATTTGAAATGCAGATTCTGCATTCACATTGGCTATCAGTTTCATGTTTTTTTGTTACCGATTGAGTGCTAAAAGTTATTTTGCAAGTAAACGTACGCCTGCATTTACTTATCGATTAATTAATTCGTTAAGTAATTACTTACTGGATCGATATGCCTTAAGGGGGGCGAAGTAATCTAAGATCACTGGATGTGACTACGTGCTTGTTTAAATATGGCAGAGAGCAATAACTGATCTGCGCAGTGTCGAATAGTTTTAAAGATAAACTCGTTTAGGAAAATCGCTTTAGTTGCAACTGTAGTATTGGGATCGTTGTTGGTTGTTTGAGTACAAGTTATCCAGGTGACAGCTAAGGAGAATTTTTGCTTGAACGCATTGATCTCTGGAAATTGTCGGTTCCTAAATTTTAAGTGGAATATTTTAGGACAGTTTTCATCATTATCATTATCAACCTATAAGTGTCTACTTCTGAGCCAAGACCTGTTTTCGTCACCACGCCTGCTGGTGGAAGGGAAGATTTTCGAAGATTTTCTCACGATGTTTTCCTCCACCGTATGTCATAACATGTCCACATAATCTTCGAATAACTCAAGATTTTTATTGCAAATATAAAAAAAAAACAATCGCATTGTCATGAGAAGCGAACAATCTAGTCTACCACAGCCAGGCCATAAGCACACCGTTAAATTGGAATAATTAAAAGAAACTACAATTCTTTCCCGGACAAAAAAAAAACAACGAAGCAAATCCAAATACGCCGTTTTGCATTCGCCCCTCGTTTAGCAAAAGTTCACATAATTGTATTGAACGATAAAAATCTTAGATCAACATCCTGCCTTCAGTTAGATACTGGAGCCCTGAAGATTGACATGAAATGGGGCAAAGTAGTCACCTGGTACCTTCGTGATTGACATTACCCACGTGTTAATGGCGGCCAGAATTGTTGCAAACGGTTTGTTTACCCCCTTTTGGGGAACTGTAAAGATATTTATATTGTTTCTTGTAGCTCAGGTGCCTATTAATGTCCTAAACGTGATAGATAGGCGTAAATTGGTTGGGTTGCTTGGTTGATATATGGGTTGTTAGGGAATAGTGTGAAAGTTTGTCTCTTTATAGAAGGTAATTTACATGTTGAATTTTGTGTCTTACTATTTATAAAATATCAAAATGCTTTGCTGAGCTCGTTAAGTGACTGGAAGACTTCATGTTCAATAATGACTTATTGAACATGAAGTCTCCAGTATGATACTGAGATATTCAAAGTATTGTAGGGTTTAACCACCCATCAAGTGCCTTTTTCTCAGTCAATTGTCAAAAATGTTATCCTAAAGCCAAAAAGTCTTTTTTTTTGTTGAGGTATAATTTATCAAAAGTCTTCTCTCGCCCAGAGTACGACAAGAGAGAGTGTCAGACTCTTGCTAAATAAAAACCTCCTTTGTTCCTTCTCCTGCTCCAGGTCAAGGCAGCAGTATCTTATCGTGCTTGATCCGCGACCTAAGAATCGTTGTAAACAGTCACAAAACCTATTCTCAAAACCAGTCACATTTAAAATAAAACAAACAAATACATTAGCTAATATAAAACACAATAAAAGCTTTTATTAATCAATCCACAACGTAGACAGTCGTATGCAAATGTGTATATTTATCGGCACAACTAATTATCCACACCCACAACTCACTTTTTATCGACACTGATAACCATATGTCAATAAAAGTAAATCACCATCTGACATCAATGTATACAGAAAGCGTTAACTAGATACATATTTAAGACTCGTCTCTTAATGAATTGTCAGCACTTTAACCCATAAAACGCCCACTGCTACATCTGACGGGATATTAAATCACCCCAACCACCTTTTAAGCTTAATGAGACAAAAGCATTATTCATATGATGCGACTTTTTTTCAACGAACAAAATAACTTACACTCAATGAGCATTATCGAGCACTCTTATAGCCACAAAAGACTATAAATACTGATATCTGCAACCTTACTTTGCAGCCAACTCAAGCAATAACCGACTTTAAACACAATCAAATAAAGTTGTTTACGCCAGCAAAATTATACTGGTTATGACAAAAAGTAGGAGACATTACGCCATTGTTGACCGAACTAAATTATTGTGAAGTTAACATTCGATCCGTTAATCGAATACGATTTTAAATTTCGAGATTTCGATTTTTAAGGACGTCGTCGTCGTGGTGATCTTGCGCACGTTTTTCTTTAGCCTTTTGTAAGATTTTTCGCAAATTAACTCGGTGATTTAGCCTTATTGGGTGGGCTACAAAAAATAATGATTATTGTTGAATAATAGGGTTGTTTTTAAGCTAGTTAGCGACTTCGTTGACAGATATATAACTACTTCGTGGTGGGTTTTAACATAAAACGGGAAGCGATTGCTTTATGGATTTGCCCCCCAATGAGTTTTTTTTTCTATTTAAATCCTCATACGCCTTTTCTCGACCTGTGTGGGTTGCGAGAAAGTATCAGTACATTATTGCGCTTACCATGCAATACCAGCTGATGAAGACATAAGCTGGCTTCCTAATCTATTCTACTATTTTGAAGAGGAAAGTTTTGATTATTTATTTGCTTGTCTTTCAAACAACTTGATCGATCCTAACAGTTCTTACACTGCTGGGAAGTTACTCTGCACGTCGATTCTATAAAATTTGTTTGGTTTTGAATCTTGTTCGAGTGCGAAGTGAGTGTCGAAGTGACGGGGAAATTAAATTTTAGAATGCCACTTTTAACGTCATCTCATACTTTACCTATCAAAATGTTGCTGTCAATTTAGTTCAACTCGCAAGTGTAGCGCTAGTGTACTACTACTCACAGCAGATTCAGATTCGAAGTTTAGAATGAAGTCTTACAGAATCACACCCCAGTTCTCGGTGTACATCACTACTACATAGTTTAAAACAACCACTATGTATGCTTAAATCTTTGAAACTACGTAACGGATGACAATGCAGTTAGAGTGATTGACGAGATAGGTATATACCTATCTGTGTGTGTAATAATATTAATTAATTAATAGTGGATAAATGAAGTATGAGCTTTGCGTTCGTGCGATGCCGAGGTGGGTCGCTAGTAGGCTAGTACTCAAACTATGCGCGAGTTACTGTGCAAAATATTTTTGCAATTTTGTTGCTCCGGTAAAATGAATTATTGGACTGTGACCAAAAATTACTAAGGTACTTAAACCGGTAAAGAGTACAAGTTTAAGTACTTAATACTTGTAGTACACTTTAGAGTTAAGTGAGAAACTATGTCGTTAGGTCCAAGTTAAATAGTGCGAAAACTAGAGGAAATGTATCTAGTTCAACCTTGCGAGTACGTACAAAACAAGTACATAACTTCGTTTCAAATACCGCTTTATTATTTTCCTTATGAGTGTTCCATGGGTTGTTTTTTTTTATATTATTTTATTAGTTATTCGTGAAAATTGCAATGGTTTTTTTTGTGTTTTTTGTGGATGTGGGGTGTTAGTCTATTAATTATGGAACTAATTTGAAGAGTTGTTTTTGGTTATACTATTTTAATAAATAACTGAAATACACGAAATTTTTCAACTAAATATAGCATAACATGTGAGTTCGGGGCTAATATTAAATTTCAAAACCAATATTTGCAACTCTTTATCTCACTAAAATATTTTAAAGGAACAGAACCCTTAGCTCTAATGTGCAATATCTTACAACTTTAATAAATAATTACTATGAAATAATAACTACACCACTGAATAATTAATTAAACAAAAAATAATGTTACTTCATTTGTAAATTAATTTTCGTGTCTCAAAATTTAATTTGATGATTTCAAACCAATTAATTGATACCCCAATTAATCGATTAAAAGGCTAAAATATTCAAAATGTCGGATAAATGTCCTCAAAGACAAGTAACAACATAATTAAGAATGACGTTTAAAAAAAACAAATGACAAGAAAATTAAAAATGAATCGCTGTCACCACTGATGACCAATCAGATGCGTTTATTTGGCACATAACCCAACTTATATTTGCAGCTGATCAATAAATTTGTTCTGCGAAATTGATTCCTAATCAAATTGTAATAAAGAAAAGATGAAATTGTGTTCGTATTTTCGAAATGTAAAAATGTACTGTCACCGCAAGTTCTACGTTCAAAAGCACCGCCATACGAGTAATTCCTTTTGTTCCAATTTTAAAATTTCACGTTTCGTTTTATCAGAAACATATGAACTGGAATATCGCTGTTTATTTGCATATTTTTTTTAATACTTACAGAATTAGGCACTATTTGCAAATACCTACCATTCTTTTTTATCATCATCAATTTTTTTAGCGCATACTATAGTGGTGGTTAATAAACATTTACACTTTTAATAATATTAAACGCAGTATGCGTTAAAATAACTAATCAATACCTATTTTTTTAAAACAACCGTTTGAGGTACTAATACCATCATTACTATTAGGTGCAACAATGCATTTATCTCGACAACCTCATCTAATATTACACATTCAATAACCCAATAATACCCAATAACTGTAAAAAAGAAATCAAACCACAGAGAATCTCGTCATAAATTCGATGGCGTACGCACGGTGTACTTTGACAGCTGTCATTATTGGCGGGAACCGACGAAAGATTTCACTTAAAAAGTTCATAATTTTAATGCGATACCGAAACGTGACTCTGACACCTCGCGTCCATAAGTTATAGGGTGGTGTTATGATAATATTGTTGTGATTATTTCTTTATTTTGTTAAATTATTATAATTTAAAAATTCGGCTAAGTTTTTACTCGTAAAATAATCGATTTATGTCACAAACTTGTTATCGATTACAATTTGAGTTTTCTAATGTAAAAATAATATAATTTGTGTAGGTATATTATTTTATGCATTAGGCGCACCCAGTCTGTCTGTGATAACACTGTTATGTTCATTTAGTTCATAGATATTTAAAAAAGCTATTTTTGTCTACAAATAGTTTACAAATTTTAAAAAATAGAACACTATTCTTTAAAACTGATTTTCTTTGGGTTTTATTATATTCCGACAAACGAGTAGAAGGATTATGTGATTGTAATTGTCGCCGCTCATGGAGTTAAGAGTTTGTTTGGGGATTAGAATTTTGGAGATCTCTGGAAGAGAAGGAAACTCTGGAAAGCTGAAATAATTAATCATACTGTATGTGAGGTTTTCAAACCGTACACTGTTCAGGAGCCTAATTGAAATAAAAAGTTTTTTATAGCTGGGTTGCTCAATTTGCTCGTAGCCAGCAATATGAAATCTGTATAAAAGTGCCTCAATGAAATAACACGTCATTTTCGTAAACACATTTTTTACACATTGATACAGATTCCCAAAGGTGAATTTTGCTAAAGACAAGAGTGGTTTGGTTATAGTCTTCTTTTAGCCGATAGTATTGACGTTTTATATTTGTCTTAGTAATTGCTCAAATTAATTTTAAATGTAGTACACGTAAGTACGTTCTATTCTCACACCGTATAACTTCTTGTTCGATCTACAAATCGTTGTTCTGCCTGGGTACAATGAAGATCTTTTAGTTTGGCATGACACATGAATGAATTATCTACTATAAAATAGAGTTATATGATATTGTCTGTATTGCACAATTCGGCATTCTAGGCCATACCCTAACCATTTTTTCACTCGTCAAAATAAGTTCGCCAACACTGACCAAAATAACCGACTCATTTGTTTCAAATTATGTCGGGGTAAGACGATAAAAATCTGAGAAATAAATGATTAATAAATAAAGGGTATAGAGGCATTAAAATTTGGCTATACCAAACACGGAGAACACAGCATATCAGTAAAGAGGCGTACGTGGGGCCAAAGCCTACTTCAATCTATATTAACCGGCTCATTTGACTTTTTATCACGCAATTATAATCATCGTGTATAGCTATAATCGGAATCGCATACCTATTTTACTCACTAAAAAAAATATTAGCACAGCAACAATATTAAAGTACAAAGTGGAAGAAACCAAATTTATCGCCGCGTAGGACGGTCATCAAGGCTCATTAAGGTTAATATCAAATTTTGAATGAATCTCGATTTAAATGTATCGATGAAAGTATCGAAACTTATCGATTATGTCCTTAACCCTTAATTCGACAGAATTTTTTTTTTATTAAATTAATGAAATTGTTACAAATTTTGTTTCTTAGATTGTAGGGGATCGTAGAAAAAATATCTGAAAAAATTTACCGACTTCAGTTTCCTGAAAAATCGACGTCCACTATAATGGACATCATCAAGTTCATAAGAAACAGATATACTCTAACTGTGTGCAGTATACTTCCCATTATCAAAGAGATAGAATAAAAAAAAATAGTGATTCCGTAGGAAAATATTCGTTATATTTAAAAAAATTAGTCTTATTGTTACATGTCTTATGATTAAAACATTAATAGGAACTCTGAAACCTTATAGAAACGAAAAAAATCACATATGTTTTGAACATAATATAAAATGTCTTTAAAATTCTTCTTATAATAATTAACAATTATCTTATTCAAAAATAATCAGTCTTCTAGTTTTTAA
Organism: Spodoptera exigua; assembly: GCA_902829305.4. Classification (NCBI taxonomy): domain Eukaryota; kingdom Metazoa; phylum Arthropoda; class Insecta; order Lepidoptera; family Noctuidae; genus Spodoptera; species Spodoptera exigua. Next base: position 13,273,878 of record LR824619.2, on the reverse strand, counting down.
AGTATAAAAAATATCAGTCGAGATAAATGTTTGGGCACTCGTCTACCCACCTACTTTTTGTGGAAATTATAAAAGCAATTTCTTTTGGTCACTAGGCACAATCTCTGCTTGCATTTAGAACAATGCATGTTCGTTTTGTTGTTCTTACAAAACTTACAACACCCATATGTCGTATATTCAGGCCAGTGGTTGATGCCATCATAACGCACAGACTCTGGGGGCCTCGGTGCACTTGGGTTTTGAATTAGTGTTTTCTTCGGTACAGGGCTTGGTGCGTCTGTTTCATTTGATCTTCCCATTTGCCTCAATTCGACTGCCAACTTCTGTCTAAACTTTTTTAGACTTATGTTTTTCAGGCTTTTCATATTACAATTTCGCCTGTAGAGTAGCCAGGCATTGTTAACCGCTATATCTAACATTTGGCCAAAGATGTTCATGTACCAACGACGGCTTTTAAAAGATGTTCTGTACAAAGCTATCAACATATCGCACAGGTCAACACCTCCCATATGTTGATTGTAGTGTCGTACTAACTGCGGACATGTGACACCAATTTTCTGTTTCTGTTCTTTACTCCATCTTTTGATTTCATGAACTGGGTAAGCATCTGCATAAGAACAGGCCAAAGTCACAACTTTATTGTCGTACCATTTTACAATGGCGATCTTTTTGTCGTTGTCTACGACTTGGCTAAATGAACCTCTGCCTCTTACTTAGGAGACCCTTGCAACCTTTCAGTCTGTTTTGTCGTATAGTTCCGAGACTGAAAATCCCCCTGTGTTCACGTAGATACCAAATCAGGTCGAGCGTTGTGAAATAATTATCGAAATAAACAGCACATCCTGGAGTTTGAATTGTTTTACTAAGGGCTAACACCATTTTAGCACCCAATGTCATTTGCTCTTCCTCATCGGTAAAAGCGATATAGCGAAAAGTGTCATCGCCGCTGTACAATAAAAAGTCATAGACGATTCCAGACGCACCAGCGCGTACTACGTTCTTGAAACCCCATTTATCAGGTTTCATGGGGTTATACTGTCTCCGATTTCCTGCTTTAGTACCTTTATATGGTATAGTCATCTCATCTATGCTGTAATTCATTTCTTCTTCCGTTGCAAGGCAGTTTCTTCTTATTTTTTCAATGAAGGGTCGTATCTTGTAATATCTGTCCTATCTGAGTTGACGTTGTCCACAAAGTGCAAGTTGCGTCGAATCTGCTCGAATCGTTTCAATGGCATAACGTCAGCCACTTTGCTGTATCTGAATTCGGATTCGAATTGATGGACTAGCAATGGACGAAGCAGCTGATGATGGAATTGAAAGTAATGAGGCCAAACTTGGTAAAGCATTAAAATTTACTTCACCAGTCGGTGGTAGCACGTTGTTAATAATAGGAGTCAACGGAGGTTGCGCTTGGTTCAAGTTGTCTTCAAATTCTGACACAGGATTGTTCTCACTGCCATTAACGCTAATATGGTCCTCTGACGTATGGGAGCTGTCTAAGATATGCATGCGTTCTATGTCTGAATCAATGGAAGGGCAGGGTGAGGAGGATAACTCTTCAGTTCTATAAACAGCGATTTCCTCTTCGTTTTCAGGTTCAGACCTACTGTCTATATCTGATGGTGCATTTTCAGGTGGGACCAATCCTACTAAACGATGTCCTCTTGACTTGAAGCTCTGAAAAACAAAAAGTAATAAGGTGTAAGACATTTTATCTACTGATTCCTAAAAATATATTTTCGAGATACAACAGTGCTTACGTGTCTAATAACACGGCAATGGGAAGAATACTAGACACACGATTTTGTATTTCGTTTTCTACTAATTTGACGAAGGGAAGAATACTGGACATACGATTTTGCAGTTACTTTACTAGTACTTCGATGACGGGAAGTATACTAGACATACAAGTTGTTGGCGTTGTAAAAACTAATTAAAACTAAGTAACATAATCAAAATATTATGAGTAGATTCCAATATATGTTATCTTTAGTTTTCAATGATATTATAAGAAAATAAACCGTTAAAAAATAAATACAACGTAACTTACCGAAAGCCCGCGCAGGGAGTCCTTCCTCCCCGCCATCTCGCCGGCGACTGGTCGCGTTTCGTCGATGTGAACGCGTTGTTGATTTTTGACTACGTAGGTAAATAGTTCTGGATGCAATTATAGTATGTTGGTTCTGGATACACGGTCTAATTTTTGAAGTATTTTTTTTTTTATTCAATGTGAAGTATACTGCACAACGTCGAATTAAGGGTTAAAGCCACAGTTACGTAAGGCATTTACTTAATGACGCGTTTAAAATGTAATAAATTATTGCAATCACGATTTTTGGTGATTCGACACACCTTCTGAAATGAGATCGCTCACTATACAGGATGGAATGGACTCGGAGCTACACAAACTTTTTTAAGGTTAAAAGTATTATTTTTGTCGCAGTCAGGTCCTTTATGGAATAGGAGGTAAACAAGCAGACGGATCACCTGATGGTAAGCGATCGGCGCCGCCCATGGACACCCGCACCATCAGAGGAGTCATAGGTACGTTGCCGGCCTTTAAAGAAGGAGTACGTTTGAAGGTCGTATAGGTGCCACCCAAGAACTAAAATTACGCTACTGGTTATTTTTAGTTTAAGAAAGATTTAAATTACAATAAACTGTAAATATTTTTTTTTTAATTTTTAAAGTATGCAATGTCTACTTTAAATCATCATTTTACTTTTTTCTGTTACATCACAATACCTTTTTAACAAAAAAAAGCAAACTTCTTCGTCATGTACTATCTTTAGATACAAGATTCACAGTTTACATTCCGATCAATATTTTAAACCAATTACACGCATAATTTTACTGCTATTATAAAAGTGTATCAATTAAAACCGTGGGTACTTGCCAATCACATGGAAAGTCGATCGCATATGATTTATACGAATACATACAATTTCTAAATTTAATGAAGTTAATTAAGATATTTAATTCTCAATAAGATCAAGATCTTTTTTAATTTTTATTGATAATATCTGCCCGTGGCTTCATTCGCGTTGCTGATGAAAAGTTACCAATCAATGTGAGACTATAATCTATATCTATATCATCAAAATTGATTCAGTAGCTTTGGAGTGTAAGAATAAAAAACGTACATCCATCCATAGAAACAAAAAAAAAATCACCTTTATATTAAAACAAAAAAACATTTATACCTAATGTGAACATTGTCCTTAAAGCAGTACAAACAGAATATTCTATTTAAAATAAATAATTTTAATTAAGTTTTTGTTTTAAAATTCGAAATAATTAACAAATGAATACGAGTAGTTTACCTCTGAGTAAGTGTATATAAGCTTACCAAAACAAACAATAGGATTTGCTATGATTTCAAAATAAAAAGGATAGATGTATTTTCTAGGATTGTCTTCTATGACGTGCGTTGAAAACCAACAATTTCACACACACATCAAATTCAGGCGTGAAACAATGTGGTTCGCAGTAAGACGAAGTTCGAAGTAATCTAACCCGCGACACATTGTACGACACCCGATTCAACAACAACCGGGTTGCTGTTGAAAACGTGCAATGAAATATATCGCAAAAGTTAATTTAAAGTTTTATTGACCATGGCACTGATAAACAGTTAATAGACCAGAGAAAGTATTACTTTCAAACCCTTGATAAATACAAGTTAAAGATAATTTTCGTCTTAATTGCTCAAAACTATTAACACCTTTAATTCACCATAACCATAAAAATTTAAATGTGGGTGAGACAAGCTTCAGAACCACGGTCTTGAAGAAAATCTGCGTGAAAAAAACCACAGCGATAGGTTCCACCATGTAAAGAAAGTTATCTAAGGCCTAATGCTACCCCTCCCCCATCCAATTCCCAATTCTCCAAATCCTCAAAAGAACGGGCAATGCACTCCTGGCTCCTCTGGTGTTGCGTGTCTCCATGGGCATCGCTTTGCTTACCATCAGTACGACTGCTGGTTTGCATCCTATCATATAGAAAAGCATGGAAACCATCTAACTACTTAACTCTTTATCCAATTTGAAGCTTGTTCTCAGTAAATATTTAAGAACCTTCTAGTTAAAAGGTTTACAAATTAATTGGTCGGATTAACATAACATAACATAACATAACAAATTTCTACCAGCAATTAAGTTTTAATTACTTACAACACTTTACTTAACAGATGTTACGAAAGAATAATTAATAATATGTTAAACTAAGATGTAACTATGACTTTGTTCGTAGTAGAAAAATAAAATGGTGAAAATCTTGATTGATAAAATGTAGTACATACCTATATCATTCGCAGTTCCGATGCTTGGGATGGAACATTGCCTCGGCCTAAAACAGGAGAAGGAACGGGGGGTTATTAGTCAGTTATTAGTCTGTCACTCCCTCTTGCACCTTGCTTGCTCACCTTGCTCACCTTGGGCGGGAGAAGACATTTGATGTAATCTATGTAAGGGCCAGAAAAACGTAGCACACAACACACACAAACAGACAGACACGTTAGAAAATTGTATTAATATTCAACAGAACACATGCGCCATTCAATGCACCTACTTGTTAATAAGTAAGTACATCACATTTCATCAAAATCAAACAGTACTACTTTCTCAGCAATAAAGTAATTGAAAGATAAAGAAGTATATTTTTATGACACGAAATTGAGTACGTTCTTACGGAAGGCCCACTTAAGTTATTAATTAAGCAAATTCTTAATATCATAATTAGATGACCGATTTCTATATCTTATACACACCGTTCGTCAAGTTGCGCATGGTCTAATTAGTCATATAAGAGGACAGTTTTTCTTGTGTAATTAACAACTATTTTAATTGTTTTTTTATTGGTATGGCGGAAAACTATGATAAGCACTTCTGGTATCAATATAGAATGACATAAATACATATTTTTTTTTTGTCTTTTTAAAGGTGGTATTTTTTTATCTAACCACGCATTTAACTTTTTTTTGTTGAGGAAAAAATCATCAAATGACTTCTGCGGCCTACTTACTGACTAATAACCCCCTCGTTCCTTCTATTGCTCTAGGCCTCGAGGTCGCGGTGCCTCATTGCGCTTACTCCGCAACCCCGGCTGAACATCAGGTCTATAGGGCCCCGTCTGTGGTGGTCTATCGCGCGAAACGCTACGCGCCGTACGCTCGGAGGCATATAACGTGACTGAACAAGGAAAAGAACTTTGTTTAAGGACTTTCTCTACATAATTATGAGATACTGTCCCATTATACGTAGTCAGCTAATAATAAGAGAGAACTAAGAAATGCGATAAATTTAAATCTTTCAGAACCCAGAAATATTTTTAAGCACAATTCTTCCCCTTCCTCAATCAGGTAGTTTCATAGGTCAAAAATAACTTAATTCGACGTTTCAATACAAGAAAATATTGAAAAATAAGTATACTTTTATTCATCGATAGATCGATATACAAAATTTAAGATATGTTTTAGCTCATTTTTAAGAAATAAGTAAACTATTTGACCCAAAATACTATGACGACATAACTTAGTTTTTCATACAAATTTCATAGAAAAGTATCGTTTTTGACATTTGGATAAAAGTATTGAATTTGAGTAGTTGGAAACAACCGTATTCTCAAGTCCCTAATAACTTACAAGAAGCTGGCAACGCACTTCTAGTAAATCTTTTTCTTTTTTTGGGACTATGACTGTCCATGTGGGCTGATTGCTTACCATCACGTAATCCGTCCGATCGATTGCCGATCTATGACAAAAAAATAACTAAGTAGAAGTATATATTTATAGGAATAAGAGAAACTTAACCCATCTTAAATCCAAACGTGTAACACAAACGCTACATTTCATAGTGCACTCATAAATAAATCAAACAGGAACCGGTGAAAACACGTAAAAACTGATAATTACCGGTTCAAACCAGTTTTTTCTGGTCGCACGCGACTAAATGCCGTAATTGTGGCTTTTAACTAGCTTTTATTACTAATTATAACACTCATGTAATAGTGTGTAATTGTGCTAGCAATTACTGATCACAATTATGCAGGAAAAGCGGTTGGATCAACCATTTTTTTAGGCTAGAAAATGTCTTTGATGCATTATGACAAATTGCTTGCTTTGCAAACTTGTAGCTGTTTAATGGGCTTTCTAATTAGTTTTGTTATGATATTCTTCACGTTATTACTTACTTCTTTAAATCTCGGCTTAGTGAAACGAAGTGTCCTCAGGATTCTACTAAAATTTTGGCAAGCTTATCAACAAGGATGTTGCCTCTACGTCACATTCAATAGCTTAAGAATACTAATTTACTCATCATTATGTTTTAAAATGTACCTGCACAATATAAATACGATAGATGACACCCGTTTGTTAGCCTTTACACTTAAACTAGAAGTTAATGTTACACGGCTCATTCAAACCTACTTACTAATCTACTAACAATTTAACAAACCTGGCTGCACGACACCTAACCCATTTCGAACACGGCACATGATTAAGGGTCCTATTATAACTTGAAACAAGTCGAGCTTGTCTCGAACAGTTAAAGCGAGTGTTGCGTAGTTTTTGTGAGATAGGGCGCCAAAGGCGAGGTCGCTCTCCCTATGGTGAACGATTAACATCGACTTTGGATCCCTGGACAAACACCGAAGGACCAAAGGAGTTATAACTGTGACTTTTTGAGGGTTTAGGAACTCGAGTATTTGGAAATTAAGAATGGAAAGGGATTTCACTCCGGTCAACCTACGGTTTATTATTATATTATTTGTTTTTTTGTTTGGATCTTTGATTTAGTTTTAATTGTAACTTATAACAAAAAATGGTTTATTATCCGTAAATTATTTAAAATAAAACAAATTAAGAAGTATGTTTTATTACTTTTTAATTGACGGTAGTCTAGCAATAGCGGCCGGCGTAAAGATTATACTTAATTGACATTTAAGTAGATCTTGTTCTTATTATGAGAGTTGGGTATGTGTAATATATACTATGTTTAAGTAGCGATATTATGAGAAATTATAAAAATATATCAACATATATAAGTATCTGACTAAGCAAAGAAATAATAAAGGGATTGTTTTATAAAAAATATATAATTATTATTTGGAACGTTCCAGAAGTTGAAACTAGAAATGAGGCTGCCAAATCATTTTAAATTTTAAGTGAATTGATATGTAAAAGCAATTAACTTCATTTAATTTATATTGCTTCATTTTAAAAAGCGGAGTTTCTAACCTATAATTATAACACCCGATTCGAAATTACATTTTCACTGTCATTCATCATCAAATCCTGTTTTTACATCATCAATCACAATATAGGTCATCTTGGTAGCCTTTGTTGATATTAACTTCTCCGTAATCTATTATAAGGATCGTTGTCCACTTAATGTTGAGGTGGAGCGATACAAATTGAAAAATATCGAATATATTATTTTTTCTCTTGTTTCTATTGGGTATTAATGTGATTTAAAACTTTTTTATTGCTATAACTTCATTTAAAAGATTGATGTTATTCAGCAATTATGTAGGTTTCATAAAGGTTCAGAGAGTTTATTGTGCACATGATACCTTGGCGTGCTGAACGTGGTATGGATTGTGTTTCCAATTATTCTCACACTTGCTTTCGCCTGCGGCTTCTCCCGTGTGGTATGCTGATACAAAGCAATCTTAATATAATTTGGGGATTACCTAACCACATATACATTTTTTTCCGTTTGGCGTGAACGGATAGCAAAAAATCATATTATATTCTCAAAAACTTTTCAAACCAAATCGAAGCAATTGTTGTTTGTTAGATAAAGGGTACGTAACTGGTAATACAATATTTTAGAGATCCTCACATTTCACTAGGTCAGGCATGCAAATATTTAATATCATACATTAATCAATCCAATTTTTGTTGTAAGTAATTAATTAATCAATTAAAATGTTATGTCATAAATTAATCGGTTATAAATTCAAATGGTAAAAGTTTATTATAATGTCATACCTATATAAGTTCACATCTATATGTATAGTATTCCTAGGACGAAAGATAAAATGACCTCGAATAACCGCCCCCTCAGCAAGTAAGAAACAGAAAAAGTAACTTTTATAATATTATCTATAAATAAGCGTTTAAAAATTACCAGCATATAGCATCGCCAAGCTTCTGCTATAAGCATACATCTTAACATTTTAATTGAAATGAAAATTTATTATTGTTTTAATTAACTTGACGGTTTTAGTCCGTTCTAAAGTAAATCATAGTCCAAAGATTTATTATAGAACTTAAAGTTTTCACTTGAACACCGAAACATGGATGACTATAAATGCCAATTTTGACATTCATACTGTTTGAACCTCATCTTGCATGACGTAAAGCGAACTGGAGGTTCGGCACGAAGTCAATTCTCAAGAATTGTCTTCCACTCATTATAAATGTCATACTTGTTCAGTAGAGTAAATTATATTTGCTTTCGTGATTATGCTTAACGTGAAATATCAGAGATCAGTTTTAGATTTGAGGTAAAACTTTTTACATTGTTTTTATCCGTTTTAGTTTAGTGTTTTAAGTGTAACTAAGTAATGCGTTGCGATTAACACATAGCGTTCTTCTTTAGCCTTTTTCTACCTTTAGGGTGTAGGTCTCCTTCAGTTTCTGCCATCTCTTTCGGTCTTGAGCAATTTGTATCCACTTCGTGCCAGCTGTTCGTTTGATGTCATCCTTGTGGGCGTTTTTCGCCCCACGGTCTCCACTCTATCACGGCTTTGCACCACGAACCCTGTTTGCGTGTTTGCGTGCAACGTCAAAGCGTAGATATACCTAGTTCTATCTATATATCGGTTGCGTAAATTCTTCCGTATTAACATTATATCAACCTCAAAACTCAAAATACTTACATTACGAGGCTGCGAAGCGAAATATCATTGACTCTTAAATAAACGATTAAATATTAAACTATTTTTACCAGTGTCAAGTTGCAATGGTTTACTTTACAAGCGCTCAAAACAAAATCAAATGTCAAAAAGTCAAAAGTCAAAATCATTTATTTCAATTAGACCCATACAGGCAATTTTGAACGTCAAACATTTTAAAGATATAAAGTGTCAGTCTGTCGGTCAGTTCTGTTAGTGAAGCTATCTTGCTCGTTCCAAAGTATAAATTTCGATGGAGAAGAACGAGCAAGATGTTAATTCATCATTTTTTTTTTTTTGTAAATTATGATTAAACTTTAATAATTAGCAGGCAGATAGGTACCTACTATTTTCGCATTTTTATTTTATTTTATTCGATAAGGTACATCAACAATGTACATACAATACATTTTCTTAATTTTATGACTGAGTCAGAGTTCTTGTATATCTTTAACAGATGTACACATCACTTACCGTATGTAAACATAAACATTAAACTAAGGAAAATTATGAATACAATGACATTAAAATTTAAATAAAAATATTTCGATATTCTATTATAAAAACAAACAAAAAAAAAGAAAATATAGTAACAAAACAGATCTAATTGGTGAATGACGGAAATCCGTAGGTGTTACTATCGTCACAACATAATTTTGCGTCATGAAACATAGCGGTGTACAGCCTAATAAAGAAAAATGACGCATCCTTAGTTTATATCATGTTTTGTCAAATTCAAATTTTTCAAATTCAAATTCAAATTCAAATTAATTTATTGTTTGTTACATGTTTACAATTAGATGTTATTTTATAATATTAGTAGCAATGTAACATACCTAGTATAAGGTGTACAATCATTTATGATAATTATTTGAAATTAGGTATTCTACTTCAGTATTCTAACATAAGTCGCAAAATTTAATTATTACAGTAAAAAATATGTCAAGTCACATTATGCCACGAAATATTTCTAAATTATTACATAAAATTATTAAATCCTAGTCAAACTATTATTGAAACATTTTGTTAAACTTTAATTTGATACACAGTGCCTGTTAGTCGGAATATCAGTAACTGTGTATGTATTATTAGTCAAGTTGGGATATTGGTCAAAATACAAACATTGGTCAAATCCTATTAATTAAGTCATCATAACAAAAAAAAATAAAAAAATATTGAAATGCACGAAAATATGTCAGATTAAGTACACATAATTAAATGTTTTACATTCAATATTGAACATTTAATCTTTGTCATTAAAAAAATCTTCTATAGTGTAATAGCATTTCTTATGCAAATAACGTTTGAGTTTACCTTTAAACATGTTGAAATGTAAGTCTTGTATGGATTTCGGTATTTTGTTATAAATTTTAGGACCTATACATATTATGCTTTTGTGCAACAATGCAGTTCTGGACGGATGAATGCAAATATTATCTTTACGTCGATTTCTGACATGATATTCGGATAAGCGCGGAAACAAATGTAAGTTGCTTCTAACAAAAAATGCAACTTCAAGTATGAATAAAGACGGAAGTGTTAGAATTTTGTGATCTCTAAATAGCGGTCTACAACTGTCCATATTTTTTATTCCGAACATAGCCCTTAAGCAACGTTTTTGTTGTTTGAAGACTATATCTTTGTGAGTGGAATTACCCCAAAAGATAATCCCAAACCTAAGTACTGACTCGACAAGGCCGTAATATGCTGTGAGTAAAGTTTCCCTATTAACAGTAGGTGCCAATTTGTAAAGGGCGTATGCTGACTTGCTGACTTTTTTACTCAGTCCGTCAATATGGTTTTTCCAATTAAGTTGCCTATCAATAATTAAACCCAAGAATCGACTTGTGTCTACTTCCTGTATAGTATATTCGTTATACATTAGATTAATTGGTAATGAATTTGGTATATTTCCCCGCTGTCTAAAGTGCATTATACAAGTTTTTTTTAAATTAATTTTTAAATTGTTATTATTAAGCCAGTCGATTATATTTGACAATGAATTATTTATTTCGAAATTGTAATTATTTATTTGTTTAGATTTTATAGTTACGGTGCTATCGTCAGCGAAAAGAACCATAGGTTCTGTTGTAGCCGAAGGCAGGTCGTTTATATACAATAAGAACAAAAGGGGACCCAATACACTACCTTGAGGAACGCCATAGGATACGTCACGCTTTTGGGATGGAAATGTCTGTTCCCTTTTAGTTTTTGGATTAAACTTTGTTATTTCTGTTATTTGTTGACGACCTGTTAAATAAGACCTGATTAATTCTAATACATTACCTCGTATACCGTATGCTGAGAGTTTTTCTATTAAAATATTATGATCTACGCAGTCAAAAGCTTGTGACATATCGCAATATATTGAGCAAACAGGTAAGGACTTGTCGACATGTGTGTATACATCGTACAAGAAGTCGTATACTGCCATGTTAATATTATTTCCTTTTCTAAAACCCTTTTGATTATTACATAGAATCCTATGTTTTTCTAAATAACTATTGATTTCGGTGTATAAGTATTTCTCAAATATTTTAGAAAATATAGGTATAAGAGCTATTGGTCGGTAGTTCTCTATTAAAAATTTGTCTTCTTTTTTATGCAAGGGTTTTATGATAGTAAGCTTTAGGTCTTTTGGAAACGTACCATTTACTATACACAGGTTCAATATATGGCTTAAATGGCCTGCAATATCCTTACCCACTGACTTAATTATTTTAGTGGGTATTCCATCATAACCGACACTATTTGTGTTTCTTAAATTATTTATAATTCTTAACATCTGAATCGGTAGACAAGGCGACATAAACATGGAGTTTGTATTGTGGCCAATCATTATCGTGGATTCTTTACCTGCACCAACGATAGGTTGTACTTTTTCAATAAAATGTTTATTAAATGCGTCCGCTATTTCTATAGGATTTTGGATAAAAGTGTTATTAATTTTTATTTTATCTATCGAATCTTTTGGTACAGAAGTTTTGTTATTGTTAATCACTTGCCATGTTGATTTACTTCTATTAGTTGATGTATTTATTTTATAATTATTTTGAGCCCGTTTTGTTAAGGCTATAATTTTTTTAATTTTTTTTGAATAGTTTATATAATTCAATTTGTTTACAAGTGTGGGTTTACGCCTAAAATTCCATAGCATCTCTTTTTTCTTTTTAGAACACATTTTAATTCCACGTGATAACCATTTTGGTTTGTTATTTACTTTTATCAAAACTTTTTTTACCGGAAAACATAAGTCAAAGAATAGTTTAAATGTATCTATGAAGTTACTATATGCTAGTGTTGGGTCATCAGTTTCGTATATTTCACTAAAAGACAAACTTTGTATACACGTTTTGAATTTTTGTATATTTACAACACTAAAATCTCGCGTGAACTTATACCATTGTTTTAATCTTAGCATTTTTTTGACCGGTATCTTAATTACTTGTGCTGTATGGTCCGACATGCCAAGTTCAAGTATATCAGTTACACATGGTTTCTGGGAATTATGAGCAAAATTATCTATACACGTGTTACTTAATTTTCTAGTAGGTTGTCTCAGCGCTAATTTAAAATTGTAATTCAACAGTAAACATTCAAAATCCAAAGTTACATTATTGCACTTCAATACATCAATGTTAAAATCACCGGCTATAATGGTATTATTGGATTTAATTTTAGATATATGTACAAGAATTACCTCAAATCTTTGGAAGAAAATGTTCAAATTACCTTGTTTGGGTACTCTATACACACAGACAACAACAATTCCAAATTCTATCAATTCAATAGCACAACACTCGATAACATTGTTAATAGATAATTTGCTTATTTGAGAAAGTTCTCTAAACTTGTGTATATTGTTGACAATTATGCAAGCTCCACCTCTTTTGATCTGGCTTCGACTGAAAGTTGCAGCAAGAGTATAGTTCTGCAGATTAAAAACTGTTTCATGACCGGCTAACATGAAATGTTCTGTAATACATAGTACATCAATGTCTATATTCCTATCTTTAAGCTCGTCTAGATGAATAGATAATATATCAGACTTATTTATAAGACCTGCAATATTCTGGTGTAGAATATTCAGGCATTTAATATCGAAAAAACAGAGAGTTACAATCATCTACGACAGAAGTGTCACTATTGTTTAGTTTACATTTTTGTTGGAAGTTGGAATTAATATAGTTTATCAACAATAGTACATTTTCATAGTTTCATTTTCAAAGGTTGGTTATTTTCCATAAAGTTTAAAATAAATATGTTTTGGCAAAATTTGAACTATGGGGTTAATAAACACTCAACTATTTTTTATCTAAACAATCACAAACCAGAAAAAACAAAAGTAGAAAGAAAAAACGAAGTAAACGACAGAAAAATTGTATTTTTTTTTTGGTACTATCCCTTTATCAACTAAAAAGCTTAAGACAGTTTTACAAACAGTTTCTTTTTCTTAATAAAACCTCTTCACACATTAGTATTTTTTTATTTCGTCGGTGCATTTACAAGTAGATGCACATACATAGTTTTTTTTTTCTTTTTTTTTATGTAATAGGTCGGCAAACGAGCAAACGGATTAGCTGATGGTAAGTAAATCAGCGCCGCCTGGACTTTTAGGGATGGGACTTGGAAATTTTGGGACTAGAGAGGGATTGGGGAAGGAGAAAGATGGGCCTCCGGTAACCTCACTCACACGGCGAAACACAACGCTGTGGTTGTTTCACGCCAGTCTTCTGTGAGGCCGTGGTATCGCTCCGTTTGAGCCGACCCATTCGTGCCGAAGCATGGCTCTCCCACACATGTCACACCCAGACAGGGAATAAAAATCAAACCCGTGTCACGTTGTGCGCCAGCCAGTTGCCTAGCCACCGCACCAACCGTGCAGTCAAAGTTGCCACACATAAAATGTTTTCTGCTTAGACGGTTCTTTTCTCATCATATTTTTCTTGAGATTAATACCAAGATACTGCTATCCTTTTTAAGGTTTCTGAATTACAAATTATATTATTCAAACGTCTGGAAGTGATTATTAGAAAAAACAGTTCCTGATCTTTGATATATCGTGTCTATGCTGTGCCCACACCTTCCCGCGTACCATTTAGGGCCGAAACAGGTTTTTGCACTGGTCTAAATGTTTATGCACCTAATATAAAACGGCTTTCTGTATTCGGAATATTATTACTTAGACTAGTATCTGTATACTAATATATGGGTTAAGTTTTAGAAAGATCAACAAATAGTGTTATAAGTACGACTTTGGGTGTGGGAGAGCTATGCATCGGCACGATTGGATCAGCTCGACCGGAGTGGTACCACGGCCTCACAGAAAACCATCGTGAAACAACCACACCGTTCGTTGTGTTTCGCCGTGTGAGTGAAGTTACCGAAGGCCCAACCCTTTCCCTACCTTTTCCGTGTGCGTTTGCTCAGAAATGTTCACTTTTAGACTGATGATAATGATAAAATTTGGTTCTTACAAAACCCACGGGCAAAACAATAATCGACAAAAATAAGGAACAAAATAAAATATATTAAGAAAAAAGTAAAATACACTGAAAAAAAAATACCATTCCAAATTCAAAAACAGAAAACTACTAACAGGATAATAGCCAGGTTTAAATAAATATAGTCTCATTATCGTCAATTACAATTTCCAAGGAAGGGTATGACGATGTAATCTGCCTGGTCCCTACAAGGCTGGGTTCAAACGGTACAAATTAGATATAGGTCAGTCCTAGTCTAGAACTGGCCTGATCTACACTTTGACCTCTGTACAAAAGGATAGCGGATGTTACATGAAGTTAAGAAGCTGGGGAGCTGACATATTATTATGTATTTTTTTATGTGAAAGGTCGGCAAACGAGCAAACGGATTACCTGACAGATGGTAAGCAATCAGCGTCGCCCTTGGACACCCGCAACGACGGACGTGTTACGAGTGCGTTGTCGACCTTTTGGGGATTGGGGATTTGGAGATTTTGGGAAAGGTAACGGATTGGGATAGGGGAAGGATTGGGCCTCCGGTAACCTCACTCAGACGGCGAAACACAACTCTTTGGTTATTTCACGCCGGTTTTCTATGAGGCCGTGGCATCATTCCAGTCGAGCCGACCCATTCGTGCCGAAGCATGGCTCTCCCACATTTATTATAATTATGTATTATATGTGTAATTTATTTATATAATATGCAAATTATGCATGCATATGTATTATAATTTGAAGCCACTGTTAGTACAATTTGCAGTTGGTAAAATGTTTTCTATTACATTTGTTTTATCAATTTTATTATATTGTTTTATTTTTCTTAGAATCTACTCACGGTTGAGTTTATCAGCAGCAGCCTTCCTTCGAGATGTTAAACAATGTCTGATTTCCTCATAATTACATACTTTACCTTTTTTATTTAACTTTGTCCTAAACTTGAATCTTTTTCTGTGTCCGTGTTCCGTGTGAAAATCTTAACTCACGGGTTACAGTGAAACTGAGGTGACAAAATCAATTTTCTTTTCTTTTGTATTCTTGCTCTATACTTCTTCATGTTTGAAGACTGACCGTCATTTCCTTTGATGCAATCCTTAGTTTTTTTAACGATTTGTTTACAGCAGTTTTCTTATAATAATACACTTGTACAACAATATGCATGAAATAATATACCTATTGGAGAAATTATAAAACATTTTTTTTAAATAACGGTGTTTTTTCCTGCTTTTCCGTCTCTATTCAAACTTAAGTATAAAACGAGCAAGCTAAAGAAAAGTTAATTGAAATGACTTCTAGCTTCACTGACAAAATTACATTAACGGACTATTTTTATATTTGACGTTTCATAAGTACCTGTAGGTATATGGTTTGGAATTAAAGTTTTTGGCTCCACTTTTCTTTTTTTTTATGTCATAGGACTGCAAACGAGCAGACGGATTACCTGATGGTAAGCAATCGGCGTCGCCCATGGACACCCGCAACAAAGAGTTACGAATGCGTTGCCTACCTTTTAAGGATTGGGATTTTGGGGATTTAGGGATTGGGAAGGGATTGGGATAGGGGAAGGATTGGGCCTTCGGTAACCTCACTCACACGGCGAAACACAACGTTGTGGTTGTTTCACGCCGGTTTTCTGTGAGGCCGTGGTATCACTCCGGTCGAGCCGACCCATTCGTGCCGAAGCATGGCTCTCCCACACTTAAGTAACTTATCCACTTTTAGTAACTTATCCTACAATTTGTCAGTAATACTAGTAAAGCTATTGAATCTCATAACCATATCCTTTTTATCCATAATCCTTGTAGCAGCCGTGAGAAATAGCTCGTTCGTGGTCCGTCCCATCCAGTTTAGTGAATCGCGCGATATCGCTCAAACGCTTATGATCGCCGATCTGTCGATCGCTGATTTATTCTCGATCGCCGCCAATGTCTCCGCCGTGATTCCGAAGCACGACATTGTTTTTTCGAGATTTAGTGCATTTTCTTGCACTTTGATATTGTATGCGACTTTTGTGTCGAATAATTCCATTGGAGAATACCGTGAAATATTCATATTATCAAAGATAGTGGTTGTGATTTTTTCGCTGAGGATTCTTTGTATATGGAGTGACGTTTCGGCGTTCGTACCGGTCGGACCTGCTGTCGGATTCTTGCGCATAGAAATAAAACAACAGTGTTGAGTACAGTTTAATGAAGTGATTCAAACATACAAAGATACAGTTAGTGAGTGCTAAAACAGGGCCCATATTATTATTGATGTTTATTAAATAAACCCAATAATGAAATTGTCTTGAGTGAGACTTATTTCTTGAGTACCCTCCGAAAAAAAAAACACCCTTTTTTTACATCATTTTATGGAAACAGCTGACCAGATTGTGACTTCTTCGCTTGTAACGTCTTACTTTGATCCCAGCAATAATGCCGATGATCAAGTGTGGGGGATGCGGTAAGTTCATTTCGCCGGCAGATGCCGCTAGGTGCACGAAATGCAACGAGCACTACCACCGCGTATGTGTAGCCCTGACTGGAAGAGGCGCCTTACCGTCGTTCTGGCAGTGCCCAGAATGCAAGAAAAATGTCCGTAGGGACAACAAATCTGAGACGCCTGTCCGGAATAGTCAGGCTGATGTGCAGTCGGTGACGGCTCCATTGATCTCAGCTGAGACGCCGGTGCTGCGGTCTGCGATCTCTGATGAGTCTGCAGAGGAAGGACCGGACATCGGTATGTCTGAACCAGCGGGTTGTGTCCAGGAAAGTGGCGTCGCCATGGAGAACAAACCTCACGACCAGCAGATGGATGTTGCTTCCCAGCTGCAAGCGATCATGGAAGAACTACGTAGCCTGCGAACAGAGGTTCTAGAACTTAGGAAAGAGGTGAGATCTTCAGGCGACGCTTGCAATGTGCGAATGGACACGATCGAGGCCAGGCTGCAGGTCCTGGAGGAGCGACATGCTGGTGTGCCGGCTGATGCGACCGTCGTTGATGGGGTGGTGGAGCAGCTGAGGCGGGAGCTTAATGAGAGGGATCAGGAGCTCATGGCAAATGACTTGATAATAGCAAATTTGCCCGAATCCCAAGCAGAAAACCCAGTACATGTGGTCAAGGTCATCGCCACCAAGCTAGGTGTCCAACTAGATGACCGGGACATAGTTTGTGCTGAGAGGGTGGGAGGGAGGACACCTCAAGGCGACGAGTCCGACGGGACCAGTTGAGGTCCGCCCTCGTGCTGTCATGGTGCGTCTGGCGCGTCGGGACATCAGGGATGCTGTTCTTGACGGCGCTAGACAGCGGCGAGGAGCAACGACGGAAGATTTGGGTCTTCCGGGTCCTGCGGGTCGTTTCTACGTCAACGAAAGGCTGACCAGGACAAACCAAGACTTGTTTCGGAAGACGCGTGCAGCTGCTGGTATCCATGGCTGGCGCTTCGTCTGGACGAAGCGGGGACGAATCCTGGTCCGAAATAAGCCTGGAGAACAGGCCCGCAGAATTGGATCGGAGCGTGACATTCAGGAAATTATTGGACAATATACAGTTTAGACATATATATATACAAATTCAGTTTAGTTTTGTAGGCTTTATTATGTGTGGGCACTATAATGAGTGGCTGGTGCGTCATTTTGGTCACAACAGGGTGCATTTTCCGGGAAAGGGCATGAGTCACAGATCAGCTGTTTGCATAATTGTAGAATTGGCATACATACTTACAGAATTGGAGACTACACACTTATCTTACAATCAACTTACATTTACACTTAGTATCTCTCTTAAGCATAATATATACAATTCAAAATTTACTAAACACAAAATTATATTTACACTTAGATACTATTTTAAGCCTAATATTTATAAATCAGCAATTACTATACATAAAATTATATTCACACTTAAATTCTATCTTAAGCCTAATATTTACAAATCAACAATTAGTATATACAAAATTATATTTACACCTACATACTATCTTAAGCCTAATATATACAAATCAACAATTACTATATACAAAATCTTACAATTAATAAAAATGAAGTATTTTGTTTACAGACCTAACTTACATTTACATAATAACCACTATATCTACACATATTTTACTATATACACACTATTCACAACTATTACTAACACACTATACAATATATACACAACATTATTTACAAATAATATAATACACAAGCATGCCTAAGTCTAAGTGTTTAAAGTTCGGTTTGTTGAACGCGGGGTCACTTGGAACAAAGCATGATGAATTTAGGATCGCCATGTCTGAACACTCAGTAGATGTCATGGCGATCAATGAGACATGGCTGAGACCGGGTGAAGAGGGGCGTGCGCCTAGCGTCCCGGGTTACAGACTGAAGCACGTACCGCGGTCGACGTCTGTGCGGGGAGGACGAGGTGGGGGCGTCGGTTTTTACATAAAAACAGGTATTAAGGCAAGAGTGATGAAACACTCTGAACAATCGGATGTAGAGCAGATGTGGCTTCTTATAAACGTAAATGGTAGGAAGATCTTGGTGGGCACCGCTTACAGACCGCCATGGTTTGACTTGACTGGGTTCTTGGATGGAATAACTGACAGCGTCACTGCACTGGCCCCTTACGATTATGTTATTTTGTTAGGGGATTTTAATGTAAATCTGTTAATTAATGATCACAAGACTGCTACCTTGCTTGAATTTATAAATTACACACAAATGAACCAGGTAGTTCAGACGCCTACGCATTTCGTGGGGGATAGTGGTACCCTAATTGATATTATTTGTACAGACATAAAGGTACGGAATGTTATGGTAAATTACATCAGCGAGCTTGGAAGTCACTCTTTCATCACCTGTGAGGCAGTGATCAAGAAGGAGAAGGTCAAACCAAGAACTGTATCCTACAGACCACTACAGGACATATTAGTGGAACAGTTCTCAGCGGACTTGAAATCCATACCATGGGTGGGAATGACGAGGTCAAATGATGTCAACAACATAGTCACACAATTTACCAATGCTACTAATCAGCTATTTGACCTCCACGCACCCATGCGAACAAAAAGATTTAAAGACCTCCCTACTCCATGGATCACTGACAATATAAAGCTGATGTTTAAGTTAAGGAATGAGGCACGAGGTAAGTATTATAATTTAAAAAATAAGTCTAGTAACATAGATCAGGTGGAATCTGCCAAGAGATATTACACAGACCTCAAAAAACAGGCAATATTTGCTTTGGCCCGGGAGAAGGATGTTTATTTCTCCAGAGATATTAATAGACAGATAAAAAATCCAAAAGTACTATGGAGGAATTTAAAAGCCCACATCTTACCCGACCACAAGGATAGCTCACTCCCGGACCACTTCAATGACCCAAACAACATAAACAGGGCTTTTCTTGATGTTCCGGGGACATGTTGTGTATCGATATCTCAGCTGACATTCTTCGAGTTTAACAGTCACATGCCTCGTGGGACTCAGTTTGTGCTCAGGAGTGTTAGCGAAGCAGATGTTTTTAGTATATTGCAGGACCTTGGAACTAATGCAGCTGGCACTGATGGACTAAGTCTGGACATGCTGAAACTCATATTGCCATGCACGCTTCAGACTATCACTTCCATAGTAAACACATCTATTGAGACCAATACATTCCCTGATGCATGGAAGTGTGCTGTGGTGCGGCCTCTACCAAAAGTCAGCAGTCCAAACTCCTGCAAGGATCTTCGCCCCATCAGTATCCTGCCCTGCTTGTCAAAGGTCCTGGAGAGGGTAGTGTATACTCAAACCATCGAATACCTGGAAAATAACAATGTACTGCCAGATTTGCAATCTGGTTTCAGAAAGGGGCGTGGGACAGCAGCTGCACTCGCTGATGTTATAGGAAACATTCTTGAGGCTCGTGATAGGGGGGAGGGGACGATTCTGGCTTTGCTTGATTTTTCTCGGGCTTTTGATGCTATAAACACCACATTACTGCTTTCCAAAATGGCATATTATGGATTTGCAGCGGAAACAGTGAAGTGGTTTGCTAGCTACTTGGGAAATAGGTCGCAATACGTTGAAATCCATAACCAGGATGGATCCGTCTTGTCCTCCTCCCCACTTCCGGTCTCGCGCGGAGTACCTCAGGGATCAATTTTGGGACCACTTCTTTATATTCTCTACAGTGCAGACATCGTAAAGTCTTTTAAACACTGCAAGTATCACATGTATGCAGATGACATACAAATTTACATTTCTTGTAGGCCTGCGGACGTGCTACAGGCTGCACAAAACATGAATCACGATCTGCAGAGGGTTGCCACTTGGGCAGAGCATAACTCCCTGGTACTAAACCCAGCTAAGTCTAAGTACATGATTCTGGGTAGTAAGAGGGCGGTTGGTGCCATGTTGTCAGTTGGGCCAGTTATAACAATTAAGGGAGATAACATTGAAAGGGTGAACACAGCTACCAACTTGGGTCTCACTATGGATCCAGAGCTACACTTTGAGAAGCACATTGTAAATTGCATGAGGAACTGTTTTTACAGACTTAAAATGCTCTACACATTTAGAAAACACTTGAGTGTAGCTCTGCGCAAACAATTTGTGGATAGCCTGGTACTGTCGAAGTTAAATTACTGCGACACAGTCTATGGCCCGTGCTTGCTGGCAAGAACAAATACATTAATCCAGCGTATACAAAATGCTTGCATAAGGTACTGTGTTGACATACCAAGGAGAAGCCATGTCACCCCTTTTGCAAATCAACACAATATACTAAAAATGGAGGCTAGAAGACGACTACACATGGCAGGTCTGTTGTTTGGAGTCATAACTACTCAAAAACCACGGTACCTGTATGAGAAGTTAAATTGGAGGCAACATTCATATAAAAACCACATACGCTCTGCAACAAATCCACTATCTATCCCTCAACACAGAACTGCGGCCTTCAGGGGGAGTTTCAGGTATGCCGCGACTCACTATTGGAATAACCTGCCACCACCGATGCGAGGCCTGAAAACAAAAAGCACTTTTTTACTGCACATGAAAAAATATTTACAAATCCTTCAGAACTCAACCTAACCTAACTCTCTTCAATATTTATTATTCTATTTATCTACATAAATTACAAAAATTAGTATATATTTCTAACCTTCACGGTCGCGGCCTTCCTGCAAGGGATACAGGTGTCCAACAGATATTGTCCGCGATTGCATCCTTCCCCCTGTTAGTACAGAACACGTGTTTCTGCAAATGACCTTTGGCTGCATGCTGGAAACAAGTTACAAGACACACATTTACAAATACACCTACACAGTACAATCAAACACGATATACGCTTTTGTTTCACGATCACATATTAATTTAAATAGCCTGTACTCACGCTGCTTTTCGCTTCAAAGTGTTCTGAATTATGGTGGAACGCCATCACGTCACCCAAGGATATGCTGAAAATCAGCGCTGTGGCACCAATCCCTTGTGGGTGGGGTCTCAGCAAATGCTGAGCATGTCCTTTTTTTGCGCTCGTACCACATTATACTGTTATGTTAGTAAGGAGGAAATTAGCAAATTATATTAATATATGTTTCTTGTTGTTAGTGAGATTGTTACAAACACAAAATGCTAATTGCTACTTTCTTGTCCATGTGGTCCACAGATTATAAAAAATACACGCGACATCACGCATAATGTTATACTCTGTGGACCATAGATGAAAGGTTTTTGTTTTTTTTTTGTTTGTTATTTTGTTATTAATTTTTTAAGTCTTTTAATTTTTATTTGTATCATTTAGTTTGAATTTTTAGTAATATTTTATTTTCTTCTTTTTTTTTGTATTTTTGTTTTGTTTTGTGTGTGTGCGCTTGCGCGAAAATAAATGTTTTTTCTTCTTCTTCTTCTTCTTCTTATATATAAAAAAAGATTCAGTCACGGTATGGTCTTCAGATGGCTAACACCTATTCTTTAAAAAAACTTATGAAATCATTTAGGACTCGTCTGTGAAGCTGTTTTGGGTAAATACTCCATACCACTCATATTACAATAGATTTAACTGGCAAATGTGGACAAAACATTTCATAAATCAGCATTTGAACAAGAACTCAAGCAGAACCCCACCATATATAAAAAAAAACAGAGCCCATTGCAAAACCGCACGAAATTTCGTTCCATCAATATGTCGATCACATCCTAGCAATAACAATAACGAATACATTAATACCTTTTACAACCGAACCCAATTTCAAAATGAAGCGATAAACTTAACTGGTATACTTGAAAAGTTAACTCAATTTGTAAAATGTTCGCTACAAGACAACTCAAGACAATTATTAGTAACAATAACTTCGTTTACCAAAACCTATAAGGGTTCCCGGGCAGTTATTTGGCCGAATATAATGTCCTCTTAAATGTTACGGCTCCAGTTAACCTTTATGACACTTAATTTTGTTGGATAATATGCGATACATCGGTAGCGTAATAATAAAATCGTGTAGCGATACGCTTCGTGTTGTGTTTGTGGTTACAATATAAGCGGATAGCGGAGCGCGGTGAGATAGCGATTTTTATGTTCAACTTGCTTATGAAATTGGAGGCAAAATATGACCCGACGGATCACGTGATGTTAATGGATCAGCGCCGCCCATGGATACCTGCATCACCAGAGAAATCACAGGCGCGTTGTCGGCCTTTTAAAAAGGAGTACGCAAGTATCTTGAAGGTTTGAAGGTCTTGAAAGAAAAAACTGTACACTACATCATTTAAATAAAGGCGTGATAATGTATGTACTTTGTACATATGTAATCTAAAAATGATAAATAAGACAAATTGCAGAAAAAGGCATCTAAAGTTGACATAAACCATGACACAAAAAACACGCTTTTGCATCGTTACCACAACATTAAATACCATTTTGAAACGAAGAGAGATTATTAAGGGGAATAAATTCCATTTTGATATTTTTAAAAGTACCTCTCGATATTTGAATTAATAACAGAATAATACATACTGACTTTTGTAAAATCGCTAAATCTTCTCCTCTAAGCCATACGACACACGAAAAAATATAAAATTTTATGAACTCCACCGCAAACGGCCGTCTGTCTCATACTGTTGGTGTTTTCGTAAGTGTTATTGCTTCATTTCACTATCGTATCAATCTGTAGTGCCTTGTAAATACCCTTCCTTAAAAATTCTGCACGGACAAACGTTTTTACCATAATGAGATGGTCTCGGAGCATTATAATCTGATACACTGCATCTCGCATTTCTTTTTATTCAGTATTTATCTCCTTGTTTTTGTGTGTATTGCACTCTCTCGTTGATTTGAGAGTCAGGTAGTCATTTCTAAAGCTATTCGAAAACAATAAATAACATGAGAACTATGCGTTGTAAGGCCCGATGCTGATTGTGACTTTTTGTGACTGAGCCTTTTGTTTCTTTCACTCACGATTCGCTTACTACAACTGTTGGTATAAAATGTAAAGCGTTGCCCCACACTCCTGTGTCGTGGGTGCTTTTACAAACATACCTACAATTTCACATACACATCACACCCAGACCCGGAACAACAATTTGTGGATCACTCAGAGAGTTGAGCCGTCGGGAATCGAAACCGCGACACTTTGCACGGCAATCAATAACCCAGCCACCGCGCCAATCGTGCAGTCAAAAACAAAAAGTTATAGTGAGCAGATTCCCATAGTAAGGTTGGTCGGCTGACTATAAGTCACAGGCTGGAACCTGGAAATGTTTGTTACTTACTGTGTCATGTGAAGTGTTGGAGAGCCAAGCTTCAGCACGAATGGGGCGGCTCGACCGGAGTGATACGGTCACGGCCTCACAGAATACCCACATGAAACAACCACAGCGTTGTGTTTCGCCGTGTTAGTGAGGTTACCGGAGGCCAACGTACCGCCCCTCAACCTATCCGTTCCCGATCCTTATATCCGCAACCCCTATCCCCAAAAGGCCGGCAACGCACTCGTAACTCCTTTGGTGTAGCGGGTGTCCATGGGCGGCGCCGATTGCTTACCATCAGGTAATCCGTCTGCTCGTTTGCCGAATTATACCATAAAAAAAGTCACGTGTCAGTAAGCGCAGTGTCCTATATCTTTATTGCACTCAACTAAGTAACAAAAAGTCGGAAAGACAAAAAAATATAATCTGTTGGGTCTAAAGGGTAGAAAAAAACATACCTACCACATTTTTTGTAACATTTCAACCCTGTAGGGTAGTTTAATCATCATTTTCGATACTCTAACAACAAGCCCCTGTGGCCTAATGGATAAGGCATCGGCCTCCTAAGCCGGGGATTGTGGGTTCGAGTCCCACCAGGGGTACAGTTAAAATAGTTTTTTTGGTAGTTCTTTATTGATAAATTATGTTTTTGTAAATTTTCTTGTTTTTTCTTTTTCTTTTTTAAAGAAAAATAATGTTTTCCTAAACTATTTCTTTAACTTTTAACATTTATCCTGCGTTGTAGGGTCTTTAGAACATATTGTTATCCCATACAGGTGCTGAGAAAGGGAACTAGGGTGGTATGAATGAGATAAGAATCCCATACGCCCTTGTTTTTTTCCCTAAACGGCGACTCTTTAATAATCTCCCCTAGTTCCTTACCTCGTAGTAATGCCAGAAAAAGTTATGTAAAATAGCTTCAATAGAGAACAGACGGACGAACTGACACATAAATTAATGAAAACGAATATATATATATATAATATATATTTTTTTTGTTTCACGTTCAAAAGGGTCACAGTCGTGGAGTGTCATGGTCTATTTGTAATAAATGATTTGACTTTGATTTCGACTATAATTATAAACACATCGCATCAAGATTCAACAATGCACTTGTAGTAACTCCTTTGGTAGTTACTACCAGTGTCCATGGGCGCCAACATTTGCTTACCATCAGGTAATCCATCAGCTCGTTTGCCTGTTACAGATTTATTGAAATCGACTAGCAGCCTTTAGGATCGAAATATTGATTGCCAAAATAAACTTCCTAAGACATCTCACGGTTCGCAGTTCATTTAATTTTCACTTCTGACAATTCCGAGTAACTACAAACATTAAATTAAAGATTCATATACGCACATAATATTTATCATTGGATTTCATATCGTAAATCGTACCGAATCGAATCGGTACCAAAAAAGTATCGATTGAATCGAGACATTGATTGCAAAATGTTATTGTTCGCGAGCATAATTTCTGTTGTCATTTTCATTGTAATAATTTCTAGAGAATATTTTTGGCGAGAAACACACAGCTGCTGATTTGTAAAATAAAAAAAATACAAATATATTTATCGGAATGGTTGTGGAAAATGGAACTAGTACACATGACGTAGGTAATGCAGTCAATTCTGTATTTTCTCATAGAAGTATGTACTGACAATACATATTTATTTAGAATATTTTTGAATTGTATGACTAAATTATATTAACAATTTCTGCCACTACTTTTCTGCCATTACTTTTATGGGTCATCTGGACAGGAGTGATACCACGGCCTCACATAAAACCGGCGTGAAACAACCATAGCGTTTGGCCGTGTGCCTAAGGTTACCGGAGGCCCAATACTTCCCTTCCCTCAATCCCTAATCCCAAAAAGGTCGGCAACGCACTCATAACTCCTCTGTTACCGGTGTGCATGGGTGGAGCTTATTTTTCACCATCAGGTAATAAGTAAGCTCGTTTGTCGGCCTATCACATAAAAAAAAATACACATGACACAATGAAGTCAGTTCTATAATAATATTTTCTCGTAGAAATATTTACAAAAATATTAGTTTGACCAAAATTATGGTAACAATTTCTGCCACTGCTCGTCGCCCATTGTGGCTGTCCATCACAAAACCAGAGGAAGTACGCGTGGATTTCTTGCCTTTTGGGGATTAGGATTTCGGAGATTGGGGACTGTGGTTGTTTCACGCTGATTACCCTATGATTATTCCGTGGTATCACTCGTACAAATGCACATGCCGAAGCACGGCTGTCCCACTAAGTTGTAAAAAAATAACTGTTTCAAATGTTTCCAATTGACTGCCTCATGACTTAATACTTTCGCATTAAATACTGCCATTCGAATTATAAATGATTAAATAAAGGGCTGATTTTTCAATAGTCAGATAAATGTTATCTGAGGAATTAAATTGTTGCCGTCACTGTCTTATACAAACATTCTGACGCGACAGCATCATAATTATTCCCTAGATAACTTTTATGTAACCATTGAAAAATCAGCCCTAAAACACAATACCTAATTATTATTTTTTTATTACGATGAAATAAGTCAATTATTTCTTCTAGTTCTTAACGATCACAAAAACACTGACACCTCAATCGTATATAATAGGCAATTGAATGATTCTTAAATATATGTGAAATACCATTGAGACACTATTTTTACAGTGTTACAAAATGGAATGGATGCGGCATGTTAACGGACAGCTTAAAACAATTCTGAATAAAAATGTTTGATTTTACTTTTTATTACAGAATAAATGCAGTTTTGGTTACGATATTGGGATACATATTATCTGTTTACGAATGTTTAAATAATGTATCGAGTTTAAAGGCAAATTGGGCAAAAAAATCTAATCTTCAAAAAAGGTTTTTTTCATGTCCAATTCAATCAAATGAGTCTTTGTAACTTCGTTACTAAGATTAATTATTATATTACTAGCTGTGCCCCGCGGTTTCACCCGCGTTTTTGTCGTTTCCGTGGAAATACCGAGATAAAATATGCCTATATTATAGCCTCCCTCAATAAATGGACTATTGAATATTTAAACAGTTTTCATAATTATCAGATCAGCATTTCCCGAGATTACCGCCTTCATAACAAACAACCAAACTTTTCATGTTTAGGTTTAATATTAAGAAAAATATAGATTAAGTTAAATTGTATAAGTCAAGTAAGCAATAGCTGTTTATCTGTTCGAAATTCAGCCAAAGTAAGAATTGGGACTACAGGCGGGGAGTGTCCGTCCACTTTAAACCGGGTTCAAATATCATTTTAAAGTACTTCTGAGTAAATTATATTTTTTGTTTTATTTTCTGAATTGGATTAAAATGTAAATGCAAATCTTTTTATAATAACTATCGTGAGACATACTAAATTAACTAAAATTCGCGGGTTACTCACGCAGCCTACTGACAGTAGGCTGCGCGACGTCGCCGCGTCCGCGCACGCTGCTCATGAGGAAGAACCCCTCTGTGGTTCGAAACTAGTAGAGCTTTTCTCAACATTTGCACGTGAGTAACCCGCGAATTTTAGTTAATTTAAATGCAAATCATTTGGAATCATTAGGATCCGAGGTTTAAATACTGTTTGACCAACCACTGGACCAGTCAGAACTATTATTGCAACTATCACGTTATTGCGAACAAATTTAACCTAAAGTCTCCCGTTACATAAGTTTCTAAGTAAAATAATGGGGCACCAATTTTTAACTTGAGAGGATGTGATGGGTTTAAAGAATGAAAACATCCCTGTAGATAATGGACTGCATATTCTTGATCCATTGGAAGTTTAGTTAAAATTAAATCGTTAATTTTGTCAACACTATTGTTTAGACTTTACTGTACACACTTTAGGATTCTCTCCTGTGTTGTGGGTGCTTTTACAAACATACAATGTCACATACACATGACACCCAGACCCAAAACAACAATTTGTGGATCACACAAAGTGTTGTTCCTTGCGGGAATCGAACCCGCGACACGTTGCACGGCAGCCAGTTGCCCAGCCACCGCACCGACTGTGCACACTTCCATTGATAATTTTTATTTTCTATTTCGACGATATCTTTTGATATTAAACTCTCAATGCTAGTCTTTTTTTCTCCTAAATCTTGATCAATAGGTATTTTATTTTCAAAATAAGGTACTTTTCCGTCTCCAA
Source organism: Spodoptera exigua (assembly GCA_902829305.4). Classification (NCBI taxonomy): domain Eukaryota; kingdom Metazoa; phylum Arthropoda; class Insecta; order Lepidoptera; family Noctuidae; genus Spodoptera; species Spodoptera exigua. Next base: position 13,245,626 of record LR824619.2, on the reverse strand, counting down.
GTAAAAGTAACTTCAAAGGAAAATTTGTACTACCACCTCCCAAATATGCTCTCATGTCCGTAGATAGTTTTAAGGTATGAACAAATTTCCATAATAGAGAACTTTTAAGCCAATTTTTTATCTACAATGTCTACTTTAGTTCCTCTTACTACTACTGGTAAAGTTTGCCGAAAATCCCCAGCAAACATGACAGTAATCCCAACCATGATTTTATCACAGTCTCTAATATCTATAATAGTCCTATCTAGAGCCTCCACATGAGCTCTATGAATCATGGTACATTCATCCCAGATTATTAAAGTGACATCTTACACACTTTGCCTAAAAGGCCATTTTTACAAATAGAGCACACGCTCTTTCTGTAACGGAACGGTTAGGTTATGTTAGTTTAAAAGTGTAATGAGCTGTGCGTACTCCAGCTAATATAGTAGCAGCGATTCCAGATGACGCTACTGCCAAAGCTAGTTTTCCCTGAGACCTTACTTTTGCTAATATCATATTAGTAGGTAATGAAAGTTTTGCCGGTTCCGCCTGTAGCATCCAAAAAAAAATATTTCTCCCTCATTGAAACAACACTGAGCATAACACTATTGTTTGCCATTACCTGGTCATTAAAGAACTTGGGTGCATTTACAGTAATATACTCATTTAATTCATTTACATCGTATGGCTTCCGCAACGACATTTCCAAATTAAGATGTATGTTTTTCCTTGGATTTCCTTTTCCTTAGCAGAGTTAGTTTAGAAATGTATTTCTAATACTCTTCAAACATCTTATACTTACAATCATCAACAAATATATTACGAAAAATATTATTACAGGATTTTGTGTTGATAAAAAACTCTATGGTCCATAACCCATTAATAAGGTACCAACTCTTAACATCTTACACACATGATAACTTTTAAACGATTGAGAGATTGAGAGGAAATAAAAAAGTATTTTAAAATACTTATAAATAAATACTCTTGATAACATAATGCTTAATTCCGATAAAGAATAATATTACGATACATATTTAACGCTTTTTTTTCCTTCAGACGATTTAATAATTATTTTGAACACAAAATCGGGTATTGTGATTAAACCATGACAGCTAGATGCGCTCGCGGACATTTTGTAGGTTTTAATAGAATCTACAAACCTGTAGTACATCATTTTGTTCTATGGTCAACAGTTATTGCAGCGCACGCAAAAATAGGTTTTCGATTTTACTCCTTGTGTTACAAAATAGCAATTTTATTACAGATCCCTAATTTTGAATTAAATAAAATATACCTTCCTCGACAAATGGACTACATAACACTGAAAGAATCATTCAAATCGATTTTTTTTTTGTTTTCGGAACCCGACTTGTTAATCCTCAAACGACGAATTCTGTGCTCCAGCTCCAAAGCACACGCGCACACTGTTTTGATAGATGATTGAATTTGAACTTTGTTTAGTGGTAAGAAAGTGCACATTACCTTTTTGACGTTAGGAACACACCTTTTCTTCTTTCACTTATTTCTTAGATAACAGTGAGTGCTTGTTATTTAATATGAACCTTATGTATAACAGCAATAAAGCTCAAATTGATTCGACGTTTTAGTTAGAAAACGTTTGTATGTGAAAAAGAAAAGGACTGTTTTTAGGGTTTTCCCGGCAATTATTCGATTTTTTCTCGCCGTAAGAACCATCCTTGGACTTCAACGAACATCTTAAAAAAAGAATTGGCCAAATTGGTCCAGGCGTTATTGAGTTATGCGCTTACAACACATTTTGCGATCCATTTTTATATATAAAAAGATATACCTAAATGAAAAATCAAGTTCTTATAAAACCCTTACTAAAAGCGCCACATCAATTTTTCAAAGCTCCACATTTAATTCTAGGTAAAGTTTTTATAGGTGAATTCTAAGGTAAAAATGTCGGTTTCTGTGGAAGGTGAGAAATGGCCTCTAAACTAATAAGTGTTAAGTATTTCTCCGTAATTACTACCTTATAGCGATAGATATAGGGCACAGCTTCTAATGACTTTAAGGGTTAGATTTCATTGTGTGTGTGTGTAATTTAATAAAATAAATATGTTTTTATAAATTAGGAGGCAAACGAGCAGACGGCTCGTCGGATGATACGTGATCAGCGCTACCTATGGACTTTTATGGACACCAGAAGAGCTACAGGGGCGTTGCTGGCATTTTAAGAAGGGTCTTTTTAAGTTTGTCGTATGTTTTTATAATTACAACTAAAGATAGTATATATGGATTTTATTGCATTTGATCTGCAGCCCTGGCCCAACATCAGCCTTATGGGCCCAATCTATGGTGGTCCATTGACTATTCGAGGTGCGTGCAGACTGTTACCCGCTGTACGCTCGGGTTTGGTTCTGATCAGGCGGAGAGCTACCCTTACCTGCCGTCTGCGGTAGTTTTGTTAAGTTTTACGGTAGTTTTCTACGTCGGCTGAGGCATGTGGAGGAATTTCCTAACGTTTTCAACCTCCTTCGGCTAGGCGCGAGGAGTTATTGACGACGATTACTTCCACGGACATTGTGATACTCAGCTCAAGAGGGCACATCGCCAACTTTATAATAATGTGTACTAGGAGAAAAATATTTTATATTGTAGATTTTTTATGTACTAGATCCAATTTAACTTTTCAAAAACACGCTTCACCTTAACTAAAAGAATTTATTGCGCGAATAAAATAAAGGTGAGAATTATCTCACTCCCATTTCGTTCGGTACGTGATCTTAAGTAAATTGATCATTCTACGTCGTCGCGCATCTAGGCAGATATGTGGGTAATAAGTAAAAAATATTAATCGCTAACTAAGTACATCTGAATATGGTAATATCCTTTGGATTCAAGATATCTGTTTTTGTAAGCTAAGGCTGGGTTAAAAATATCACATGCGAATTTTCCTTTTTTTAAAGCGGTTTTGTTTCGACGCCCCACCTATCTTTATATGGGTCTAGGTTTTTATAGGATAGATTTCGGAGAATGTTCGGGAGAGCTACATAATAGTTATGACATTATATACACATAGTCCTTTCCACCGTCGTACCACCATACCTTCGGCACAACGTCATCGGTTTATAGTGTATATCCCATCTACACGCTCGAAGCTATTCGCCTCAGATTTTATAATCCGAACCGCTAAAGAAATTCTTTGCCGGAGTATGTGTTCGTCTGTGAACCTGGGAGTCCTTTAGGCGCGAGTAATTTGTTAAATTTTTTTTTTAAACAATTTTAAATAAAGCGGTACAGTTTTAGGAATAACCATTTAAGCAAAATTTTGCTTTTGATTGATTTGATTGAGAATTGTAATTGTGTAATTGCCAATTTGCCTTTACCAATCCTTCCCCTCCCCCAATCCCTCTTCAATCCCTAAATCTCCAAATCCCTAATCCCTAAACGGTCGGCAACGCACTCGTAACTCCTCTGTTGCGGGTGTTTATGGGCGGCGCTAATTGCTTACCATCAGGTAATCCGTCTGCTCGTTTGCCGACCTATTACATAAATAAAAAAAAAGCAAGTATAATGTTCGAACCTTCTCCGAGTGAGACAAGGCCTTGGCTTAGCAGTGCCAACTCCTGCACACTCATAAGCCGAGGATGATGATGAAAATTTTGGATTCCAATTTGGATAATATAAATAATTCGCGGCATCTTCAACATCAGGCTACTGTCAGGAGCAGTTGATAATAATGCATCCACCCATGCGTAAAAAGAGCAATTTTTTTGATTGAGGAAAATCATCAAATGCCTCCTCTCGTCCACGATGCGATAAGAGCGAGTGACAGGCACATGACAACTAACTAAAAAACAACCCCGTTCCTTTTCTTTTTCCCTTGATTGAGGCCGATTTTTATTAAAAATTCCCGTGCAGTTCCAATTACTCGACTATATCAATCAATACAACTAATAAAATTATAACTGTCGATAAAAAAGTACCTAATTCTCTTGAAATATTGCAGATATTCATATAATTAATACTAATGATACACTGGTTAGCATGGATCGAGCAAAACGAGCAAGAGAATACTGGTCCACGCATCTTACGCATTGAACGTGGACCATTATAAGGGGATCAAGAGTTTCGTAATTAAATCAGTTAGGAACCGTGACTTCGCGTTCTTGTGTGTGGAGAACAGGGGCGGATTTGGAGTTAAGAAGTCTGTTTTAAATATTCTTGACTTGATTAGTAATGAGGGTTGGTGTTGTTTAGGTGAGAATTTGTTTTATTGTTGAAATGTTAACATATTTGTGTTGCTTTAAATAATAAGGTACAACGTAAAAAAAAAAAAAAAAGTGCACAGAATTATTAATTAAGATAATAGAAAATTGTTGAGGTCCAATCCTCTGCCATCGTTGTCGATAAATTGAACAATGTTAAACACATTGATACATAATAAATATTTACTTGAAATAAATAAAAAACTATTATTATTTAGATAAAAGTTGTGGTATTTCTGATAATTGTTACATTATATTTAATTCAACAAAAACTCACAACACCAAAGCAGTTACGAGTGCATTGCCCGCCTATTAGGGATAAGGGTTTGGGTATTTAAGAATTGAGAAGGGATGGGGGATAGGGTAGGGATTGGGTCTCCGGTACCTCACTCATACGACGTAACACAATAATGTGGTTGTTTCACGCCGGTGTTCTGTGAGGCCGTGGTATCACTCCGGTCGAGCCGACCCGTTCATGCGGAAGCTTGGCTCTCCTACACTAATATTAGTTAGAAATATAAACATTCAGTAAAAAATAAACCATATCTTTACTATTTCAATGTTTATTTTAGTTTCCACGATCCGGCCCTGTATATGGTACAGTTTTTTGTAAAATATTTTTTAGACATCCAATCATTATTGAGTTATTGAGATGTAGCGTAAAGGTACGTGTGTGATTAAACGAGTTTTGTATTGTACAAGATTTTTTTTTGTGCACAAGTAATTGTCAACGGTTTTATGTACTTACATATTTCAAGAAGATACATATTTAAATCATCAACTTCATTAACGGATTACGTCAACTTACTACTAATCCTTCTTTTTCAAGAATTATGTTTTCATAAATCAAAGTACTAAACATATCCAGCTGAGCGAGCCGCTCATATGTTTAGAATGTTTACAATTTTTAGACATACAAGAGAGCCATTTTTTTATACAACCGCTGTCCACCCCGGTTTCGTACAGTGCAATGCTGACACCTCAATTCTCCATAATTGAATAGATGTAATTATATATAAAAAGGTTCCTCTTCAATCATGCTAATCATTCTCATCTCATTGTAATCCCTCCCTAATCCATAAACCTCCCAATCCCCAAAAGGTTGGCAAATGCATGTTGTTACGGGTGGTTATGATGCGCTATTGCATCAGGTAATCCTTCTGCTCGTTTGCCGTCCTATCATATAATTAAAAAAATATAGGGACGAAAACATGACCTTATTTTTTACTATGTAAATCACTTTACGAAAACTCCAAAAAATGTCCAGAAGTGGCTTAAATAATCAAATCATTATCAACGCCGAGTCACTCAAAATTCGTCATTGATTTCAAAACGATTGTTACCAAAGTCCTACGTGCTTGTAAGCACGCAGTAGAAATCGCTTTTCCCTTTGCACGTACCAGTGAATCCCAAATAAAGATGTCAATCAAAATAAGATGTAAATGTTAAAAGCTGATGTAACACCTACATATTTTCCTTATGACACATTAGTAAGTAAAAATTGTGGTTAAACGTTTCTAACCGACTTCAAAAAAAGAACTGTCGTCTGTATTTTGTTTGTTTGACGTTCAAAAGTGCCTGTATGGGTCTAATTGAAATAAATGATTTTGACTTTTGACTATTTTTGACTTTTATTTAATGCGGTTTTAACACTTGAGAGACTTAGGAATTTTTAATTACACTAGACTAAATTTTGTAGAGTTCTGCGTCGGCACGAATAGAGAACCGGCATGAAACAGCCACAGGGTTGTGATTCAGCGTGTGAACGAGGTTTACCAATCCGAAGATAAAGATCTTCAAAATCCTCATCCCTAAAAAGCATCCTCAATGCACTAAGTGTACCAAACGATAACTTCTCCGAGGTTGTGAGTATCCCTCTGATTGCTTACCATCAGGTAATGTATGTGCTGGTTTGCCGTTTTACTACAAACACTATATTATATTAAATTAATATACGTGACGACGTATACTAATTGTAATTATTGATCCCTACCTGTTTTGAGCTAACGTGAAATTAAAATAAAACTGGACTAGATGAAAATGTTAAATGTCACCAATTACTTTGGGTAATAAAAGGTATTGTAACAAATTACTTGGGCGCCTATACATTGTAATTAGGGAGCTCAAGAAGAAATTTCAGTAGAGACCCGGACATTGGGTATAATATCCTATTGAATGCCACCCACCCACCAGAAACCTGTTGTAACAGAGGGGGGCTGTGACAGAGGGGAGGGGGTCGTAAAACCTAGGTATACAAAGTCAGTTTCGACAAATTAAGGAAACGAGACCATGTTGATTTAATGCATAGTTTTAAATGCTTCCCCACCTGCCCCCTTACTTAGTCAACTCTACCCCACCCCAATCAGCTCCATCGGTAGATTAAATCCCTTCATTATCCGAGACACATGGAGCATAATAATAAAGCCTATCAATATCTATCACAATCGAGCACTAAACTAAATGCTTAACAATATTGGAGAAGTATTGGCTACCCTTTCTCCTCCTCCTCCACCTCCCTCGAAGGAGGAAAATGTCCTTCAACCATTTTTTCATTCTATCATAGAAACTTAGACGATAGATCTTAGAGTCTCTATGACGCTAAATTAACAGCAAATTTAGCATTCAGGGTTCCCCTACTATAAGAGCACAAGTACTTACGAAGTTTCTTTGTTTTTTAGTTAACCGCACACCTACAAAGAAATATAATAAAAAGAAGTCACGTAAGGTTTTTTTTTTTATTTATAAGAAGGAACAATAAAGTTTCTCGTGAAATTGTGATGAGTTGCGACTGTGCGTCATAGATTGCGGTGTTGATATCTTTTGAATTATCTCTCCCGTTTACCGATGTTTCACTTGAAGTTGGTAAAATCCACTTTTAAATGTAACATATGCATTTATTATACAAGCTCATGCTTTATTTCTCTGTCAATATTGTATTACATTAGGTAAACATACTAAAGTTAACAGAGGTAAACACAGTATTACATTTAAATTCTATCGTTTGAAACAAAAGGAATGCAATAAGGTGATGTCAACGTTAAAATCAATTATTCTAAACCATAAATAGACACTTTCGAAAGGTCAAAACAGAAAAAAGTCTATCAATCTGTTTGTCAGTAAAGATAGATAGATGCTCGTTTCAAAATATAGGTTCGAATGTAGAAGTACAAGAAAGAAAGTCCATCATTACTGTAAAAAAAAATTACAGCCTCATCAATAATACATAATTTTGTACATATTTCATATGAGAAGACCATTGAGAGCAAATTAATAAATAGTATTTGATTTGACCTTTTGGTAACTTTCCTATTCGAATTAAGGATTTAATTCTATAACCACCACTCAATAAAAAGTAGAAAATCAATTATAAATTCAGCTAAAAACCCTTACGATACGAGTCGGCTGACTGTGTGTGTATCTTCCATAGAACTATTGTTGTAATCACATCATATATTCACTCAATACATTATTAAACATGTCGACTATCTGAAATTCTAATACACGTGGGATAGGATACCGATCTTCAAGATAAACATCAGTTTCCATCCACCATCCACCTGCTTCGTCAGTCATTTGTCGTCGGTTGTCAGTCCCGGCTTGTCAGTTTTGACTGATGCGAAAAAATACTGACGAGTCAATGATGTGGTTTTTTCTCGTATCTTTCCGTATGAAAAAATGTTGCAGCGGATATAAATTGGATTATGGTATGGTAAGACTTTTATTGGTAGTGTTTAAATCATTCTTTGTAGGGTGACCGTTCAGTCAATCAAGGATTGATGTTAAATTATTATGGAGTTAGCTTTCCGACTTTGGTATGAGGATTTTTTAAGGTTTTGTATTTTAAATCTATGTTGTGATGGATCAAAATACCCTTTACCGTCTATGTCAGTATTTTTTATTAAGGAATTCAAGTACCGTTATAGGTAGATAATGTGAACTTAGAATCGTTTTGATATTATCTGCCTGTCCGAATACAAATTACAAAATCGATAAAAAAGTTTTTGTTAAAAATTAATATCGAACCAGAGAAGAAAACTAGAACATGGGTACAACGTTTGTTCTTTATTTAGTCATGTATTATGCATGTAAGCTAAATTATGTAAAATTCTCGGATCAGTACTTACAAGACCTAACATTGTAAGTTTTACGATTCTTGTAACAAAACGATTTGACGCATACAGATTATCAAGATCAGCCATAAATAAGTACAACTAGCGCCATTGAAATACCGGTGTCATTATTTGGAACTAAAACTTGAAATTTATTTGACATAAAGAGGGACAGTGCACATCGATTCGATTTAAATCGATAATCGGATACACCGAATGAGGTACTCGATATAGAACTCGATACTGGGTCGATCGTAAACTACATTAGTGTTGTGTGTTACTGTGAGAATTCCCGGGTTACTACTACTGGTCCTACTGCGTAACCGACTTTGTTGTATTTAAATCTGTATATTTTAGCTGCTTAGGGCTATTTTTTTGTACAATTATTGTATTTGGATCAGAATTTCGATCGATTTCTGTCAAAGCAACTTCCATTTTATTCACATGGAATTTTCACTGATTTCGTAGTAGTCGGTTTTATAAACCTATATATATATTAAAATTTGTGGTGGCTCGTAGGTTAAGGCGCCGCTTCTCATGCATGAGGGTCCGTGTACGACACTTGGCAAGTATCTATATGACTTTTTCCGATTTTTAAGTACTTTCTATGATTATTTAGTCACTAGTGACTGACGCACAGAAAAGGAAAATATCGTGAAGAGACTTGAACCTATAATGCTCAAACCTTCTCCACCTGAGAAGAAAACTATGCTCAGCAATGGGCACTTGATACAATGACGTGAAAGATTGAGTGTATGTTTCAATCAATATAATTTTTTTATGTCCAACTCTACCTGACTACTTCTTGTAACTGTCGTGTCCCTAACACTTGTTAACAATATTAAAATATTATCCTAATTACTTTAAGAATCTTATAAGGTCTTGATTTATCACAATTATCCAATTGATAACAGTTGTTTCATGAAACACAAATCAATTCACAACTGTAGGTAATTGCTGACCAATTTGATCTTAATTGTGCTAATTATAAAGTTCAAACTAGTGTAGTATGTTAGGTACAATATTGCACTAACTACTCCATTACCATATCAATAAGTGCACGGAAGCTCTGACGCTGTTTAGATCGATTTATTTATGAATCGCATTCACACATTCCTGCTCAACGTGTATGGTGATTGTTAGGGCGACAGATGTTTTACGCTGATTCGAACGCGCGTCTAGGCATATGCGCCACTTTAGCAATATTGACAACGCTGTCTAGGAAAGCTCTAATAGATAGTATTATTCCAAAAGTGGGTGTATCGTGTGTCCGAAATTGAATGACTGTAAACGAAACGAGTAGCCATCTCATTTTTTTTTAAATATGCTCGTATAAATACGTACGTAACGTACGTACATACGTAACGTATAAATATGTTCCATAAGACAGGACGATAATATGTTTTGTAATTTTTAATGCAATAATAATATTAAACCCGTAAAAGTAAACGAGTCACATTAAAACTAAAAAACAAACTCAATTAATGCACATTTTATTAACGACATATTTATTTTATGGTCGTACAGATCGAATGATTCTATTGTTGGTTTTTTTTATTCGCCATCTTTTGAGCACTGTCTCACATGATGGAAGATTCAATAGTTGTACTCTAGAAAGACAGATTAAAAAGGTCTAAAACTGAAGTTTTTATTGTGTTGTGTACTGTCAAGTATTCGTTTTTGATAACTAAACTGACCAAAAAGGAGAGACAATTTAAACAATAACCACTAGGCATATTTTATTCATCGGACAAGTATATGATTAGTTTTTAAAACAATCATTTACTGCAATGCTGAAAAATAACATAAGACACACGTTTTTGGGGTTGGGGTGCGATAAAATACAATTACAAAGGTGAAAATTATAATGATAACTATATATTATTCGCGTATTACAAATGGCATATTAATAACATTTACTGTGGCGTATGGGGGACGATTGAGTTTCACTTCATAAGGTATCCGAAAGCACACTAAATATTTTACAAAGGTGACACCTAAATTATTAAGTTCATAGTGTGCAGTCTTAATTACGCCGCCATGATAATACAGTTTGGTACCTAATTGACCGCGTAAAACAACTATGACCCGAACAGTTTGGAGAAGCAACATAACACAGCGCTCGGCGTTAGTACGTTTGAAATATGCCCTTATTTACATGCACAGGCGCTCGAGGTGGCGAGAGTTATGCATTTGACCTTCTGACTGCTGGTCCCCAGTTTATGCGGTTTCCAGCTACAGAATTGTCTGAGAAACGTTTTTGAGATGTTTTGTTTGACCCACATCGAAAGAATAGGTGAAAACATTTTATAATGCCACGAATGGGTTGACTTTGTTCTCATATATTATTACTGTCTTCACGCGAACGGAATTTAATCCCCGCTTCGAATCAAAATGTTTTCTCTAGTAGTATGTCCCATTAAAACCTTTGGGGATGATTAGTAATCTATGTTGCTTCCTGAAGTCTTTCCCTCTAGTGAGTATTTTTGCTTTAGAGGAAATACGTTGTAAACAAATATTCAAATGATGCTAAACATTTTTTTATTGATTTTCCTGTCGCAGATCTGAATAAAAATAATCCAATAAAATCCAAAATAATGTCAAAATCAAAGTCAAAATCATTTATTCCGACAAAACCATAAATAGGTACTTTTGAAACGATGATACTTTTGAACGAATGTTTGAAATATGTATTATTTTGTGTACATACAAAAAAAAACTCGATTCAATTTCACGCAATAAATTCTACTTCTTTTGTTGTTCACTAGCTTACATTAATGCAGTCTATTTAATTATAGTGTATTGTAATACAGGATTCTAATAAATATCCGTTTATATGCGTTTTTTATATGTATATTTTTATATAATATGTAGGTAATTAATTCTTTTCTTAGTGCGAGACGAGTGTTATGTCTAACGTTGAACATTCATCATCTTCCCAGACCAAATATCGAACTTAAATTAATCTAAATTTACTATACAAAAAATTTACTAAAGCAAATAATACATGCAAAATGAACTTTATAATTTTCTCCGATGCTTAACAATAAAATCGCCCTACATCCATAACTGGTGAAAAGTGGATATGATTTAAGTACTAAAATCATTAACTACACTAAAAGTACCGGCTAGTATTTAATACAAGGATGAATGCGTATGAGCAAGATGCGTGATAACCACGGGAACTGCATTAGCCTTGATTGTTAGCATCATCAGCGGCGCAGGTTTTAGGAGCCCGTCTGCAAATGTCAGAAAGGTCTCCTAAAGGATGGCAAAAAAATATAACTTACTTTTTCGATCCTATATTTAAATGTAGGAGAGTCACGCTTCGGCACTGATGGGTTGGCTCAAGTGAAGAAATACCACGGCCTTAAAAAAAAACTGCGTGAAACAAGCACAGCATTGTCTTCTTTCCCTCCCCAATCTCTAAATCTCCGAAACCTTAATCCCTAAAAAGGCTGGAAACGCACTCGTAACTCCTCTGGCGTTCCGGGTGTTCATGGACGGCGCCGATTGCTTACCATCAGGTTATACTACAACAGACTCAAACAAACAAATATGTATTGTTCTAATATAATAATTAAATGTAATAATTATTAGCAAAACAAAACAGTAATCACATTCAGTTCAGTTACTTACGAGTTTTTTGTGACAAGACAAAATAATTAATTTTGTAACTAATTCTTCTTAGATGTAATCTATGACAATGAGTACCTATAGCAGTTATCAAAAAAACGTACCTACTGAACCACAACTTAAGAAAGGAAATAATAAATTCGCGGCCATTTTTTTTTAAATGTTTTCCAGCGTTAACGGTTATTGCACCCGAAATCATAACGAGCATGAAATATATTGTATGGTATCCATCCATATGATGTATGAGTTAAAATTAACAGAACAAAATGTTATAGTTAAGGCCTGCAAGAAGGTTTTAAGTGATGCACTTGTTTTAAAGAAATATGTTTGGCCATCAGTCTTTTTGCCAAACCTTTTTCGGCATTACTGTGATATTAAAAAAAACTTTAAGGGTATTTGAATGAGATGGCACTGCTAGTTATGAGACCCCAGTATACAAGGAGGGGTGGAAATACAGTTTTTGTTGACGGTAATTGGGTAGTTTCCTAGGTCAAAAATAAATCATTTCGACGTTTCAATACAATAAAATATAGAGAAACAACTATTTTATCATCATCGATCGGTAGATACACTGAATTTTGGATATTTTTAAGAAATAAGTAAACTATTTGATGGCAAAAAAACTATGACGTCATTTAACACAGTATTTTTTATACAAATTTCATATAAAAGTATCGTTTGGATAAAAGTATTGAATTGGTCGTACGACGTAGTGTCGTCTTAAGCCCCTAGCCCGCTTCTCATGCATGAGGGAGTGGGTTCGAAACCTGGCAAGTACCAATGTGACTTTTTCCCGAGTTATATGTACTTTTTATGATTATTTAGACACCACTGACATACGGTAAGGGAAAGCATCGCAAGGAAACTCGCCAACCCGCATTGGGCAAGCGTGATGATTAATGCTCAAAACCTTCTCCTCGTGAGAAGAGGCCTTTGCTTAGCAGTGGGCATTTATGAGCTGATGATGATGATGATTGAATTTGACTAGTTGGAAACTACCGTATTGTAGAGATCAGCTGATGTATGACAAGCGCAATAAGGTCCTCGGCCTGGAGCAGGAGAAAGAACGGGGTGACTTTTAGTCAGTAAGAGTCTGACACTCCTTCTTGCCTCACCCTGGGCGACAGAAGTCATTTAATGATTATACCCCCCCCCCCCCCCCCCCTACCTGCTCTGAAATGCAGTGTGATTCTGTAAGACTTCATTCTAAACTTCGAATCTGAATCCGCTGTGAGTAGTAGTACACTAGTGCTACACTTGCGAGTTGAACTAAATTGACCGCAACATTTTGATAGATAAAGTATGACAAGACGTTAAAAATGGCATTCTTTAGTGTAATTTCCCCGTCACTTCGACGCTCAGTTCACACTCGAATAAAATTCAAAATCAAACAAATTTTATGGAATCGACGTACTGGTAAAGTACTAAATTTTCTTACTTAATCAAAGAGCTTTAATCAATTGACAGATCACAATTTATTATTACAAATCAATGTCTCTGATCGTTTTCAATAGAAGGATTCTACCATGAATGCCGATTTAAATGGAAAATCAATGTAGGTCTTTACAAATTCATTAATCTTCATATTATTCAATACATTTATTATTTGAAATAAATGGCACCGACTAAATGATTAGGTATTATATTGAACTATTCAAATTCAACACTAAAATGAATGTAAAAGAAAAATATAGCAATCATAACTTGATTGACTGCACGGTTGGCGCAGTGGCTGGGCAACAGGCCAGTTGTTGTTGTGCAACGCGTCGCAGGTTAAATTCTCGCATGGTAAAAGACTTTGGGTCATCCACAAATTATTGTTTAGGGTCTGGGTGGCTGTGTATGTGATTTTGTATGTTTGTAAATGCACCCACAACATATGAGAAAATCATAGTGAAAGGCAACATTATTATTGCACTTAGAACGCCATGTCGGACAATGCTGTCCGAGCTAGCGGAGGATTAGCCTTCAACAGTTTTTGTCGGCAGTCAAATGCTTAAATAAAACGTTCATCACAAAGTTTTACATCATCATCAGGATACTAGAGGAAGACACTTTAAAGGCCACGTAGGTCACTGGGGTCGACCTTGTGTAGCTCAAGAATTGCCTTCAATCGTTTTCTCTTCTCTCGACCTATCCCTAGCGCGATCTTTTTTAATCTTAAAATAATAAACATAAATTATGTTTAACAGCTTCAAAAAACTAATTAAGGACCATTACCTTTCTTCATGACTACCTACAGATACGTTTATTTATATGTGTATCTTATTTATTCTTAGTATTTATATTTATATGATACATATATTTATAGTATATAGGTATAGTAGGCTCTATATATACTTACCTATTTGTTATCGCTAGTTCTTTTTTTCTCTTCTGTTACACACTGTGTCTTATATTTTATGTCTCAGGTCTACTGGAAGAAATTCCAACAGCAATAAATAGCACCTATGTACTCTAATTTTATATGTGTATTTTCCTCTGTGCTATTTGTGTGTACATGAATTATTAAATAAATAAAAGAAACAGCTTAGGTACATTGTGAAGCGAGACTATTTTACAAGTGACGCCAAGGGCTTCATCTTCTTTAATATACGGTCTCAATCTGCGCGTTCTAAGACAAAATAGACCACCAGAGATTTAACCCACTAGGGCCGACCAATCAAGGTTCTGGTTACAACGCAATCAACAGATTTACTGATGCATGGTTTGGAGCAGGAGAAGAAACTTAGTTGTTCGCTTGCCCCACTCAAGTGGTGAGGAGAAGAAGAGAAGAAGCCATTGGTAGTTTTTTTTTATCAGGTCAGAAAAACAGCTTGAAGTTCTTCGTGTCGTGTACCTATTTTAAATAAATTTATTATTACATTATAGTGATATCAATATTAACTTCTTTTCGGTTAGTTTAGAGCTCATTTCACCACTGAACCGCCCCTAGAAACTACTGTAACCTATTCACTTGATTACATTAGATTGATTACTAAACTAGTGTATGTGCTCGATGCCCCATGAACTGTATCTGTCGTTAATATTAATGTCGGTTGATTCAATTTGCACAGCTCTTTGAATTAACTCGACTATAATGGACGTTCCCATGAGAATATCATTTATTTTTGTTCGATGCACATTTTGTTTGATACTATGATCGTCTCGTGGCGATGGTTGGGAATAAAATATTGATTTTCTAGCAATAGCTAAGTAATGTAGAAAATAATAGCTAAGTAATATAAAAAAGCCATGAGTATAAATGTGGATGGATGGAGAGGGAGAGGGAGACCAAAGAAGATATGGTTGGATTGTGTGAGAAGTGATATGGAAGACAGAGGAGTTAGTGATAGCGTGACGGGTGACAGGACAGAATGGAAGAAAAAAACATATTGCGCCGACCCCAAATAAAACGGGACAAGGGCAGGTAGATGATGATGAACTAAGTAATGTAGATGTGGGAGAACCATGCTTTGGCACGAATGGATTGCAAAAACGACCGGAGTGATACCATGAAAGAATTCTGGCGTAAAACAACTAGAGCGTTGTGTTTTTCCTCATCCCTCATCATTCCCTTAATCTCCAAAAGGCCGGCAAGGCACTCGTGACTCTTCTGGTGCTGGGTGCCCATAGGCGACGCTGATTACTTACCACTAGGTAATCCGTCAGCTCTGATATACTATTCTTAAGAAAAAAATGTGTTCAAATCAATATATCTATTTTCCAAGACAGAAGGAAGTCAATTGACTTCAGAAATTGTAACGGGCACAATCCTACGCTTCAATTCATCCAGTATTGGAAAACCAAAAAACTCAACAAGACGCCCTAAACTAAACATAAACTCATAAAAAAGAAACTCTTTTTTTACGTCAGCCAACATAATAATTCACCGACTAAAATATCACAAACAAACAGATAGACAAACAAACAAAACTCTATACAGCTGCATATAAATTACATAACGATAATTGATTACAGGTTATTACGCTCCAATCTGGCCTTTGGCTGTATCAGATCAGTCATGTACGAATGAACCAGATTCTCGCAGATAATATTGGATCCTCAGGCTTTATAATCAACTACAGTTTTGACGTTGCTTTGCCTGTATTATCGTCTTTATTTGATTTACCTCAAATTTTGTTTGTTATTATTTTCATCAAAAGTACGTTTCATTCTATTAAGACGCCCATCATCAGATCACGTTGAAGTCTGGACAAAACCATGCTTTTGCACGAATGAGCAGACTCGACCAGAGTGATACCTCGGCCTCACAAAAAACCGGCGTCGAATAACCACAACTTTGCATTTCGCCGTGTAAGTGCGGTTAACGGAAGCCAAATCCTTCCCCTCCTGCAATCCCTCCCCAATCACAAAATCTCAAAAACCCAAATCACCAAAAGATCGGCCCTCGTAACTCCTACGTTGTTGCGGGTGTCCATGGGTGGCTCTGATTGCATACCATCAGGTAATCCGTCTGCTCGTATATTACATAAAAAAGGTTAAACTATGATATAAAACAAAGCTTCTATTTTTCTGAACTCATTGGTTCTAGATTATCACAGTTTCTATATCAAATTATCGATATTAAAACTATCTAGTTATTAGACAGACATCTAATTAAACAGCTCATTAGTGCGTCCTGCGCGCGTGCACGTTGCTTATTACACTGGCTGTGACCAGATGACTAGTCGTGAAGGTATTTCGTAGTAAGGGCTGCCAGTAAAAGGAATATTTGGTGTAAAGTAGAATTAAAGACTTATTTATATATATCAATGGTTTTCCAGTCATTCCCATCTAAGCCTAGTTTTTAGTCACTTACCAAACACAATAAAATTGTGTGTGTGATACCTGTGATTTATAATTTAATTCAAATGGGTATTGTATTGATACTGTATTACAAGACTCTTTACTTTTTAACTTATTGAAATTTATACAATTTTAAGAATGGAGAAGGATATGAAATAGTACTTTACACCTTTCACAATACAACTAAAACATGGAGCCGTTTTTGGTAACCCATCGAGCTGTAGATGAATGTTTAATAAAGGAATAATACAGGGGAATACATGCGTATAATTACTAGATCTAGAAATTAGACGGCATACTGATTGGTTATTAAATCTGGGTCTTTAATATAGTTAAATTGAAATTATTAATAAATGCATGTAGGTATTAAGTTTATCCTTTTTGTATCTTAATTTCGGGAGACTTAATAAAAGTAAACATCTTAAACTGTTTGATGAGGAACTCGATTATTTTAAAGCTACCTTTGATTTTCATTTTCATAGGAATCAATGCACGATATACAATTCTAGTATGGATTAAAACAAGGTAAATTCCACGCTAAAAAGTTACGTAAGTAAGCCGCTAAACCCTATAATTAAAAATTACTTTTACTCCATTTTGACACACCTAGCAAACTGTAAACAAATCACCCCCTAGTGTTAAAAGACAGGTATCTAAACCTGTCAGTAATTCGACATAAAATGCTACGTCACAGCCAGACACACCTGTAGTTCGTGCTAAACGTGACAGGGGGCGCTACTTGTCATTCTTTAAATACATGGTAACATTTTAATTAAAAGGGATATTTTCGGACTGGTTGAAAAACTTGTAGAATGTATGGAATTGTGCGCTATGGAGTTCTTACCTTAATTATTGGAAAATGTTGCAATTTGCATTGTTTTATGTTGATTATATGACTTATAAATTTACATTAATACTGGTATTTGAATTGTTGCCAGCTAGCTAGCAATTTGCTAGCTATTGTTGTTTTTATAATTTATTTTAATACAATAAAGTTGTACGGAAAAACGAGACAGTTTTTTTTTTAATAAGTTGAACGGAGAACCGAGACAGTCCTTTGTTTTTTTTTTTAATAAATACTAAACTTTATTTTCTATGTAGAATAATAAATGAGTGAAATAATCAGTGAGTGAGAACTTATGTGCTCACTGCCGAGCAAAGGTCTCTTCTCACACTGAGAAGGTTTGAGCATTAATCACCACGCTTGCCCAAGCCGAATTGACGATTCCAAACTTATAAATCTAGGTTTCCTCACAATATTTTTCCTTCATCGTATGGCATTGGTGTCTAAATAATCAAAGAAAGTACATATAACTTGGCAAAAGGCACATTGGTATTTGCCAGGTTTCGGGCCACCACGAAATTTTGTATAATACGATATGAAAATAAATATAATACGTTTTAATAACAAAGTTCTTCAAAATAATAAATATAATAACATATTAAGCTTTCTACGAGCGACGTCCCTAAGACAGATATTAGTATCGTTACAGATTAATATTTTTTGCTATTTCCACAGTAATTATAATTAGGGATAAAGATGTAGTTACTGAGCGCTTTTCGTATGATATCACTTACATTCATCGGGGGAGAGCTTCATAAAAACAGTTGCGGAAAAAATCTTCTTTAAGTAATTTTTATGTTACTGTTTATACCGAAGCAGATATTGGTATTTGAAAACTATGTTAAGGCAAAGGATACACAAGGATCATTATCAGCCTCTAAATTTCCAACTACTAATAAAAGGCTTCTTTTTACCACGAAGGAGGTTTGAGCATTAATCACTACACTTGCTTAAAGCGGATTGGTGGTTTGTAAGTTATATTAGTAGTGCTGGGTTCGTCACAATGTTTTGCGTCACTGTACATATATCTAGAAAATTGTAGAAAGTACTAACATATAATTCGAAAGACTATTTGTGTTTTTTTATCTAGATTTTGTTTTGGAGCTTAAGTGAGTACCAAAGATATGTCAGTATCACCGAACCTTTAAACAATAATTGGCTATGATATTTCTTTAAATTTAATAATGAGTCCATAATATTTGTTTAAAGTTAAGTAATGAGATTATTGTTGAATATCTAATAATTAAATGACCAATATTTTTTTATAATATCGGAAGATGGTTCGAGGTTAATGGATTAAATTATGTCTTTTTTTATGTAATAGGTCGGCAAACGAGTATACGGATTACCTGATGGTAAGCAATCAGCGCCGCCCATGGACACCCGCAACGGAGGAGGCACGAGTGCGTTGCCGACCTTTTAGGGATTAGGGATTTGGAGATTTAGGGATTGAGGAGGGATTGGGAGAGGGAAGGATTGGGCCTATATTATTTCGTTTTACAATCATATACAAATAACTCCCATTCATTGGTCTTGTAGTCTGTTAATTGTCAGGTTTCTGACCTTGAGAGCCGAGGCCTTGACTTCTCAACCAACACGTCAGGACCAACAGAAAGACTAGAAGATAATCATAGTCGTGTAAAATTGCACAACATTGCGGGACTTCCCTCAATGTCTCTAGCAAACACTAAAGACACGAGTATATATACATACAAATATAAAATGACATAACATTACAAAAAATCGTTGGAGATAATCTTCTTGTACTTATATAAAAATCCCCTATAATTGCTGTTCGTTAGTCTCCATAGAACTCGAGAACGGCTAGACCGATTTGGGTAAAAAAAATAGACAACTTTATACAAAGATAAAGACAATAAAAAAGATGAAACAAAGCGAAACGCAAAAGATTAAGAAAATTACTGGTATAGAGTTTTTTTATGTTTTTTTTTGTATGGTATAAGTCGGCAAATGAGCAGACGGATTACCTGATGGTAAGCAATCGGCGCCGCCCATGCCCACCCGCAACACCAAAGGAGTTATGAGTGTGTTGCCGGCCTTTTGGGGATAGGGGTTGCGGATATAGGGATCGGGAAGGGATAGGGGAAGGGGGCGGGATTGGGCCTTCGGTAACCTCACACACACGGCGAAACACAACACTGTGGTTGTTTCATGCAGGTATTCTGTGACGCCGTGGTACCGCTCCGGTCGAGCCGACCTATTCGTGCCGAAGCTTAGCTCTCCCAGACTTAGCTGATGTTATAAGACGGCAAACGTACATTCCAATAATTAACTGATGGTAAGTAATCGGAGCCGCCCATGAGCACCCACAACACCAGAGAAGTTACCAGAATGCATGCATTAGCGGCCTTTTGGAGATTAGAGTTTTGGAGATTTATTCTTACTCACACGGTGTAACCCAACGCAGTGGCTATTTCACGCCGGTTTTTATCTATGATGCAGTGGTATCACTCCGGTCGAGCCGACCTACTCGTGACGAAGCATAACTCACCTAAACTTGCTAAATATATATAAAGATATCAAAATGCAGTTTTCCTCAAGTGTATCCCTGGCTTAAATGATACAGATAATATCTCATTATGGGCAAGAATTCATGTCGGTAGACTGCATGTGTGGATATGCCATAGTATCCTTAGATATTTCACGGTATCGTCCATATAAAGGTATCTTTGACCGATGTTCAGATTTGTAAAATATGGAAGTTGTTAGTTAAGCCTTCTATGATATATAAGAATTGTATAGTTTTTCTGTTCAATCTATAAATAAAAGACTCGACAATCACTGTGACACTAATGTGTCGTTAAGTCAGAAGTTTCATAAAATGATTTTTGCTTTATTACAAAAGTTTAAGGTTGAAAGTCTATTACATGAATTAATTACTTAAAGATCAAAATTGTATTCTTATAATTCGGGACTCGACTTATATACTATACTTTAATTTCTATGCGACATTAGAAACCCTTATTCTTTATTCTATATAATTTATCAAAAAGCAATTCGAAAATTCAATTCAAAATTCAAAATAAAAGCAAAAAAAAAAAATACTTAGTTACATTTATTTTGCGATCACTCTTATAAATAATTATTATGCAATACAAACTTTTGATGAGATGTTTATATTCAACCTTCAAAATATTTTCTCACAGTAATGAAGTTGGGTGCAAAAACAAAAAAAAAACAAACTGTACAGTCATTAACCCAGCTTATCCACAAATTGGCACGGCGTGAACATTGACATAGCGACGAAATAAACCCGTCAATTCCAAAAAGCAATTATTTCGGCTAATTACTACATTTCTCTTGTAATTAAACGGCGATGCGGCCGACTTTGTCTTTTAGTTGGTACTGTAGTTGTAGGAATTTTGTCTTTTTTTGTGAGTGAAAAATTATCATAAGTCTTCTCTCGCCCACGGTGAACTAAGAGGGAGTGTCATACTCTTCAACGTCACGTCAGAAGGCCTACGGTCCTAACCCCGATCTCTAAATCACCTATCCTCAATAGGTCGGCAACGCACTCGTATCTGCTCCGTTTTTGCGGGTGTTCATGAGCGGCGTTAAGTAATATCTTACCGACTAAAAACCTTGTTCCTTCTTCTGCTGTAGGCCGAGGCAGCGAAACTTTATTGTGGTTTATGATAGTCTCCAACGGCAACAAATACCTGCTCTTGCCACGTAACTAGTATGTACTTTTCTAATTAATATCATTGTTGCTTTACCATACTAATTATAATATCATTCAAATCTCACGAATTTGTTATTTTTGTGTATAATGAAATCCAGAGCTCTAAGGTATTAAGATTATCCGATTAAATGGACAATTTACCAGGCAGCGCATCTCGATAAAAATCCCATCAGAAAAACCTATAAGCTCAGTATTCTTGTTACGAAATAATTGATATTATGCAATTTCAATATCCGAAGCCAACTTGCCCCAACAAAATGTATCATCACCTTATTTCGATACAACTTTCAGTTGCACCAAAAAGGTTTTATATTTATGGATTCACTTTAAAAAAATAATAAAGGGCGATCCCACTGGTTTGATAGACACGAAACTCTCGATTTAATGTTCGCTCGTCATTTTTAATGGGACCACACCTTAATACGATTTATGTAATAAAATTGGTCGATAAAAGTTATTTGTGACTTTAATTCAGTGCGAAATATTTGTAACTTAGGCATTCAAGTACCCATTTAATATTTTTAGTATGCCTAACATAATCAAATCTATACTAAAATTATAAAGAGGTAAAATATAAGTTTGTATGTAGAGGGTAATCTTTGTAACCGCTGGTCGGATATCTTAACCTGATAGATAGCTACTATGTTCCTTAGTGATATAAACTTACGCCACTATGAAAAAAATCATGAGACTGGCTATTAGTATTATTTTATAAAACAAATCACAATTACTACGTAGGTACCTCTGTTTCTGTATTTGTTCTCTATTTACTGTATGTGTGATGTGCATAAATAATAAATAAATACTATTCATGTAAGTAGTATAGTCCTTTCTTTCCTCTCAGGGAGGGGAACTTCATCATATGACTTCTCCCGCTCTGTGTGAGGCGAGGGCGAGTGTCAGACTCTTACCGAATGAAACCACCCTATTTCTTTCTCCGGACCTTCTGTAATCTCACCAAAGTCCACTTCTCTTTTTAAACCATCGCGCTTGCTTGCATGCAATTTTAGCGATATCAAAAATAAATGAAGTTTTCTCTCCAGGTTTCTTCACGTTGTTTTCTTTCACCAAAAATGTGATTTTAGTCAGAAAAAGTTATTGGCAATTGTCATTTCGGGTCCGCATACTCCAGAGACAAGGCCTTATTCTCTGGGCCAAGCACGCCATTCAAGAAGTATTAACAACTTCCAAATTATAACAAGAAACTTGGCGCCTTCTAATTGAATAATGTAATAGGAAATTACTTTACAACACTTTTGTAACTAAATACAGGATGCCACATAATATCCTGATCAGAACTAATTAATTTAGAGTGTTACAAAAAAATTTAACACAGGAAATGAAAGTTTATTTGCACTAGATTAAGACACTTTTTAAATTGATTAGAGATTTAAGTGGTCCTTTTGAGTAACTTATTCTGACGCTCTGATTTGAGGAGGTCTTGTCCTCGACTCCGATATTCGTTAATAGCTTATTTCACACCGATCAGCGTGGAACAGGCGTGGTGATTTCTTATCCGAATCTCCATTCATTATCTCAAAAATGACGGCGACGCACTTGAACCTCCTTCGATACCCAAAGATACCACAATCATGGGTGGCGTCGATCACCTGCCATCAGGTGGTCATTGATCACTAAGCTTGCTTACTTGATTGATTCTTTTTTGAAACCCCATCTCATGAAATGGACAAGTTCCGCTACTGTAACTACTCATAATCTTGATTACCGAAGACCTCGATAGTGATCATCGATGGTTTACTTAGAAATACAAATACTTATTTTTTTACAATGCCTTATCGATAAAGCCTCCTAACCGTATTAATATCTTATTTATACTTTAACAAAATCATAACAAATAACAGTAGCGTTCTTATCGAATTCTTCCATTAATCGATTAATTTATTCACATCACTAATCTCATTATGCGTATAAGGCTGAGACCACACGTTTGAAGTTACTATCATAATATTTCAAGTTTTAAATGGCTCCAACAGAGCCATTCATTGGTACTCATGGATAACTGCGGCGGCGCTGATTGCTTACCATCAGTTGATCCGTCATTACGTCGAAGTGTTCTTTTTTTACGGAATAGGAGGTAAACGAGCAGACGGATCACCTGATGGTACGCGACCGGCGCCGCCCATGGACACCCGCAACACCAGAGGAACAACAGTCACAGGTGCGTTGTTCCGGAGTGTCTGGCAAGTACCAGTGTGACTTTTCAGAGTATTATGTACTTTCTTAGATTATTTAGACACCACTAACATACAGTAAATAAAACATCGTAAGAAAACCTGGAATAATTACCTATAATTTCTAATTATAAGTTTGTCCTCCAATCTGTTTGTCCTCCAATAGGCAAAGCCCATGCTCGCCAAGAGGAGTCTAAACTCAGCCTGGCTTTGAGCGAATTGAAGGCATCAAAGGAGTTGTGTGATCAATTGTTGGGGGAAAGGGATGACAATGAGAGGGAATTCTTGCTTATTTTGGACCAAAACAAGAAGCTGAAACGTGAAATGGCTCTGTTAAACATTCAACACACAGAAGCCATTGAGGCCCGGGATAGGCTCCAATTCGTTGTGGACGAATTCAAGCAGTGTAGCGAGGAGTATGAAACCACTTTAAATGACAAAACGCTACTAAAACAACAGCTACATGAGGCCAACAGTCAAATTTCTGAACTAGAAATATTAAACTTAAACATCACGGCCGGCTTGAATAATAGTTTATTCAGTGAATTGGTGTCAGCCCAAGCTTCTCAACTACAATATAGTGATGTAAATTTAGATTTAAATCCATTAACTTCAAATCAGACTACAGATAATGATGCATGTCACCCAGTGAAATTTGTTAGTTCTAGTCATAAGAAGCTTAAGAAATACATAAGAATCAGTAAATTTATAACTAAAACAAACAGATTAGTAAAGAGACAAAAGTTCTTCATAAAAAATGTAAAATTAAATAGACAACGTTTCCAGCTTCTGAAACAACTTAGTTTATACTCTTCAAAATTAAATCAAAGTGCTAGGAAATATGAAACTGATACCCAGAGCCTGCAGTCAGAACTAGAACAATTAACATCTAAGTTAGAAATAATGTCAAATAAATATAGTGCTTCAGAAGGGCAGATGAGGGAATACATGTTGGCAATGAATGAGTTGGTAAGCTCGCAGGAGAAACAGTGTGAGAAGTGCACTCCTGATGCTATACTGCCTGCTCTTTCTGTGCCGGCATGTGAGACCACCTTACCTCATGGTAGAGGTTTACTGTTTAATAATTGTAATCCTAGTAATCATAATATTGTCATTTTCAGTGATGAGATTGGAAAGAACTTAGGTTCAATGTTGACAAATGAATTACCTGGACAGTCTACATTTAATCACTGTATATATAAATTAATAAATATAGATTTAATCCAGATTCTACCCTCATTATAATGTGTGGTAACAGAGGTAGTCTTAATAAAAAAAGTTTAATCAATTTCCATAATTCACTTGCCAAACTGAATTTAAAGCAGATAATTATATTTTCATTGCCTTATATAAAATCATTGCGACAGGAAGAAAACAATAGTAGATATAAAATTAATACTACATTGTATAACTTAAGTATTAATACTAATATTCACTTCATAGACACCAACAATTATGTTGGTCTTAATATATATAGGACAAAAGATAGGTACTATCTTTCAAAATATTATTTAAGACAAATAGCAATGTCGCTATCATATTTTTTTAATATATCAGCCAATAACTTGGCTAAACAGGTTACTCCTATTGAGCAACCAAAAAATATTGACATTCATAATGAGTCACCTAATACTGACATTCATAATAATTTAAATTATTAAATAAGACAATAGAGACAAACTCTTGCAAATTAAACAGTAATAAGGTTATTAATCTGGTTCACCAAAACATTCAAGGCTTTATGAGTAAAGAATTGGAAATAGAGTTATTTTTAAATTGTAATAATGTGGATATTTTGTGTATTACTGAACATTGGCTAAAACCCCATCAGCTCATGTTCAATTTTGGTAAGCACCAGATTGGTAGCTCGTTCAGCAGAGAAAACGCTATACATGGTGGGTCACTTATACTGATAAGTAACCAGCTCAAATTCAAAGATCGTAAAGATATAGTTAGTTACTCTGTTGAGCGTACTGTTGAAATAGCCTGTGTGGAATTGGAGCGGTTTATTGTATTAAGCGTGTATAGACCACCTTCTGGTTTGTATGACTGTTTTGAAACAGTAATGGATGAAGTTCTAAGTAAACTTACAAATTCAAAGAAATCCATCATTACATGTGGTGATTTTAATATAAATTTATTAGAAAAATGTAGTTTAAGCACAAAAATTGTAAGTTTATTTTCTTCATACAACCTTGCGAATTTGTTTCTGGAGCCAACTAGGATAACACCCACTAGTGCCACTTGCCTGGACAATATTTATACTGACATTGTGCCAGTTAACAAAGAAATAATTTCAGTACTTGATTCCGATCACTGTGGTCAGTTAATTTCTTTAACAAAAGAAATAAATATAGTATCAAAACAATTTATCACAGTTAATCCGAAGACTAAAAGACGCATTGAATTTTTCAAAGCTAAACTCAGCAACAAATTGCCTTTGTTGTTGAATTATAAGAATTCTAGCACTTTATATGATAAGTTTTTTAAAATGTACCTAACAGAGTTTAAGTCTACTTTTTCAGATAAAACTATACCAGCTAATAGCAATGCGTCTTTCGGTGATTGGGCAACCACTGGTATCTATAAGAGTAGAAAGCGCCTCTATGAGCTTTATAATGAGCGGACATATATTAACACTGTTGAATTCAGTGAATATGTAAAAAACTATTCTAAATTATTCAAAAAGGTTTGCTCTATTGCTAAATCATTATTCTTAAGCTCTAAGATAAAGAACAGTACCAATGTTATCAAAGACACTTGGAATATTATCAACAGTGAGGCAGGAAGGTCTAAAAAGAGAATAAATCAACATAGTCTTGTAATTGATAATAAGTTAATAAAAGCGGATGTAGAAATTGCAACTGCTTTTGAAAATTTCTTTTCCGACATTCCTGTATCCACTACTAAGTCACTGAATTCATCTCCCACTGTTGCAGAGTCTTTACTCAAAAAACATGTTGTAGCTTGCGATTCAGGGTTTTCCTTCGAGCACATAGATAACAAGGAAATTGTTAAAATCTTTAATACTTTGAATAACAAAAAGACTGCAGATCTATGGGGTAATTCTGTGTATATTACAAGCTCTGTAATAACTATTGTAGCACCTGTATTAGCTCAAATCTTTAATAACTGTATTGACTGTGGTGTGTTTCCTGATCTTATGAAATGTAGTAAAATAATTCCATTATTTAAATCAGGTTGTACTTCTGACCCCACTAACTTTACACCTATTTCAGTGCTACCTACGTTCAGTAAATTTTTTGAAAAAAATATTTTAGATCAAATGCAAAGATTTTTTAATAGAAATAAATTATTACATGCGAAACAGTTCGGATTTACAAGTTACAAGGGGTCGTTTAACAACTGATGCCGGTGTTGAACTTCTTAATCACATTTACGACGCGTGGGAGGACTCAAGCGACGCTTTGGGAATATTTTGTGATTTATCCAAGGCGTTCGATTGTGTGCTTCATGATACACTGATCAGGAAGCTATCCCATTACGGAATAAGAGGTGCATCTCTGGACCTTCTTACCTCATACCTGAGTAATAGGGTTCAGAGAGTTGAAGTAAACGGAGTGGTTTCTGCCGGGTCTGTTGTGAAGATGGGTGTTCCGCAGGGTTCTATTCTCGGCCCGTTTTTATTTCTTATCTATATTAATGACTTGCCTTACCTTGTAAGGGATAAACACGAGATAGTGCTGTTTGCTGATGATACCTCACTATAATTCAAACTCAGACGACGACAATTAGTTATTGACAATGTAAATAGTGCTCTCTCAGAAATAGTTCACTGGTTTGGTGTTAATAACTTATTACTAAACGAAACTAAAACTAAATGTATTAAATTCACAACACCAAATGTTAAACAGGTAAAAACCAGTGTGCTTGTCAAGGGCGAGGAGTTGAGTCCTGTAGATACAACTGTCTTTTTAGGTATAACCCTGGACGCTAAGCTCCAGTGGGGCCCTCATATAGATGGCTTGTCGAAGAAGCTCAGTTCTGCAGCATATGCCGTTAAAAAAATTAGAAATTTAACAGATGTAAATACAGCGCGGTTAGTTTATTTTAGTTATTTCCACAGCATCATGTCATACGGTATTTTGTTGTGGGGGAATGCTGCTGACATTCAGTCTATTTTTGTTCTGCAGAAAAGGGCTATTCGATCAATCTATAATCTTAGTCCGAGGCATTCGCTCAGAGAATTATTTAAGGAAACTAAGATAATGACGGTTGCCTCACAATATATTTATGAAAATGTAATTCACGCTCATAAAAACAAAAGCTTATTTAAGAAGCATAGTGATATACATAATATTAACACGAGGGGGAAAAACAAATATGTTGTCCCTGCCTCCAGGCTTCAGAAAATAACTAGTTCGTTTAGATGTCAATGTATACGCTTTTACAATAAAATTCCTAGCGATATTCAAAATTTGAGCCTCAATAAATTTAAAAGTGTAATAAAGGCTAAACTTTGCCGTAAAGCATTTTATAAAATAAAAGACTACTTAGAGGATAGTCAGGCATGGGAATGAGCCGCTGTAATGTCTGCACAGGTCATGTTGACATGTTTGTAACATAAGTTACACTTTTATATACAATTTGACATTACGTTTATTTTTTATACAATGACATAATCACCTATTGTGACATTTTATTTTTTATTTGACATTTTTTTTTTTATTTATTTATTGACATTTTTATTATTTTATATTATTGTTAGTGTAAGGACCGTGTGAGACTTGCCGTGCTTTTTGATTACCAGTTATCTGCGTTCTGACAGTTTGAGTACTTGCGCGACCCACTCAAATGTTCTTTAGATCGGTATTGTTCGTCGGACAACTCAGCAGCACTAGCTATACTGGTTGCAAACTGACACTTGCGTGCCTGTCTTCAGAACGGGTCCACTTAAACTGGTGTGGTTCTTTCCTCAAAAGACCACTACAGAATGAACTTGCACGATTCTCTCACATTATGTTATTTTTACATTGTCTGGATTTGAAAAGAGACTGACCTCTGAGTTTGTTTCGGCATTTCTTCTCAGAGTAGTCAGATAGGAAATGCCGGCTTCATCTAGTTTTTCACATATAAATTGACGTGTAAAAGTGCCGTTTTATGGCCTATTTGCAAAAATAAATTCATTGTTTCATTGTTTCATTGTTTCATAGTGAATAATGCTCAAACCATCCGAGTCTCCATCCGAGAAAGGCCTTTACTTCGCGCTGGGAACTTACAGGTTGATGATGATGATGACTTGATCCAAAGGAATCCTTGAATCAGAAAAATCGTAAATGCCTCAATGTGCACTAAGTTTTATATGAACCGGATAAAACCAAATCCGATTAAAAAGGGATTGATTTACTGTCATCCTTAGCAATATGGCTGTTTTGGTATAATTTTTATTATTATTGTACCACGCTATCTTAGGTAGCTTTTGCCTGAGTATGGGTTGAAATCGTAAATCACTGTCTTATTAATTAGATTAATACTAATGTTTGGCCGTGGTAGTTCCTTGTTAAATGTAATTTATTCAGAATATATTTTTAACGTACCCTTTAATCACTCATTATCATTTTAAGTGTAGGAGAGCCAAGCGTCGGCACGAATGGGTCGGCTCGACCAGAGTGATACCACGGCCGCACAGA
Source organism: Spodoptera exigua (assembly GCA_902829305.4). Classification (NCBI taxonomy): domain Eukaryota; kingdom Metazoa; phylum Arthropoda; class Insecta; order Lepidoptera; family Noctuidae; genus Spodoptera; species Spodoptera exigua. The sequence continues at coordinate 13,216,483 of LR824619.2, read as the reverse complement.
AAACCGGCGTGAAACAACCACAGCGTTGTGTTTCACCGTGTGAGTGAGAGTGAGGTTACTGGAGGCCCAATCGCCCCTTCCCAATCAACCATCCCTTCCCAATCCTTAAATAACTGAAATCCTTATCCCTAAAAGGCTGGCAACGCAGTCGTAACTCCTTTGGTGTTGCGGGTGTCCATGGGCGGCGCTGATTGCTTACCATCAGGTAATACGTCTGCTTGTTTGCCGATCTATTTCATAAAATAAAAACTACAACCCTTATCGCCAAAAACCTGGCAATGCATTTGCAACTCTATTGGTATTCTGGGTGTCGGTGTGCAGTGCTAATTACTTATCACCAGGTAATCGCTGTGCTCACCGATCTATAAGAAGCCTAACCTTTCCCCCATCCCTCCCCATTCCTTAAACTCCGTAACCCAATCTCACTCTCTCTTACTCTGAAACTGAAAGTACACTACATCACTTTTTGCTGATAAAAAATATTTTATAAATATAGCTACTTATTTCCGGCTTCATCTAGTTTTTCACATATAATTTGACGTGTAAAAGTGCCGTTTTATGGCTTATTTGCAAAAATAAATTCATTGTTTCATTTAACTTAATAATCTACGATGAACAAAAAACTTCAGAATAACAAAAAAAAACAAAAGAACACAGATGCCCTTTTTATTAGTAGATATAAAAAAAACAATTTCGTTTCTGTCAGCCATAAAAAACGATGTCTCAATTTTGAACCTTATTCCAAATGATTTATGACTGCTGTTAAATGATGTATAAGCGCTAAAAGTGGGTATTGCCATTGTGTAAGACCCAGATTGTATTGGTTACGCTACTAAATTGGGGCACAGTGTCTTGAGTTTTGACTTACCAAAAAAAAGTTGGGCACAACTCAATACGGTAGTTTCCAACTAGTCAAATGCAATAATTTTCTTTAAAATTTGTATGATAAACTGAGTTATGACGTCATAACATTTTTTTTGTCAAATAGCTTACTTATTTCTTAATTAGCTAAAAAAAATCTAAAATTTAGTGTATCGATCGATCGATGAATAAAAGTATAGTTATTTTTCGATATTTATTGTATTGAAACTTATCGAATTAATTTATTTTTGAACTAGGAAACTACCTAATTGGCTTTGTTTTCTTTTTTCCACGGTTCTTTCGACATCAACCTATAGGTGCCCACTGCTGAGCAAAAGCATTTTCTCACACGAAGAAGATTTGAGCATTAATCAAAACGCCTAAACCTTCTTCTTTATTTTTCTCCTGTGTTATGGTTGCGCTTACAACTATACAATGTCACGACATTTTGTAGATAACACAAAGATTTGTTCCGTACGGGAATAGACCTCGCAACACGTTGCACGGGAGTCGGCCGTGTAACTCACTACTATTCCTATTTCAACTTAAACAATTGGAAATATCCTAAAACCTTTTTAAATCCCCAAGACCGAAAATCTCCAAAAAATCCCATTCTACAACAAAAGAACATGCGATCATAATTTTTCCCGAACATTTTTTCGCCTCCCAATTATTTGTAGCGTCGAAACAGATAAGTCGCTGCTTTTTAAGTGCGCGTACGCATCGGACATCGTAAATATGATCGTGATCAGCAACATTATGTTAAGGACTGAACGAGATCAGTGCAGACCTTTAGTTTACAAGGATCCGTTGGAGTTGGATATGAAATTTGGGTAGGTACAAAAATTTAATAATTTTGCCGTCTGTCTGTGATGTTTATGAATGTGTGGCAAATATGTATTGTGTTTTATTTTCACAATTCAAATCTGATTGGTAATCATCATCTTTTACTGTGTGTCCTTTTTTCTTTTATAGGCCCAGACTGGCTGTATGGACACCAGCGATGAAACCCTTCAGAAATTACTTTCATCATTAAGAGCCCACTGCTGACCAAAGGCCTATTAATCTGATATTAAGAAGGTTTGAGCATTAATCACCACACTTGCTCAAAGGGCGGTTTGAAAATTACAGTTAGAAATTATATGTCCAGGTTTCTTTATGATGTGACCGTTGGTTTAGAAATATACTAAGAAACTCGGAAAAAGATACTATTTGTAGTAAGTATTTTCAGTAAAGAAAATAACAATTTGTATGGTGATAAAAATCGTTCAAGCCCTCTTATAGTGGGTATTCCAAGTTAAGAAAATAATCACAATTGTTATAGGAATAAAATTGTGTAGACAAACAAATCAAGTAAAAAATGCTGGTCAAAACATTGTGATCAAAGTATCTAACCAACCTTTTTTGTGTGTGACGGCAAATGAGTATATGAATTATCTAATGCTGAGTATTTACATCCTCAGCATCAGATAAGTTACGTGTGGTTTGCTGGCCTTTTAGGGATAAAAAATGCTGAGATAAAGATTGGAGAGGGAAGACAAAAAACCACCTTCAGAACTTCTTTTTTTTTGATAAATCAGTCCTATCCAGTGCATCGAATCCCTGCCGCTACACTTACGAAACTCGACCCAATATTTTAGAATAAGAAAAACGAAGAGAACATACTTTATAACTGAATGGACAAATAAATTCTGTTCAGTCGAACCTCATACGAGATAATAAGGTAACATGTTTAAATTTTGTAAAGAACAATATATGAACCGAAAGAACCAATTGTCCCTTTTTATATTGAGTTTAAAAATTAACAATGTTGTTATGCAACCTTTTCATTTACTATAGATTTAACTAAGAGCTTTAGGCGACACAATGGCATAAGACTGGCAAAAATTATATCAAAAATTTTTTATTTACATTATTTCAGAGACTTATATAAAAATAAATGAGGGAGAGTCAAGTATGGGCAGGAAAGGGTCGGCTGCACCTGAGTGACATCACGGCTTCATAAAAGACGGCGGTGGCGTGAAACAACCATATATAGCAGTGTTTTGCCGTGTGAGTGAGGTTCGCGGAGGCCCAATCTCTAAATCTCTGAAATCTTCATTCCCAAAAGGTAAATCCTCATGTGTTTATGTTGCAGGTCCCTGGGGGCGATGCCTTTTGCTTACCATCACAGTAATCCATTAGCTCGTTTGAACTAACCAGAGCGTAGGGCACAGATCTGACGAAGACTCTTTTTGGTCAAAGAAAAAACCGTTTGTTTTTTATGTAAGAATTGATTTATGGTAAACCTTCCGAAAACGCCCAATATACAGACTCTAGTATAATTAAATATAGTGATTAATATATTCGCTTCGTTACAAATAAATCGTAGTATACTAAAAAAAATACTAGCTTATGAAAATATTTTCTATCATGTATGTACAAATAAAGAATTCTGTTATTCTATTTTTCCATCGCTACTTACGACGCGACGTTCACACGCAACGTGCATTCGGCTTAAAAATTAAAACAAAAATTATTATTTTTTGTTTAAGGCTGCCGATATGTCGACCTTTGTAATGATTTATACAGTCTACTGACATTACGTAGCCAATAAATAATATTTTTAATTCTTCTTTTGTACTTTTAAATAAGGTCTCAAAATATTCATGAGGGTCACAGCTTCATTTTTCGAGATTCCATTGTCTGCGTGAACGGAAATCGAGAAAATAATTAATAAGTGACGAATCGGATGTTTTTTCTGATACCTTCATTAATTAATTTTGGGTGGGTAGATCGATATCAACATGATACCTATCCTTGATTTAAATCGTTTTATTTTCTGAACAATTACGGTATTTAGAGGTTAGTAGGTACTATGATTCATCATCATCATCATTATCATCATCAGCATGATACAGGACACTCCTTCTTAATGGAGATTTCTCTTATTAAAAGCCGCTCTCTTATGGCTACAATCTCCAAGATTGTCTGCATCATTAGAGTCTGACACTCCCTCTTGCCCCAGATCTGAGGATCAACAAACGACTCCCCAGATTGGGAGTTATTTTATGATTAAATCCTCTTAAGATAAGGGATACTAGATAAATAAAAATCTATAGTAGATGTATAAGGTATGATCGATGCCCTTGCAGGTGGCTACAGAGGTGGTTTTAGAGAGGTAACTGCGACAGACCTGGTTTTTTTTCCAAAACGCTAACCTCTTTTGGATGTCAGAATCCTACACTCCCTGGTCTATATCCTCATAAACCTAAAAGTCTCTTGAAGGTGTCCTACCTTAGTTAAAAATGAACGGTAAATAATGTATTCCGCTTTGTCCAAGAGGACAAGCGGGAAGTAAAAGGTCGAAAATCGTTCTTGTAACAGTTAATTCATAATCACTAGAATCACAATAAATACTGATACTTTTATATCCACAAATCAAAGGTAAACAACATGTAGGCACCTATAAAATTGTACGGTAATGTTTAACCACTTATTGGAGCGTTAAAAAGTTAAACTTGTTGTTATTTATGACCCTTGTTACGGACATTTATCACGAGAATATTGACGCCTTTACTAATGTAACAGTTACCGACAAAGGAGTATTTTTTATATGTACGTTTGTACACATTGTTGCTTTAAATAACGATGGTAGTTGCAGAGATTTTTTGATTCTATTTCCGCAACGATAATGTATTTAGAGGTATTTTGGTATTTTGACATTGTACTAGATTAGCGACCAGCCCCGGCTTCGCACAGGTGCAATGTTGATACTTTATTACTCAACTATTCAATTAATGTTATCTCCAAAGTTCTTTTACTGATGAGTGTGGGAGAGCCAAGCTTCGGCACGAATGGGTTGGCTCGAGCGGAGTGATACTACGGCCCCACAGAATACCGGCGTGAAACAACCACAGCGTTGTGTTTCGCCGTTTGAGTGAGGTTACCGGAGGCCTAAACCCTCCCCTCCCCTCTATCCCTTCCCGATCCTTATATCCGCAACCCCTATCCCCAAAAGGCCGGCAACGCACTTGTAACTCCTTCGGTGTTGCGGGTTTCCATGGGCAGTGCCGATTGCTTACCATCAGGTAATCCGTCTGCTCGTTTGCCGACTTATACAATAAAAAAAAAACTGATAGATAGCTATAATATTCCTGAGTGCTTATAGGCTATAAAACAACACGCTCCTATTAAATGGAGCCGAGCAGGGAGTGGAAACGCGCGAGATTAGCTGGTTATACATAAAATCCTTTCACCTGAATCCCTCTATCTATTAAAAAGCCCGCATAAAATCCTGAAAAAATGACTAATTTATACTATGTAGTGATGTGTAGCAACAGACGTGTGTATAGTGTTAGAATGGAGCTATCATATAAAGTTGACGAATTATTTACGCTTAGGTAAAATAAATGAAATTCACTTAGATTTAGACTACAAAGAATATATTTAAATATATATACATACTATGTATAAATACATATCATACATATTATATTTAAGTTACCCCAAATTAAGACCGAACTCAAAACTTAAAACTTTCACAGACTGTATATCACTGTACGATTGTATCACACCCTATAGATACGAATTAAAACCTCTGTGTCTTTATTTACGAGTGCTACAATATCAGTCGGACTAATTTGTAATAATTGTACCGGGGATGATAACAAATCAGTGGAGTATACACTGCATCAACGATGAACTTGGCACAATTTATCTTTTTTTATTTGTATCTGGTTGCCCGGAGGATAAGACGGCCGTTTCTCTTGCATTAGGATGCCCGGGTTCAAAACATGACAAGTACCAATATGCCTTTTTTGGAGATAAAAGTACTATCTATGATTATTTAGAGACCACTGACACACGGTGCAGGAAAAAAACATCGTGAAGAAATCTGGATTAGAAATTATCATTCTAATTATAAGTTTGAAATTGCCAATCTGCCTTGAGCAGATTTAGTGATTGATTGATGAAAAGGCCTTTGCTCAGCATATATAATATTTTATAAATTATAAAGTTGAAGATTATGGCTGTTTAAAGGTAAAAACTGGTTCAAACTGAACAACATTTTTTGTGATAGATATCCCATTTCTCGAGGAAGGCTAACAGACTGTGAAACATCACGCTACCACTCAAAAAAGCTGAGCACCGTGTGGAAGTACGCGTTCATTTAATAAAAATGTGCAAGTTCACACTATACATAGTCAAACGAAACCTCTTCCATACATCTTTATCTTGTACTTTCGCGGAAGAAGTTAAATCGTGTCAAAATCCAGATTACTAGGAAATACCGACCGTATGTCTTCTGCCGAAGGTGTTATGTCGGACTTTTTATTTATTTATTTGTTGCCGAACGTTTGTTAATGATATGGAAGGACGATGTATTACATATATTTTCTTTTACTGCGTATTATAATTATATTGTAAACGCTGTTAGTAGCGCATTCTTGATTTCTTCGAGAATTTATTAGTTAGAAGGAAATGTGTTTTGTGAGCTTTAAATATAGACTATTGTATTTCTTTTATTGATTGGTAGTTCCGAGTCTAAATATGTCATAAAAAATATACTTTGGTACATCTCTGCTGATGCATTATTTATTTATTTATAACTTGCTTCTGCCCGCGTGGTACGTTGATAAAAAGTAGCCTATGTCCTAATCCGGAGTATATTCTATGCCTGTACCAAATTTCACCTAGATCCATCCAGCCGTTTTGGCGTGATTGAGTAACAAACATCCAAACATCGTAACTTTTACATTTATAATATGTAATGTAAGATGAAAGATTCTTATATTAGTTCGATTCGAGTAGGTACGGAAGTATTCTTAGTGTGATTCACGAATTTTTGTTCCGGGTCTGGATGTGACGTGTAAGTAGAATCGTATTTTTATTAACGCACTTACGGCAGGAGAAAATCCTAGAAGTTCAAACATTTTTAAAAAGAAAATAACGCGATTTATTTTTAAATATTATAAACGTCAAATGATTTAGTAAGTATATTTTTTTCATTTATCCTTTTCTGTCTCGTTTCATTCAATTATCGGTTATTTTACGAATTCTGGAACAAAATTTAGAGTTTAAAATTCGCATTCATAATACGTACTCTCAAAAAGGCCGATAAATTCAACCATCATTCGTCTAAAGAGCTCTTAAACGGTAAAAATTGAGGCAAGCAATAAAATTATAAACGCTTGATCTGGTTAAAACGATTCCCTGAAATAATTTGTGGTTCAATGCGGTGCACATTAACTGTAGTTATGGTACTTTTTCACGTATGCATCATTTTATTCTTTTTCAAGTGAATTTTTCCAATTCCTACATATATTTTTTATTATAACTTTCGTGAGACATTCTAAATTAATTATTATGTTTTCGGCTTACTCACGTAATAATTTGACGAGATACTCGACTAGTTTTAAGCCATGCTAGAGGCCCATATTCATGAGCAGCATTCCGCGACACGCGACTCGGCGACTGTAGCGCTGCTACACAGTAGCATATGGGCCTCTAGCATGGCTTGAAACTAGTCGCCGCAATTGGCTCCACCCATCATCATCATCATCATCATCATGATGACGTTGGAGTTACAACAAGTTCGTTGCCGAACTTTTGTGGGTTATTAGGAATTATGATTAGGACATTTGGAGTTTTAGGATAGAGCCTCTAGTAATCTCACTCACGTGCCGAAACACAGCGTAACATTCCACGCCGATGTTCAGTCATTAGCACCGAAGCATGACTCTCCTATATATCTTAAATATAGATCATTTAGTCCGACCTATAATATCTGTGTAAGCTATATCACAAGCCTAGAATCACTGCTGACTAAAATCATCTTCTCACACGAAGTAGGTTTGTTTATCAATCACCACACTTGCTCATGGTGGATTGGCGATATTAAACTTATAAACAGAAATTATAAGTAAAGGTTTAGTCACGATGTTTATCTTCACCGCATGTCAGTTGGTGTCTAAATTACTTAGAAGGTACATAATTATAACACAGAATATATCATATTGGTACGGCTCGACCGGACTGATACTACGGCCTCACAGAAAACCGGCGTGAAACAACCACAGCGTTGTGTTTCGCCGTGTGTGTGAGGTTACCGGAGGCCCAATCCTTCCCCTCCCCAATCCCTGAATCTCCAAAACCCTAATCCCTAAAAGCAACGCACTCGTAACTCATCCGCTTCGGGTGTTCATGGGCGGCGTGGTTGCTTACCATCAGGTAATCCACCGGCTCGTTTGCCGACCTATTTACATAAAAAAATGACATTTCACAATATTTTTTACAACACTGATTCAATACCTACCTACCATAACCAAGCAATTTTTCGGTACCAACTTGAGCAAGACATTATGCACGGCCTCATCCCCACATATCATACAAACAGACAGTTTTTACATACATACAGACAAACAACAATAATAAATAATATTGATAACCTCGCAAATTGTATTTACGAGCGAAACCGAATCGGTTATAAGTGAATTTTCGGAAACACTCACAAATTATTCGTATGGCAATACCATTGATTTAACTACCGGGAAATTGGGAATATTTTGACGTAAACATTGACGTATGTTTGTTTGTTTTTAAAATTATTATCGGTGTAAAATACTTTCATTTATTTCCTTTAAAAGTTGAAACAATTTTATTCACAATGTTGTTTTTTATGAGATAGGACGGCCCATTACAGATGAATTACCTGATGTTAGTAACTAATAAAGTAAAGATGCGTTTTATCCACAAATTGGTGAAACTGATTTTTTATGAGATAGGACGGCACATTACAGACGGATTACCTGATGGTAAGCAATTTCTGCCGCCCATTTACACCCGCAACACCAGAGGAGTAACGAGTGCGTTGCCGGTCTTTTGGGGGTAAGTTTTTTAATTCAACGGTATGCTTGTTTCACGCCGTTTTCTGTGAGGTCGTGGTTTCACTTCAGATGAGCTGACCCTTTCATGTCGAAGAAAGGCAACAACAAAGGCATCAAATTGACTGATTTACGAACTATTAAATTAAAGTTGCTATTTCTTAAAAATAAATTTTAAATTTCTGCCATTCAATCATGTTTGTGGCCACTTACTTGACCTGGTAGCCATTCGACGCCTGTCTTATCAGAAAATAGAATACCTAACTCCAACTCAACAGTTTATAAGAAGAAACCATTTTTAACAGCAGTTAAAACATTTGCAACTTATTACCTCAAAGCTTCTCAAGGCCCTTCAGTCTAAATCTCATTAAACATCAATAAACTTACTAAAGTAATTTCTCCCTCTAAAAGTTCTATGCTCGGAGCGGTAAACTATATAATCCAATTAGCAAGTCACGGTAGCTCGGTGTAGTGGCAGTGTATAATAAAGTCATAAGCAACACTGGTAGCCGGTAGGGGCGCTACATTAATCACAGATTACTGCGAGCTTAGATGCACTATCTCTTTGTCCAGGACTCCCAGTGAGGGTCAAAGAGTATGTGAGTAGAGTACAGATGGTGTTATTATGCCTATTCGAGATGGGTTTTGCTGAGGATTCGAAAAGATGTTACCAAAACGTAATTATTGATATTTGAATTCGCCTGATTTTCGTTTTTTAATTAGTCTAAAATATTAATAAAGATATTGACAGGAAATGACGTTACCTAGCATTAGGATAAACTCACCTAAATGTGTGACTTACTTAATTCGAACATACAAGGTTTGAACTCTTCCACAGCATCATAGAAGTAAAATCCAATATACCTATTAAACTCAACCCTATGCAGGCCTAGTATTTAGGGTTTATTTTAACGTTTGTAATATTTTTAACAATTCCCATGCCCATTCGTATGTAACTTAGTTAATCCACATGCATTTTTAATACGTCAAGATATATTTTATGATATTAATTAATGTGCACTGTGATGCTCTTTCCTAAATTTTGGTACGATTGAGGTTGACCAATCAAAAAGCTCCCGTTGTTTTCCTAATTCCCTAATCCAAATACAAAAGGCCGGCTATGCATTTAAAATTAATTTCGTGTTACCCCCATAGGCGACTCAATTGCTCATCACCAGATGATCAATCTACTCGCTAACCAAATCCCATAAGAAATCGTCATTTTTTAATGACCATACTTTACCTAAACGTCCGAACTGTCGCATCTGCCCAAAAAAACATTGTAAAAAATAATCTCTGTCCATTATTACGCTAAATAATATATGAGACGATTTATCTTAACCGAATAAGTACTTGGTAATATTTTATAGTGAGTATTGTGTCGCTAAACTTACGACTTCCGGCCAATGGCGGCGAACTCTGTCGCATGGCTTATCTCAAGATGAGATATTACTATTGTTATCTCCATTTTACTGTGGGAACATTTAGAATGCTCTGGAATGAGCCTTGGTCCTTTGTGACGTGAAATATGTCATTTGGTCCTTCGGGCCGGTCACCTCGTTTTGCTTTGCGGAGGTCTCTTGCTTGAGGCTATTTCACATTGCATGGTATTTGGAACCTTGGTTTTCCTTGAAGTGGTTCATAAACGTCAATGTTCGTAGTTATTGGTCACGGATATGGCAAGTGATTGATTAAAAATTTCGTTTGAATAATATTATGATTTTATTTGAATTTGTAATCATGCGTTTAGAAGAAATCCTTGATGGTCCACTATTATTTAATTTGCCTACTGTGCGTAATAGTGGTTGTCAAAATCCCTCAGCAGTTCAAAAGGTTCAAGTTCCTCAGAGAAGGCTGCTGGCAGGTCCTTATCCGATATATTATACTTTGCCACTACATAACTTTCCAAAACCAATTATGTGGGTCAAAATACCATCCAAAACCGTATGAAATATGCAACTATACTATACTATATAATTTTATATAATTTTTTTTGTCATGTGGCATGCGGATTGTTGAGGTCAGCCAGGGTTTCGAGTGCAAGTAAAATAATGAACCGGGGTAACCCCGGCTCGTAACAGGAAAAGAAAAAAAGAAACAGGGTAGTTTCCAGTCAGCAAGAGTCTTTCAAAACCTTTCACCGCACCCAGGTTGGCAAAATCATATGATCATATTCTTCCCTCAATAAAGCCCTGGATGAGGTGATAGGATATCAAACGCTAGACACACAGACTAAAATCAATCTTTTCCAATCCTTGCACTGAGTCATGCCGCGGTATACCAACGCTTGACCCACAGCCCGGTCCGGGATCTAAATAATAAACTACCAAAACAACTTGTATATCAAATCTCTCCATAAGTTGAACCAATAATTACGACCGCCTAATTAGTATCCACAGCCTGTGATTAAATTCAATGTGAACGTTCTCACGTTAAACTTTTAATTGTTATGATTAATCTACATTCTGACGGGTAGACTCGTTTGTGAGTTATGAGGTATAGGCGGATAGAGAAAGCTTTTAATAAATGGAAGGATAATCTTAATATTAACTGAATCTCAAGGCCTTTAATCTATACTAATATTAAAAAAGGTAAAATTTTTGAAATTTGTAACCGCTGCTGGTCGGATTGCTAAAATTCTTTCACTTTCACAGATAGCTGCAATGTTCCTGAGTGTTATAGGCTATAAAACATCACGCTACGATTAAATGGAGCTGAACAGCGGGTGAAACCGCGCGAGAGTAGCTAGTAGTTGATAAAATTAGATATTTTTTTTCAGAAACTTGGCAAGTGTTTTTGTTTTTAGTGCCGAGTTATATCTACTTTCTAAGTTTATATAGACACCATTGTGCTGATCATGATCATGACCATCGTGAAAAAATCTGTTACAGTCTAAAAGTAGCCTATCAGTCTAGTGCAAGCGTGGTGATTAATTCTCAAACCTTCTCTTTCTGGGGATTATGGATGAGGCCCCCCGTAAGTACTCAAACGGCGAAACATAATTCTATGTTTGTTTCACGCTGGTTCGCTGTAAGGCTCTGGTATTGATACCCGCTGAAGCCGGCCCCTTCACGTGGAAGTATGCTTCTCCCACATTCAAAAGCACATTTACTATGCAAAGATAATTTCAACTTGCCCAAAGGAATTAATTGAAAAATCAATACTTGTCGCACACTAATAACAAACATTCAGACGCAATATTTATTGCTTTAATCATATTCCCAGGTGTATATTGAATTGCAACACAGTATTTTGATTAGCATTTCTTTGGATTTATATGAACACCTCTCGATAAATAACATGGTCAACTTTCACCAAGTCTTTCAGCCTTTTCAAACATTCCAAACAGGAAAGTTCCCTTTGAAAAATATCCACCATTTTTTATCGCTCTACAATTAAGCGAATATACCACATGACTGTATCATTATTAAAACATATAGACAAGCAATACTCTATATTCCTGGGCGTTGCACTCGAAATAAATCAAACTCGGTGTGTAGGTGGCCGGCGCAAGCGCAACCCGCAATTACCAATTAACCTCGCGTTATATTCATGTTCGAAATTCAAAATTCAAATTCATTCGGTCATACCAGTCCGCGCAAGACACACGTCTTAAATGGTGATGTGAATTAATGAGACAATTTTTATGGTAATATAATATTTTTTGAATAAAAAACAATATTGATCCAACGGTAGATACTTTTTTATTTTAAAATCTTATATTTTAATTTTACAAAATAAAATCTCAGACCTAAAAATAAATTTACAATTCTGCATATTTCTTATACTTAGGTACTAGGTACGTTTTATTTAATAAATATTTACTTTATAAAACGATATTCAAACATTTTAGGCTCGATTTCCATAATATCTACCATGTGAAACTAGACAGAACTAGAGGGATGAATAGAATTTGAGAGGTGAAAGATAAGCGAAAGGGGTGAATTGATGTAGGCGAATTTTCCTAGTAGGTATCTATCTATTCGTGGTGAACAGATACTAGGATACTAGGCAAACGTAGTGTAGGGCGCCCTCCATCTAGGTGGACTGACGACATCCGCAGGGTGGCTGGCAGTGGTTGGATGAGAAGAGCTGAACATCGAGCTCAGTGGCGTGCAATTGGGGAGGCCCATGTCTAGCAGTGGACGACAACAGGCTGATGATGATGATGATGATAAGATACTAAGAAAATTCTTCTGTCTCTATTCGCCCCTCGAATTATATTCAACCCGTTTTGACGTAGCTACTATATCATAGGTCATTCACAAGCTAGAAATCTAGATAAATATTAAATACCTACTTTAAAATTGCATAATACATAGAAGATACTGTCAATGTGTTATCATGACAACAATTTGTAGTACTGATCTTGTTTTGTTTTTATATAATAATAAGTTATTATAACTCATTATATTCATAATGTAAATAAAATTGAAATTATTTAATGGCAGATCACTGTAACTTCAGTAATGTTCTACTTATTTTTCATTATTAATATTTAAAAAAAAAAAACTCTAAGCAAATTATAAAGAAAAGCTTCGAGCAAATAACAAAAATGTACATTAATTTTATATTTACACATAAATGGATTAATGAAATTCTTGTTTGAGTGAAGCACAAAATATGTTTTCTTTCTTATATATTTAAATTTGTTTTAATTCTAACATCCTATTACAATTACAGAGGCCGTCAAAAATGATTGTTGTTATAAAAATAGTTACTCAAAAAGGAAAAGTTTTATTACACAAAGGAAAGTACTTTTTACAAAATCGTAAGTATCTAAAATTTTAATGTGTGCCATTAGTTGGATATGCATTTTAATTTCTTTTAAATCGTGTTACAATATTTTATTTAGCACCATAAAGACTAAAGATTTATCAAAATGAATACATTGTTTAATGACAAATAAAATAATAATGATATTCTTATTAAATGCAAATTATAAACTATTAGGAGTCATGCATTTGTGTCATGTTAATTAAAAAATAATTATTAATCTAATTTATCACACTTTATAAAAATAATTAAATTAAAATTAATATGTATTGTATTTACAAATCTCTACAGTTAAATAATCTTAAATCTACATTTTAATACCTACATTAATATCTACTAGATGCTATAGAACATTTTGGCAATTTATAACACAATTAAAAATTAAACTAGCGAAACAACATAACAACGTTAGCTTTTTAATTATAAATTGTAAGCTAAAAATACAACACTGCATAATTTCAAATACTAAATCACAAACTGGCAACTTTGCTAATTTATTACGTAAGGCGCATTTAAATTTTACAGCAGCTATCATGCCTATAGATAAAATATAATAATATATTGGCTTGACACTACTATCTGTTAGATAAATTTGTATATAGAACTCTAGAATCATTTGTTTAAGCTACGTATTGTGTCATGTGCCTCATAAGATTTTCGGGTGACATATGTATAAATAGGTGGCAAAGCGGTATTACGGCGATGAAACAAATAAAAGTGTGAGAATTTAAAAATAAAATGTACATTTAATTACAATGTTTAAATAAATATCGTGTATACGTAATTATACGAGTATAAATTTGCATTTTTTAAAACTTATATTTTACATATGAGTATCGATTTAGGCCTAATACTATAAAATGTAGACCTAGGTACTACTTAAAAATTGATTCTAGAGATAAAATTAAATATTGGTAGACAAAATCGGGTTCACATGTATCTAATACTGCCTCATTATGTCATAGAAGGTAGCTGTACATTAAAATAAATTAAAGTTTTTCAATTTATTGACCTTTAAAATCGAACTTACAAAATAATAATTTCATTTTTCTAAACTGCTATTTGAAAATAATTATCAATTTATCTTTTGCTTAAATTTGCATATTATTACTATGTCATTTAATTTCATTTTTATTTGTTATTAATTTCAACGTCGAATTATTAATTATTTAACATTTATTTTAGCCGGATGCAATTACTTTAAATCGATGTTAAATTTTTTCAGTACACTCTTTTAGACCCTGATTCACTTCCCATTTGGGCTCAAGATCTATCATACCTGCTTCAACGCTGTCATACTTTTTTGACCTATAATATTATCCTCAAAGACGTGTCTTGGTTTTCAAATATGCTCTGAGTCATTAAGGTCACAGGTCATTCCAACACTGCTTACCCACCGACGTTGGGTGTTTTCACGAAGTATGTGATTAGAGTGCCTTTGCCCTTCACATAAGTTGGGCCTCGACATTCACAGGTATAACCTGCATTCATTAAAACCCTGGAAAAAAATAAAATCAAGATGAACAATGTATTTTATTTGCCTGAGCTAGGTTTATTAGTCGTTTATGTTTATGGACTATTATTGACTAGGCTTTTTTTAGTTTTGAGCTACATAATTGGATCAAAATTAGTCTATATAGTCATTACTTCACACTATAAATCTTTTTCGATGGAAATTTCCATAGCTTTTAGATGAATGAAAATAACCACCTATACATCCACTTATACGAGCATACATACTCGTAAACAAGACCCTTTTGAAAAATTCACAGCAATATCATAAGTCTGCTACATTGAACCATAACGCGAGCACGCTAAACAAATATAATATATTACATTTCCGAAGATTAACGGTTTTCTATCAATCACAATCCATGTAATACATTCGACCTTTTCCCCAAGGTCTTTGTTTCCGTAAGGATGTGACCAGTGGGTTTCATCGAAAGCTGTACCATCACTTACGACCAGGTGAGAGACCAAACACAGACCCATTGCAAATATAAAACCAATATAACTTAGGTCACCTAGTTTAAAATACCAATAGGCATAAACTTAATAACAAAAAGAAGTAAAATAATACTAACTTGGCAGTATCCTCAGTGACTTGTATCCTGCCCATGATTCCAGTGGAGTCCATCCTGGATGCCACATTAACTGTGTTTCCCCAAATATCGTACTGAGGTTTTTGAGCTCCTACCACGCCCGCTATCACGGGGCCGTGGTTTAGACCTGGAATATTAATTTATAAGTATAAGGATGGCAAATAGGCAGACGGCTGGTGGTAATCAAGGTCGCCATGGACATGCTACGTCCTCACCACCTAAGGAATTCGATGTGCACTGCCAGAATTTTTGGTGAGTTTCAGCATCAGGATTTCGGGATTGGGGATGGGAAGAATTGGGCCTCCAATAACCTTGCTCAATCGGCAAAATACAACGGACATGTTGTTTAACACCTGTTTTCTGTAGGGCAGTGGTATCAATCCTGTCAAAACATTTATGCCGAAGCATGGCTCTTCTTAACACAATATCAATACTAATAGGCATGGAGAAGAGTAAAAAGGTATAAATAGCTAAAAAAGAGTATGCACTTAAAAGGTTTACTTAAATTTTAATTCATGAATGATGTATTATCAGGCTGCATTTTAAGGAAAGCTTTTATACGGAAAATTGTTTTCAACGCCATCTACACACTTCCAGCGTATTTACTAAGTAAAGTTTGTTGGTCTGACAGTAAAGTTGATCAAAGGCTTGGAAAGTAAAGTGTTCATTGACTTGAAAGTTGAAAATTGAACCGATGGATGGAGTATGTGTCCAGGTTAGTGCATAAAGTTGTGCATGTTTTAAAAGACTTCATTATGCTCATAATAGAAAGGGTTGGTCGGCGGCGGTGGACATTGTACCTTACTTATTATTTATGAGGACTTTATTGGTTTAGTTCTAGATAAAAAGGAGTCCTACGATACCTAGGATTCGTAGATAGTACAGTTTCCTCAAGTACCCACCTAGTATACTTTTCTTAAAAATTGAGGAACACGGCAAATTCATTAACAAAACTTGATTTTATTTGATTGAACTGTAGACTCACATTGTAATCATCCCTTTAGTAACCATATAAGCAGTGGAAATACTACCTTTTTTCCGAGGAGGAGAAGGAATCCACTCAGGGAGGAACAAGTCATTTGATTATTTAGCCCCGCCAAAATCCCTACTTTACAAGTAGAAAGAGATTCAGGGCTTTCGAAAATAGGAGTACGTGTGTTATAATAAAGATTATGCTTACCTATCCTAAGTTTGAATCTCTGGAAGGATTCCCTGTTGATCTGGTCGAGTATCGTCATGAGAGCTATCGCGAACTCCACCAGGATAGCTACCGTATGCTCCTCTTTACTTGTCACATCCTGAAAATTTACGCAAAAAATTACTGATTTTGATTTGATTATCAGTCATTAGAACAAAAAAATTGATTGTAAATAATACCTGTGGTTCTTTGTAGTGTTGTCCACTTTGATATTTTTATATATTTAATTTTATTTATTATACTTTTATGGCAAGAGCCCGGATCATGAGTACTTGGAATATGTAGTGTTATAAAAAAACAGATTTTAAATATTTAGCAAGTTTAAATTATCAATTATACACAACATCATTGATTGGTCAACATAATTATTTATTGTTTTTATTGCATTAAAATTATCGGACTTATTTAAAGATACTTACATTCTGCTCTTCCTTTCCTGGTCTCAAACCAGAAGCAATCATGTATGTGCTACCTATCGTCTTAATTTTCTCTATACAGCTAAACTTAGGCTTCAATAATAGCTGAAAGGGAATGTTTTTAATTAATAACAAATTGATTTAAAAGAAAAGAAACTATAGCCAGCCGCTCGGGCTTGCACTGGGTCAATCCTGATACACAATTTATTCACTATTACAGAGAAGATTATTACGTTTCGTGAGACATTCTAAATTAATAATTATGTTTTCGGCTTACTCGCGTAATAATTTGACGAGATACTCGACTAGTTTCAAGCCATGCTAGAGGCCCATATTCATGAGCAACATTTCGCGACACGCGACGCGGCGACTGACGCGCTGCTACTCGAGTAGCAGCACGACAGTCGCAATATACAGCAGCAATAATTAAGATTATTACGATATGAATCTTGCCTAAGTGTGGAATGTAAAACTAGGTCCATACTTGCACCATGAACAACAATAGAAAGGTTCTACTTGGAATCACTACATAGTACCTACTAATTGAACTTTCACATGACTACAATGTACTATTATGACAAAGTCGCCTTTTCTGAGAACTACGTAACGAATTTTGATACACTGAATTGCAGATATTTTAACGCAAAAATGTTCATAACTCAGTTTTTCATAAATTTACAAAATTCATAGAAAAGTATCGTTTTTGACGTTTAGACAAAAGTATTGAATTTGACCAATTGGAAACTGCCGTATTCAGTATTAGCATGGCATCCCTGCGAAGTCGGGGCGGTTCACCGAGTATTATATATTATAAAAAATTCATTCGAACAAAAAGAAAAAGAAAAGATTTTTTTTTTTTATTTATTTATATTTAAACATTACATTCAAAGTTGCCTTACCTTATCAAAATCGCAAATAATTTCATTGAGCAACCTCAAGCATTCCAACCCTTGTTTATTGACATCGTTCTCATCATAGAACTCCTTGTAATTCGGTATGGATGCGAACATCACAGCTATCGTTGAATACCGCTCGTGGTATAACTCTGCCTGAGAAATATATGTTACAAAAATTATAGGAAAATCCTGCTCAAAAATGGGAAAATTTTAAAGATTTTAAAAGGTTTTTTTGAATATTATTGAAAGATGTTTTTATACTGACCTCTGATGCTACGAATGTTAGAAAATGTTCCGCCACGTGAGCTGGGAGAATGTTTTCTAGAAGAATCTGGAAGAACAAACAATTTCAACGTATTCAAAATGTTATTTAGGTAGGTACATTGAATTTTAAAGGGGATAACGGGACATAAAAACTGCCCTTTTTCACCAATTCTAAAAGTTATGAATTTTTAATTTAAATTGGAGCCTATTAATGTCTACAGGAGTATAAGTGAAAATAAGTGTTAAAATAGTCTAATAATGTTTTCGTGGCTCCAGAAATAAATCAGATTTCAACGTCTCAACAGTCGCATTTGTGACACCTTGACCAGAGTCAAAAGTCAAATCATTTATTTCAAATAGGCCACTGCACGCAATTTTAAACGTCAAAGAAAAAATAGATATCAACAACAACCACCAGCAATTTCCCTCAAAATTAAGTAGAATATCCGAATAACACCCGGTCGGCTCATACGTTGAAGCGCCAACTTTTCATGTATGAGGGGCCCATGTTCGCCATTTATCAAGTTTACTTTATAAGTAGTCTCTAGGACTATTTAGACACCCCTGACATTTCTAAAGTTTGGCATATTTTTTTTAAATTAGGTACCAACGCGCTATGAGCAAGCACGTATCTTAATGCTCAAAACTTATTCGTGTGAGCCAAAGGCCTTTATTCAGCAGTGGGCACTTATAGACTGATGATAATGATGATGAATAGAATATACCACTTCCTCACCTTATTAATCCCTCTCATAGTTTCCACCTCTTCCTGCTCGAACTTCAGTTTGTCTTTCCATAGGAAGTCAGTTCTTGACGTGAACTCTATCTGCCTGTCCAGGATATGCAGGAGAGCAGCCAGGAATACCAGGACCATACCAGCTTTGGTGGCGTACGCTAGCATTGTGAACCTGGAGCAGATGAAATAGAGTATTAGAAGAAAGAAGATGGTAGGACTTAGTTTCGAAGCAGATCAGTTTTTGTGATAAATTTTACTATTACATTGCAATTAAAATGATAATTATAGATTATAGAAAAAAAAACAAAGAAGGAAAATATTATTATATGTATATTAATGTACTTGATGGAAATTTTGAAAAGGCTTCCGGAGGATCAAGTTAACCTTTTTTTGAGAATTCATTTAAGATTTATATAATTTCATTTTCTTTTTCATCATTTCTTAATCTCTACTGATGTTAATGTGTAAATATTTTTTGGCTTGGCTGATAATTATTAGTTTTGGATGACTATGATATTTTGTCACTAAGTATTAGGTACTGTAAATCTATAAGTGGTTGTATGTATACAGATATTTATCTATTTGTCAAAATATACGTACTCTAACTGTTGGTTCACCATAAAATACATTGATAAAAATAACTCACTCATTTTCCAAATCTTTTTTCTGATACTCGTAGAATAGTTCAGCGGATGCAAACAGCGTGATGTGAGTGACTAGAGTCAGTAACATTAGAGCGAGTTTCAACACGAAGCCCACTCGGAGGAACACTGATATTGACGCCAGTGTTAGCACTGAACTGTAGAGATAGCTCTGAAAATATATGAAAAAAATACTATTAAGGAAATTATGATAAGCAAAATAACGCTTTGGTACTAGCTGAAATTTCAAACACCTCAAAATTAACTAATATTTTCTGACCTATCAAACTTGCCCTTTTTGTAAGGGGGAAATTATCAAATGATACCTTTAACATTAGGCTCTTACTGACTAAATACCCCCCATTTCTTCTCCTGATCTAGCCAGAGGCTGCGGTGCCTTATTGCGTAACATCAGCCCTATAGAGTCCCGTCAGTGATTCTTTGACGGTTCAAACTGGCCCTAAATATCCACCAAAATTTTAAAACTAAAAGCGAAATTAATTAAGCTTTTCTTGAGTTATAGCAAGACCAACGAATAGCACTCTGAAGGACACATACGGCTTGGAATTACCGATCAGCCTTGAGCATGCGTGGTGATTAATGCTCAAACCTTATCCATGTAAGAAAAGGCCTTTGCACAGCAGGGGCAATTATAGACATGCGAAAAATAGTCAAAATTTAATAAAGTAAACCTCTGACTTCGTGGACAAAAGATAGCTTAAGTTTAACACATATTATTATTTTATTTACTGTGTTTTTATATAACATTGAACTTACAGGTGCAGAATCGACATCATTGTAGATATGCATTCCACTTATACCGACTTCTTCAGTGAAATTGTACTCAGTGAGGTTGGAGGCGTTACTGCGGAGATACATCGGGTAGTCTATTATCACGAACGACTGGAACTGGAAAGTTAAGCAATTTTACTTAACCAAGGGAAAAAAACAATTTATGAATTTTATTGACGTATATCTGATAATATATTGTTGTAATCTTTATTTTATTTTCGGTACATACTATCAATTTCTAAAAGAATTAAGGAAATAGCTATTTAGAAAAAAATCTTACCAAATTAATAACTGCGCATGCGCCTATTAAAAGGACAGAAACGACGAACATCGTTAGTCTTATGAACCGATTATTGGCGACCACCTAAAACAAAAAAAAAATATTATTAATACTTTATAGACGGAAAAATGTATGATAAAATTATCTGATACATTTTTAATTTTGTTACCTATATTTACCTATACATAACACAATAACGTAACGCATTTTACACGTCAACCGCATTTTGCAGGTCGAACGTATAAAACGATAATATTATGGTATTTTTATGTGCAATTCTTTTACAAGCAGTGGGGTTACCTGATGACAAGCAATCGAAGGTGTCTATGACACCCGCAAGACCAGATTCGTTATGAGTGCATCGCACTATGTTGATGTGCCCTTATCACAGACAAAGCCCCAAAATCCAGCCGTAGAAAATTTAGGATTGCTGTGACAAAATCTTTTTCTGCTCAAAAATTATTTATATTAAAGTTGTTCAAAGGGCCTCTGCGAGTTGGCTTCGACCCCTCGTAAGCCTTTCAAAAGTCCTGGACATAAGGACTCAATGGAAGTGAAGTAACTAATATAAATACACTAACCACTAAAAAACCCACCTGACCAGGTTTCGTACAGTTATCAGCGTACAAATCGTCCGGTACATCGGATATCGGACGTAACCCTCGTGTCAGCATTCTGCCATCATACCAGGATAAGTACACGAAGACTAGTAGCGTGAAGAAGGTGGGACCAAACGACGCGTATAGGACTACGCCTCTGTAATACAAAGAGAAGATTTTTAAAGGCCCTAAGTAGGAAAATACAAAGCTCATAAAGAAGTAAAGTTAGAATGGGACATTCTTAATACATTGGTTTCTGTTTCTTCTATTCACATAAAAGTGTGATTATTCATTTGTCAGTTATACCAAGTATTTCCAAATATTGTTCAATCAAAACTGGATATTGTTTTTTTCATCATCATCATTATCATCAGTCTTTAAGTGCCCACTGCTGAGCAAGAGCAAGAGCATTCATCACTACGCTTGCTCAATGCGGGTTGGCGATTTCAAACTTATAATTAGAAATTATAAGCCCAGCTTTTCTCACGATGTTTACCTTCACGGTTGTCAGTGGTGTCTAAATAATCATAGACTGGCCAGGTTTCGAATCCACACCCTCATGCATGAGAAGCAGGCTCCTTAACCTCCGGGCCACCGCGACATTTTATATTGCAGTTCAATATTGTTTTTTTATAGCAGTTAAACTAAATTTCACTTTTGTCAATCATGGTACTTGTTCTTATTTTCTATTCTTTTTTAAACTTTGTCCATAACTCGGATTTTCTTCTGTGTCGGACCTACATTTTACATTCACATTATACCCAGCAGACCCGGAATACTGACAACACAGGCTAAGAGTTGTTCCGTGCGGGTATCAAACCCTCGACACATTGTGCGGCATATAGTTCCCCATCCACCGCGCCAACCGTGCAACCAAATGGCAATCGACTGTCATACTTACATACACTTACCAAATAATAACGATCCTTTAAACAAACATACTAACATGATTGCACTTACTTAGGCACGGTTAATAGCTGTATGAACGCCAGTACAGCAAATAGTGCAGCTGCGCATGCGACGTTGTATTTGAACTGCGCGTCTGATTGGTTGCGGTACTGACGCTCTTGTGTACTGCTCTTAAACCATAACGTGACACGATTCATGCCTTCCGAATTAGTACTGAAATTGATAAAAAAGAAAATATTAATCAATTTATCTTCGAAAACTATCCAAATGGCAAGCATTTTGAAATAAACTGTTATCCTCATCATAATGTAGATGATTAGTAGTTAACAACTATGCAATTATCGCTAAATTTTATGCTTCGCATAGGACAACTTTGGGAGAATCCTTCAGGGGCGGAATTTCCGATCCGAGATGACCTTCAAACCGCCCAGAAATGAGGTTTCCTTTTTAAAAGGCCGGCAATATGCCTGTCTATCCTTTGGTGTTGCAGGTGTCCATGATTAGCCTGATCCCTCATCACCAGGTGATTAGGTGATCTGTCTACTTCTTTACATTATTCCATTTAAAAAACTAACTTGACCAAAAACGATTACCTGCAATCACAGCAAGTTGTCCTTTGTGGTAGTAGGTTCTGTTCTATCATTGCCAGGCTCTGGAAATAAATAAAGAAGACTTTACATAAGTAAAATTAAATAAAGCCATCATAGTAAATATACTTTAATCTTGATTACTCAGACACAATTAGTAATAGTTTTTTTTTGTTAGGGGAAAATCATCAAATGACTTCTCCCGCCCAGGGTCGGGAGGGAGGGAGTGTCAGACTCTAACTGACTAAAACCCCCCCTGTTCGCCGAGGTCGCGGTGCCTCATTGCGCTTACCCCGCAACCCCACAATAAGTAATAGTTACATTGTATTTTCAGTCCGCGGTTCAGACTAGTAAAATTTAATCTTTTATTGAAAAGTAGAATATGATTTTATGTTTTTTGTATGAAATCTTAACATTATGACGTCATAAATTTTTTGCATAATAATTAACTTGCAAGAACTTACGAAAACATTTTTTTAATGAAAAATACGATTTTGTTACATCGTCATCTGCACGGTTGGTGCGGTGGCTGGGCAACTGGCTGCCGTGCAACGTGTCGCGGGTTCGATTCCCGCACGGAACAACTCTTTGTGTGATCCACAAATTGTTGTTCCGGGTCTGGGTGTCTTGTGTATGTGAAATTGTATGTTTGTAACAGCACCCACGACACAGGAGAAAATCCTAATGTGGGGCAACGTTTTTTATTTTAAAAAAAAAAAAAAAAAAAAAAAAAAAAAAAAAAAAAAAAAAAAAAAAAAAAAGTCATCATCAACGAATAGTATGATTATACTTTTAAATTTAAAATAATTTATTTTTATCGTAAAAATCTACTGATTCTACTGATTGATAAAAGTGCAATATTATAAACCAATTTATTATATTGCGAAAATGAAGTACTGAGTAATGTACTGAGACGACATGTTCCAGCATGGTTAGTTTCACTTACAGATATTCCAATATTCTTGGCAAGCGTGGAGTCAGTAATGTTAGCAAAGGGTTTGTCAGCTCCCCAACATTCCACGTACTTGGTCATCTTACTGGATGGACGAGATCGCGTCGGTACACCTGGCGTCGCTGGAAAAGTTCCCAATGAAAAATAAGCATTGATGGTGATGATTGCGAATGTTTGGAGAAAATGAAGGAATATATGGAAAAATTACATGTTTCCGAAAACACACATCATCACTCTCATGTTGTCAATAACTCTAAGTTCTAACTTTCTATCTATAGGATAGGTCGGCCAACGAGCAGACGGACCGCCAATGGACAGTTTAAGAATAGGGCATTTGGGAATTGAGGATGGTACGGAAAAGATTGATACCCGGTTACTCACAAGGCGTAACACATCATAAGTTTTGTTTCTCGCCAATATTCTGTAAGGCCGTGGTACATTATTAACAGGGTAATCACTGAATAATCATGCTCAATGGACCTTTATCTGAAGGTACATAAAGGTAAAAAATGGCAAAAGAAAATGAAAATCTAGTTCCTAGAACTAAACCATAAAATATCTATTCAATTAATGAATGCAGAAGAGTAAACAGAAGAATTATAAATACGACAAAATTAACGATTTTTTTCTCACTCAGGAACTACACTAAGTATGAATAGGACTCTCGCATAGTTAGACACAAGGTCACAAATAAACTGGAGACACTAACATAACGATTCAGTAGACATAGTACTTATCATCCTAAGAAATAGGGGCGTCAGTGTGTCTGTTGGGGTCGGTTGCTCACTGTGCTCACTAGAACTTTCTGTGTAACATATTGGGATCATTACTTTATATTGCATACATTCATACATTATCATCATCACTAGCATCAGCCGGATTCCATCCACTGCTGGATATAGGCTTCTCCAACTATCATCATCAGGTCATCACCTAGCCGGAGGGCTACACTAAGTTTATCTCAAGGAAGTATCCACAGACATGGTGATCACTACATTCTTCTTTAGCTCTTCTTTAGCATATTATTTCAGTCATGCACTAGGTCATAGATCAGAAGCGAGGACCTTAGTTCCAATAGATCTTTTAAGGCTTTTTTTGTAATTTGAAACGGAATGGAAGATCAGTTATCAGCCAAACCATTTGCCTCATAGTTGATAATGTACCATAAATTAATTTAACCATCTGGTGGGTGGGTAGCTCAAGGATACGTAACGAACAGAGATCTTTTTTCTTTTCAAAAACATAAGCAACTCTTACCTGTTCCCATAATAGGGCTGATAGCTCCAATAATAGATCCACTCCGGCTCTTTGGCTTATGCGAAGTAACCACGGTGCCATTGCCGAGTCCCTCACCAGGACTTGTCGCCTGATTATTGTCGAAAGCCACCACTTTCACCGAAGCTCGTCTGCTGAGGTCTGGAACATAAAAAATAAGTCTGTTGTTATTTGAGCAAAACTTCGTCACACATGGGTCGGTGCGACTGGAGTATGTTTATACCACGGCCTCACAAGAAACCGGCGTGAAATAACCACAGCGTTGTGTTTCGCCGTGTGAGAGAGGGAATCCGGAGGCCTGATCCTTTTATCAGGGGAGTGAGAGGGATCATCAAAAATGATCTCACGTCTAGAGTGGGGCAAGAAGACTTACCTCCAGTAGTCCTCAGTGACTCGGTCCTTAGAACTCTGCTGGGGAAGGTTTCCATTTCATTAAAGCTGTTTTGTGATGGTGCTGGGCTGATGTTATCTCTGGGCTTCGTGGGAGATATGTCTTGGTATATTGAAGATACAATGCTTGCTTTCCGATCCACTGTGCAAACGGAGAGACGGCCATTTTCTGACACTTTCTGTAATTAAAAGCAAGGTTTTGTGAGTTCAATGCGTTTGTAATTTTCTATATTGGAAGCAGTTTTAGTTCTTGGTATATAAATATTTGCAAGTTTTTTTTATACGAATCTAGGATACGACTGAGAACACATGATAAGACTGAGAACTTCCTTCTTCCTTTAGAGTTCATCAAAAACTAATCAAAATACACCAGTTCTGAACACTTAACCTACTCAAGTGACCAAACTTCCACAAACCACGGAAAAAACTTCAAGAAACCGAGAAAAATAATTTGTCGTCGTTATTGAAAAACTTAGTATTCCGGAGAAAGCATTCAAGATCCCAAACATGTGACAAACCGAGACAAACCGAGGTAACTTGTAACTTGACAGCGGACAGACTTTAGCTTCTAACAAATTGTTATTGACATCGTAAACGACGGGGAATAAATACGAGGTTGCTACAAACATGTTTTTCGTATTTTTAGTTTATTTATTTTATTTTTTAGTGTTTTTATTTATTTATATTATAGAAAAAATATCTGTTTATGAGCTAAACCAAACTTAGTGCTAAAGAAAGCACTTAAAACCACGTATGCAAATACTCTTTTCTTGGTTGTAGGTTCAATGGCCATAATATACCGAGGCCCCTACCCGGAGCAGGAGAGGGAACGAAATGGTTTTCAGTTAGTAAGAGTCACACTACCTCTCACCCCACCCAAGGTGGGAAAAGTTATTGGATAATGATAATCATCATCATCATCTAGCCTATGAGTGATTACTGCTGAGCAAAGGCCTCTTCTCATACGGTGAAGGTTAGAGCATTAATCACCACACTTGCTTAAGGCGCATTGACAGTTACAAATGTCAGTGGTATCTAAATAACACAAAAAGTATATAGAAGTATATAGAAAGTATATAACTCGGAAAAAGTCAGATTGGTAGTTTTTTTTTTGTAATGGGACAAGGCCGCCGCATCCTCCCAAAACCGCTAAAACTCCTGTAAGCCAGAATCTACAGTAGATACAACCATGAAAACACCGGAACACTGAAGTCCGGCGCGTCCCAGGGACCCGAATGACTGTCTTGAATCCCGCAACGAAATAAATCAGAAGATATTATTTAAGGAGAAGAAATTTTACACATTGGTATTTGCCATTCGAACCCTCGAGAAGCGGGAACCTTAACGTCCGGGCCGCCACGACACATCATTTAAAGATATTATTATTCCCGTCTTTCTATTTAAAACTATAATTTCTTGCAAAAACAATTGAAGAAAGATAGATAAAATTAATCTAACCGTCAACTACACAAATACGACTAAGGACCAGTTCCCACCGAGGCACGACGTGGGGCGACTTCCAAAGAGTGACTCAAAAAGTAACTTTATTTTCTAACTGACAAGATACACATTTCATGCAACGCAAGGCCACTACACTGGCCTTTTACGTCGCGTCGCTGCTCTGTGTGAATTGACCTTAAAGATTACGAACTGCAATCAAACGTAATCCTTCAATCCAAGTTGTGATCTCATCTAGAGTAGCAATCCCTATTTGCTGACAACTTTTAGATTTAACACAAATACGGCGGAAGCTTCTAGATCTTATTTCAACAGTCTGCTATTTAGTTTTTTCTTTTTGTGATAGGAGTACTGTGAAACAAGCAGATGGATTACCAGCAACAACAGAGGAGTTACGACTGCGTTGCCGACCTTTTGGAGATTCTAGATTTGGGAATTTTGGGATTGGGGAAGGAGAAAGATTGGACCTCCAGTAACCTCACTCACACGGCAAAACACAACACTCAGGTTGTTTCACGCCGGTTTTCTGTGAAGCTGTGGTATGGTATTACCTACAAATATAAGGTATATAATAAAAAATAAATTAAAAATAATTATGATAAGTCGTATTCAACTAAGCTACATTCACCACAATTTAGATTCTGTTTTCTATTAAAAGACATTGACATCTCGCCAACTGCCACACAAGAAAACTTAATACGTCTGCATACTTTCGAAATACCCATATCAATTTCAACCAAAACGACAGTTCAACTAAGACTTGAACTTAAACTGTAACTAGGGTCCAGTAATTAACTCCAAGACGCTAAGTGACTAACTCAGTTGGGACTGCTACTGAGAAACTTCGCAGTAACTGTTGGTGATAAAACTATTTAAGTTTCTACTGACTTCGTTACAGTTGCTATCTTTAATTGACTAAAAGAAACTTAGTTATAAGGTTCTGTTCTTACATTATTTATAAGGTTTTGTTATTATACTAGTCTTGTTATTATAATTCCATACTTCTTATATCTTTAATTAAAGATTCATAAAGATATTCCCACTTTAACATTCTTCTGCACATTGTTATAATTGTTTTTATGTAATAGGATAGCAATCAAGGTTCCTATTCACCTGATGGTAAGCCTACGGTACCAAAATTCCAGAATTGAGGGTTTTGGGCTTGAGCGGGGAAGGTTTAGAATTCCGATAACCTCAATCATACGATAAAATACAATGCAATTATTAATAATTATTGTTTTATTTTTATTAACAGATTACCTGTGACAACAATTGGTGAAACTTTAATCTCAGAAAGGTTAGCAACGCAATCGTTACTCCACTGGTACTGCGGGTAATTATGGCCGAGGCCGATCGCTTACTCAGATATCCAGTGTGCTGGTTTGCATAAAACACTTTAACACAAGACCTTTTCTAAAGTAGGCCTTCATATACACATATTGTATCTAAGTACTTATATAATTACGAATAACCCTCGGGTGCCCGAGGCCTGGCGTTTCCAATAATTTGGTTAGTGACTCAAGTTCCCCGCTTAATATTATCTCAGGAGACATCTCAAGTGATCGCTGACAGCAAAACGATTTTATATATTTGCACAATTATCCTATATTTGTAGAATTTTTTCTTAAGTCTGTTATTACTATTGGTTTGTCGTTCCTGTATACATAGTCTCTAGCTTCAAGCAAATTAGAAACGTATTTTGAAATATTGTATTAAAGAACTAAGGTTCTAAGTACTAAAGACTTGTCGCCATTTTCCTAAATTTTCTTTTCGTGAAATTAGTTCTTTTTTTTTACTAAATGAGTGATTTCGATTATGTTGCTTAATTTTTTCGCAACTGTATTAAAAATAGTCGTTCAGTAGGTACGCGTACGGAACCGTCATTGCAACTCGTTCCGACTGTCAATCCTCGCCTAAGGCTCGGGTACACATTTGTCCGAAGCCCTTCCGTACTAGTAATGAAATATACTATTGTTGATTTGAGAAATGTTTTGTCTTAATTGTCTGTGTAAACGCAATGACTGAGAAACCAGCAGCCGTGCAACGCTTTATGTGATCCATAATCTTTATTCCAGGTTTGGGTGTGATGTTTATGTGATATTGTACGTTTGTGAACGAACTCACGAGATAGGATAAAACAATGACGTAGAACGCGATTTCTTTTATTAAAAAATACGATCTTATACTTTCTGCAGTTAGTTAAAAATCTTCAAAAATAGTTGCATAGTTGAGAAGTCTTAAAACTGTACAGATATAGAACCATCTTAAAATTATTCATAAAATATTGTAGGTATAATGCAAAATCGAATCGTTTCACGTATGGCCTCCTTCATCAAAATCATCGTAATTTAATATAGTCTTATACAAGTAGGTTGAAATCTGGTTTGTAAAAACTACGTAAAAACAAACACATTTCAATTAAAAATAAACCTTATTTACAATGACGAAATTATAATACCTCTCAATTATTATCAAGAGATAAAACGTTTCACGGTAAACAGGGGAATAAAAATAGTAATTTTAGGGATAAAAAAAAATATAGGCGCTAAAGTAATTACTTGTTAAAACAATAATAAATCCCCAACACGTGCCTTAGGCTAGCAATTACGTCGACAGAACAAACAGTTTGGAGACAAATTTGTCGAAATCTTTCAGTTGGTTTCACACAGCAATTTGGTTTATTGAAATTGGGAACTTCAACATACCAACAAATTTGTTTTGTTATCTAAAATTTTCATTCCTTCCTAAGATTTTGTGGTTCGAGATTTTCAATTCTGTTTTTTCTTTTACAAAAACTCATATTAATTTCAATTTTTTTTTATATATTCTGACTAGAAAATCGGCTCGAAATAATCACAGAGTTCTGTTTCGCTGTGTGAGTGAGGTTACCGGAGACCCCCATTCTTATCCATCCCTAATCCCTAAAAGGCCGGTAACGCCCTCGTAACTTCTCAGCTGTTGCGGGTATATGGGCGACGCCGATTACTTACAATCAGGTAATTCAACAGCTCGTTTGCCGACTATCATATAAAAAAAGACTCATCTTTATTCCAATGAATAATTTTAGTTTATTGAAAAAGTTGATACAATTTTCAACCTTATTTTCTGCCGGGGGAAATCATCCAATAACTTCTCCCATCCTGATCATGACGAGAAAAATGGAAGGCGATATATTCTCTATTATTATGGTAGCTTTAACATTAATATTTTCTCTCTAAGTACTTCAACCTTACTTCAATCTTGATTTTGTCGAACATATATTTTTTTCTCCTCAAATATTTTCAGTAACAGACCATGTTACAAAGGGACTGACAAACACATGGATCTGTTTGTATGTTTGCGTACGGTGTATTTGCGAATAGATTGAGTTCAAACAGACACGGATCCACTGCCGGCACCTTTATCAGACCTACAAATATTTTATTAAGAAATTGAATTACTTCTAAGGTCTAGTGGAGTTACTAAACAACACGAGGTTCGGTGTCAGCTATTAATAGCTGTTGTTATTATACATTTATTTATGTACACACATGTATAAATGTAGGAGAGCCAGGGTTCGGTTCGACCGGAGTGATATCACGGCCTCACAGAAAATCGGCGCGAAACAATCGCAGCGTTGCGTTTCGCCGTGTAAGGAAAGGAGGCCCAATCATTCTTCCCCACCCCAATCCCTAAATTTTCAAAACTTTAATACCCAAAAGGCCGAAAGTGCACTCAATTTATCTGAATAGGTTGTAGATAGTATCCCTTATACTCGAATAATTCACAATAAACATCAAATCACTTCGTCATGTTGTCAAACAACAAAAACTACATCAGAATAGCATCAGATCTCAATTCAGTTACAAAAATACTACCTACATAAAACTATAACACATTCAGTATCTACTCAATTCGATCTCTGATACACGGATATTGGCAATATTTGACACCAATGACATCGCACCAAGCATGATTGAACTACACACACGATATTCGACCTATTACGTAAACGAGCTAAGTTGTGATTGCTAAAACAACTGCTATCGGTTGTTTCAAAAGTTGTTGTGCGTAAGTCGATCTGAAACTGTTGATCGGGGGAAATTGTTGCAAGTATTTATTTAGATACTAGCAGCTTGCCCCTGCTTCGCGCCGGTATCAAACCGAAATCCCGATTAAACCCTCGTTCTTTCTAAAATTTTCTTTCATAACAACCTTCTCCTGCCTATAACAAACACAACAAAATAAGAATTGACAAACTTGGTCCAGGCGTTCTTGAGTTATGCGCTTACCAACACATTTTGCTATTAATTTTTATATTTATTTATTTATTTTACACTTCTTGCACAACGTACAATGGCGGACTTAATGCCTTAGGCGTTCTCTGCCAGTCTACCTTTGGGTGGTGGAGAAATAGGAGTGGTAGGTGCATCTTTGTTGATAAAGACAAGGAAGAAAAAAAAACACATGCTACAAAATTATTTCTCATACATATACATATATAAATAGAAATATATACATATACATTATATCAATACAATAAATATGTTTTATTTAAATACATATATATAGCACAGACTATACGTATACATAATAATATACAATACATAGGTACATAATATAGATTTCCAAATTAATACTTCCTATTTTTTCCTTCCCCAATCCCGAAATCATCAAAACCCTAATTCCCAAAAGGTCGACAACGCACTCGTAAGTCCTTCGTTGTTGCGAATGTCCATTGCCGGCGATGATTGCTTACTATTAGGTGGTATTCTGAATGAATTGAAATACATTTAAAATATCATATTAAAGATTTTTTGGGGTCTTTCATGTAAAAAGTTGTTGTAAATTAAAAGATCAAATCGAAATAAGTACAACTAACATTTTCAATCAAGAAAAACATAATTCCTTCTAGACCCTATAAATACACAATTTGAAAAAGATGTCAAATCTACCTTTAACATTTCATATTTTTATTACTGCCACTAGAGATGCAGTTTCGAAAGCAATTTATTGTCGATACAAGCATAATAAGGTCATCTTCATTTTATTTTGCCCACTGAGCCGAAAGCAACTGATTTGCAATTCAATGAAACTGCGACTAGTTGCGTTTGCTTGATTGAGTCGGCCCATGAATACCTCGTTTTGGATCCAATCATTTTTCAAACTGTTTTGATGAAGTATGAATTTGTGCCTTAATTGAAAGGATGAGAGATATAGTGACCGGTCTATCGAAACTAAATTTTTTATTGACTGCATTTTTGGAAATGTTGCACAAGGGGATTATTTTTGGCTTTTTCTTGAAATTCGATTGATGCCACAGAGTGAAAAATTTTTACGTCTTATAAATACATGTAACTTTGCAGAAGGTAGAAAAACTGCGTACTCTAAGATTTTTGAAATACTTTTAGAAGCGTAATATAATATTGAAACGACGCGTTCGTTGAATAAAAAATGCAATTTAATTAAAATGGCAAAAAAATTACTATGGGATTATTACTATAATGTAACGATTTTCTGTTGTATGTTTTCTAGAGATAAAATTACGTTACCTACTGAACACCAAAAACGTCATTATACTCCATTAAAATACGGTTTAAATAAATTCTGTTAACTAAGTAAAACACAAAATTAAACATAAACATCCCGAAACCAGTGAATAAGATAAAATAAATATTATTTGAGCAAACAATCACAGAGTTTTACACAGGAAAATCTCATTCGATACTTGAGCTCGAATCATTCCGTCACTCAAACAAATTGAACAATTTTTGTTGAGGCAAGAAAATATCAGATAACCAGATACACAAGGCAGATTTTCTTTTTTTTTATTTATGGTATAAGTCGGCAAACGATCAGACGGATTACCTGATGGTAAGCAATCGGCCCCGCCCATGGACACCCGCAACACCAAAGGAGTTACGAGTGCTTCACGCCGGTATTCTGTGAGGCCGTGGTATCACTCCGGTCGAGCCGACCCATTCGTGCCGAAGCTTGGCTCTCCCACACTTTCTCTTTAATATATAACAAGAAGGTAGACTATTATAGATCTTCATTGACTAGGATAAATTCTCTCTGGTGATTGTAAATCTATTGATTTAGGAGAATCTAAAAGGGTATTATATTACTCTTTCACATTTTTCTCTATTATAGTCTTATTGAGGTTTAGGTATCAAGATTGAAACCCATAAACTACGTTATTGAGATTTATTAGTTTTTAGATTTTTTTACGTTCCAAAGTTGGGTCCCAATGATAAATTTATTCGAACTGAAGTTTAAAATACTGGTGCAGTGGTTGCAGGTGCAAGAGTTATGACATGTCACGGCCCGGCTTGAAGAAGGAGAACAGAGGCCAGAGAAAAGAGGGATGGAGCTATAAAAGGTGTATATCTCCATCTCTCTTTCTCACCCGAAAGATTCATGCTTTAACACGTCGTGGTAGGCCTTCAGGCCGGTTTCATTCAGTAAGAGTCTGACACTCCGCCCTACCGAGACATTCCATGAGTTTTTTCCTCAAGAAGACCTGTATTAATAACATATCTGTTCCAAGTAAATACTCAATTTGCAATTATTCTATCCTAATTTACAAAACTTAACCAAATACAATAGTTCCAAAAACCAGTCATCATTTTTGAAAGAACCAATTAATCATCTCTTTCAAAAAGATATCATAACAATGATCATATCATTAGACCATACAGCCAAGTTCTATCACCATCCATCTTAAACAAAGACCCTTCAGGAACGCTGAAGACATTTTCAGTAATGTGTTCGTGAAGTAAGATTATGTAGATTAATTATATTTCATTTGTGTTAATACCTGGCGAATAATGTGCTTAGTTTGTAGTTGGGTATACAATTTATTATAAGATAAATATTCCAGTAGATGATGTGTCGGATCTTGAAAAGTAGGTAGGTTTTTGAGATTAAATATCGTTCATCGCTTTTCGGGAACATATAACTTATACAATAATAGCAACTGACCCGGAAAATGTTTTGAAACATAAATGAATTATTTCACAATAAAAATATGTTAAGAGAAAGCAACCCTTATCACTTAATACGGGTAATGAAAAATAGCCAGTAGATAGCCGAATCTTAGACCTACTGAATATGCATAAAAAATTGGTAAAAAAGGTAATATTTTGACACGATATTACGTATAACACCATACACTAAGCAGTAAAAGTTGTGGGAATATAGACTCATGCCTGTACCTATGGGTGTAAGTTCGAAACTTGCCAAGTACCGATGTGACTTTTTCTGTTATTTATAATTATGTTGTACTTTCTAATTGTATTTAGACATCATTGGCAAACGACAAGAAAAATATAGTGAGGAAACCTGGACTTTATAGTTTCTAAATATTATAAATTTTAAATCAAAATTCTGCCTTGAGCAAGCGCCGTGTAAGTAGGGGGGCTTTGTCCAGTAGTGGGCACTTACAGGCTGATGATGTGAAGCAGTAAAGTCAGGGTAAAGTAAAATACTTTTATCATCAACTCTATTATTCTTAAGAGTGTCGTTAGAGACAAACTATTATTTTTTTTACCTGCCAATCTGCCCTCTTATATTAAAGACGCTTGTAATTCTGCGGCCATAGATTTCGCAGAAGGAGGTTTTCAAACTGCCAAAATATTACTCATTTTGTAGGAAGAATTTGTGTGTCTTACCTTCGGTGGTACAATGAGGTACGTCTCCACTTTGTGGTCAGCCAAGTATCCTTCTCTGGAAGCTCCATCTCCTGGCTCCACGTCGAATCTGCCTCCCAGTTGGAGAAGAGTTGCTTTCGTTATATGCACACGACTGAAAGAAAAAAATGTATTGTACTTTCTTACTATTAGGTCTACTAATATACTCGTAATAAATGTAAAATCTTGTGATGATGTTGATGAAAGGAGTACAGGAATTATTGTTAAGATAGAATATTTCTGACTGCAGCTGCTGTGCAACGTGTCTCCGGTTTGATTCTAGCACAAAACATTACTTTGTATGCTTCATAAATTGTTTTTTTCCAATCTTGATTTGTGATGTATATGTATATGAAAACGTATATTTCTGAATACCGGATGCATTTAGACACATGAAAAAAATATAGTGCTTAGATCCTTAGGATTTTTAAATGACTCGTCAAATCTATCAAGACTATTGAATTTTATGATCGCAAATTGTCGCTACAAAGAAGTTTTATAACTAGAGGTTTAGTTCACCAAATGATTATGTATCTTGGACTTAGGCAGGGCTCTCAAAACTTTTAAGTTACATAGAACTGGACCTATTCCAACACTGATACAACTTAAACTTTACTACAAAGATGTTAAATCACTCTTGTTTAACTTTCATTTCAGTTTGGACTTTGATATAAGTTGGATTAGTGTCCTTTTTGAATGTCAGGCTAAATCAACTCAATGGAGTATTTCTTGATTGAAGAATGGTTTGTTTATCTTTGTTCCTAAGTTATTGGTAACTTTGAGCCATGCTTTGAGCTATTATCTTCAGATTTTTGATTTGACTGCATGGTTGGCGCGGTTGCTAGGCTTCCGTGCAACGTGTAGTGGGTTTGATTCCTACACAGAACTACTGGTTGTGATCCACAAATTGTTTATTGCGGTGGTGTGTATTTACACACACAAATTGCTGTGGTGTGTATTTAAAATTGTATGTTTGTAAGCGCACCAACGAAACGGGAGAAAATCTTAGTGTGGGGCGACGTTTTTTAAGTCTACATAAGAATCTTCATAATGATTTTGAAAAGTTCTCGGGAAAAGAATTCAGGTTTAACTAAACATTAAATACTCGAAACATACAGTTAAATTCCATTTTAGTATCTGAATTAACATGCATCGCAACCTTTAAAGACCGAAAAGAAATTTTATTCCATGTGAAAATACGCTTCCTATAATTTGATTAAAACTTTAAATATACCGCTGAAAGCGTAATTACTGCACAGTGCAGCCATTTTATTATGAAACTGTCTAGCTTTGTTTGCAGCGCGGTAAAAGCTTAAATGGATTCAGTGGATCATAAAAAGTGGACTGAAAAGTAGTTTGTGGCATACAATTGAATTAGAAAATGCAGTTGTATTTTAAAGCTGGGATGTTGAAAGCGTATATCAAAGGACTGTTGTGGAAATTGGGAGTTTGATTATATAATAAGATAGTTAATATTTTTTTATGGTATAAGTCGGCAAACGAGCTGTCTGGTCACATGATGGTAAGCAATCGGGGCGGCAATGGGGGTTGCGGATATAAGGATCGGGAAGGGATAGGGGAAGGGGAGGTATTGGGCCTTCGGTAACCTCACTCACACGGCGAAGCACAACGCTGTGGTTGTTTCACGCCGGTATTCTGTGAGGCCATGGTATCACTCCGGTCGAGCCGACCCATTCTTGCCGAAGCTTGGCTCTCCCATACTTAAATATATAAAACTATATTCAAGTTTTGATACCAGACAGCAGTCGCAAACTATTCTATTTACCACATCGCCATGTTTCCCTTTGCGTTAAATAGCGTATCTCGTCTTCTTGAAAACTAACAATATACTCGAATATTTTCTTAAAATATCACCAATTTATAGTGACGATTTTTTGACATACGGTAGCAAACGAGGAAACCAATTGTATATTATTAGAAATAATTACACAGAATTATACAGAGAGAGATCTGTATTTATACAGAGTGTGAAAAGAAGGGGAGCACTATTTTTATGGTTTATACTGTTACCTATTTCAAGTTAATCAATATTTAAAAAAAATGGGCTCACCTGGTGGAGTTTCAAGAGAAATATTGCTCCTTGGAGCTTAGAGTTTTGATGGATGGATTTTAGGTAGAACCATAGCTCTGTCAGAAGGAATGTTTACATGCCTAGTTGGGTACTTCTTATTAGCGTTTATATTCCTAGATTTTTCAAAGTAATGATAATAACAAAACTCTGAGCATATTGAGTACTAATTTAAGTTAATTCTAATATCATTTCATGAGGAAATATTCCAGACATACTTACCCAGCAATACCGCCAGATTCCATGTGGTTGGCCAGCGTGACGTCATCGCTCCAGACATCGAACTGCCACTTGCGAAGCCCGAGCACGCCACACAACACATTGCCAGTGTGTATGCCTATGCGCATGTCCACGTTGAACCCTGTTGCTTCTCTCACGAATCTGAATAAATGAGTTGAGATTAATTTTTAGTTTGTTTCCAATGTATGAATAACCTTCCTAGTTTTAGTAAATAAAGAATGTAGCTTTGTCGACACTGACAACAATATTACATATTGTCATATTACATATTGTTGGTTAATTATAATTAAAAAAAATGTTTTTTTATATATTTTATTGAAAATACCATAATTATATACGTACATACATACATACGATACATAATGATATTTAAATTGTATTAAGCTTGGCTTGCCAAAATAAATGAACGTAAAAAATCCGCGTAGCGCCCGTAGCGCGCATAGAACAATCCATTTCGCTACATATTGTTAAATTGTTCAAATGTTTTAGCTGATCCATGAGTGGTCTATTCCCGGGGTCGTGGATGCCAGCGGCAATAATTAACCGCGGCCTGGAGCCGAAGAAGAAGCAAGGTGATTTTTAGTCAGTAAAAGTTTAACACCCCCTCTCGCCTTACCCTGAGCGGGATAAGAAATTTGGTGATTTGTCCCCCTCAAAAAAAAAAGATAACTCTATTTCGAAGACTTGATTCTTTTATAATGAGAGGTACTTTACAGGTAAAATTTGTAAGTTGGTATGTTTGTAAGTTTGTATGTAGGGGGTAATCATGGAACCGCTGGTCGGATTTCCAAAATTCTTTCATTGATAGATAGCTACAATGTTCCTGAGTGCTATAGGTTATAAAACATCACGCTACGACAAAATGGAGCCGAGCAGCGGGTGAAACCGCGCGAGAGTAGCTTTAAGATTTTAAATACTAGGCACCTTTAGAAGATGACAAAGGCAAAAGAAGATAAACAAGATCTTACCGTATCGCATCAATCATCTGCAAGCCCATATTGACGCAGTTGTACGCGTGGTTGGGTCTGGAAACTGGCAGGCCAGACACACAGTAGTAGCAGTCACCAAGGATCTTTATACGCATGCACTGGTTCTCCTGTAACAAATCAATACATTTTACTGTGAATTTATTAAAAATTTTATTGCAATACTGCACGACTGCACGGTAGGCGCGGTGGCTGGGAAACTGGCTGGCGCGCAACGTGTCGCGGGTTTATTTCCCGCACGGAACAACTCTGTGTAATCCACAGACTGTTGTTCCGAGTCTGGATGTGATGTGCATGTGAAATTGTATGTTTTTAAACTCACCCACGACACAGAAGAAAATCCAAGAGTGGAAAGAAACTCCAAGAAAATCTTTTTTTTTTTAGAAAAACGAATTATTATTTTTTGCCCCACTCTTGGATTTTCTCCTGTCTCGTGGGTGCGGTTACAAACATACAATATCACATACACA
Organism: Spodoptera exigua; assembly: GCA_902829305.4. NCBI lineage: Eukaryota > Metazoa > Arthropoda > Insecta > Lepidoptera > Noctuidae > Spodoptera > Spodoptera exigua. The sequence goes on along the minus strand of LR824619.2, from coordinate 13,178,031 downwards.
TGACACCCAGACCCGGAACAACAATTTGTGGATCACACAAAGAGTTGTTCCATGCGGGAATCGAACCCGCGACACGTTGCACGGCAGCCAGTTGCCCAGCCACCGCGCCTACCGTGCAGTCAACGTTTAGTCAGGTCAGTCAGACCACTCGTGGTTCAGCATTCAGCACACTAAGGCTGTTTACTTAACCAGACCGATCGCTGAGGGCGCCCCTATCCGGTTCAAACCTGGGCTCAGCGGGGATATTGTGGAAGGGCAGCAATTTGAATCAAGCTACGTCGGTTTGCTAATTTCCGACGTCAACGTAGGTACCTATATAAGGAAGCCTACACCGCAGCTATAACGACAACAATCGATATGGGCCTTGGCATTCCTCCATCAATCACTAAACCACTTCAAGTTACTTTAAAACTATCCATCGATTATACCCAGTCAAGGTTTCTCAAAGTTTAAAGCTTGACGTTGCGATGACTTTAATGGCTGGGGTATTACATTTTGCAGAAATATCAATAAGTACTACTATTTTCCAAATGAATATCTACTAATTTTATTTTATTATTTTTCATAGTTGTATTAATTAAACGTGGGAGAGCCATATGCATGGCACGAGTTAAATGACTCGTACAATTTTGAAACTACGACTTCATAAACAACTGACGTGAAATAATGATTATAATAGATTTGCCTTGCAATTGACGATCACTGAAAGATAATTTGACTACACCTTGCTTGCATATTAACACCCGATTGGCTTTTAAATTGTTAAAATGGCATCTGTATACCAAAAAAAAAAATAAGCTCTGGATGTTATTTTGATACTTATTTCAAACACATATCTAATGACGTAACGATGCAGCAAAGATTGAGAACCACGGCCTCACGTCATCAATCTCTTCACACGAGGACAGAGATTGCAGTAAAGATCTTCTCTTTCCAACTAAGTGGAAAATGTTAAGACAGCCAGATTATATTGCATTCCCACTTTAAACGCGTGTCTTCAGGAAGGAATTCAAATTAAACTGGTTAAAAATTAAATTGTGTGGACTTCTTTTTTTCAGTCGTCATCATCATCAGCCTTTATGTGCCCACTGCTGAGAAAAAGCCTCTACTCACACGGAGAAGGTTTGAGCATTAATCACCGCGCTTGCTCAATTCGGGTTGGCGATTTCAAACTTGTAATTAGAAATTTAAAGTCCAGTTCACGATGTTTACCTTCATCGTATGTCAGTGGCGTCAAAATAATCATAGAAAGTACATATGACTCGGAAAAAAACACATTGGTACTTGCCAGGTTTCGAACCCACATGCATGATAAGCAGGCGCTTTAGCCTCCGGGCCACCACGACCTTAATACTTTTTTCAGTAAACCAACATTATTCATTTAGTTCGGTGTTGGATATGGAGCAATTTCCCAGTTTAAAAAAATATAGACTGTAATCACACATTGGCCAAATTATAGCAATACGGAAATCATAGGTTTATTTTTACGGGTTTTTAGTCAAATTTAGGTAAACACCTTACTACTCGTTTAATAAAAATAAAATATAAATCAATAGACATTTTTCATTTCGTTGTTTCCTCTATCCCTTTCGAGAAAGTGTTATTCAAATTGTTCTACTTTTTTGATCTCTATATCGTTTCTTTTGTTTTTATGTTAAAACATGATACGCTACAAGGTAAAGTGGCGTTTAGGAAGAAATATGAGCATTTATTACGAAAACTTTCAAAGGGTAAAATGGCATATTATTGTCATATATCTACACTTTTGTTGGAAGCAAGGGATATTAAGGAGTTGTTGTTCACAGAAAGGTTTTTTTGAAAAGGGAATTCCTGGAATTCCTGGAAGGCTTCCTTTGCTCTGGGTGCGACGAGAGGAAAGTCCAGACTTCTACTTACTAAAACACCACCCCGTTTCTTCCTATCCCAGGGCCCCTGTACATAATTGCGCTTGACAGCATTCACAGTAGATACTGGGTAACAGTCCCGTTTGAGAAACTGGACCATTGTAAATTGCGATACAGTAATCTCTCTGCGGTACGGTAGATATACTATTTATGTAAAGGAGACTTATAACCTGACATCAAACTGTAAATTTTTGTGGAAACATTTTTTTATCTCTTCTCTCTTTTATTTTTTTATCTCTCATCTTTTTATCTCTAGCCCTGGCTGGGTGGAGAAGAAGTGTCAGACTCTTACTCTAACTAGGCTAAAACCAGCCTTTTCCTTCTCCTGCTCGGAGATTCTCGCTCGCTTACACCCGAAATGGAAATGCCATAGACTTCATTTAGGAAAATAGGAAACAGGTAGACTAGAATCTTTGGTAGCCCGTTTTAATATAGATTAATTACACCTTGGAGAAAACACAATGAATTCGAATTTTATTTTTTTGATGACTCGCTTTGATCTATCATTTATCTTAATAAGACAAACGGATAAAAATTCCCATACATATGTACCTACTCGACGATATTATACGAAGGGTAGTTAATGTTTCATAAACTGAACACTACTTCATAGTAAAATGGATCATAACTGCTTTATGGTTTGTACTTACAACTTTACAAGGAACAGCGTACAAATTAATGTTTCGTAAATTGAAACTTGTGTGTTTGTGTGTTTCATATTTGTATAATAAAAAGGAAACAATAATTGAAAAAAATGTAGGTACCTATTATTTAAAAAAAGCGCGTTTTAGAATGTATAGGTAACGTAATAGAAATAACATAACTAAACAAGATAATAAATATGCAAACAACAAAATAAAATAACGGATAAAATAATAAGTACGCTACAGCGCAAAAGGCAGCCCATTTTGTAAAACGAAGATAACTTAATTATTACTCTAATAATAAAAAAAACAGTGTGTATGATTAAATTATAATAATTGCACACAAATCCATTGCGAATCTATTAAAAAATCTATTTATTTATTAGGTATTTCTAAATGATTTTATTTACACAGACAAATGCATGTTAGCATCGCTAGTCTAACATGTTCATACATAAAAGACTGATTACGTATGCAAACTGTTACTAGTTGTAACATAAACATGGATGTACAAATAAATTTTCAACTAAAGTGTATAGTACCGAAAGTTATGTACTTGTAGTCTCGGAAAATTATCCGTCAACACAACTTCATCCACCGACATTTGAGTCATTTTTTAAGTGTGGGAGAGCCGTGCTTCTGCTCGACCGGAATGATACCACGGCCTCACAGAAAACCGGCGTGAAACAACCACGGCGTAGTGTTTTGCCGTGTGAGTGAGGTTACCGGAGGCCCAATTCTTACCCTCCCCCGATCCCTCCCCAATCCCTAATTCTCCAAAACCCTAATCTTCCGAAAAGGTCAGCAACGCACTCGTAACTTCTGCGTTGTGGTTGTCCATGGGTGGCGCTGGTTGCTTACCATCAGGTAATAAGACTGCTCGTTTGCCGAACTATTACTTAAAAAAATATGATTACTTGCTAAACCAATTGTTTTCGGAAGAACATCGTTATCGGGACATCAGCCAAAAAAAGGAGAAGAAACGGGGGCGTTTTAGTTGGTAAGAGTCTGACACTCCAGCCCGCCTCACCCTGGGCGAGAGAAATCATTTGAGGATTTTCTCTCGCGCAACTCCGGCGGAGGGTATTTCAAACCCTGCAGGGAGTAATAGAAACACTGCAAAGAGGAACTCTGTAGCCTTAAACTAATTCAGATAATAATTGTTCCATAGGCACCTTCTATTGACAAGAAAAAAGTGTTCTACTGTAGTTAAGATATATGTATAGCGCGATGATTGTGGATAACTTTTGATATTAATTTAGAAAGCCATTCAAACTTTTATAACGATGGCGAAAAAGATGTGTCTTTATCGTACATCTTATTATTCTTAGCCAAATTAAAAATAATATATAGTTATTCAAACTATTACACTAATTTGCGGTATAATATAAATTAAAACCACAGCAGTTAAGTGCGGTACATGTGTTTTAGTGAATCTGTTTGTTTGAGTAACAGTTTTAACGCTTATGTCTACTTTACAAAGTTTAAGTTTATTTGTTAGTTAGAGGTTTAGGTTTTGTTTGTGTCAAGATTTAAACTTGTTATTCATAGATACTGAGTTGAGTAAATCTGTGTAATATTCTTTTTTTGGAAGGAAAAGTAACTGTAGGTAATTTTAAAATGAAAATGATTTATTTGGTTTAGTAGTTTCATATTTTCGAGTTAACAGCGCCATAAAATACATTTTCCATAATTCTTTTTGTGATATTAAATGCACGCGCATCATGGCTTGTACTGAAGGAACGGGTTGATTAGCTGGTTGGTTGATAGCCAGTATGAACCTGAAACTCCCACTCGTCCTACCCGGGACAGAAGGAGATGGAGCTATTGGACGATGATGATGATTCCAACCGTAAAAAACACAATCCTTTATGTTTATGTGGGTGTTATAAGGGGACTAAGTAATTATACTTTAGACAAAGCCCGGGAAATAGGACCTCATAAGAGTTACCTAATAACAAACCTTTGTAATAAAAAGTAGCCATTGATACATTGAAATACGTTATACATATACAGCCATAAAAATTATCTAACAAATAAAAAAAGTCGTATAGCCAAAACAGCCAAAACACTCAAAAGTAAATATTAAAATTAAAAATATAAATCCTTATTTTGAACTACCTTAGGAGAAATGCAGACTTATAAAAAAAACAAAATAACCTGTAAGTAATACATTTTACAAATATATTTTCACCCTGCCTCATTCATCATTCATTATACAAAATGAAAATAGTTTCCATAAACAGTCTTTGCTATGAAACAAGGATGTAAAGCGGAACCGTAACTGAATCCGAAAATATCGCATATCCGATATACATAATACCTGTAATCGGAACCGATTCTGAAATGACACTATGAGCAATTTTAATGCGGAGTTGTGTAAAGAACATGTTTATTTTAAAATATTGTTCAGCATCACCTAACTGCAACAATGGGCTGTTGGGCTATGGATGTTTTCCTACTTTAAGTGTTTACCATCGTGGTAGCTTAAAGCAGCCGCTTCACAATTACCAATGTGACTTTTCCGAGTTATACATTCCCAACTTCAAAGTTTTTTTAGATACTACAATTAAAGAAAACATTGTGACGAAACCTTACTTCTTAATTTCTAGTTATAAGTTTTTAATCACCAATACATCTTCATAAAGAACGGTGATAATTTTCTCCATTTAAGAAGAGGCTTCTGATCAGCAATGATCTCTTATAGGCTGTTGTTGACGAGGGTTAATCAGGATCTCCACGATTGACAGACAGGTTTCAGATCAAATGTGAAGTTAGAGTGATGATAAAATAATGTTTCTACTCTACCATTTATTTTCTCGTATTTAAATCCGAGATAATATTCAAGCAACAACCCTACTATGAATTTTACAGTTACACTGTATTTTTACGAGTACAATAACCTGAGTCTGTTAATTTAGAAAATATTATTTTAATGTATTTTCATAAAACGGATTTCTAGTAATTTAATAAAGTTTTAATTTCAATTCGTCTTATATGCATAAATTTCTTTCAATGAATAAAAATGATAGTAACATTATCTCTAATTTTCTTTAAAAGGGGATATGAAATTACAATGATGGCATAATTCAAAATAAACAAATTTTACAAATAAGTCTATACCTAAATTTTATCATGTAAGTATGACATTATTTATTTGAAGCATAAACTATGACGTCAGAATTTAGTAGCCTCATACGAAATATAAAGAAACGTTCCGTCTATACTAATATTATACAGAGCTAAAACTTGGAAGTTTGTATGTAGGAAGTAATCTTAAGAACCGCTTTCTTTTCTTCTTTCTTTCTTTCAGAGTAGGTAGCTAGATTTTTAATAATAAAATGGATTTGCCTAGTTGTCATTCGGCCTATTACTATCTTTAAAACTTATGTGGTAGTTTTGTTATTTGTAAAAATTAGTTAAGTATAACTTTTTTTTCTATCACGAAAAAAAAGTTATAACTAATTTAATCATGGTTTTTTACCCTCCACTGTAACGGATAATCACGAAATGAGAGAAACCAAAAGTATTTTAATCCAATACGGATATGAAGGTTGAAACCTCAACCGAACGAAGCGATCAATGAACACAAAAATAACATAGAAACATTTTTCTCCAGTTACCAGCAATACTTTAGCAAATACAATATCTTCAACTAACAAACATAAGGTATCGGATAAAAAAATCCATCCAATCAGGTGTCGGGTTTATTCCAATCCAATGTTCAAACACATTTGGAATTTCTTCGACAAGTTACTGTTGAACACAGACATACATACAATATATAACTATAAATTATTATATCATTGACTTGTATTTTGTTAATAAGTATTGTTTTGTTATATATTTTAATATTGTTTGCTCTCATAAAGTGTATGCGCCAATATAGTTTTTTCTATAATGTAACTCTATCTCATGAAATAATGGCGAATAATTAGACGCATCAAGACTAACATTATTAAAGTTTAGATTTATTAGTGAGTTGCCGGTCCTTTGGGGCTTAGGGATTTGTTTTTTTTTGTGTTATTAACACGTTGCCCGATAATAGGATTTTCTTCTATGTGATGGGTGCGTTAAGAAACATAAAATTTCACATTATACATCACACCCAGACCTGGAGCAACAATTTGTGGATCACACAAAGAGTTGTTTCGTGCGGAAATCTAGTTGCTAGTTGCCCAGCCACCGCGGCATCCGTGCCGTATTTGGGGATTGGGATGAGGGAGAATTGGCATAATATTTATGCAGCAGATTTTTTTTAAAGCAGCCATAAAATTAGATATCAGATTACAAATTGTTAAATGAATAGAAACTACATATATATACATCTGATATAAAAATACACATATTTAATGCAATATTGTGCAATTCACACGTAGAACAAAAGGATATTGCGCTTTATTCACTATCTAATCTTAGCTTATCAGAATGGTGTATTAACTGTGTAAAAGCCTTCTCATTCGGACGTTGACTATCACTATAACCGTGGACAAGAGATTTAAAGATAGAACCTATTCATACCGATTGTATATTTGACTATATGATAGATTTTATATTTGACTAGAATTGTGATAATAATACTAATTTAATAAAGAGCTAATTTTTTTTAAGTTTTTTATTTAGGGGTTAATGTTTGGATACACTGATCGGCTTTCCAAAATTCTTACACTGGTAGATAGCTACAATATTTCTGAGTATTATAGGCAAAAATATCACACTAGTGTCCAAAGGGCTGCTGAGCAGCGGATAAAACCGCGTGAGAGTGGCTAGTTAGATATAAACGAATACGATCCCTGAAAAGTACTGTAACTGTACCCCTCGACCTACTAGTGTTAATAGGAATCAAATACCTGTAAAAACCGGTCTCCTAGTACTTTGTGCAACTTGTTAGCGTCTATTAACATTACCATCATCATCATCGTCAATGAAACCTTTTTTTCTTTTAAGTGCCAGGACGGCAAACTAGTGGACAGATTAATAGGTGGTAAATAAGGGGTATTTGAAGGTAAACAATCGGCGCCCCCCATGGACACTTACAGCAGAAAAATTGCAAGTGCATGCCTTTTGGGGATTACAGTATCGGAAATTTTGGGATTAGGTGGAGACCCCTATCCTAGAAGAAGGGAAGGATTGAGCCTCCAGTAAATCAACAAATTATTAAAGCTCTTGAATCCACCATTCAGTATTTAATCGCTCACCAACACCAATATCGAAAAAACCTCCTATCGGTACCTACACTTCAATACATTTCAACAGCTACAAAATGAAACCCTGTTCAAACATTTGTGAACAAAACAAGAAACAGTGCTATAGTGTGTGCAAGCTGCCAGCATTCGACATCAATTGTTTTCTAAGCGCACCCCAACACTCTATAGCGATAAATTGAATTCAGTGTCTAGCGCCCCATTGAAAGGTAGAACAGTAAACTTAGAAAACCAAATACAAAACTTTCTCATTTTATTTAACAGATTTCTGGATAAACATTGGATTGGATTACTACTTTTGGATTTTTTTCTGAATCATCAAATGAGTCCTTCCTCAACCGATGTTCAGCCGGCGTATGGAGTAAGCGCTATAAGGGACCGCGGAACCTTCAGCCAGTAAGATTCTGATACTCCCTTTCGCCTCACCTTGGGCAGGAGAAATCACTTGATGAATTTCCGCTCCAAAAAAGTAAATATACAAGTGCTAGTATTGACTTTTAAGAGAATGCGCCTAACCTCTTCTTACCTAAGGAAACAAAATGCTAGGGTTGTTCCCTATTACTTTTCTTTGAAATTCATTAAATAGATTCACCTAGCGGAAGCGGAGCGGCTTGTGGTACAGGGTCACACAGAAGGCACGAGACCACGAGGCCGGTCTACGACTCGCTGGATAGACCTAAATAAAAAAAACTACGAAGTCGACCGCAGTACAGTGTACTTGAAACGCTCAAAGTCGACAAAAGTGGAGAGACATCGCTCAACGTCCTGCTCTTGAAGGGAAGGACGACGGCGCAACCCATCCATCTACAGCCACGACTACTCTGCTAAGAGTGTAACGACTATGACAAATGAGAACAATGAAAAGTATTAACACATAGCACCCGTGACACAACATCCCGAGAGATAACGTGTGTGAGATAATGTCAACCAAAGTACGGCTACATAAGAAATAGAAATGAATTAGGGTGGACGCGCTATGAAAGGTATTGTTTATTGCTCATGATAAAACAAAAGACGCAGGGTATACTACTAAAGGTTTTGTACGTTAAATCCATAATCCATAATAATATTATAAAATAGAGGTAAAAGTTTTTATGTTTGTAAGTTTGTATGTAGGGGGTAATCTTTGGAACCACTGGTCGGATTCTCAAAATTCTTTTACTTATTGATAACTACAATGTTCCTGAGTGCTATAGGCTATAAAACATCACATCATATCGTAGCTAGTACTAGATATTTCTGGAAAAGGTAGATATAGTAACCGGATTAACACCAACATAGAGGTTATGGCTATTGTTAAGACACCAACGAAAATTTCATACTCCGAATAATTAGCCCATAAGGCAAGCGCAAAAAGGTCGGACTCAGCATGGAGCAAGAGAAGGAACGAGTTGGCTTTTAGTCAGTAAGAGTCAGACATTCCCTCACTCCTTACCTGGGGCGAGAATAGACATCATCATCGTCATCATCAGTCTATAGGCACACCACACAGGCACCACGCAAGCCCACTGCTGAGCAAAGGCCGCTTCTCATACGGAGAAGGTTAGAAGGTTATAAGTCCAAGTTCCCTCACGATTATAACCTTCACCGTATGTCAGTGGTGTCTAAATAATCATAGAAAGTGCATATAACTGAGAAAAAGTGACATTGGTACTTGCCAGGTTTTAAACACACACCCTCATGCATTAGAAACGGGCTGCTTAACCTCCGTGCCACCGCGACATTTATAGCGAGAATAGACATAATATGATGATATCCACCCTCATAAAAAAACGAGCATAGGAGTCACCCGATGGTTAGCATTGGTCTGGTGTATATGGGTGGTGCCGAATTGAGCAGAATCAGGGTCTTCTCGGTCTTTTGAAGGTTATGGGTCTAACAACTACTTTGTACAACTTGGTCTTCTGTTCTCCACGATCTACACTGGGGCTCTTTTATGACGACGTATAACAAATGATTCACACTTCAGCGAACTGTTATGAGATTGTTTTAAAATGATCTTCGATTTAATATTTATGAGTTATTTTATTATATCTACATTGGTTGCTACATTGACTTGATTAAACCTGCTCAAAACGTCCTGAGAAGATTTAAAATATTTATTATCATCATCAACTATCTAGGAAAATACAGCTGGACCTTCTCTATAGAATAGTATTCATTTGTCATATGTTTAGTTATAATCTAAATTAAAAAGGTCCAGACTCATCAGAGAACGCTGCTGCCCGGTCTGAAAACTTCTTTGTGAATAATAATATGTTTTATAAAATACTAGCTACTGCCGCGCGGTTTGACTCGCTGCTCAGCTCCATTTGATTGTAGTGTCATGTTGTATAGCCTATAGCACTCAGAAACATTGTAGCTATCAATTAGTTAAAGAAGTTTGGGTATCCGACCAGTGGTTCCAAAGATTATCCCCTACATACAAACTTACAAATTTTATCTCTTCATAATATTAGTATAGATATCTATGTATGTTCTAATTCGCCATCACTCAATTTGTCAGAATATTATACTACATTATTACCAAAAGTACAAACCAAAAAGGCCTAGATTCCTTTGTATTACAGAGAAAAACTATAAAAAGAAAAGATGTGCCAAAGTATTAACAATTGAATCAAATGACATACGAATCACGTCCGTATTCTTCTTTGAGCGAAAATGGGTCCCCGCGGGAGTTATGACTGTTGCTATCCAGAAAAGATATCATAAAAACTACTACACATATTGTAAAGGGCGGTAAAGGAAATTGAGGGTATAGTTCTGTTAATGTAAATAGAAAAATATGTATACAACTATGGTGGTAACATTTAATTTTAAAATTGCAACGAAAATACTATTCTTAGTTTAGGTATAATTATTATTATAGTTTCTTTTTGTTAATCATTTATAGTAAATGAAAAATTATAGAGAACCGTGCTTTGGCACGAATGGTCCGGCTCGACTGGACTGATACCTCGGCCTCACAGAAAATCGTCTTCAAACAAGCACAGCGTTGTGTTTCGCCATGTGAGTGAGGTTACCGGATACCCAATAATTCCCTCACGCAACCCCTTCCCAATTCCCGAATCTTCAAAACCCTAATCCCGTATAGGCCAGTGACATACTTCTAATAACTCCTGGGTGTCCATGGGCGGTGGTTTTAAACAGCAGGTAATCCGTTAGACCGTGTACCGACCACTGATCAGATCACCAATCAGATCACTGCGAAGATAATTTCAAATTAAGAAAGACTCGCTCGATTATTAGTTTGCCTTTCGGAGATCCGTCGTAAACAAATATAAAGTCCTCTAGAGAAAAATAAAAAAGGAAACATTCTATTTAATATAATCAAACACCTTATAACAAGTACATTATGAAAGTTTACAAAGAAAGCGAGTCAAGGAGGTTGCAAGTAAAATACACATTGTTACCGTCCACGTGGCCAGGGAAATTCAATTTTCTACAACGTTAGTAATGCTCTCCAATTGTGACGGCCGCGGCCTTTTCCGAATACAATAAACTAACACGTTTCTGAGGTAATTTTATTCCAAGTTTGATGCGGAGATTTTTTTCTGTGTGTGTATCTTTATAGGATAGCTTATAAGGAGGTTTGTTGATCCTGATTCTTGAGTGCCTATGCCTAAGCATTTGGATCTGGATAAACTCGTTTCTCGTCATCGTTTTCAATAAAATTTGACGTAGTTAGGCTAAAACTTCTACTAGTCACAACCAAAAAACAATTGTTATTTAGTCAAAGATTACTATTTGGTCTTTTTTGTAAGCTTTGCTCTTTGATGCAGCACGAAAATAATGCTGATTTTTGTATTATTTTTATTATCGTCAAATAAAATTATTAGTTTATTATGTCTTTGTTTGACGAAATAATTCGGCTTGTTTTAAGTTACGCTGGGTGTTCGAAATATTGACATTTGTAAATCTAATTTTGTTTTTCATTGGTTTCATAAACTGAATTAGTGTGGGAGAGCCAAGCTTCCATCCTTCCAAGATACCGCGGCCTCGCAAAAACTGCCGTGAAACAACCACTGCGTTGTGTTTCGCCGTGTAAGTGAGGTTAGCGAAGGCCCAACCCTTTCCCTCCCCCCAATCCTTCAATCTCCAACGGCAACGCCCTCGCAACTCCACGGTTCTTGAGGGTATTCATGTACAGCGCTAATTGCTTACCATCAAGTTACCCGATTGCTCATTCGCTGGCCTATTACATAAAAAAAACTAAGAAGACATGACAGACGATATCATCTTGTTTTACTTCTTCTTAAACATAAAATAACTCAATACAAACGATGTCAGGTGCTTTAAACACAACCACATAATAATTGCAACGAACTGCATTGAAATAACTATGTAAAATGTGACCAAACCTAATTATCAAAGTTTGGATTAAACAACAAAATAACTAACTAGTCACGAACTAACTGAAACTAGGTTTCATACATTATTGTCGAACGACCGTGCTTTGAATTAATGATACTTTTGGACTGTCACATAGAACTATCTACGAAGCATTCGAAAATTGTATGTTATAATGTCCTAAATACTAGTTTAGGTCATAAGATTACGCCGGGGTTCCGGGTCAGGAAGTACCGCAGCCTCGGTCTTAAGCTGGAGAACAGGGAGAGTAAGAGTCTGACTCTCCCTCTCATCATACCCTAAACAACATAAGCCATTTGATCAATTCCCCTTCAAAAAAAAAAGATAAAAATAACGCTTAAACAAAACAACAAAATTAAACAAACAAAGCCAGCTCATAGTAGGAGTTGAAACAGTATGGTTTTTGCCTAGTCTCAGTTAGTGCCTAGTAGTAAGAGTTTCACACCTTACACCTCACCCATGGCGTGTTTCCCTCTACCCATGGTTTAGGCCATTAGACCACAATAGGCAATTTTGAACGTCAAGAAAAAAAAAAAGGAAAATCGTATTTTAAGAGCTTTAACTTTAAGCGTGTCAGTCTGTCCGTCTGTGCCGGGGCTGCGGGGTAAGCGCAATGAGGCACCGCGACCTCGGCCCAGAGCAGGAGAAGAAACGGGGGGTTTTTAGTCAGTAAGAGTCTGACACTCTCTCTCGCCTTACCCTGGGCGGGAGAAGTCATTGGATGATTTTCCCCTGACAAAAAAAAAAAAAAGTCTGTCCGTCTGTCCTCTAGTAAAGCTATTTGCTCGTTTCAAAGTGTAGATTCCTATGGAGAAGAACGAGCAAGAAACTCCATTTTTTTTATGTAATAGGTCGGCAAACGAGCAGACGGATTACCTGATGGTAAGGAATCAGCGCCGCCCATGGGCACCCGTAACGGAGGAGTTACGAGTGCGTTGCCGACCTTTAAGGGATTAGGGATTTGGAGATTTAGGAACTGGGGAGAAATTGGGAAGGGGAAGGATTGGGCCTCCGGTAACCTCACTCACACGGCGAAACACAACACTGTGGTTGTTTCACGCCGGTTTTCTGTGAGGCCGTGGTAAGTATCACTCCGGTCGAGCCGACCCATTCGTGCCGAAGCATGGCTCTCCCACACTTATGACTTATATAACTCCATGGTTACTCTTTTTCAATCAGTTTTACAATTCATTTCTTTGTTACATCATTTAGTCGGTTCCGTTATGTTAGAACAGTGTAACACTAATGTTTAGACAAGGAATCCGAAAAAGAAACTCTCTGATAACTTCAAAAAACCACTTTCGACAGATACTCACGATATAATAATTTATTGACAAAAAAACTAAATAGTGTTTTAAAAACAATGTGATATTTTCACTAGTTCGATATTCAGAATGAAAAATATAACATTTGCATTGACTAGACAACTTCGTTAAAAGAAAATCGAATGCATCTTGAGGAGGTAAGAAAAGGTAATGTTGTTTATACAGAACAAGACAGGTGAGACAGGTTGTTACCCTCTGCAGACTCTTCATGAATAGTAAGTTGAACTGACACTATTGACTAGTCGTGAAAACTTTTGTTTGTGCAAGGAAAAATATTCAACAAATCTTTTATTTCATTTCAAGTTGGTAACATTCAGGTTTTAGTTGGTTTAAGTGTGGGAGAGCCATGCCCAAATGGGTTGGCTTTACAGCCGTGATACCAGGGCTTCATAGAAAAGCAGCGTGAAACAACTACAACGTTTTGTTTTGCCGTGTAAGTGTGGTTACCGGAGACCAATCCTTCCCCTCCTTCAATCAATAAATCTCGTAAACTCGAATCCCCAAAAGACCGGCAACACACTCGTAACTCCTCTGTATTGCGGGCGTCCATGAGCCGGTTGCTTACCATCAGGAAATCCATATGCTTGTTAGACGAGCTGTCACATAAAAAAAACTTAATTAATGTCTGTTAACACCATCAGTATCGTCAGCTGCCGGTAGCAGTCTGTGCCTTGACTATGTTCCTTCTGTACGTATTTATAATCGCTTGGCATCCGTACGTTGATGTTTTATTATTTTTTTAAAAGATTGAGGTTTTTTATTTATTAGGTTTTGATCATTATGTATGTGGATCTGTATGTTGGTAACACGGCACAGGATAAAATCTTTATTATTATTTACCCTAAAAATAACTTTTATTGACTCAAGTAAAGTCTTAAGATTCCGTCAGATAATCCGAAAAGAGTAGAGCTAAAAAATATTACAGTAAAGACTTTTTACTTTCGTGGTATCCATTGGTCATTTAGATTCCTAATCAAAAAAGTAATCTATTTTATAGACAGCTTTCAATTTTCTAGAAAGAACTAACATACATGCAGTCACACATACAAATCTCAATTCTGATTCTGAACTATTTTAAGATAGGTAACTTACTTGAGCAATCTGGTCGAATCTTCCGAACAGTTCGTTGAGGGTCTTCACAAGATCGGAAGCACTGAGTCGCTCCGACAGAGGGGTGAAGTTGACGATATCTGCGTACAGTATGCTGACGTTGTTGTGTCTTTGTACGTGCATCTCATGAAACCGCGTCTGCTTTGAGCTGTCAGCACAGGCGTCCGCCATTTTCAACATTATTGAGCGTTTTACCTGCAACAAGGAGAAATAATGTTAGCAAACCTTTTTAGTTTTAAACCTGCGTATTTTCTATAGTCTGACAGGGTTCACGCTGCTTACAAGATTTACAAATAACTTTCAATGTCATTATACTTTTAATTTTCGTAAGTTAACTTTTGTCAATTAAATAGATATGCAAAAAAAGGTTGGTCATAAATAAATTTTATTGTCAGCATTTTCTGTTTTTTGACTAATAATACAATTTGATTATTTGTGACCAGATTATGTACATTTAGTCAAATAGCTTAATTAGCCATTCAATCAACACTGCTTGTTAGGATTTAAAGATAGGAAATTTGTGGATTGAGGATGGGGGAGTATGTATTGGACTTCCGATAACTTCACATACTAGGCGAAACGCAATTTAAGTGTTACTTCACGCCGTTATTCTGTGGTAAGCCTACGATCGAGCTGGCCCATTCGTGCCTAAGTATGGCTCTCTCCCACATCTACCAATAATAACACAGCAAAATCTACCAAATAAAACTCTTATAAAAACATACCTACTATCTAGGCTCAACACAAACATATTTATACCACATACATACATATAGTATACAATACTTATTCGATTCCGTTCGGAGAACGTATCTGCTTTCAGTAATTCTGGAGCCCATTCGATTATCCACTCCGGTAATCGGGTCGTCAAATTAGGTTTTTCTGGTTGAACAAATAGACAGCCGTCAAAGCCATTTCGCTGGTGCTATGTAATTGAATTTATTTTTTTGTTCGTATTTTCGTAAAACTATTGTTTTTTTTTCTTTCATTGAACAGTGAGTGAACGAGATGGCAGATCAGCTGATAGTTACCAGCGCCCGCCGTCTGTTTATGAGGGGACGGGAACAGACAGAGAGAGTGTAAGAGGCTTTGGTGTTTAGTTAAACTTAGGTGATTATAGATAAGGATAATAATAAAATGCAGATTTTATAGAAAATGTGAAACCATCGTTAAAGATATTAAATTGCAATAGCGCCTGTAAAAATTGTAATAGCAATCATTTGTTTTACCACAAACGATTTACATAAAATGGTAGGCGTTACTAAATACCGCTTTTTACTAACTTAAACTGTAATGCATGTTCGGCACGAATGGGACCACGGCTTGACTTCTGTGAAACAACCACAGCGCTGTGTTTGCCGTGTGAGTGAAGTTAGCGGAGGCCAAATCCTTCCCCTAGGCACCCCAATCCCTAAATCTCCAAATCTCAAATCCTCAAAAGTTCGGCAACGCACTCATAACTTCTCTGTTGTTCCAGGTCCATTGGCGGCGCTAATTGCTTACCATCAGGTAATCCGTATGCTCGTTTTCCGACCAATCACATAAAATAACGCGTCTATGCATAGATACCTGCAACACAGAGATGTTAGCCGAGTGTGTTGCCGGCCTTTTTGTAAATAGGATTTCGAATGTTTAGGAACTGGGAGACAGGAAATATTGAGCCTCCACTAACCTCACTCACACAGAAAAACACGACGCTGGAATTGTTCACCACGGCAAACCGTAGTATCACCCGTCTTATTCGTTCGCACCTTAGCATGGCTCTCCCACATTACAAATTATTCCTTAGAACGCAGTACTTACACACTGACACATAAATTTTACTCAACTCATGCGCATGTGCGTCTGTGTCATAATATTATGACTCCCCGGGGTCATGCCATGACACGAATGACATCGTCAGTCATGTCACACAGGTCGGGGATTTCGCAATGACGAAGATGTTACAAATTATAGGAAAAATGCCATTGAACGTTTTCCAAGACCTTTGAAGAAGATATTTGGTAGGCATACTTTGTTTTTTAGCTAAGATATTTTCGCTTTCAGATCAAGTGATGGTAACACAAATGCTCTTGTATTTGCAAGCATGACTATTGACTAAAACGAACGGTCATTGGTCGGCAAGACGCCCCAGGTAAGGAGTGAGGGAGTGTCAGGCTCTTACTGACTAAAAACCAACTCTTTTCTTCTCCTGCTCCAAGCCGAGTCCGACCTTATTGCTCTTGCCTTATGGGCTAATTCTTCCGAGTCTTTAATTGTCCTAGCCTAGGCTAGCCCTTTATACCTCGTTTGTACCCAGTGTTTAGTGTGTCACAAAACTAAGACCTTTTTAATGGTCTTAGTTTACAATTTTTTTTTTTTTTTTTTAAAGAATTTAATCTAAATTACCAAGTTCGGAAGACTCATTTTACTTAAATCTCCAATAAGGAAAGTAAGCAGATAAAATTTATTATGAAACACCTCATAAGGAAATTATATCTTTAAATTAATGGAACGGAAAATGCATCGAAGGAAAAATATGACGTAAGTGCAATTGATTTGAATTAAATTGTTTCCTTGTTTACAATGCGATAAGACTTGATTTGATAAAAACAATATGCGAGTCATCGCATCGCATTTCGAATCTTGTTAAATCTATTTATAGTCCAATCATTTTAGGTTTCATCTGGGTAAAAATTCCTAGTGAGCTGAATTTTTGTATACACCTTTATTACGGCGTTATTATGAAGTTGTGAAAAATCGACATCGATATCGTGTCGGCTAAAAAATTACAGAGGTCAAAAGGTCACGAAAATCAGTTTTTTGCAAATATTTCGCGACCTATTGCTCGGACGTCAATAGAGGTCATTATAAAAATTGTACCTCATAAAATTGTCTACAAAAAATGTCTCTCATAGTTTTTCTGTAATAACGCCGTAATAAAGGTGTATACAAAAATTCAGCTCACTAGGAATTTTTCCCCAGATTGGGGTATAAATGCCTAAAATGACTGGACTATTAATGTATCTAATAAACAGCAATTCCTGTATTATGTTTACTTATGTTGTGATATATTATAGGCATATGAAAACTATTTAATGGATGTTAATATACATGTTAACCTTCCTCTGTAATCACTCACACAATGAGCCGGCTCGATCGGCGTGATACCACGACCTAATAGGTGTTATTACACCTTAATTATTATGTTTTCGGCTTACTCACGTAATGTTTTGACAAGATACTCGACTAGTTTCAAGCCATGCTAGAGGCCCATATTCATGAGCAGCATTCCGCGACACGCAACGCGGCGACTGTCGCACTGCTACTGATATAATAATTAATATAACAAAAAACATAATAATTAATTTAGAATCTCTCTCACGTCTCACTCGCGTAAGTTATAATAAAAAAAAGTTATTAAACCTGTTTGAAACTACGCGTAAGTATGAGAGATGTTTATCCCAAAATCCCAATTCTCAAATCCCTTACAACCTCCAACACTAAATAACGCCTTCGGTGTTGCAGTTGTCCATTGGCGGTATCGACGGCTTACCATCAGGCCATAAAAGAGAATGAGTCGATCTTTAGCAAAAACATACACCACAAAAAATATTTTATCCGAATTGCTTGAGCTGTTTTAGAGGTATGTAATTATTAAGTAAAAAATATGACTGATGTTTTATGCCTTAAATCATCATTGATTGATTACTTAGTACAGACGTTGGTGGATACCGTCTCTGGGTCAAATTATTTATTATTGTTTTCTTATAATTATAATTAAGTATTTACTTCTAAGTAACATGGAGTTCGAGGTAGCAAGCATAGCGTAAATATTGGTTTCAAATTTTTCAAAATTGTCCCTCTACATGGGTAACTAAAATGGCAAAGTAAAACTTAATATTTTTGACAATAGAATTCAATTTTCAATGTTAAGATAACGTGAAATTCGAATTTATATGTAACTATGACGTCAACACATGTAAGAATTTACAATGTAAGTAAGTTCATGTAAGAACAATACCTAAACGTTTCTTCGATGAGTATCAAGGTAAAACTAGATAAAAAACTAATTCACAAAATACTTTTTTACTGGAAAATCATGAATAAGCTGTAAAGAGGGAATTACTAAGAGGGCGTATGTGTATATACATAACTATGTACCTACTCATTAGATGGTCTGACGTGGTTATGACGTCACAACACAGCATGAATGAGGACAATCAAGTTTGAAAAAGATACTCTTTTGAAATAAAAGGGTTGGGGAAATAAATATACAAGTAAAACTGTAATAATATTGTTTAACCCTTATTTGTAATAAAAGTAGCGTTTGTTTATATTTTAAAGAGCTTGTATGTACCTAATATTTAGATTCAGATTTGATTAAGTTGATTAATAAATATTGTACCTAGAGTATTTTTTATCGTATCATGTGCTCAATACGGGTGGGTAGTATCAGAACTCAACTTAATTATTTTTATAAATATAAATAAGTTTTTTTTTCTTTTTTTAAAACGTTGCCCCATACTAGGATTTTCTGCTGTGTCGTGGGTGCGGTTACAAACATTCAATTTCACACACACACTGACACCCAGACCCGGAACAACAATTTGTGGATCACACAAAGAGTTGTTCCGTGCGGGAATCGAACGAATAAGTGTATCACCATAACGCTTACTGAGATCAGAAACTACTGAATCAAAAACAAACACTACAAAAATGTATCCTAATTGCATGTCCAAATATGATCGATGGACAAAAAATAGTATCCAACTCGGTTACTATTTTTTGTACTTTGATGTAATTGGTTTTAGTTAACACAGAGTAAAATAAATAAAATCAACATATTTACCAACAATATAATAAAATAACACCAATCCTCGGGGAAAGCTCAATAATGTATCGCAGCCCGGCTCGAAACAGAAGAAGAGACAGAGTAGTTTTTAGTCAGTAAGAGTTTGACACTCCCTCTCGCCCCATCCATGCAGGAAAACCATTTTTTTTGTATGTGATAGGTCGGCAAACGAGCAGACGGATTACCTGATGGTAAGCAATCTGCGCCGCACATGGGCAACAACAGAGGAGTTATGAGTGCGTTACCGACCTGTTGGGGATTAGGGATTTGGTAGATTTGGACCGGAGGCCCTCAATCCCTAATTGAGGAGGGGAAGGATAGGGCCTCCGGTAACCTCATTCACAAGGCGAAACACAACGCTGTGGTTTTTTCACGCCAATTTTCCGTGAGGCCGTGTTATCACTCCGGGTGGAGCCGACCCATTCGTGCCGAAGCATCGCTCTCCCACACTTAAAAAAATGATTTACCCTCAAAACAAAAGCCTAATTCTCAAATCACTAACAACCCACAAAAGGCTATGCTTCTGGCGTTAAGGCTGTTTAAAGCGATGCTCAATATGCTTACCATCAGGTGATCCATCAATACAAAATAATTTGTAGGTTATGTACCTAGAAGTTACTTGCGCATTCGACGTCGAAAAATCACTTCTATAAATAACTTGTGCTTCAAGCAATCCAGACAAGACCTTGGTGGTCTTGTCTTCATAAGTTGAAGGTAAGAATTATATTTGGATGCTTTCAAGTTGATTATCTAGAGAGGTCTATGTTCGCCAGTACCTAGATGTCTTTTTACTGATATGATGATATGTTTCAATTGATTTAAAGGTTAATTTGCAGCATTCTTACATCGGCGGATTATCTCTGGAGCATTCTAAGAGAACAAACCATAAGCGAAATTCCATGTATTTAAAAATACACTTTGCATAATTTGCGATATTTAGTGCTTACTAAACCATAGTTTTTTACAATTATGTCACTTAACCATTACCAAATGCGGACGTTTCCAACTAGTCAAATTCAATACTTTTATCCAAATGTCAAATGCGACACTTTTATATGAAATTTGTATGGAACACTGAGTTAAGACGTCATTCAATTAGCAAAAAAATATCTTAAATTTAGTGTATCGATCAATCGATGAATAAGAGTATAGTTATGTTTCACTATTTTATTGTATTGAAACGTCGAATTAATTTATTTTTGACTTAGGAAACTACCCAATTAAATAGTACCAATGCA
Source organism: Spodoptera exigua (assembly GCA_902829305.4). NCBI lineage: Eukaryota > Metazoa > Arthropoda > Insecta > Lepidoptera > Noctuidae > Spodoptera > Spodoptera exigua. The sequence goes on along the minus strand of LR824619.2, from coordinate 13,157,401 downwards.
AATTACACATTATAACATGTTTTTTCTTTTAGTAAAAGATTTTACAAGTAACATAATAATGAATCAATTCGGAAATGTGAAAATGGTATTTATTTTTATTTTAATGTTGGAAATTATATAAAATTTTCATACATAAATTGCTTAAATATCTTCACATTACGGTAACAAACATAAAATGGACAATATAGATCCATCTGCGCTTCTAGGGATGTCAGAATGTGCCGCGCTGCTAGTGTTAATTAACGATAGAAGGTGCATGAAGTCAAAAATCAAAGTCGAATCATTTGTTTTAATAAGACTATCAGGCACTTTTGAACATCAAACAAAGATTTTATGATTTTGTATTAGTATGTCGGTCAGTCTTCTATCGGAGCCGCTCATGGACACCCGGAATACTGGAGGAGTTACGAATGCGTCGCTGGCCTTTCAGGGATAAGGGTTGTGTAGATTTAGGTGTATGAGTGATGGGGAGGAAGGATTGGGCCTCCGATTTTCTCACTCGAAACGAAACACATGTTAAGTGATGTTTCACGCCGGTATTTTGTGAGGCCGTGGTATCACCCCTGTCAAACCGCTCTACTCGTTCCGAAGCTTGGCGCTCCCACACTTTTTACCCGCATTGTAAATGTTTTAAGTACATTTTTATTTTCCTAGGTTAAATAAGGTATTATCTCCATTGTATACATACATATGTTTGTACGATATAAGCCTCTGCTAGACCAAAGAAAACTATAATGCCTGACGTCAAGTTAAAGCAAAAACGACTAAATCAATTCGTCATCTAAGTCAATACGGTCGATTTTCCCCGAAATTAGATATTAAAAGTATTCTCACCAAACTATTATAAAACAAATGTTATTACTCAGTTGAAGAATTCCTTAATGACATTATTTCGTGACAATTTTAATTGATTTAATTTTGACATACTTATTTTTTGTTATTTTATTATTATTGTACTAAATTTATACCAATTTTAATATTTCTAATGTACTTAATGTATTTGTATGTCTATTACGGCAAAACATAGTGGACTATCTATATGTAAGACCTTATTATGTAAACTACCTATGTTTAACAAATAAATTATTCCGATTCTGATCCTGTCTTCAACTTGTTCTTTAGTACCAAAACAGGACATGTATAAATTCGTCACGTCACAAAATATTCTGTTTGTCAAACTATTAACGGAACTGTGATGACGTCACAAGCGTAGGTCACCGTAAAATGTACCACTTTCACATCCTCATAGCTTATATGTGATAATTGAAATAGTATTTCCGAATTTAGACTGAAGGACATATTTTAATAAGGCATGTTTTCACTTGTTTTACAATGAGTCATTGGATTTTTTAAGTCGTAAGTACATTATGTATAGTAATTTTACTTACATGTGCATTCATCAAGAATGCGAAATTACGTGTTGGGTAAATGTTTGGGTTTTGTAAGCTTTAAGGGTCGGAAGAATAATAATGGGATTTCCGATAATAAATTCGAAGAATTGGAATAAAAACTGGAATTAAAATTTCTCAAATTTTTCCTTACGAAAACATATTATGCAACATTTTTTTAAATGGAATATGCTCTTTAAATTCCTATATGACATACTTACTTAACTCAGAATTATTTATGCATTACCTGATATTAATAACTAGCTTTTGCCCGCGACTCCGTTCGCGTGGAAAAGTGACTTCCTGCTGATTTTTTCGTATAAAAAACTATTCTATGTCCTTTCTTGAGTTCCAAACTATGTCTGTACCAAATTACACAGAAATCGGTTCAGTAGTTTAGGCGTGAGGTAAAGACAGACAGATAGACTGAAAGAACGTTTTCAGTTTCTTGGAGACACACATTCGAGGTCCTTGAGATCATCGAGGAACCTTAAGCTGAGCATCCGTTTGCATTCGACCTCTTTCTTTGATAAATCTTTTACCATTGAAGCGGCTCGATTGTGGAATGCCCTACCGTTGGAGGTGAGGCGTGCTCAGTCGGTTTGTCAGTTTAGGAGAATGGTTAAGGAGTACTATCTGTCATTGTAGAGACTCTCTTTCTATCTCTCTCTCTCTCACACACACACACACACACACACACACACACACACACACACACACACACACACACACACACACACACACACACACACACAGACACACACACACACACACACACACACACACACAAATATATATACTGGATACGTGTATAATATTTTATGTAATGTGTATGTATATGTGTATATATTATTTGATGTATGTATATATGTGTATGAGTCTGTATGTAAGTGTATACGTTATTTATATTGTTATTTTTTTTTCTTTTTTTCTCTCTCCCGTATTTATTGTGCACTAGACTGCCCATTTCCAGTTTCACTTTTTAATTTCCATCCAAAGGTTGTCTGGAAGAAATCACCGTGAGTGATAAGACCGCCCATTGTACACTCTGTGATTGTTAGCCTGCTCTTTGTATTAAATTTTAATGTTGTGTGCAATAAAGAATATATAAATAAATAAATAAATAAAATAGACTGACAGAGTTACTTTCGCATTTATAACATTAATAGTTTGGATATTGATGCTTACTTAGCAGTTCACTTAACTTTCTTGTATCAACCAATCGACTAGCTTATAAACTGACCTACGTGCTTAGACCCACGTGGAACGACGATGTGTAATCTTCTCAAAATGGCTCAAAATCAAATTGGGTTTGTTGACGTACAACTACAAATATGGACTTTAAAACCAGTGCCAAGAATTAATAATGAATGAATGTCTGGCTTCTATTGTTTGTCTGTAGTATGAAGCGTCATCAAACTAAGCTTCACCGTCACCCTATAAGTGCCTTCTGTAGAACAAAGGCAGCTTCTCACATTGAGAAGGTTTGAGCGCTAATCACCAAACTTGCTCAAGGCGGATTGGCGAATTTCAAACTTAGTTCATGTTTATAAACTGTGAAGAATACATATTTTTTTTTTTTTTTAAGAAAAACGTTGCCCCTCACTAGGATTTTCTCCTGTGTCGTGGGTGCGTTTACTAACATACAATTTCAGATGCACATCACACCCAGACCCGGAACAACAATCTGTGGATCGCACAAATAGTTGTTCCGTGCGGGAATCGAACCCGCGACAATATGATTAATTACTTAATACGTGGTTTGGTGCGAGTACCGTGGCCTTAGCCTGAGCAGGAAAAGGAACGGAGTGGTTTTTAGTCAGTAAGAGTATGACATTACCCGCCCAGGAAATAGAATCCCTTTGATTACTTTCCTCTAAAAAAAATCTGGTCGGTTCTACCCACGCTTATTGTGACCGGAGATCATCTCCCGATCCCCGACGCCCGGAATGTCACCAACTCCGGCTAAGACGTGAGGAGGAGGATAGCTTAATTAACTAAAAATCGCGGGTTACTCACGTGTAAATATTGAGATAAGCTCTTCTAGTTTCGAACCACAGAGGGGTTCTTCCTCATGAGCAGCGCAACGCTCAATATTTACACGTGAGTAACCCGCGATTTTTAGTTAATTTAATATGTCTCACGATAGTTATTATAAAAACAGGAGGATAGCTCCCGCACGCGGTCCGCCTCTCTCTTAGCTAGCATAACTGCTTCACAGAAAAAGGAAATTTATTACTGTTAAACATACACATTATCATTACAGTACTTATTGCTCAATATACAATAGTGGTGTTTACGTTTATTACTACTTTTCGGAGACGGCTTCCCAAGGTTAAAGAAAGAAGATATTTGCAAAAAATCAAAAGCTTAAGTAATCTTAACTTCATAATTTCAACATGTTAGTGTCTTTATCTGGGAACAAGAAATTTTCGTGTTAACACATAACGATGTCACGTAGGCGACCTAGTTCCGATAACTGTATCAAAGCGAGCGCATCTTTTCATGTTTGTTTAAGAGAAATTACTGAATTTAAGGTCAAGACGCGTCGAGATAAAACGTGATAATTTCTCTGTTTATGTGCCCATTTTCGTGTCGTTTCGGTAAACTTATTCTTAGGAATAGTGGAACAGTTTATGAATGTGGATTTTCTTGGAATTATGTTTTTTCTTGATGATGTCAAATCTATTTACTCGTTTTAATTTCTGAATGGGCAGTTATGACTCTAGTTTTTAGTTTAACTTGTATTAATTATAGCTATATTTGGTTATAGTTAGTAGTAGCAGTTACATCGTGGGATTGGAACAGTTTGCCGGCTGCAGTCTTTCCGTCCAAATATAATTTAGGTGTCTTCAAGGCTAGAGTGAATAGGCTCTTAATAAACTAGTGCGCCTTACCATCAACGATTGCATCACTGCTTACCATCAGGTAGGATCGCAGTCAAGCACTAGTTTATAGCAAGTAAAAAAAAAAGTTCATATCTATAAACTGTAAATAATACATATGCCGTGGAGAATGTGGTACATAATTTTCGTAACTAAGAAAGAGCCATGCTTCAGAACGAATAGGACGGCTCGACCAAAGTGACACCACAGCCTCAAAGAAAACCAGCGTCTTTCGCCGAGTGAATGAGGTTACCAGAGGCCCAATCGTTCCCGCCTTCACTTTGAGCAAGCGTGATGATGAAGGCTCAATATCCTATGTGAGGAGAAGCCTCTGATCAGCAATGGTGTTATGTGTTGGTGTGATTTATTAAAGCTAAACTGTAAGTAAGTCATTTTCAAAGAATAATTTGACTAATGATAATATTATTTATTCCTTTTATTTATATATTTTTATTTATGCATTTCCTGAAACAGATTAGATATAGTGTTTTATTTGTGTTACACGAATTGGATAAGATAATTATTTCAAGTATGTGTGTGTTTATAAGCAGATATTTGTAAGATTACACGGAGATAAAGGATTATGTATGTATTTGTGTTTGTTTGTTTGTTTGAAGATAACCTCATTTTTGATAGTTCGTCATACGAATTTGCGTACACATGTACTTAGCGTGTTGGCATACTTAATCATAATATTTTATTTTTGATTGACGTTAAATCTTGAATGTAAATAACGTTGTTTTTGTAGGATTATACGTTGGATTCGTAAACTGTTTATAGAAACAATGAGGCAGATCATTACATAAATATAAGATTAAAATATAAATATTATAAATATGATCAATTACGAGCAAACAACGATGTAGTAAAAATATATGCCAAGACGAAATAACGCAACGTTAATGCCCTTTAATGTAGAATCTGCAATGGCTACCAATGAAATAATTAACGAAGAATTTAATCAATTTTAAATTATTATTATTTAGAAATTAATCGTTTGTAAGCCAGTTAATATTTGAACATGGGACAATGCTACGTATTCACAGAAAACGGCGTGAAACAGCGCCGGTATTGTATTTCAATAAGTGAGACTACCATAATCATCCTAATCCTTATACTGCAAAAAGTAGACAAAAAGTAACATTTATAAATTATGTTATTTAGGGCTAATTTTTCAATAGTTTTTTTTTATGTAATGTTTTGGCAAATGAGCAGACGGATTACCTGATGGTAAGCAATCAGCGCCGCCCATGGACATCCCCAACCGAGGAGTTACGAGTGCGTTGCCGACCTTTTAGGAATTAAGGTTTTGGAGATTTAGGGATGGGGGAATCGGGTAAGGGGAAGGATTGGGCCTCCAGTAACCTCACTCACACGGCGAAACACAACGCTGTAATTGTTTCACGCCAGTTTTCCAGTTTTCTGTGAGGCCGCGGTATCACTCCCGCTGGTCGAGCCGACCCATTCGTGATTTTTATGAAAATAAAAACATAAATGAAATAACATTATCAAAAGAAAATCGATAGCGCGAACTTGTCTGCACGTGAGAGATAATACACATCGAAAATTGTGAAGAATTCGATTGTTTATTGTTTGCCATCTTCAATAAAAGATTGGACGCATAGATAAAAGATGAATGAGGTTACTTCTACAAGTATGTCAGATGCATGTTGCAGGTCGTTTCGCGCGCGCCTCTAAGAGCCAATAGACCACCACAGACGGGGCCCTATAGGGCTGATGTCCACGCGGCCTCGGCCCAGAGCAGGAAAAGGAACGGGGGGGTTTTTAATCAGTAAGAGTCTGACGCTCTGAAGAGGTCATTTGATGATTTTCCTCTGACAAAAAAGGTCGTAGCATATATCGGCCAAATTTATGTATTTACTAGCGGCCCGCCCCCGCTTCGCTCGGGTCCAAATATCTCGCTATCAAAGGGTCACTTTTTCCTGATCTTTCCCTCTACTTTTCTAATATTTTCTTTGATAAGAACCTTCTCCTGACGATAACAAACACAACAAAAAAAAGAATTAGCAAAATTGGTCCAGGCGTTGTTCAGTTATGTACTTACCAACACATTTTGCGATCCATTTTTATATATAAGAAGATGTAACTATGTATTGTATTTAATGTACCTATTAAATGTATTTAATGTTTGGCTAAATGTATAATACGTCCTGTTCTTTTGTGAGGGGGAATTATATATTGTCTTCTCTTACCCATACTGAGGCTAGAGGGATTCTCAGACTCTTACTGACCAAAAGTTTTTTCTCTTACTGGAGGCCTAGGCTGGTACATTATTGCAGTTGCACAACGCAATCCCGGTTGAATTATATGTAAATACTAGGTACTCTAGCTACTATTCCGCGGTTTCACCCGCTGCTCGGCTCCTACACATATCGTAGTGTGATGTTTTATAGCCTTCCTTGATAAATGGACTAACAAATAAAAAAAGAATTTTTTAATTCGAACTATTATAGGTAGTTCCGGAGATTCATCATCATCATCAGCCTATATGTGCCCACTGCTGAGCAAAGGCCTCTTCTCATACGGAGAAGGTTAGAGCATTAATCACCACGCTTGCTCAATGCGGGTTGGCGATTTCAAACTTATAATTTGAAATTATAAGTCCAGGTTTCCTCACGATGTTTTCCTTCACCGTATGTCAGTAGTGTCTAAATAATCATAGAAAGTACATATAACTTCACGTCACATTGGTACTTGCCAGGTTTCGAACCCACACCCTCATGTATGAGAAGCGGGCTCCTTAACCTCCGGGCCACCACGACTACACTGCCGACAATCCGGAGATTAGCGAGTTCAAACAAACGAACTCTTGAGCTTTATAATATTGGTATAGATAATCCTTTTTCATCTCATTCCTAAAAAAATATAGGAACATTATTTACACATATGTAGGTACATACACTTAATAAAAATCTAGACCGTTTCTCAAATGTCTGAAAATATTTAAAACAGTGACATATGAATATCTAAATAATTAGTTTGATATGCTATCTGGGAGATAACAACTTCTGACCGGGTCACACTGGATACACGTAAAGTATTATGATAAGAGTTACCTAAATACGTTGGGGGTGACAGATCTACAATGCATCAACTAATACTAAAATAATGTGAAAGAGTTCTTGTATGTCTATTTTTTATGCATCATATTTTGTTTTTGGATATGCGTAGTAAAGAGGGTAAAGAATGACAGACACATTTATATTACTTTTTTCGTTCGAACATGAGGACAAAGTTATGAACGTGCTAGTTAACACTAGCAGTATTAATATATAGTAAAATTTATCTAAAAAAAATCAGATACAATGATAACCCACAGGACACGGTGGAGCGTAATGTGGCGGTGACTTGTTTGGCCTGCCACCAAGATGGGGCCCAGCAAGGCCAATGTTTATCCTGGCTAGCGCGTCAAGCACAATAAGGCGCGGCCTTGGCCTGAAGCAGGAAAAAAAAACAGGGGAATTTTTAGTCTGTAAGAGTCTGACACTCCCTCTCGCCATGCTCTGGTGACAGAAGTCATTACATAAAACTCCCTTCTCAACAAAAGGCCTCTAGATGCAAATGCCTTCTAATCGATCGATCTGAAATTCATCATTCAATTCTTCAAATTGGGGAGGCCTATATTCAGCAGCATGTCATATGGCCAATATGATGATGGTAGGATATGGAATCGGGACAGGATTTACCCGAGGGAAATAACATCTACATTCGGGCGGAACTGCAGAGATAAATTTAATTTACGTGTCTATAGGTAATATTAAAAATATTATTAAATATTATAGGTGTTTTATAGTCTAGATATAGAAATCGTACGATATTTCGAATTGTATGATAACTTAATTTATTTATTGATTGTCGTAATATTATGTAGGTATTTATAATGTTATCGTATCATGCATTCGCTAAAATAATCATTTTTAAATGCTTTGAATTAAGTGTGGGAGTTCCATGCTTCGGCACGAATGGGTCGGCTCGATCGGAGTGATACCAAACAACCAACAACCACAGCGTTGTGTTTCACCGTGTGAGTGAGGTTACCGGAGGTCCAATCCTTCCCCGCCCCCAATCCCTCCTCAATCACTAAATCTCCAAATCCCTAATCCCTAAAAGGTCGGCAACGCACTCGTAACTCCTCCGTTGCGGGTGTCCACGGGCAGCGCTGATTGCTTACCATCAGGTAATCCGTCTGCTCGTTTACCGACCTATTACATAAAAAAAAAGAATTATTCTGTTCTAATTTTAGCATGAGATCCACCTGTGTTGCAGGTGAAGTGCAATAAGGTACCCCGGCCTCGGTTTGGCGCAAGAGAAGGAACAGGGTGGATTGAATTTCACTCTTATGAAGTCATTTCATGATTTACTTGCTCAAAGAAGCACGTGATTTATTAACAGGTATACATACAGGTATAAGTCTGACGCCTATCTAACTAAGATACATAGAAGTACATATTTTTATCTTTTAAGAGAATAATTGGCAAACTTAAGGCAAACGACTAGGCGTACCACCCGATGTAAAGCAATATAAGCCTATGGACAGCTACTCCATCTGAGAAGTGCCAAGTAAGCACAAAAAGTACCTATATGTATACTTTTAATAATTTTGTAATATAGAAATGTTCTTTTCTACTATTATAAGTAAAAATATAGGTCTAAAAATATCACTCTCCACCTACAGAGTACGTGCCGAAAGACTGACAGCATTACTACATTGTGTGACAGTGCTGATCTTTTAAGCCTGGGTGAGGAATGAGGTAACATAGAAAAAGTAAAATATATTTTATTGCATATTGTTTCTTTCATATTTATGTAGAATTATTATATAGTTTCATTATCAAATAATATCTTAGTTTAAAATGATCTATAAAATTTTTAATAACTTTCAGGGAATTTATTGTTTTACTTGCCAGCGACTCTGTTTGCGTCGAACAGTGACTTTTTCGCACAAAAACTATGTCCTTTTTCGAGTTTCAAACTATGACTGTACCAAATTTGACAGAAATAGGTTCCGTAGTTTAGGCGTGAAGAAAAGACAAACAGATAGACAGGCAGACAGAGTTACTTTCGCATTTACCTATATAATATTAGTTGGGATTCAGTATTTGGAGGCTCAATCCTTTCCCCTCCGTTCTCAATTCATAATCCCTTATTACTCACAAAAGGCCCACATCTTGTAGCAACCCTTTGGTGGCACGAGTGTACATAGACGGCGACAATTGCTTATTTATCATAAGTAAATCCGTCTGAAGTTATCTATTAAAAAATGATAATGAGCTTAGTGGTAGTTTTAGGTCCTCTGTTTGGAAAGAATAGTAAAAAATAATAGGTCTTTACCTATGAAATTGCCGTTTTGCATGAAAAAATTTAAACGATTTATTTTATTTGAAATGCGATGAAAATGTAACACTAATCAATAAACAAATACTATTTTTGGAAAAAGAATCCCATGTTTTTAAAACAAAATTCATTAGCCTTAGCCTAACAAAAACTATTTTGATTTGAAATGACCAGTACTGCAGAACGACAATTTCATAGGTAGAGACCTATTATAATACTTAAAGAAACTTATTTAGTACCTTAAATCAATATACTTAATCATCAAAATCAAATGCTTTAACACAGTAGAGCTTAGACTCTTCAGGAAGAAGACTTTATCTTCTCCCTGAAGAGTATAAGCTCTACTGTTTTATTTAACAATAAAATTGTTTTTAAATAAGTAATCAAAACAAAAAGAAATTAAAGACGCAAATAAAGTTCGAATAAACTATTAGTGAACTAACATATTGGATGAAGGAGAAGTCTAGAATCTTGACGTATTCAACAATAAATTCCATAACCAAGACCAACCAACTTAGTCATGGTGTAAACATTACACAAATATTTAGTAAAAACCAATTAGAAAAATACCTACGTAAGCACCAACCCGTTACTTGAATATTCCATTTAATATCTCCATCCTCATACTCAATTGACGCATTAAGGAAAATTGTTAATTAACAAGTACCTACATCAATAATAATAAATGACGAAGTCTTGTCAAATAGAGGTTTTTAACTGACCTAGTTATTTAGCTACCTCTGGTTTTGATTGCAATGAATCTGAATCATTTTTTGACGTTACTAAAAAACTTTCAACTGATTGAGGATGATGTCTTATGGTTCGAAATATTGATTACACTTTTTTATGGAATAAGTTGGCCAACATCTAATCTGATTACCTGATGGTAAGCAATCAGAGCCGCCCATGGATACCAACACTAGAGGAGTCAAGTCACAGGCGTGTTGTCGGCCTTTTAAGGAGTACCTCGTTTGTCTCTCAGAGATTTAGGTATCGTGAAAGGATAGAGAGAAGAAATAAAGGATTGGACCGGTGAAACTCAACGCTGTGGTTGTTTTACGTCGGTTTTTTGAGAGGCCGTCGTACCACAGTGGTCAAGTCGACCCATTCGTGCCGGAGTTTGGCTCACCCACGCTCACTAAGACTACAATTAGTAATAAAATAGCTTTCGAACTGCTTGATACTAAACAATATTATCAGGAAACGCTGCGTTTGCTGTCATGTTTCGGTCAAATATAGGATCTTAGTCGGCGCTTGCGTCAATCGCGCAAAGAATAATGGTAGTAGTCTGATGTCACAACACGATCTAATAGATGCTTTATTAAAATACCTAATTCGTCAAAGGAAGAACAGTTCAACACAGAACATGTTTCTATCACAATAGGATATTAATCGCACTATAATTAGATTGATTAGTCCTTAATAAATGATTAACAAATAATTTCTAAACATTTAATGATATTATTATTTCCTACTTCACACAACAATAGACGCTATTACAATTGCATACCAGTTATTATTACCTGTTATTGTCTGTTTATTTATAAATTCTAAAGTATTTTGTTGGATTAGTTGTTTTTCCTCTCATATTGTTGTCGTTAATTGTTAAGAAAGTAATTTAATTAAAGGGATACTTTCTTATAGAATTAGTTGATATTAATTATTTTCATAATAATATGTATAGGCTTTTCATAACATTCAATCAAGTCTTTTAATGAAAGTAGAATCTAATAACAGACAACTACCTTATCTATAAATAAAAATTTACGTCTTTTTATTTATTACAATAAAAAGTAATTCAAGTTTTTGCAAGAACTAACTTTTAAACTTTGCGTTTCATATTTACAACATTATAGTTACGCGGGTATTAACGCGGAAAATAATTATTTAAATACCTTGGTAGGCTGGTCTGCGTGTGACCACGACCTGTGCAACCAGGTCGAAACGTCAAACCTACCAAAGTTGAATACCTTGGTAGGTTTGGTAGATGGTAGGTTAATTTTGCAAGAAGTCAACCAATATTTTTTTTATAAAGAAACAAAATTTTTTCTATTAATAATTAATGTCTATTTCGCCTGTATCCAGTTAGATCCAGACACTGTAACTAATTAACTATACCTCCTGCCACTTTGTGTCACGGTGGTTCTACGGGTCTCTTTCTTGTTGGACCATCCACATAATTATTATTTTTGACCTTATCCTCTTTTTTTAAGAAGGGAAATTCAACGATTGATGTCTACCATACTTCAGACTCTTACTGACCAAAAACCACTATGTTCGTCCTTCTGGTACAAGACGGGGCCGCAGTACATTATACGCTTACATCCGTAACCCCAGTTAGGAATTTCTCTGCCCTAACTCACCTATAAAGAACAGTAATTGTTTTCATTTCTAGAAAATTCTATAGTGTCTTCTCACCTGAAATAACATCTTTGTAATTTGTTACGACATCCCTTTGCCAATGACGAGAAGACAAGATTACCTACACACTTTTATTAAACAGAACGTGCAGATTCCGAGAAACGTGTGTACAAAATAGTAGCCTTTCTTTTGGTTATTTTTTACTTTAAATTGAGAGTCTATTTGAAGCTACTTCGACACGATGAAAGGGACTCTTACTACTACTTCTTCTTTCACTACGCCCAGCAGTGTGCTTCTAAACACATGGGTTCGATAGTACAGGAATGACATTGTAATCCAATACATATTTACTAATACAATACCGGAGGCCCAATCCTTCCCCTCCCCCAATCTAATCCCTCCTCAATCCCAAAATCTCCAAATCCCTAACCCCAAAATGGTCGGCAATGCACTGGTAAATCCTTCGTCCATGTGCGGTTGATTGCTTACCATCAGGTAATCCGTATGCTCGTTTGTTGACCTATTGCATAAAAAAACAATTTCATCTTTAACATAAAGTAATAAAGTTAACAATGTATTGAAGAATTTCAAGCCGGCAGATTGTAGTATGTACTTAGGTTGGACTGCTGGTTTTTGTACTTCATTATCAAAATTGCAAACAATGACTCAGATTTCTGGAAGTCCCAGAATGGAATAAAGTGATATGGTTTAGTTCTTTCCTTTGTCTTTTTTTTTAAAACAAAAGGCTGTATTATAACGCCTGTTATTGCTTGAAAGGGTAGATAGAATAATAGCACTAGTGTCATAATATACAGTTTTTGTCTATTGTAAAACTGCCAAGGACATTTTCAGACTCCATAACTTTTTTTTTTCTAGCCTGTATCGTCCGATTGCTGGGCAAAGGCCTCCCCATCTCGCTTCCACACCTTCTTTCGACCGTGTCCACCAGTCTTGACGATAGGCGTCTAGATCGTCACGCCATCTTTTCCGGGGCCTACCTCGCCTGCGGCTTCCATCCTGAGGTGTCCACTAGGTGACAATAGTGGCCCATCTCTCCCGATGCATTCGGCTGACGTGTCCGGCCCAGTCCCATTTAAATTTTGCGGCGTTTAACATTAATCAGAATATTTATACTGGGGTAACATGGCAGATCAGTATGCGCATCACCTGATGTTAAGCCATGGAGGTGTGTTTGAATGAATCGGAGATTTGGAACTCTGAAATTTGGACCTCTGACGTTGGTACGTGACGTTTGGACGTGGTATCACTTCACTCGAACTCAGTCGTGTTAAAGCTTGGCTCTCCTACACTTATACTACATATTTAGATCTAACTGGAAGTCAAGTTAAAAACGCCTCAGTAGAGAAAGACAGCGCAGACAAATACCACCCACAAAGTATTCGTAATATTATTTCACCAGAATCTAAACTATTAACAATAGCAGTTCCTTAAAATTTCATTACCTCATATTGCAAAATAGACTTCATCTTAGATAAAACATTTGTATATTTAATGACTGAATAGTTATTATAGGATGTTAACTGTAATAATATTATGACTCACGCAATTCCCAGAAACGACTCGTGAAATTCTGCGGTGAGTACTGCAATAGATTTGAAATTGAGGAAATCGTTATTGATATAATGTAAACACTGAATGTGATGGCGTCTACATCGTGTGTGTATGCAAATAGAGGCATTAAAGCGTTACGATTAGTGACGAAATTAGAATAACTGTAGTTTTGTGCGGTGGAACGGTCGTCTGTCAGCTGTTTTATATGGTATGAAGTTTTGCGTAACGTTAATGTCCTTTATTCCGTGTAGGTACAAGCAGAGACGCACGTGTTCATTGTAATACACCTTTCATTGGACATTTTTATGTGTCTATCATGTTTTTAGGTCCTATACCTATTACTATTTTTTATGAAATGGGAGGCAAACGAGCAGATGATTACAGCTTACGGTAAGACTCATAACATCAGAAGAGTCAAAAGTGCCTTGGAAGAAGAATACTTTGCTTTAAGAAGGAGTTCGCTTATTTCTTGAAAGATCTTTCTAAAGTTTACTTACTAATCACCAGCCTGTTCTCGTTCATTGTTAGCTAGAGCAGGTTACTGAGATCGACTAAACACAATAATTTTTATTATAATACAAAGAAATAATGTCAAAATTGTAGGAAAAAGGCAAAGACAATAGTAGTTAGTTGAGTAAATAGGAAAGCTTAAGGAAAATTACGTTTCAATTAAATGCAATTTATTTACATAAAGTACATTTATTATTTTCTAGAAATTTCGTAGAATTTTTATACCAGTATCAGTTTGTTTAAAAGGTTATCAACTTTATGTTGTCGCCATAAGTTATAAATCAGTGTGAAAAGGAATGAGCAGCATTATTACTAAGAATTAAAAAGATCACATACAAACAGTACTGACTAATTACTATATTTTTTTAATAACTGGAAATTAATCTTGATGTGTATAGTTTACACTTTACACAGTTATTGTTTCAACGTTTCTTTACTAAGCAGACTTGCCTACGTGACACCAGACAGCGACCGATTCGCTTTAGAATCACAACAGCATCACTTATATTTAACTTTATCCTCTAGTTGATAAAGTTGAAAATGAATTGAGGAAATATGTCACTATAGGATAACTTGACGTGCTGGACAAACAGGTAAATTAAATGGTGGAACACGTAAGTTGTTAAAAAAATGGGTTGTAATGGGCTCCAGAGAAAAGAATTTGAAAGGCTTACAAATTTGTTAGATTTAAATATATTTTTTTATTTAACACATATCTTTTGATTTGTTTGAGAGCTCATTTACATAGTCTCTTCTTAACCAAATTAACTAGCCGAGAGCGAGGTTGACAGTCAACCCCGATATTCAAGTAACAACACAAAACGTGGTGGTTTTTAGTCTGCAAAAGTCCAAAACTCCCTCTCATCACATCCAGAACTTTGATGATTTTTGCCTCTAAAAAAGGATGTCTAAAAATACCAATAAAATTATAGTCCACTCAACCTTAATAGATGTACTTTAACCTAAAAGCGGCTCCTACCCAGAGCAGGAGAGGGAACGGGGTGGTTTCAATCCAGTAAGAGTCTGACACTGCCATTTGGCCCACGTAGGGTGGGAAATCGAAAAAAACCCTTAGAGCCTCGTACTAAAACTCCATAGCTCTCAAGTCCTTTATAAAAACATCTGCGCCCGAAAGCTCAACATTAATATTCCACAAAGGTGGACATTTCCGCTGTTTTTAATACGGTCGACCTCATAAAAGTTCCCTTAAAAGACGCCTGTATAGGTTTAACAAATTCTAATTAGCTTGTTGCTATTCAACGCAGGTTTCCTAAGTGGGTAAGAATAAGTAATTATTGGGAAGAAAAATGGCTGACGTTGTGTTTAATAGGTGTCACTATTAGTCAAATGTTTTCTGTGGAGAAGAATATTAATCTTTAGTGAGGTTTCGTTTCCTTCTTCTTGCGTCGTACTCCTCATTGCTGAGGGTCGTCACCACCCTTTTCCACTCGTCATTTTCTCTCACACGATCTACCTCTATCGCCTTTCACTAAAGATGATGAAATAGTTTGTCCATGAGCCCACGCTGCTAATTCCATAGTACCAGATATAGACACATAGACACCCGCGACACCAAAGGAGTTTTAGGGGTAAGGGTTTCAGGTATTTAAAAATTGGGAAGGGTTGAGGGCAGGGGGAAAGATTGGGCATACAGTAACCTCACTCACACGGCGAGACACAACGCTGTGGTTGTTTCACGCCGGTTTTCTGTGAGGCCGTAGTATCACTACGGTTGAGCCGACCCATTCGTGCCGAAGCTTGGCTCTCCCACTTAGATGGCAAACTTCCTTAGATAAGAAAGAGTTATTGACTTACTATAGGTTCTATTAAGTTAGTTTTTGAAATCCTTGTACCTTTTAAGCCATAATAAATAAATAAAATAAAATAATTTCGATGAAGACGATGAAAAACAAAATCTATGAGTAAAAAACTAAGAGCCAGAGATCTAAACGCTCAAATACTATTTATTATTACATACTAAGATTAAACATTTATTTTTGGCAAACATATACGTTTATATGTTCTAGACAATTCGATAATAGCAATATTTAATGGCGATGACCTAAGAAGGACTAATAATAGACAAACATGGCTAGATATTTTTAGCAAATCCTTTAATCATAACATTTTTATTAAGTCAAGTTGTCCCATAGATCTTCGATATTCGTATAGGTAAGTTTATTTTTAAACCTATTATTGAAATAATCCTAATCATAACTACTACCTACATTGTTTTCATTTAGATTATAGCTATGTCGATTATAAGGAACACGCCTATTATTAAGTAGTATATACATAATATAATTGATACTCTACTAAAAATATCATTTACAGGATTAAGTGTTAATTTATAAGTTATTAAACATTTAATAGGTAGGTAGAGAAATTTTCGCGGAAGATTTTTTCTCTGTTAAATCTGAACAATAACCTTTTTTACACCTTGACCAAAACCTGACCATACACAATCAAATTTTTCAACTAACCAAAACACATAGACATAAACGACGAACCATAAATGGTACTGAAAAGTAAATTTGCACATTCATAAATATATAGGTACGTATAATATATCACCAATTAACTCGGACAGGTAAACAAAGATAGCGAGCCCCCTCTCCGTTACACACACACACACACACATGAATCATCCATCGCACGCAACACTAGGTCGCCGTCACAACTCACAAACTCGCGATCGCTCGACGAATCAACTCGTGCGCACGTACTATACAGGGTGTCAAACTCCGATAAATATATTTCGATTTTTTCTATAGAATGATATTACAAGCATTCTGTTTGTGATAGTGGGTGATACATTTATGAATTGTGTTTTACTGTGAAGTGTTGTGATAATTAAGTTTCCAAAATGTTTCCCAGGATCCAAGGCTTGGTGAGTAATATTGTAAGTCATTCGAATGTTTTTTTTTCGGTGGAGGCTAGTTGTAAACTTGTTTTGATTTGAGTGGAAGATAGTTTGAATTTATTATACATCAATATAAATAAAATATGCTGTTAATACGTGTGTAATTCGGTGATGATTATGTTTGATTGTTATTGTAAATCGATAGTTGTTTTTATATATGTATGTATACAAACTGGCATTTTACTTTCTGTAATAAATAAAAACAATTAAATCATAGCGTTGCATGGTAATTTTCAGTGGATGATACATACATACATAATTTAATTAAGAACGTTAAATCACAACAACATAAAGCTCATTCTTGCTCACGCTCAAGTTACCTGAACCATTTTTTTAAACCACGTGTTTCCGGGAACCTAAAACACGTCCAGACAACTTTATATTCCCGAACAAGTTTCAATCTCTTCGAGGAATATGTCAATAACCTCTATATCACCGAACGCTATTCATTCAAAGTTTACGTAGAAGTTATAGACAAAAGCATCAAAGGTACTGGGCAAGGTCAATGAACCAGATAACTTGTGTGGTTGTGGTAAAGCCATATGGCAGACGGGATGCACATGCGATCCATTTGGTTGATTAAACATGGCTTAAGTGGCTACATTGCACATTGTACTTTTATGGTGAAGAAGAAAAAAGGTCAATTTTAATTGTAGAGACAACGATGTCGTGGTATTTTTAGCTATCGATGAAAAGATTCAATTGTGCAACTTCAAATATTTTGGAGTATCAACACCAAAACGTTCGTGAATGATCAATTGAATGTGCAAACTGCAAAAGAAAATTTTACTAAAACTCCTAATCTCATGACACAAAATTAAATGTCAGGAAAGTTTGCAATTAAACTATCCATTGCATCAGTAACAGTCAACCTCAATAAAAAGAAAGGATGCGCCAAATAAGCAGAAGTGAAAACCAAAACCCAAGTGAATCATATGGATTATAGTTTGACCTATTTAATAACATTGATCTTTCGAATTAGCATCTAAGAATTTCGATCACGTACAAACGATTTCACCTTTGCGAACGATCGAGTAAAATAACACGTGCGGTCGGCACGCACGTAGACATTCATAATAATACCGCACTAGCGTCGGATTCTGATGATAACTTCTGAAGAAATGCGGTAATTAAGAAATTCGTGGTTGAATTCATAAATGAAGATATTAATACTGATCATTTCAAAGCAACTAATAGACTAAAACATGGTAAAGACAATTTTTATGCTGTTGTAATCATTATGCAGGATGTTTTGGTTTATAAGGTAAATCAAAACGTATTTCAGTGTGACAGGTCCATTGTAAAACACTTTTCTTCCTGTTTACAGCAAAATGTTTTGCCACATAACCTATACTTAGATAAAACAAAGCATATTGACATAAAAAAAATCTAACGATATTTTTTATTCCGATAGCTAACATGATGCCTTGCCTACAAACTTCGTAGTTTATTAATCATTTATGAAGATTTAATTACAGGAGATAATCATCTCCTTTGTTCAATAAAATAGAAAAACCCCACATAAGTCGTGTTGAAGAAAATATTTTTTTTTTTTTTTTTAAAAAAAAAAACGTTGCCCCACATTAGGATTTTCTCCTGTGTCGTGGGTGCGGTTACAAACATACAAATTCACATGCACATGACACCCAGACCCAGAACAACAATTTGTGAATCACACAAAGAGTTGTTCCGTGCGGGAATCGAACCCGCGACACGTTGCACGGCAGCCAGTTGCCCAGCCACCGCACCAACCGTGCAGTCAAGAAAATAAGTAAGAAATCATCGATGTCAGTTTTCCTGTAGTTGATGTTGAATGCTGGATAATTTCTATGATTTTTTCTGCTGCCATGATAAATGTTGATGTAAATTATTTTATAAAATAATTAAGGCTTTTTTCAAGTAACGAAAGTAAGAGAAAAGGGCACAGAAACGTGTCAAATAATAAATCGAATCCAAGTTTCATGAAACTGCCAGCTAACAGTAATATCTTAAATGCCTTCATCAAAGGATGTAATTAAAATTCTCACTTTTGTACAAAGGATAAAATACGCTATGGGCACTTCAATTAAAAATACGAGTTCTCATGTCATGCGTAAACACGAAGACTGTATCACATGAGGTGGTTTGAACTTCAATGGAATCTCTTATGACTTGAGACAATTTAAGGATAGCTCTCCGATTAGTCACAAAGATTTGAGTCACTGCTTCAGTGAGTCAAGTATCTTCTTACTTTATGAGAAAAGGTTATTAATCGGATGTTGTCGCAATTAACTTAAACATCTCCACTTGAACGATGATCATTTTTTCCTATTTCGTAGCAATAACCTTCAAATTGATGACGCTATCGATTATACTGGCAACTCGATAAACGATTTTAATTATCTTGATCTGCCCATTAATGTCATATTTAAAATCACTTTATGGCTACTTCCTGGTATCATCGATTCTGTTTTTTTAATATAAGCTTCTTGTAAAAACATATTCTCGAACACTGTGTCTATTATGTGTTAAGAATAAATTTGGGGCATTCAATGTCAATTTAGCGTTTTGAGTTGTTGTATTGTCATTTAAATAATCGTCTGTTTGTAACCCAGATCCGTCATCGTTAATCCTTTTATTATTTTCCTCTGAGTGTCTAGGATCATCTTCGTTACATCTGACACTAATTTTAAAGCCGCAGCTCATTGAAATCTAGATTCATGTCAATACAAAATGTAGGTCACTAGTCTGGAGATGACAAAGAGGTATTTCCTTTGTGTTTATGATAAATATGGCTTTTATGCTGTAAAGTATACTAAGAGCAGTGACAAAGGAAATGTGAAACATTTTTCCGACGTTACCTAAGGTAAAGGATAATAGAGTCTAATTATTACAAAATGATGATTTGATTAATCTCAATCAATTTGCAACTTTATCAACATTACAAAGGATTGGTTTCATAAAACGGTACTTGGATTTCAAGATTTCTTTCTGCAAATATCTGATAATTCTGACCTTGAACAAGGTTGTAGGGTATCGAACGCCGATCTATCTTACATGAAAGGTTATCTATCATCACACTGTGACCCCTAGAAAGACGTGACTTAAGTCACGTGGTAAAGATAGTACTTATAAATAATATACAAGACGATTTTCTTAAACTTTCTTTGAATATTTTTGATACTTGTACTTCAGTTGTCAGCACATGAAACTATACTTTTCAAGTGAGGATGTAAGAGATATTCAACATTAACACTTACGAATAAGGCTGAAAATCTGTTGTAAGTTCAAGGGGATCTCAACGAGCTAGTAACAACAAAAATTATTTACTTGGACAAATAGAATTATAGAGGTGTCGAATTAAAAAAAAACTTAAAGGTCGTCTCCAATAACAGTGAGGATGTTTTGATGACGTAACTTTTGGTCTAGGACCTGTTTGTATTTGTTTTCGATATCTACACACGAAACGTAGTTGTCACCAGTTTTCCATGGTTAGACATACAAATTGATTTCGAGAGTGCGTCAAGAGAGTTTTTTAGAGTCAAAATTTTAATAGAATGGTGTTGATTTACGAAGTATGTATTGAATTTTCATAGGAAGACAAACGCATGTGAATAATCATGATAATTGAAAAGACATAAGTAAACAATAATGACAAATATAATAGCAAAAAACTTTGAACTATTTGAAAAAAGAAAAGAAAATTTAAGGTACTACATACATGTTTGTTCGGTGAATACCCAAAAGAAAATGGAATCCATTCAATTAAAAACATATGACAAACGCCATAAATGCCAAATGAATAATAAACAAATATTTTTATACAAGATATGCTATTGGATTTTTCGAGTTCAAAGCAAATACTTCCTATGCAATTTTTATTAGCAGAAGGCATGCAAACATTTTTTTAAAGCAAATACGTTCGTTTTTATAAAGTTACAATGTTTTTATTAATCATGCAAATATTATAATTTATCTATTTTAGTATCAGAAACTTTCTGATAAACTGGAAATTACAATAAGGACTTGTTTGACTATATCTGGATAGCCACTAAGTAATAGATAATAATTAATTAATTAACTATATGTTCCACATAATTTTATCAAGGACTATATAAGACTTGTGTATTGATCGCTGAAGATGTATTTATTTTTATAGCTGGCAACATCACGAACAAGTAAATATTAAAATGTTACAATATTTATATTTATACCACCTTTTTTGTTCATTTTTTATTTTATTACTTTGTTATTTATTAGGTCATTTTTGTATTTATTTCTTTGTTTGTGCTTAATATTGCATTATATAATACATATTTTAGGTACTCACCGATATGTCTAGAAAAAAAATATTAATTCTATTAAGTTTCTGTATTTTTTTCGTTTTGTATTTATTTTAAAAGTGCAATAAAGTTCTGGATGGATTTTGTATAAATATCGCTATAAACAACATGAAATCAAATTAAAAAGAAACATTATTTAACAAAAACATTGCTGTTTAATAATTACGTTCATTAATAAATGGCTTAAATAATTATTTCAAACCGGCAATTACTAACTTTATGACCAAAAACAAATATCTATTAAAACAAATGGGATTCATGGTCGAGTAAAAATTGACCAACAGCGCAAAAAAACTAAACAAATTTTATAACACCAATTATAATTACACATACTTACATATTATAAGTAATCACAGAAACTACTATCTTGTAATAATCGACCCAGTTCAAGTGAGTGCGCAAGTCGAGTTACGTTATGTAAACAGAGCACAGAGTATGAACGAAACACCAGACAAAATCAGCTGTTGTTTTACGAACAAGATTAGACGCCATTATTATAATTATAGTTATTTCTATTAAACTTGTGAAGGATCAAAAGAGATCATACTATGATGTGCGTGTACGCAAACTATCTGTAGAATTTACCTGTCGTAATTATGTGGTAATATAAAGTAACGTTAACATTGATCTTATAATGTCTTGCTTGGCATTCGTAGACTATCACTTTCAGCCGGGGTTGCGGGGTAAGCGCAACGAGGCACCGCGACCTCAGCCTAGAGCAGGAGAAGGAACAGGTTTTGACTCTTAGTCAGCAAGAGTCTGTCACTCCCTCCCACCCGGCCCTGGGCGGGAGAAGTCATTTGGCTATCACTTTATTCGTATGTATGTAGATTTGTTTTTTTTTTTATCAATACTGTTTTTTATGAGCAAGCAATCAGCATCGCGAGGAGTTGCAAGTGCGGTGTTCTCATTGGGTGTTTCGGGAATGGGAAGCAAACGACCAGACGGATTACCTGATGATAAGCAATCGGCGCCGCCCATGGACGTTAACGGGCTTTTAGGGAGTTAAGGGTTTCGGATATTTAAGGGAAAGGAATGGGGAGAGGAAGGGATTTGGCCTCCGGTGATCTCAATCACATGGCCGGGTTTCTGCGTGTGTTACTATTAAGAAGTTTTATAGTCTTAAGCTATCTAAAAACTATGTCTATACTTACAATGAGGAAACAAAGTATTGTGTAATGAAAACTGTTAATACTTACATAATGAAGTGCTGATAACAACAAATCTACATAGTTACCCACTCCATCATGTGATGTCAATCCTATATTATATTCTCCTGTGTATATTCTATAGGTATACGTTTCGTCGTAAGATATTGCTGACGTCATTAAAGTGTATTTAAATTGTAAATATTACTATTACTATCATACTGCTTTGTGTAACGATTAAAGATATAATATATTATTGAATGCGAAAATTTAATTTTTTTTGTCTCAATATCATCAGCTTATTATAAGTGGCCATTACTGGGCAAAAGCCTCTTCTCACACGAAGAAGGTTTTAGCATTAATCACTACGCTTGCTCAAGGCGGTTTGGGGATTTCGAAAGACTTCCGATGATTTCTTTCACATTTTGTCAACAGTAAACAAAATTAAACTCGGAAAAAGACACTTTGGTTTTTTTCAGAAGCGGAATTCGCGCCCTAATGCATGAAAAAATAAGAAATAATTTGGAACTTTTAACAACTTTATTAGATGTATCTACTGCCAAAATTAAATCATAATGTATACAGTTTGGTTTTTTGATTTGCTATGTCAAGTCTTATTCGAAGTCGAGAAAAGCATCGGTACAATTTTCAATAAAAAAAGAATACTTACGTTCTCTGAAACGACACATAACAATTCTCTATTAAAATATTAATTTTATAACAAAACTTTCTATAATAACATAAAAACCCACCCTATACTTCGTGATGTTATGTTATATTCCCATAAAATAAAAATGCAATCAAAATAAAATCTTAATGGGGTGAAAATAAAATACTATGTCGTGTGACTGCATTCGTGCGTCATTCCCGGCCTTGTCCGTTTAATAGGCTTGATAGTGGTCGGTCGATTCATGTTTTTTTTTAATTCTTTTTTGTTTCGAATAAAAAAGGTAACAATGTTAATACATTGTCGAATTGTACATTGTTTGTTCTTTCCGTTCACGGGACCACAGGGTCCCGGACCTTTGGAAGGCATACGAAGAGCCGAAGCCAACTCGCAGAGGCCCGTTGAACAATTTTAATCTAAATGTGATGGGACATCAGCCGGCAATTATCCCTGTATGCACTATATAAGTGCACCCAAGGACAATCCCCGGTTGATGCAAGACTATTGTGAAATGTGGTAAAAATTGATAGGGTTATGAATATGGGTTGCTATGGACTGGTGGATATGATAACTATGGAAATACTATGGCCCCTGCCCCTGACCAATATTGATACATACGGATAAACAGGCAGGGGGTGACTGGCAAACTCAATTAATGGGCCCCCGGAAACGGCCGCTAGCATGTAGCGACACGGAGGCAACATACGTTGAGCTGCTTGGGGAAGGAGAGGCATCCCACGGCTATCAGAGCAATCCCGGAAGTACGGTCAAGACCCCTACCAGCACCTTACTGAGATACATCCTTCCCCCGAGTCTCCTTCAACTCCTACTCTTGCGAATCCCCACTCAAGCCAGCCAATTAAGGCAAGAATGAGGTAGTAGGGCTTGTTCTTCATCAGTGTTCACTCCAGCTCGTCACGAGGACTAACCGGAGAGAGAAGAACAAGACACCTCCCGGGAGTCAGGTCCGTGGGGTCGCCACTGCCCAACAGCTCGCCACAAGCTGCCTTGCGGATGAATTGTACATTATTGTTAAGAATTAAATAGAAAAAAGCTGGCTATTTTTATTTCGGTATATATTATTATTGTGTTTTTTTACTTAAATAAAAAATATTATTAGGAATTCTATGTAAAAAAAGTTTGAGTACCTACTTACTTTGAAAACTATTCAAATTGTCACGTATTTCCTCAACATTACAACAAATACATTTAAATAATATATACTTAGTAAAATCATTGAATTAAAGTGTGGTCACATTTTTATAATTTAATATACTTAAAGGCAAAACATATTCATTAATCATTTTACCTTTCAACAACATTAAAAAAAAACTACATATTTAAAAAACGATTTAAACTTTAAAATGAAAACTAACTAAGTTCAAAATAGGTACATTGAACCTTTTCAATACAACAATACAATTTAAAATAAAAGACATAAAATTATTCCCCACACTCCAAATATTTGAAAAATACAACCACGAAAAATTCTCGTCACGTTCGTTTTCAAAATGTCTGAACTTTGATAACTTGGAACACGATACCAAAGAAATTAAGATAAAAGTTTCGAATGAAAAACACATAAGTTTCTGAAACATTAAGTGGATACGTAAAGAGACTGAAAAGATTATTATTTTCATCTCGTACCTACTTACTTAGTTTTGAGTTATTTTATTTATCAACAGGAATATTTTTTTGGAATACATATGTACTTAATATCTTTAAGGGTTCCTTGATTTTTAGTAAGAATATGGTATCACCTGTAGCTGGTTGTGTGGTCAGTGTAGAGGAAATCACTCTACGCACAATACCATTATCGAAACTAAAAAAAAACAGTGCCAATTATTTTATTTTATTTTATCAAGAAATTGTAAGAAGTATCACCAAGTTATTACCTTAAAAAATATTTATATGCTCAGTTTCTTCAATCGTGGCAATTCAAGACACAAAAGGTTCGCGAACGCTGGCGTTCGCTTGGAGAATAATCATTAAAGAAAACTAAAAAAAAGTATACCTAATGTTATTTTTTAAACTCTGGATCCAATAAAAAATGATTTCTCATAAGTTTGTGAGCCGTCACACTACCACAGTGGGGTACAAATTCCGGATGAAGTCGTAATGATATACAACCTTTTCTAGGCCTGCCCCACAGTGAAATATAATCTCAACCAGTAACCAACACTGTAAGAGGATGTATGGTAACCGCATCCTGTAAAAGGCTTCCATATATTCACCAATATCCATTTATTGACAAGTATTAAGTTGTTTTTTTTTCCTTTGAGTATTAGTGATTTATTTTTTATTGGAATTGGTTTACTTCTTTATATATTGTAAGTATGTTGTACATATCTCAGCAATTAAACCAAAAATAAATAGTTTTTTTTTTTTGTTAAAACCGTTCGAAATATAAAAATAACATTTCTAGGATAAACATAAAATGAATTTAAATTTTCTGCAAAAAGGTTTTCTAAAACTACAGTTTCATTGTTTGATAAAAAAAACAAAATAAATTTTAAAATAAGAACACAAATAATAATAAAAATAGAATCATCACAGTTTGCATCGCATTCAAATTTAATTCCACAATGCTACCAACATGTACGATCAAACATTGCATGTTGTGTACCAACACAACAAACAATTAAATTGAACAGATGAATGATAAATGAACGAACATGTTTTCAATTAATCCGTTCTCTTATTGACATATTCAATATTATTTATTTTTAATTTTTTATGTCGACGGAAGATAATTTATTCTTTGCGTCGCGTCGTTTTACAAGGAATCAATGACACGGATTGAAGTTAATATTTTTTTATTGGTTTTAATTTGAGAATTTTATATTGTTGGTTTTTAACACGGTTATGAAGAATAATCGTCAACTCAATGAGACATAACTAGCTAAATTCTTCTACAAAGTGTGTTGATATTTACACAAACAAATCGACATATTTCTACAACGAAGTGTAAAGGTCATCAGCTGATAATAAGAATGCATATAGTTAATTAATTACTGATAACAATGATGATATTTTTGTAAAATAATCTAGACTAAGCTAAAGCAATTAGTCTGATATCAAGAAATACCGGAATGTCTAGCCCAAAGGTCAATTAAAGTTATTTGTCATCATAAACATCATCACAATATGGCGTCTTTTAGTCTTCGAAAGTGTACACTGCGTAGTCTTTTCTTAATGGAAAAGAATCATCAAATGGCTTGGGTTGTTGATAGTATCAGACTATCAGTGACTGAAAACCAACCCGTCCCTTCTTCTGCTTCGAGTCGGAGTCACCGTACATAACTGCGCTTGCTGTTTAACCCCGGATTATTACTTATTGAACGTAACACACACACACTTAGCTAATTAATTCGTTTATTAACAAAACCATGTATAGTTTTACAGTTTAAGTTACAGTCAAGAAATTATATTATCTAAGTTTAAACACTTTTTTTTTTTTGTGAGGGGAAAATCATCTAATGACTTCTCCCGCCCAGGGCCGGGCAGGAGGGAGTGTCAGACTCTTACTGACTAAAAACCCCCTGTTCCTTCTCCTGCTCTGTGCCGAGGTTGCGGTACCTCATTGCGCTTACCCCGCAACCCCGGCTGAAGTTTAAACACTAACATTGTATTTTTATAATAACTTTCGTGAGACTTTCTTAATTAATTATTATGTTTTCGGCTCTAGCATGGCTTGAAACTAGTCGAGTATCTCGTCAAATAATTATTTGAGTTAGCCGAAAACATAATAACTAACGTTGTATTTCGCTATGTAAGTAACTTTACCGTAGACTTCTTCCCCCTGATCCTCAATCGCGAAAACTAGAGCAGCAAGATCATGTAATACGTCTGCTCGTTTGCCGAACTATGGCATACAAAAAACTTATAAACATATAAAGAGGATTATTCCAGAATCTTCGCTACAATTGACACTTAACAAAACACTAATAAAACCCTTACAATATTTTGATAGTTATCAATGACCACGTCAACTTTGTCCTCGTCTTGCGGCCCAACCAATAAGGCAGTCAAAGGTCACTTGTTTATCTAAGCGGTTGCCTAGCAACGAGTTGTTAAGGTAAAAATGTCACACCAAGTTACCACATAAGTGTTTTGTTACTTAATATTGAAGACCTTGATTTTATAACCTTGTCTTTGTTTTGATATTATTTTAGTTAAAATAATATACATACAAATGTATTCAAATGAATTTTTTGTAAGTTTTGAACAGTTAGCTGAGTCATTTGGTCATCATCATCATCAGCCTATTCATTTTCACAACTGAGCAAAGGCCACTAATCACCACGCTTGCTCAAGGCACTTGGTGATTTCAAACTTGTAAAAAGAAATTATAAGTGCAGTTTGCTTCTTGATGTTTTCCTTTACCATGTATTGTGTTAACGGTGTCTAAATTAAGTTAGAAAGTATAGAGAAGTCAGAAAAGTTAAAATATTATTTAAAAGGTTTCGAATGTAGGTTTTGGTATGCAGATTCGAAAATAAAGACAGTTAATCGACTCAGTAGCTAACCAACTGATCCTATCTCTATACCGAAATATGCAATGAAAATATCATAAAAATAAATAAAGCACATCTTCATATATTTTTTTAAAAAACATCCTTATTTTCATGGGCTAGTCGCCAAACGAGCAGACAACATTGAAATGCGTTGGAGATCTTTCGTGGTTTGTTAGGAATTTATAGATTGGGGCAAGGAATCCTTCTCGCATAAAGCCTCTGGAAACCTAACCCAATAACGCTGTCGTTGTTTCACGCCGGTTTTATATAAGGCCGTTTCACTCAAGTCAAGCCGACCCATTCGTGCCGAAACATGGCTGTCCCACACTGTTAATATTGGAGCGGGTTCGTCAGCAAGTTTTTGTTCCACTCCATATGTGAAGCGAATGCATTGACTCGGCATTAATAGCTTGTAAAGGATACAAGAACAGGTGGCATATGGCAAGTTTATTTATTTCACAAGGCAAAAACGTCAAATATGTCAATGTTTTTTTAATGCGAATCGTATGTAGGCTTACCATATGTTACCGTTTTTAGTAGTATGTCTCTTGTTTACTTAGTTATTTATTAAAAGATGTTTCATTGTGTTTGTTAGAAGATTTCACCACACAATGTCAAATATTATTTTCTTCATTATGTACGCTAATTGATAGTCCAGGATTACAATTATATTTATTTTGCATGTCATCAAAATTGATCCAGTTATTTAAGAGTTTATCGCACACATATTAACTCTTTTTTTTCATATTTATTTTACGGCATTAAAGTAAGCATTTTCTATGACGTATTTCAGCAAACGAAATCAACGAATCTGACTGAACTTTAAGGCTTATCTATTGTAACATTAAAAATTACGGAAATTAACCTACCCCAAAATTCCAAAATACTTCAATCTATTATCGACCATTTTACTTTATAGTAAAGTCGATTATCTATAAAAAGTAAGTATACTTTACTTATAGGTATACCTGTACCTCAATTTTAAAATTAAAAAATAATCAGCTAGCGTTCACAATTTACATGACTTGAGCAATGTTGCTAGTTAAAAATAATGGTTATGATGACAAAAGAAGGTTATCTTGGATTTGTCGTAACTTTTTGAAACTATTTCATATTTTACCGTCTGCCCTTGACTTTTTGATGACAATTTAATGTTTTTTTTTTTGTTTTGTAAGATGATTTAAAAGACTATGTTTGAGATTGATCAACGTAACCAAATTAGATAGAGAGACCTAGGTACATATTAATGGGAACTTGTTACGATTTCTAATTTTATGATACCGATAACAAAAGGAAATATATATGTAAAAAACTTGCAAAAAATTAATGAATCAATTTTTTATTAAGGCGAAAATCGGAGTTCGGTAAATAAAAAATGAAACCTGCCTCTGAATATTACAAAAATACTTATCTTAATCGGTTTGGCCAATCGTGAGGTAATCGCTGACAAATATACACACATACAATTCAAACTGAGAACCTCCTTCTTTTTTTGAATTCAGTTAATAAAGTCAGTTAATTCATATTGCGGTACCCTCTCAGTCTATATAAAAAGCATTTTAATATCAAAGCAACTTAATGTACGTTACAAAAAATATTACTTATCAGATAAACACGAGTATGAATACAGATTACCAAGAAATATCTTTATAATAATTTATTTTTTTTCATTTATATATTTATGTTTCCCTACCTAAGCACTTCAGTCAAATTTTGCTTTCAAAATTGATCTAATTATGCCGAAAGTCGTGATGAGAAAAAATAAATATATTTTACTGTTTGTAGGCTCCTTACGTAACGATACTGTAAAGATATAGCACAAAGTCAATTTCATTCAAGCTTCAACCAAAAAGAAATTAAGAAAAATAGCAAAAAGGCTAGTGCTATTTATGCAAACCGCTGCTAATCTGAAACTGACCTTACTTCACTGAAAACAAGTTTGAGAATCCTTCATTCAACAATACGCACTAATTATTATAATTCGATAAATCAACCCACATCGCCATGTCTTGTAATCTAAAATTAACCTTAAGACACTAAAAACAAGACTCATTCCTTCAACCTCACAAAAGTCACATGATAATTCAATAATTTATTTGTGTCTTATTAATGATGCCAATCTTAAATGAACCTTACTCCACAAAAAATAAGTGTCACGATTATTCATCCTATCAAACGTTTTATTAATAATTATAATTCGAAAAACGAATGCATGTACGTGGTTATATTTCGTAATACTTCCTACTTTGAGTCTTAATCTAAAATAACCTTGTCAATGGCATTGGGCTCTTGTAACTTATAACACAGTACGTAACATTCGAACAAAGGAACCTTCAATTTATTCGCAGTCAACTCAATAAACGCAGAAGAGTTTTTACGGAAGAAAAAAAAACAAAATTCTTTTTTTCAAAATTTTTATTCTTTAATTTTTCTAAATGTTGAGGAAAATGTAAAAATTACATATATAATAACATAAGTATAGTGTGTCACTTCTTTCATTCTTATTTTAAACTACAATTATTTTCTAGTCATAGAAAGTATTTCGGTTTACCTATTTATATTTTTATGGTATAAGAGATTGGTCTATTATTTGGTAGTTACACCTATCTGTCAAAAAGAAGGTATCGGTTTCCTTAAAGTGGACTTCAGAAAATAAATACTCTCATTTAATTTTAATCACTACATAACATAAACCAGTCGCTTAGGTACTCTGTCCTGATTATTCCATTTATGCTTAAATTTTTAAAACTACGCAACGGATTTTAATGTTTTTTTTTATAAATAGAGTGACTGAAGAGGAAGTTTTATATGTATAACAATAATTAAATAGTGGAATAATTTAGTATCAGCATTGTTACCATGCGAAGCCGGGGCGGGTCGCTAATGATACATACAAATCCAAAATAAGTACAAAATCCTTCAAACTAAACAAATTTTAATACTTACTATATACATATTTAGTCTTTGCATAAAATACAAAGCCATGTCCTACATCATACAGACACAGAGAACAGTTTATTTAATAATATTATAATAATTTATACATACGTGAAACTCTTTGTTTGAATTAGGTCCTCTGAGACATGTTAAGTACACCTTTGTGCAAGGCAACCTCAGTTAAAACACAAAGCATTCGTCCAGTAAAGAACGCATGCAATAATTTAATATTATAATCATGATGAGAAAATACTACTCACTGTTATTTATTTATTTAAAAAGAAGACTTTAAGTGTGGGAGAAATAGTTTGGAACGAGCGAGCTGGTTTGATTAGAGTTATACCACAGCCTCATGTGATGTGAGACAACTATTGTTAAGTGTTACCGAAGGCTAATACTTAACCAAATCCCTAGTTCTCAAACCTCTTCCAAACAATTAACAAAAATGCAGGAAATCCCATAAAAAATGAAATTTTGTATGCAACTACATTTTTGTACTAAACATATATATTAACAAATTTAAAGAAAATATAGCAATCAATGAAGCCTTTAAGTACGAGTCAGTATTAACCAGTCAAATTGTTATATTATAAAAAAATCTGTTACGTTTTGTTTATATTTGGGAATACCCCAACGCAGAAAAATATTGAAAGTACAATATTAATTTTATATAAAATGTATAAAGTAATTACAGGAAACCAAAAAACCTGTTTAAGTAATTGATATAACGCTATTTTGCGTTATAACTCTACCTAGTAATTACAAAATAAATTCCCTAAAAATAAAAAAATAAATAAAAAGAATTATTACACAATTCCGCATAATAACTCAGTCTAGTAATTACGAAATAAATTCCCTAAAAATAAAAATAAAACGCATAAAAAAAGTCAATGAAAAAATCCTTGACAATAAAATACGTTTGGAGTTGAAGGCAAGTCAATATAGGCGAAAGCGTTTACCTTGAAATTGAATAGTTGTTTTTAATCGACGTTTTTACTTTAAAAACAGATAAAAGTGCTAATGTTTTGCGCGGTTTTTACGCGTATTGAAGTACCTAGCTATAGTTTACTCTTGTAGATGTAGATAATTCTTGTTGAATTTATGCTTCAATTGCATTTAGAGTGGAGTCTAAAACATTTCTAGAATCTAAGTTATTTAGTCTGTTGTTGCGTGATAGGCGCAGCAGTTGGAACAACTTGAAGTTTCTCGCCTCACCCAAGGTGGAAAAAGTGATTCGTTGATTTAAAAAAAAAACTACGTAAAATTTCCTAAAGAATAGTTTTTTTAGGCCAACGAGCTAACGGCTTAACTGATGGTAAGCAATCGACGCCCCCCGTGGATACCCGTAACACCAGAGAAGTTGTAAGTGCGTTCCCTATTTTTTTAACCTTACTCACACGGCGAAACATAAGGCCACGGTCACCGGTATCACTCCACTCGAGCCGTCACTTTTTTAATGTGCTTCTTATTTTCATATACATAATTTTAGTAAGTAAATTCACTACAACATTGTACATAACTAGGACAATTATTTATCTTCATTCACCTAAAACCTTCACTCTATCACTTGTCATAAATAAAATTTCTGGAACACTACGGAATTCGAACAAATAACAACAATTAATAATACGAATTCTGATAACAATGACAACTTCGTAATGAATTGATAATAAAAATGTAATAGTCCATTATGAATTATATGTATCGTATTTCCTTCTCTGTGTCGTAAGATAGGAAGAATGCTATTAAAAATGTCATCAACATAATTTATTTATGCCTTAGAATGATATTTAGATGACCTGTAATTTTTCTAATTATTAATGAGGTATTCTATCAAATGCAGTGATTGGAACAGTTTGCCGGCTGCAGTCTTTCTGTCCGAATACAATTTAGGTGTCTTCAAGGCTAGAGTGAATAGGCTCTTAATAAACTAGTGCGCTTTACCAGTGATGCAATCGTTGATTGCATCACTGCTTAACATCAGGCGGGATCGCAGTCAAGCACTAGTTTATTGCAAGTAAAAAAAAATATATAGTTCGACAGGAAAATATAAAAATGTAGGTATAATATTTAATTTTAAAAAGATACTTAACTAATTCTAAATAAAGGTTCATTTTTATCAGGGACTATTTCTGTTTTATCGAATGTATAGAACCTTAGTCATTAGTCAACCTTATGACACTCATGTGAAGTGCTGGGTTAGTGACTAATGAAGGTCAATGGTAATATATTCTGTCCCCAAATAACAGGTGTGATAAAATTATTGATTTTATTGACTTTCCAATAAATTTTAAAATGTTAAGTAGATAGTCTTGCTTCGGTACGAATGGACCAGCTCGGTGTAGGTAGTACCATAGTTCACAGAAAACTTGCGTGGAACAACCACAGCGTTGTGGACAGAATTCTTCCATCCCCCCAATTTTTAATCTTCAAAACTCTAAGCCCCTAATGGATAGCAACGCACTCGTTACTCCTCTTACCATTGATTGATTACCATCAGGTAATCCGTCTGCTCGTTTGCCCTCCAATCAAAATTCAAATTGTATGCAACGTGAAACTATCAAGTTGAAATGAGTAGAAAGGGAAAAATGTTGGTACTTCACTAGACTTGCGTCACTTGGTCTGTTTGAAACAAGTTTCCTAGACTTGTACGATTAAGTTTTGCGTCATTCAGTCTAGGTATTTACTAGATTAATATGTTGACTTGTAAATAAAAGGTAGGTAGTAAGTATTTGAAAATAACTGCCTTGTTTTAAAACTCTTTATGACGTGTAAATTTGCTGTCGGATTCCGAGACCGTAAAATGGTTCCTCCAAAGGTCCATCATTTTAAAGACTTTATTAAAATTTATTTTTATAATACATACTTACTTATCAATAAAAAAATGTGATAAAATTGATTAAATTTCTCAAAAACAAACATCATCCTTAAGACTAAATTTTAATATTAGAATCTTGACAAAAACCTGGCTATTTTTCAACGCAAATAATAGGTCAAAATATATTCATAAGACTTGTCTCAATGTAAATATTAAAACATGTACTAGTATCTATTAAAAACCATTATAAATATAACAAAGAAAATGTATATAGATTCCTTATTGTTGAATCATGAAATAATCCTTCAGAGACTGCATTGTGTTCGTTGCAAGATAGATTGCTAGTTGCATCGTCTCGTCATAAAGATGTTAAAACAAAGATTGTAAATCTCCAGTTGAGTAACATCATTGCTTATATATTCTCCCTAGAGGATAGTATAATAGTATATGGATACTACTATTTTTATTGAAGTCTACTTGCACTCGGAAGAAACGTGTTTTGACTTTAAATCTATTAGAGTGCACGTCTTTTTAAAATACAAAAAATGATTTTTTGTTGTATGTATCATGACTATCGTCATACAAAATACATTAATATTGATCATAACGACTCATTCGCGTTAATTAATTGAGAAATGCTCCACTAGTTTCAAGTTACAACGGGACTCTTATTCATGAGCAACGTGCGAGTTGCAGCGACGTCGCAAACTGACTGAACTGAAAATAATAATCTACTTAGGGCTGATTTTTCAATGGTTAAAAATTAGCTGGGGAATAATTATGATGCTGTCTCGTCAGAATCTTTGTATAAGAAAGTGACAGCAACAATTTTATTCCTGTGATAACATTTAGCTGACTAGGTATTGAAAAAAATTAAAAAGTACTTTACTATTCAAGTCACTACGGGACTCTTATCATATGCCGTTATTTTCAATTCATACCTAGACATAATATAAATTTATAGACCGTTTAAGAAATTCTTTAAGAACCCAATAGTTATTTCAGAAGCTCGGTTTTATTTGAAATACCATGTTATAGGTAAACGCGAGATGACACAGTCATCCGGGGTGACTCACGCGACGAGCGTTTGTTCCACAAATAGTTCGTCTGTCTGTCCATTTCTATATACAGAACTGGGGTTTATTACGATTTTATGACTAATTAGTTTTTTTTTTGGGATGCCAAATACGTGCTCGCTATATATTCATTAGTTTGCCGTCGAGTTCAAAGAATTTTAGTTTCACGAAAATAGGTTTATTTAAGGGAGAAAATGAACCACTTACGCATATTAGATACAATAAAATAATACAATTTCAATGCATGACCAAAGCAGATTAACTCAATAATTTTTCCACTCCAATAATCTCAATAAGGAAAAAATATTGAAGTACAACACTAAAAGGTTGGACCTAAAAATAATTGTCAAAACCACTTTTCCGAAAATAACTTAATTAACGACTTTTTAGAGTTAAGTATCCGAAACCCCGACAACCTTTTCCAAGACCCGTTAGGGACAGTCAAAAAAAAGGTAACAAAACATTACTTTAAAGTACGGAATTAGTTGTGCATTCAAATTTTGTTTCTTTTTTCAAACCATTGACGTAAAAGCAACCAGTTTTTTGAACCTAAGTTATTATAAAAATATACCTAGGCATTTCATAAATATTTATAGTGGCACCGTAGCTGACACTTAAAATGTTTGTGACTATCTTACTCCTAAATGGCTCTACCGATTTTGATCAAACTTTGCAGAGATATAGATAAAAGTTTTTACGTCTGTACTAGCTTTTGCCCTTGACTTTGTTCGATTGGAATAGTGACTTCCTATAGTTTTTTGTTTTAAAAACTATCGTATGTCCTTTCTCAAGTTCCAAAATATGTCTGTAACAAATTTCACACAAATAGGTTCAGTAGTTTAGGAGTGAAGAACAGACAGACATAGTTACTTTCGCATTTATAATATTAGTTTGGATGTTTATACAAATCAAAGTATCGTATAACATAGTAACACACTGTGTTATATTACAAACGTTATTTTTAGTGTTATCAAAACATCAGTACATTGTTGAAGTATGGAAGACTACTGACTGATATTAATAATAATAGTTATTACA
Source organism: Spodoptera exigua (assembly GCA_902829305.4). Lineage (NCBI taxonomy): Eukaryota > Metazoa > Arthropoda > Insecta > Lepidoptera > Noctuidae > Spodoptera > Spodoptera exigua. The sequence continues at coordinate 13,121,884 of LR824619.2, read as the reverse complement.
TTATTATTATTGGATGTTATAAAACAGTGTGCAATAGTATTGACGCACTTGAACTCATTACTGATAAGTAATAGAAACTCCTTTACCCTTCAAATCAAGTGTAGTGATAAGATTTCGTATGACTCTACTTAGCTATTGTTTAAGGTTAGTTAGTTGACAATTTGTAGAAAGACAGACATCGAAATATATAAAAAAAAATTCTATACTTTTTTATTACGATAGTTACTTTCAGAACTCTGATATTCAATTCAGACTGAAAATAAGACATTGCATATCATCCTACTAACATTATAAAACGTGGAAGTTTTTAAAATGTATGGATGTATGTTTGATCAACGCAACAACGGCTGGACTAATATGGCTAAAATTTAGTATACTATAGATAGTTAATACCCCGGATTAATAGCAGCACAGCTGTGGGCAGAAGCTGAAGTTGATATTTCTTTCGTCATCTTCATGTTTATGAGTTCCCAATATGATGTGTTAGCACTGTTAGCACATACATAGTTTGTATAAATTTGGTTGTTTATTTAAGTACTAGCTTTTGTCCGCGATTTCGTTCGTGTGTAACAGTGGCCTCCTGTAGATTTTTTGGTATAAAACTATCCTATGTCCTTTCTCAAGTTCCAAACGATATCTGTACCAAATTTCACAGAAATCAGATCAGTAGTTTAGGCGTGAAGAAAAGACAGAGAGAGAGTTACTTTCGCATTTATAATGTTATTTTAGATTTGGATAGCTATAAGTAATTCATAAAATACATTATAAAACGGGCCCTAAAGCTTATTAAATGACATTTAAAGAAGGCTAAGCTTAGGATCCTTGATGAGCTGTCAGACCTTTGTTCTTATAAGTAGCCAGAACTGCAAAGTCTAAAGAAGGGTCTAAACAATTCGCGTCACCCTTTATATCTTGGTAATGACAGGTTGTAGTCGACATTCAGTTGAATCTGATATAGGTTTAGGTCAAACCTGATTCGAGTTTTAATTTAAATAGGGACACTATTCACAGATACCAGGCCGCAGGACTTTCGTTAAGCTTGAACCTTTCCTTATTTTTTTTTATGTAATAGGTTGGCAAACAAGCAGACGGATTACCTGATGGTAAGCAATCAGCGCCAACCATGGACACCCGCAACGGAGGAGTTACGAGTGCGCTGCCAACCTTTTAGGGATTAAGGATTTGGAGATATAGGGATTGAGGAGGGGAAGGATTGAGCTTTCGGTAACCTCACTCACACGGCGAAACACAACGTTGTGGTTGTTTCAACGCCGGTTTTCTGTGATGCCGTGGTATCACTCCGGTCGAGCCGACCCATTCGTGCCGAAGCATGGCTCTCCCACATTGCTTTATATAAAGCAGCTCTATAGAATAAAGCAGCTAAGGATCATACGGAAGTTCTGATGATAAGCAATCGACACATCCTATAGACACTAAAACCACTAGAGACGTTACTAGTCCTTTTGGGGGACTTTTGTAGTAGTTTTTTTCTTATGTAAGGATGGAATAGTGGATTATCGCGCGATACTGACTTTGTATGATACTAGCGTTATCTGTATAAAAACTATGTTACTTCAGTTTTTTGAAGAGTTGGAGAGCCATGCTTCGTCATGAATATAGTTCGGCGCTACCGGAGTAATATTACAGCTTCCTCAGCGTGAAACTAACATAGCGCTGTTTCGCCGCGTGTGTAAGGTTACCGTGGGCTCAATCCAATTAAGTATAATCTATCTCTGTGCTTTTTTTCATCAAAATGCATTCAGTAGTTTTTATGTTTAAGAATATCAAACATTCATACTTACAAATTTCACGTTTATAATATTAATAGGATTATAATATGTAGTTAGATAGGTATATTAATTTTATTTTCCCACACGATCATAAAATACACACGCTATGAAATACTGACGCATATGAACGTCAATGCACATAAAACATTGCATAACGTGCTAACGCTAGAAGGAAGTAAAGTGCATTAGCAACATAACACGCGATACTTACAAGCAAAATTTTCTAGAAAACCTTTCTTTTTATCGCTATTAAGGTTTATTTTTAAACTTGTGAGTCATTTATTGCGTTGTAAAATGACCTTTATGGAGGACAGAACAATGGTCAGTGTACGTTTGTGTCCTTTTAAAGGACAATTTTTATCTAAGTGTGTCACGTATATGCACAAAGAAAACCTTTCTTTTGTTTAGGTAAACCGAAGCTGTTGCAAATAAGAAAGAAATATTACGAAAGAATTTTTGAAGGCACTCACGGTTGGCGCTCAGCGCGGTTTCGATTTCCGCACGGAACACCTCTTTGTATGATCCTTAAATTGTTTTTCCAGGTCTGGGAGGACAGGAGAAAATCCTAGCGTGAGCATATTTTTTTTAAAATTCGCAATGATTTTTAAGGCAAATATTTTGCAAAATTATCTAAAGATCCAAAGATAGATGCATACCTGGATACACATTAAGTTTATTGAAATTTATAGAAAAAGTTAATTTAAGTTTGTTTATTGAACTTCAGTATTAAAAATAACAACTTGCTCACGTTTATTAAATGAGAAAAACTCTACTAGTTTCGAGTTACAACGGAACTCTTATTCTGTCGTGCAGCCGACTGACTCGAGCTTGCGCGCCCAACGCGCCGCCAGGCGGCAAACTGTCTTCCTTTTTGAGTTTGTTTTGTTTTGCAACCACCTCTAGCACCTCTTTTCTTCTCGTAGGTGTCATAAAAGGATGGCAGGACATATATGAGAAATATCTCTGTCTAGTCTTGATATGACGCACATAGGAATGTAGTCCTAATTATGTTATTAATATGGTAATATTTTATACGCACAGGTAAAACATAGAACAACTTAGTACCCACTTCTATCCACGTGTTGTTGCAATACTTTATGCCTGCTTGTAGTAACTAGATATTTTCAAGGAAAACCGGTATAACATTTCAAACTGAACAATTTTAAAAGACGTAGTATTATAGAAACTTGAATTTTATTACATCATACTACTAAAATGTAAACAGAGCTACGAAAAATATATTTATGACACTTAATTTTCGCCAAATAAATTATCTTATTATTTTTGTGAAAAATAAACAGCAAATACTATAAGTGTGGGAGAGCCATGCTTCGGCACGAATGGGTCGGCTCGACCGGAGTAATACCACGGCCTCACAGAAGACCGGCGTGAAACAAACTCAGCGTTGTGTTTCGCCGTGTGAGTGAGGTTACCGGAGGCCCAATCCTTCTCCACCCCTAATCCCTCCTCAATCCCTAAATCTCCAAATCCCTAATCCCTAAAAGGTCGACAACGCATTCTCGTAACTCCTACGTTGCCGGTGTCCATGTGCGGCGCTGATTACTTACCATCAGGTAATCCGTCTGCTCGTTTGCCGATCTATTACATAAAAAAAATACTAAATAATAAATGAAAAATCGTCATTTGTTTTTATTACACCTGAACTGTTTAATATTTAATTCGATGGGTCTAATACATATATATGGCATACCCTCCCAAGCTTCGCGCGGGTGCAATGCTCATACTAATTTTCTTAACTATTTAATGGATATTAATAAACATAATGAATCTTCCTCTTTAATAATTCTATCTTTTAACAAACCCCATCAAAATGTATGGATGTTTGTTTGTTATTGATTCACGCGAAAACGGCTGGACCGATTTGTTTAAAATTCGGTGTATTGATAGCTGATACCCCGGATTAATATATAGACTGCTTTTTATAGACATACCACGCGAGCGGAAGCTAGTAATCGGGTGTGCGCCGGCGCGACATGTAAAAAAAACTTGCTTTAAAAAAGTTTTTAATATCAATTGCTTTTTAACAAAACTTTTTGACCTTAATATCGTCTCCGTAGTTGCACAATGCACATACAACTTCAAGTCTTAACCCAGAAATGCGCAGTACAATTTCCCACGATAAGAAACTATAGTTCCTCTTCTGATAATAACTTTATCTTTGCTTATAAATACATGTATATTTCAGTTATCTTATATGTACCACATTGTCTGCCAGACATGGTTATCATGTTAACCTAGTTGTAGCAACGGATTATGTGTGATAATGTGTGATAAATAAAAGAAAGGGGGCCGATGATTGTAATCACAATTTGATCGGTTTGATACAAGTATTGTGTTTGGGTGTCTCCCCGTCTTGTCTATTAAGAGATTTTTGTTTGTTCTGTGAATATGTAAGTGTTATCCGTTGTGCCATATTGGATTATAGTTGTCGTAAAAATGGTACGTTTATTTTTATTTTTTAATTATGATCTATACATACTAATATTATAAAGATGTAGAGACTTTTTGTTTGATTAGCATGTCCTAGTAGTTAAACACTACTGGTTCTAATGGAATATTTGTTATTGTATTTGTTAGTACATTAATCGAGGAAGGCTATAGGTAATAAAACCTTATGCTACGGCTAAATGGATCTAAGCAGCTGTGCAACTGCGGGAGAGTAGCTATTATAAATATATGTATATGTAGAGGCATACTATACTACTATTTAAAACAGTTAATTGTACACCCAGAACCGAACTATATAGTGCACCTTTTTAATTCAGGGTAGAAAATCACTCAATGACTATTTCCACCTTATACTCGTAGTGTCATTCTTTTACTGACTAAGAACTGCCCCATTCATTGTCCTGCTCCAAGCCGAGCTGCGGTACATTGCAATTGCAACTACAACCGCAGCTCGCAAGACTCGCTTGATTCAATCCTAATCTGAACAAGGGTATATTTCCATAAAGCGAAAGAACCAACAAGGCCCTTCACATTTACCACGTAATAATAACCACTATCTCCAACAAAATAAAGGTCTTAATCATACTAACAAAATTCCTCATGTCCTATTTGGTTTCTACACATGCTTAAGCAACATCTCAGAACTGTTGCCATACATTTACTACTACTCTCTCTTGAACTTTTACGAAATATATTAAATGTCATGTTTCTACGCAACTGTGACGTCGTCTACCTACTTGGTAACTATGAGGCAAATCTAAACCGCTTATACTTATAACTATCGAGATATGATGAGATAACATTTTACAAACTGTATAAACAAACTAACATACCGGTTTTGCAGTTGCAACTGTCTAATACAAAGTCTCAGTTTATTTCGCAAGTCAATAATAAATCACTTCACTTCAACATAGTATAAAACTAAGCCCCTTATCTGTCACTATGTACGCTTAAATCTTTAAAAATATATTAAAATTTTAATGCGTTTTTTTATACTGACACCCTTGTTTCGCTAAAGCAGCCAACTAGTTATATATTCTTTATTAATTTATCACATTTAAAATTAACATATTAAACATTTGTAAGTGATAGTCTTAACTTAACACAAAATAGGAAGAAAACGGATTATTTTATAATATTCAAAAGCCATCATGTTATTTATTATTAATAAAAAATAATCCAAGGGTGTATTTTGGTTATAAAGCGACGTGCTCCACGTAGCAGGCCGCAAAAAGTCATTTAATAATTTTCCATTGATTCATCAAATCACAAGCGAACGCCGGCCGTCCTGCGCCTATCGTTCTTCTACTGTGTACTGATTGCACGGATAAAAATAAATGAGACTCGAATTAAATATCTATAAGCACATCTTGTAAATAAATTGAAGAATAAATATATCACACTCTTATTTCTTATCTCACAAGACAAAACAAAATTAAACTAAAAATAACTTAATCAATAAAACGTTTATAAACATATAAAAGTAACATTATAACCACCGCATTATGACAGTACAGACATTTTATTAGCGATACATAATATATATGTATAACATAGTTTGACATAGCTAATCTTATCGTGAGCTAAGATAAACTTAAATATATAAACATATATTGAAGCGAACAGTCATATTGACACACATACGTCTGATAAAGTAATGGATAAAGGGGTTAATGACTCTATCGATAAGCTTATATTATCTACCTTTATAAAATGTAAAAATATATAATCTGTGCGCTTGCACTTAGGACCTCGTTCGAGGTGAAATAAAAATATTTATTTACCTTATAATATATATGTAGGTAATGTCGTAGTGGCCCGAAGGTTGACGCGCTCGCTTTGTGTGGATAAATGTGACTTTTTCCGAATTATATTTGTATGTAGTTTATAAGACCACAAACACATCGGCGACTTATCGGCGAAGGAAAACGTCGTGAGGAAATTTGGACTTGTAAGTTCTAAGTTTAAAATTGCCAATCCGTGTGACAAGAGGTCATTGCTCAGCAATAGGCACTTAGGCTGATGCATGATGATGTGAAAACTATTCACTATAACCTTTTTATTCTGTTAAGAATTTCTAATCGATAAATAAAATAAAATTCATAGTATTTAGATATTTTTATTTTTGTAGCAATTATACATACATACTATTATTACCTATATATTTTTAATACTTTTTAGTTTTCAGTGACAGGGCATTTTTCGTTTATGACACATTTTCATTAGTAAAATATTAGACCTCTATCATATAAGTCTGATATTTAATTTCATTTTAGTCTGATAAACATATTTTGTACTTAATTGAAGAATATCTAACTATAAACAATAATTATAAGTATAAATTAGACTAATTTACAACTCACTATAATTATCACACTTAATTATTGTGATATAATTGATTTTGAGGTCAATAAACTCACTAACTAACTCGCTCTAATTTGACAAAAAAAATAATTAATTTGATGTTTACATCTTGGCTTATTAATTATTTCAAATGTAAACCTACTTTAAGTACACATATCAAGTCTTTAAAAATATAAACGTTTCTATGTTTTTTTTATATAATTTTGGCGTAATATACATAAAACCTGTTTTATTTACCTAACATCATATAACATTATTTGTGACAATTAGGTGTATATGTGTTTGTTACAAACATTTGAACTTGAGAAACGGAAATTTTTATTCAACAATAATGATCTCAAGAACGTGCCATTGCACTCTTATGACGTCAGCGGTTCTTACAGCTATTACGAAAACCGGTATATTTTTGTTCATTTTTTGGTCACATACATAAAAAAATATTTCGTTTTATTTTAGTGGGTTATGTTTTTATAATTTTTTTTTTTCGTTTTATTTTTATGGTTCAATATTTTTTGGGGTGCAGTGAAATATTAACACAAAAAATATTTTTTGTTAAAATTTTGATGAAATTCCAATTCTTTTTTTAAGTGGTATTTTATTTGTTTACTTACTGCGTGATTTAATTCCCATAATAAGAAAATGTTGAACTCATTATGTCAGGAAACGGCTTACTATTGTTCGAGTTTCCTTCAAGCCACGTGATGTAAACCTCCAAATAAACTAAGTAAACTGAAGAAGCAAAAAATCGTAACAACAGTAACGCCTGACTTGAGATACTCTATCTGACACTTTTACAAACTATTCATTGTCAGTTTAGTTCACCGCGAATGTGACAATTGGTTAGACGTCGAATTAGAATTATTACGCAACTCGGTTATTTCGACATAATTATTTTTTAAATAATTATATTTTAAAATATTATTTTCTCGTTACATTTTTTTTACATTTGCGATTTTTTTTTCTGGTAATTTTACTATTCTAGTAACTAATTCGAAAGTTGTTAAAGGGTGAAGTGTAATTAGTCGTAGTTAAATTTATTAAAGGATTGTGATTAAAATGCGTAGACACGGTTACACGACGTGCTCGGAGAACGAGGACGATTGTTTTTACGATATCAGAGACTATAGGCGGTTGAGGCGCGAATCCAAAATTATCTTGTTTAAACCTTCGGTAAGTTTTTTTATTCTCTTTTATTTTTTATAATATTACATTATTAAAGGACTAACCTGAAATAATCACTCAATTTACAACAGAAAAAGAAATAAAAAAATGGTTGCATTATTGGGAATAATAAACAAATAATACGACAAAATCTACTTGTGTAACTGACAATTTATGAAGCCGGTAAGAAAATAAAAATGAAGAACCAACTTTCAAAACTTTAATGGTAAATCTTCAGCCCGAATATTATATGAATTAAATATTTTTTTACTAATTAATATCCATCAATTTATCACAGATTATGTAAATATTAACATGTTATCAGAATAATTTAGTTGATATTTTGTAAAAATAAAAAATAAACTCGATTAGAAACATTTTTAAATATAATTAAATAATAATAAACTATTGACGTACTTAACTGAATAGCGGCGAGGCAGTGACCTAAAATACTCATGTTTTTATTATAAGTAACTGTATTATAAATATTATATTTCAAATAAAAAAAAAACCAGCAAATTATCTTAAATACTATTTTTTGTTACATTCTATTAATAAAAAATGGCAATTTTTTTACGTAAAATAAGACAACGAAAAGCCATGTAAATAATTTAAATATTTATAATAAAAATTATGTATAAACAGATAGACATCTTATCACTCTAACAAAATCAAAATTATCCGTATAAAAAACAATGGATTGAAAAGTATGTGAGATACATTACCGAAATACATATGTCTCGCTTTTCGTTGTGTGAAGGGAGAGATTCGCTATTTATCACAAAATCTGTCAAGAAAATTGACAAGTGACAAGCAAAAGAATTAATTTCAACAAGAAAATACTTTTGCAACAAATATGCCATAAAAATATATCCCATATAATGCTTACATGTGTTTAAAAAGTTTATCATTATGTACTTTAGATATAGAAGTAAGTTATCCTATTTTAAACAATGGAATTATTTCAGTTTACAATCTACCTACAAGATGAAATTATTTATACATTAGTCATTATTTAGTTATTTCTAGAACAAAGACAATAAACCTAATTCCTATATTATACGGCATTAAATTAATATCGTAGTAAAGCAACGCGTCTATAACTAATTATATTTTAAGAAAATACCTTCATGCTAAGTTTTCTAGCCTTATAAAAAAAACAAAAGGACAAAAAAGGTTTTTATTGAATTTACAGCAAATTTATTTTTCAAGCACTGGTAAAAAACAGACGTCAAATAAACATTTAAAAATCGAACAACCCTAATGAAGTACGAGCCCTATCAACTTATTTAAATTCGACATTCAAATTTTACAACATGACAAAAATAAATAGGAAAAACACAATTAAAATAAAACGTATCATGCTTTTAGAATCGGTAGCAAACCGGACCGGTTTACTCCGGTGTAAAGTGAATGTAAACCGACCTTGCGTCTTATGGCTGATTACAATATCGTCTTATTTTGTAACCGAACCGTTTTAACACTGCTCTCATTGTATTTCTACGGTAGTATATAAAAATTGTGAACAAAAGTAGCCATTTTTTGTTTAAAATTGCATTTAGAAACTTAAACTCTGTAAAGATTTATGCGTAGGTACGGAATTCTATAGGTACTCGTAAAATAATTTAATAAACCGTTTTAAATTTACTGACACATACTTAGCAAAATAGGATTACGCAAACAGGATGTGATCATCCTGTTTGAATATTGATCTTTCAATTTACCAACTACAGATTCCGGCAATAAAAATTTCATCAAAATCCATTTAGCAGTTTCCGAGCGTGTGTTCAAATGACTATAATTGTTTTTCCTGCTAATGAAACATTTTATTCATAAATGAATGTATCAGCACATTTGTATGTGGATAATAATTAACAAACATACGGGTATAATATTCATTATATTGTATTCTATGTAACTGATACATTACATAGAGTAAATTGACTCTAAGTAACATTACACGACGAAGGTTCCATATCATGTATCTATCGCGTGGAGATTTATGGAAACCAGTAAATTGTACTTTGTATTGATATAGCATATGGTTAATAATTGATTGATCTGTTACAAAAATTAGCAGCTGAAAAATTGACATTGTAGTAGTGGTTCAAAAGTGTTTGGTCCTTGGTTCCGCAGTATTTTGTTATACATATAAAAATATCTTAGCGTGAAAGCTTGAAAATTTAAGATTTTCATAAAATTGACATCAAGATTATGATTAAGAAATAAAGGCTAATCATAGCTTAGGTAGCATTACTAACATATAATTACAGCACACAATTTTTTTTTCTATTTATTCGTCTTTAAAGTCATGTGATATCGTTCTATAACCTTTCCCAAGAAAAGTCCTCATTATCAGACAAAAACCACTCGACAGCTAATTCAAGAGATGTCAAACAAACTTAAAACTTTATTGTCCCTACAAGTAAGCATTATATTTGATTAGCAAACTTATTCAGTACTAAAACATGCGGCACTATCACGCTCAAACATTGTGGTATGGGGAGAATCTCCTCAAAAAATTCCAAGTAACTCATCACGCACATCAAACTATACTAATCTTCAATAAATTTTCGACCTTAACATAGCAGTGTTAAGCTGAAAATTTTATAAAGAATTTTGACAGATAGGTGTAAGTTGAACTGCCTTTGTACATACCACTAAGTACTCCCGTGAACAGATTAGAGTAATCTTAATAATTTGTGCGATAATATCACTTATCATCACTAACTTAAATATTATAATTGTTTGTTCTTTACTCATACTGACGGTAACCGGTCTCTGCTGAATTTTTTTATATGTGAAGGTTGTTAAACACGTGTCACGAAGTTGTTTTAATAAATCTGCATTTTTTTTTATAAATAGGCATTGACTAAATGGTTACATATTAATTAAAAGATCTGTTTTTATTAGGTCAAAAACTTGTTTTTTTTTTCATTTTCTTACAATCAGAAACGTTGTTTCCCATGCTTTTGTTTAGCTTTATGATTGCTTCGTAGATTATTAACTTTTTTTAATATGCTACAACTCTTCAACGTAAATCGTCTACTGCAAAAACAGTTATTCAAAAGATACCTAAATCAAAACGAAACTAAATCAAAAATAAAAAGACATTTTAAATCCCTCGTAATATTCTTAAACTAGAGACAAACACACATCAGCTGTATCTTACTTACACACCGTCAAAATACCGTAAGTAATTTAAAGCCATATTACCTTACCTTACGTAACTCCGATGTACATCGCAAGTTTCCTATAAACTTATAACGGTTAAGTTTCAATACCTTATCTCAATACTATATCGGCAGGTTTATCTTAGAAGAAGTAAACTAACTCATTCATTACCAAGCATAAAACAAACTCAAAATCTTTCATACAAATAAATCGTGATAATATCAGTATTTATGTTAACAATAGTTCATAAATTATTTCATGATTTTTTTTCGGTATCAGAATAATGGAGTGTTACAAAGTGGATATGAGATGATACTGTGGACTTAATTAATTTAGGAGATGTGACCGTCTCTTCTCTTCCCGAGGGTTTAGGTGCTCAAGTGCTACACACTTAAGTGCATCGACGACTAGACATCTCTAGATCCCCTACTATGTGACAATAAAAGCACACCCAAGTTTACGAACAAAAATGTCAAAATGAACTACATGAATGACAAAAAATCAAAATATAAATATTTTCTTATTTTAATATAAAAAAGTATAAGTGACATTTTTATTAACAAAATAACGATAAAGATAAAAATCTCGAAAGATAAAATATAAAAATGTGCTACAAATTAGTACAATAGAGTTTTTAATTCGTTATGACAGAAAATGGCTAGATTTTCCCCATTATACGCTCATGTCAAAGCCATTTGTAAGAGATAAGAGATATAATATACATATACATTATATGTATACATACTATCAGGTTCTATGTATATTTAATGAGGTGGTATATTGTAGCTCACGATTCAATTTATCGCCTTTTCTGTACTCGTGTAAAATTATGTATAGTTTCATAAAGGACTGACATTATTTTATTTATTTTCTTGTTTGCTCGGCTAGTTTAAATCTGAGCTGTAAGTGCTACACAAAACCAACATTTCAATTAATAATTTAAAACAAATTTTTAAGAACAATACAACTTAAAAAGAACGTATCTTTCAATATATTAAGCTTAAATAAAATGTTTTAAACATTTTCGTCTCAAAGGACCACATAGTCAATTTGGTCCTTTGTCGAAATCACAAAAAACTATTCGCTCAACATCATAAGCCCCACTACCACTGCCCACCTAACGTTACTACGCAATAGTTCAATGACTGCTCTACACGTTAATCGCGGTTCACTTCTCGCTTCGAACACTAAGGAAAACGTATTGATTCACAACTTGAACTGCGATTTAAGCCTTTTGTGATGTGTGTCATGGCCGCCAAGTTGAGAAAAGTTGCCGTTTTGAAACTTGACTTATTGTAAAAACGTACGTGGCATAACTTGTACTTTTAAAGTGTGACCATCACGACTTATAAAGGTATAAAGCCATTTAATATGAACCATGGCATTTCAGGTCTGGGGCATGACCTAAGAATGTCTTCTCAATAGTTCCTTATGGGTCATGGTGATTTAAGATATTTTATATCTTTTCCGTACAGAAACATTGTAGGAAAAATATTAATTCCATGATTTACCTGACGTTACTTAATTGCAATACTTAGTAAAGAAAAGTTATAAAGAGTTGTAGATGAAACTTTAAGCAAGTTGTTAGGTTGATAACAGGTATAGATAGAAAAAGACTGTATTTCTGAAGCCAAGTTCTGTGACTCATAAGGATTGAAAAACCTTGGACGAGTAACTTGTTAAATTAATACTAAAATAGTAATTACATACGCAGGTGCAAGAGCCAGCTTACAATACCAACCCAACTGGTTGATAGAAATATTCCAACGATTATTTTGAAAACACGTTTAACGTTGATTGTTAAAACTAGCGTAATAGTTCGTAACGATTATCGAATATAGATAGGTTATTTGAGGCATAGTAATACATGTACGAAATCTAGAATTAATTAGAAAGTACAATACAGTTGGTTCTTTGTGTAATAGACATCTTGGTGATGAAAAAACAAATAATTTATTGTAACAAATTAAAAACTTTACGGTACAATGATAAATCTCAAAAATGTTGTTAGCCAACGAGTCATCCTGATAAGGAAACGATTTTCAGATAGAATCATCTCAGTTACTCATAATTAACAAGATTTTATCACGAAATTGTATGCAATAAGGAAATTCGCTATTACAAAATAGTCATTACGTGGATACCGTCACGGAAAATACAAATCTGTATTCTCTTATTTGGGAAATTCGGACGTCACTTTGGGAGTTACCGTCTTAAATTTTGTTATCGTACGATTTTTTATTCCATTACATCATGGTGTTAAGATTTATTTTCCTTTGAAAAATATAGCTTTTATGGTTATTCAAGTAGTAATATGATTAATCGTTTGAATAATGTACTCCTTTATACTATTGATGTCTGTATAGATATTTATCATTTACATGCATATTAGTACGGTTTTTTAAGGAACATGACATATTTTTTATTTATTTTCGCAATGTTTCCTACAAATCGTATCTAATTGATGAGTTTTATTTTTTATAAATTTTATTTTATTTCTTTTTAATAAATTTCGTTTTATTTATTTTTAATAAATTTTATTTTGTTTTATTTATTTAATTAATTATATAACTACACTGGTATTTTATCACCGTAATTATCTTCATAAAATTTGTATCTTTTGTCCTATTTTAAAGTCATGCCTGGTTGGCCAGACAAATTTGAACTTCTGATTACAGTCACACGAGAAAATAATAGATTTTTATTGAATGTTATATTATGTGATCATTAAATTAATGTTTAATTTTTAATTTATTTCCAGTTCCACTCGGTGACGGACAAGAGGTCACATAACAACGAGTGCGGAGAGTACAGCGTCACAATAGTCACGGAGAAGAAGATAGAAGATGACTCCTCAGACTCATCCAGTGGAGAAAATGTGGAGATTGAAGGTAAGTCTTTGTAAATCAAATCATCCTCTTTAAACACATCAATAAACTTACGTGGACATCACTTAAGTTTATTGAAAAAAATATAATGTGTGAGTGACAGTGTCTTACATTCATCAGTCAGATATTATAAGCCACTTAAGTTTGGGAATTTTTATTCCGTTTTTTTTATTTGCGTTTATTTACGTAGGTATTTGTTTATTGCGTTTCTACGCATATTAACGTATTGTTTCTTTAAACCTTAGAAGTTCTATTAAAAAAGTTCATCTTCATTAAATTCTTTATCTTCACTAATGGTAGGTCCAATAGTCCATTAGAATTCCATTGACATTACGATTTATTATTAAAATTCCTTATTAAACAAAAGAAAAACACATGGAAAATGCTAGAAAACTATTTTATTTGTATTACAATACGATCGTCAATTGTTAAGCAAATTGCCAGTACGTACATAAGATAATATTTATCTATTCAAATTGGTCCTTCGGTACGCATGTACTGGGAAGTACATATCCATATTTGAACCAATAGAATTTAAATTAATTTGATTATTAATATTATACTCACTATTGATTTATTCAATGAGGTTACTACAAACAAGACTTAATTATGCTTGAATTATTTTTTTATATCGATCTTTTATTAAAAAAAAGGTGAAAATCAGTTTAGAATTTTTTCGGTGTATTTTATGCAGACCAATAAAAGGAAAAACAAAAGAGGTTCTTTTAAGTTTTAGTATGTTTATGTGTAATTTATTCGTATAAGTAGATGTTCACATGAGTCTTAGTGGCCAAGAACAAAGGTCATTGAACGATTTTCTTCAACCAATCGCTAGGCGCACCGGTAAAAATTATTACGCACTTTGGAATTTTTTTTAATAATTGACATATTGCACGATCTATTTGTACATATATATAAATAACGGAATATAATAGCTATAATTATGTAAAATACTGACTACTCTGAGAAGGAATGTCGAAACAAACTCTGATTTCAGTCTTCTTTAATTTACTTAATGTTATTTATTTCATACATTAAAATTCATTTATTTCAAAGGTGATTTTGTTAATTAATGACCATAACAATTAAAGATATTATAGTAACAATTAACAATAAATTAATTATAGATACAATACAATCGAATCATTATGTTAACACAAATATAAGACACGACATTTTAACAATTGAATAACGATGTTGTATTTATTAATTATTTATTTACTATGTACTCGAAATTTGTTCATTCTTTTAATTATACGTTCATTGACTCAATTTAATTAATTTGCTCAAGAGTATATTTTAATTCTTTTTGTCAATATCGCGTAGATTTTCACTGAAATCCTTGTGTAAGTAATTATGTATTTTAGTTTGACTCGTGCATAGTCTAATAAATGAGTCACAATATTTAATTATATGAACGCGTATTATATTAGTTTTACGTTATATAATACAAATTACCATTACTAAAATAGAAAATTAGCTTAAGGTTTCGTCAGCACATCCGTATTCATATAAATCGGTATCTCTTTATTATTGAGAACGGCGTTTTTTATGGGGATCACCTGGCAAGACTTGACCCTTTCTTTGGGTAACGCAAGAGGGTGTGTCAGACTCTTACTGACTTAAAAATACCCTGTCTCTTCTTCTGCCCTAGTCCGGAGCCGCGATACAAGGCGCTTAAACCCGCAATCCCGGGCCCAAAATTTGAAAATGGTATATCGAACTAGGTAATCTGCAAAAAAGATCATACTTTAAAATAAACAATAATCATAAAAAGCCGTTACATTACAAAAATAGGCACCTAAATTTAATCAGAAATATACATTTAGAACTCAATTCATTAGTAAATAAGATTAGAAATCAAATACAAACGTCATTTCATGGTTCATGATTTCATGCTAAGATCTTATCGATGACGCCATTTTGAGTTTTTGTAGGTACTAAGAATTGCATACGTCATAGTTTCAAATTAAATCTAAGATTTCTCATTTATTTATGTAATGACTATATGTATGCGTGTAAATACCTACATTTATTTGCATTACGAGATAATATTGTTTTATTTTATCAGTTTTTCCGTATAATTATGACGGTATTTTTTATATAGGTGAGTAAGATGTGGTTCATTGTTGTGACGTCACATTGTTTGATGTAATCACGTGGTTTTATTTAGATGGGGATAAATATAGAGGCTCGTCATGGCGCAGTTCGTTCGTACTCCCAAAAAGTAGATAAAAACATACTGATTCCAAACACAAAAACAATTATTCAATTCTAACCAGTAATTCCCGAGATTAACTTGTTCAAATGACAAACAGCTTCAGCTTTATTATAAATTTAATTTAACATAATAATCATATAGTATTAAATTTATGCAGTGAGACAGTTTGGAACGAGAAGTGATTGACATATTTGACCGTGTCAATGACCTGTGCATTCAAACAGCAGACGCTAATCTAATTGCACGAAATAGTGCAATGGTCCTTCCTATAAATATATGCTTGATTCATATGACTGGCTTAACGAACATAGATGAAGAAAACTTATAAACTATTTGGATTCTTATTTTTGCATGAATCAAGATTATTAATATATTACTGTTCGTTTTTTAAACATAATTGAAACTGATCTCCTTTCTAAAATTACCCAATTTAAGTCGTATATAAATATTTTGGATTAATATAGAATTGAGGATTTAAAAACAACATGTAGTTAAAGGATTTGGAGCGGCACTTTTAGTATGGTTGTATTTTTTTTCTAAAATTGTATCTGTTCTTTTCTTGTTCTATTTAAATTTCGAATCGAATTCGAAAATTAAATAAAAAAAACATGTAAATAAACACCTAAATTAGGTGTTACATGCTATATCGCATGCAAGTTTTTACAATCATTCTTTGTTAAGATGTTAAAGTATGTTTATCTGGGCTTTGACCTTTAATTTCTGAATGAGGGCAAACTGCCAAGGCAGTGGAGTAAAAAAAATATTGCAACTTTAGTCACGTGGCGTCAAAGTTGCCGTTTTTATGTCACGTGTAACTTCATGATCAAAGTCACGTATATTTTGGGTTTTTTGACTTTTAAGGCAAGTCCAAACTTGTTGGTTAACTGGTTGACCTGCTCTGACTTCGAACTGTCTGCCTTTAATTGCATAAAACTTGCTTTTAAACAAAAAAAAACTGTACGAAATATTGTTCGGTAGTTTTTGAGATCACATTCACATAAAACTACTAACTTAAAGCAAGAATTCGAAAAAATCGTTCTTCTAAACGTTCGACATTTAAAAACAGTTAGCATTCAATTCGCAACACTGTCCAATACTTTTTTACAACTAAAGAATTTGAAAAGTAACGGTTATTTTTTAAACCAAATTCCGTTGCAATATGGCGTCGAATCGTGTTCTAATGCTGACCTAGTAATGAATAGCGATGCATAGTCGTATGAAGTAACGCATAGCCTTGACTTGTGATGTTATAACATTATGTAATGAATATGGTTTTGATTACAGGCCATATTATTCTGCTTACCTTCCTTTCTGATATCGAAATTTAATTTACTAAGATTGTAGATTTGTCAATACGATTTTTTAAGCTTGCTTTTGAAATTGAGATTGAGTTTTGATAATCATTTATTTATTTATAAAATTTAATATGTGACGATGATATAAGTAGACGTGACTGAAATTAACGAGAAGTATAAAAAAGGTTATATATACTTTGACACACACAAAAATTTTCCCCTGTGTTGGGGGTACATTTACAATTCGTTGATTACACAAAGAGTTGTTCCGTGCGAGAATCAAATCTATGACATGTTGTACACAAGCCGGTTAGCCGTCCACTGCATGGACGATGCAATTAAGAGATAAATAACTTTCATTTCTAAGTACGTACTTTGCAACAGATTAGTCGTTTAATGCTGGCTCATTTTTAAATCAAAGGGTCTTTTATACCTTCTAAGATCACGTTCACCATCACTCAAATTATGCATTAGTTGCATTATACAATTTTATAACCTTCAGTTATGTCAGACGAATACATCATTTCATTATTATATGTTTATATTTATTCACGCCTCCAGAACTAAGGACGTCGTAATACATTAAACACATCCGATGTTGTACATTTTAAGAATTTTAAATTATGAGAGACTAAATAAAAAATAATTGATTGAAAAGCTATATAGTGTGTGCTTGAACGTGTTTCTTTTAATAATGATGATTTAAATGATACACAAAAGAATTCTTAATACATCGAAGCGTAGAACAGAAAAGAACAAAAAAATGTATTGTTATTTAGAATCCATACTAAAGAATTGAGATTGTTGAAAATGTAAAATGCTTAACAATACTTCACTTAAATTAAAAGACACGCTTCTAGCAATCACAATACCAAAGGCAGATATTTATTAATACCGAAATCCTGTGAGACTTATTTAGAAATTGTCCTAGCAGGGGAAGTATGTTACAAAAATAGAACAAAAGCTTAGAAGTACGAAACAAAACATCGACAAATAGAAGATGATGAAATAAAATCAAGTATAATTGAATTAGAAAATGCCACTACAAACTTAGATGAAGATTGAACCTATTAAGAAGTTACACACGATAAGTAAAACAAAACAGAACGATATATAGACATGAGTATGATAATGACAAACGATTCTGTTTGATCAATTAACATTCACACATTGTTTAATCGTAAAATCTTCCGTGATTTTCCAAAACATTACTTTGAATTCCTTTGTTATCTTTTATTATATGTGAAGTTACATCATTGACGACTCTTCCTTGTTCAACGGTAGTATTATATTTCATTATGTCTTGAGTACTGTCATTCTGTTTGTATTTAGCTTTTACGTCACCATTGTTACCGTTGTTGAATTCTTCCTTCTTTTTAGTTACGTCAGCAGGCCAGCTAAAGAAAATTCTATTATCTTTCCTTAGCCAAGACTTTGTGATCTCTGCAATATTATCGTTACAATCTAGATCTTACGATGAATTGTTATTATTTTCTCATTAACCATTACAAGCTATTTTCATTCTTAGTTTAATTTGAAGTTTATGTTCTTCGATACAAATCACGTTATCTATTTTCTAGTCTGAATATAAAAAGATGAATTTAACCTTGTCAAATTTCAATCACAAAAATATCTCAGACAGACCTTCAGCTAGTTTCCTAACCGTCTAGATTTTCGGCAAGACTTCTTAAATGTCCTTTCTCTTTCAACGGAGCCATTAAAGTATTGCTTCACAATTTTTATATTATGTTTACCCACAAATTTGACGAATGAAATAATGCATTTTTCAATATCTTCTTTCGACACTCGGTAATTCACATCGATTGTGTTTTTCCCCTTTTTTATTTGATAGGACGAATGAGCAGTCAGATGGTAGGCAATCGACGTCGTCCATGGACATCAAACAAGACCAGAGGACTTACGAGTGCGTTGCCTTTTGGAGATAAAGGGTTAAGGGATAGAAGAGGAGAAATATATTACCTCCGGTAACCTCACTTCAGCGAAACACAACGTGTAGTTGTTTTACGCCACTTTTCTGTAAAGCCGTGGTATCACGCTGGTCGAGCATGGCTCTTAAACATTAAACGCAATTATTTAATTCCGAGTCCCACACAGATTGATCAAAAACACGACTGCCAAGGATTTTCGACGTCTCATTTTTAAGTAATACCATATATGAGGAACTCACAAATTCTTTAAATATAAACATATGTACCGATTCGAATTTTGTTATCCTCGCCCAAACCACTTCTAATTTATACGTCGCAAAATGACCATATCTAAAGATGTAAGAATTAGCGAATGATTTTATAATACACCATTCAAGGCCAGTCTTGTATTGCAAAGAATATTTATAGACGTGCGTCGTTTATATTATATAATAGTGACCCTGTGACGTCTATATCATTAGTGGTTTATCAACAGTGCGGAAAGATTAAGAGCTCATTGACATCAAGTACTGTGAATCATTTATACACGAGGTTCTTAGGAATACAGTTTAAAATTCAAGTGGAAGTTATGTTTAAAAAGGGAATTTATAAATATATGGACATTATTTCTTCACCGTGTATTTATTCGTTGGGTTTTTATTGCGAATAGATTCTAGCTTATGTCAATGACTTAAAATGGATTTAAGTAGTGTTGCATTTTAAAGTAGAAATTACTACTTTAAATCGCTGCAAAAATTGTATTTGAATTCATGAATTACTTTTTGAGTAACATGTAAAAAAATACTTACAAAGTAAAAGCTTTTGGCTTCACTTGTTCTAAAAAGTAATCCTTATATTTCAACAAAGATACCTTCTAATATAAATCACATAAGGTTCAGTTTTGTTATACATCTTGAAATCGATCGTCATTTAGCCCAAGAGATGGGAATACGACCCATTACTTATTTGGTCTCGGCCATCTGTACTCCTTAAGTAAACGAATCCTATATTTCTTCAGAAATACCTTGTGTTTCTCAACTAGAATAGACTTCTATTAAGTTAAACACCACTTAACTTAGGTACTAAGAACTAGTTAATTAAATACTACTAGTATAACAGTAGTTAGATAATGAAACAATTAATAAATAAATAAATAAACATAATGTTATTTACTAAACGATACGAAACTAATCGACGAATACTATGAGCTATTTGGAAATATATTAAATTATTCTTTTAGTTGTTAATTTTTTCTTTTGTGCCATTTTTAATGTCTCTCTTAACGAAGCACCTGTTAAAGGATATGCGTCTTTATCTCAAAGGTATAAGGCTGAGACGACAGATGAACTGTCTACTACAATTTTTCGCTTTTCTCCTGCTCTGGATTTTGTGCCTAAGAACTATCCCGTTCGTTTTCCTACTCGGAACCGGGCCCCAGTTCTTCATTGCGCTTTGCCTGCAACTCCTGGCGTCTATTACAATACTTACATATAATTTTGTTTTTTCCTATTCATGCATATCCGTAGTATACAGTTGATTACAAAATCTCTTAAGAACGAATGTTCAAGTCAAAATGATGAAAAATAAAAAAACATATGACCAGATTTATTGAAACTTAGAACATAAACACAATATGTATATATATGTTTCAACTGCATAGTTGGTGCGGTGGCTGGGCTTCTGTTTGAACAGAACTTTTTCTGTGATCCACTAATTGTTGTTCCGGGTCTGGGTGTCATGTGTATGTGAAATTGTATGTTTGTAACCGCACCCAAGACACGGGAGAAAACCCTAGTGTGGGGCAACGTTTAAAAAAAGAAACAGTTAATAAGACTATGAAGGAAATAAGTAAATTTTAAATAAACCTAATGATTACGTACAATTACAAAACTCTTCTAAAAATAATCTAGTATACTCAAAGTCACGTAACTATAATACCTAATACCTATCAGGCCAGGTGCAATTGTTATTTCTATCATTATCGTTTAAAAATCAAGTATCGATAACGTTACAATGCCAATTAACGCAGTGCAAATATGCACTTAATACTATTTGCAATTAAGGTTTAAACTTTAATTTACAAGAAGCACTTTAGATAAATTTTAAATGAGTTACGAATACTTCAACATAATTGTCTTTAGTGACGTAATACACACTTGGAAATATTATAAGAAAGTCGAATGTGATATGGTCAAGCGTACAACGAACACATGTTCAAGATTTTGTTTGTAAATGTTAGATAATAACTAGGTTCGTTGTTCTGCGTATCAATAATCGACTGCACGGTTGGTGCGGTGGCCGGGCAACTGGCTGCCGTGCAACGTGTCGCGGGTTCGATTCCCGCACGGAACAACTCTTTGTGTGATCCACAAATTGTTGTTCCGGGTCTGGGTGTCATGTGCATGTGAAATTGTATGTTTGTAACCGCACCCACGACACAGGAGAAAATCCTAGTGTGGGGCAACGTTTTTTTTTTAAAAAAAAAGTGGTATATTTTAGATATAGTTACTCTTATTTATTATGTATGGGATAGGAGGGAAACGTAGACGAATAACCTGATCGTAAGCTATCAGGGTCACTAGCAGCACTACAGGAGTAATAAGAGTGTTGTCGGTCCTATAAGGACGCTGTTTTCTTGAAAGTTCTCAACTGCATCTTTTTCATTTCTTTAATTCTTTCCTCCTTGTACAGACCGCTATTGATTTTCAACATTACAACTTTCAAAATGTCATATGTCGTGGTGGCCGGAGGTTAAGGAGCCCGCTTCTCATGCATGAGGGTTCGAAATCTGGCAAGTACCAATGTGACTTTTTCCGAGTTATATGTAGGTACTTTCTATGATTATTGAGACACCACTGACATACAGTGAAGGTGAACATCGTGAGAAAACCTGGACTTATAATTTCTAATTATAAGTTTGAAATCGCCAACCCGCATTGAGCAAGCGTGGTGATTAATGCTCTAACCTTCTCCGTATGAGAAGAGGCCTTTGCTCAGCAGTGGGCACTTATAAAGGCTGATGATGATGAGCTTTCAAAATAACGCTTAATATAATTCAATAAAGAATTGTGAAAGTGTGTATTATGATATTAATAAAAACTAGAACTGCACAAAAACAATATTCATTCATAATATACACATCTTCAATAAAGTAGACGTATGCAATAAACTGTTTATTTGTCTATCAATAATATATGTACGTATTATTAACCAATAAAATTGCATCACATGCATACCAATAATAAATATTTTATAAGCCGATAACTATTATTAAAGTAGCAATAAAAAAGATATCAGTTCATATAAATGGAAGATGTATGTGTGTACTTATTAAAGATGTAAAAATTACTATATTATTATAGTTTGCGGTTTTTCAGCGGATAACTAAAAAGTTTTTGCTCAAGTGATTACATAAAAAATATTTTTAAAGTGTGGGTTGAGCAACACATAACATGTAAAAATAATAAAAAAAAATTAATCTTAAAGCGGGTTTCTTTATTTGAATTTTTTCCTCACTATTCTTGATTTGCTCATTATTTAAAACATGTACCTAATCACAATGCCTTTTCTGGATAAATTACCGTTTAATCATGAGGTCATCAATGACAAAATCTTCTGAGAAATGACGCGTCATAGCGATGCAGCGTCACGCCTACATGGCCACACCACGACGAACATAGATCTCAGAATCTTAGATAGTTATTGTACAAATAAATTACTAATATAAAATAAATCTTGATTATAGTGAAACGATAAAAGCATTTCCAATCACTTAAATGATCAATATTAATTAATAATATAATTTCGCTGAATAATAAGAAGGATAAGACAGGCCTGAAGGACTGAAGGGAACGTTTCTTGAGATAAAAGTACTGAAACACTTTAGATACAAGTAATAAATTTTAGTTCCTTGTTGATCTTAAATGATTAATTTCGGTAAATTATTGCTACCTAATGAATTAGTTTTTGGCAATAAAATCCTTCAGATCTCTTTAATGTTAAGCGCCTAAAGAGTAAAACTGGAATGGGAACGAAAACTACGTTTCTCATTTGAGTGTCAGCCACCAGGCAGGATTATAGGGACAGTAAAAGCTACAAGATTATAATTTGGTCTGACGATAGATGGATTGTATTTTGATTACTGTTACAACAAAAAAAAATTCGAACAAATGCAGAACTTATGTGAGCGGGTTCTCATCATACATGCCTCGTTTTTATGTCTGGTTGTAATATTAATGGTAATAATTCAATATCACATGACGGAGGAAGAATGAAGATCATTCTACATAAAGGCTTCTTGTGTAGAGGAATGCCAAAGTTCATCAATGAACCCTCACCTGAGTCTCGATGATGATGACGATGTTTTTAACGAATATTTCTCCATTATTTCCAGATAAATCATTGCCGCTAGTCCAACCTGCGTTGGTGTCTTCAGAAGAAGGTCATGCCGCCCAATGTTCCTGCCCAAACTGTGATGAACTGATCTCACGTTTCTCAGAATGCAGTATATGCTTGGAACCTTTACAAGTAAGTATATGTATAAAACTGTATCTAGTTTTATTCAGATAGAAGTAGGAAAAAAACAAATGTACTGAAAAACCACATTAAAATAAATCGGCATTGTAGAAGTATCTTCAACGTCAACGACCATCATCATTACATAGTATAAAATAAGGTCACTTTCTCTGTCCCTATATCCTTATGTATGCTTAAATCTTTAAAACTACGCAACGGATTTTGATTCTGTTTTGTTTTAATAGATAGAGTGATTGAAGAGGCAGGTTTATATATGGATAACAACTTCAAATAAATAGTGGCGAAATTTAGTATCAGGATTTCATTCGTGCGAAGTCGGAGCTAGTAAATATTCTATGCTTAATATTATAAATCGAGAGTTTGTTTAAACGCGCTAATCTCAGGAACTACTTATTCGAAATGAAAATTTTTTTTTGTTCTTACTTAATAGACCATTTATTGAGGAAGGCTTTTTAGGCTATTAAACATCACGCTACGATCTGGAAGAGCCGAGCCAACAAAAGCTTTCCTTGAGGAACCACATTCTACAAATTACAATCAAATGAAAATATATTGAAATGAGATTTCAATGAAATATAATTAAATGTCAGAATGTAGAAGTAGTAAGCAAAAATCACGCCATCTGACGTCATCACTTACTTGATCTGTCGAAATGTAATTGAAGGCAAAGAAATCTTATTTCCGACGCTAAACGATTCTTATGTCCGTGTCAAAATTTGTGGTTTCTGAATATTATTTTTGTGCAAATGACTTGTGAAATTATTTCATAAGTATAAGTTTTTTACGGTCGCAAGATTATTAAAACGATTGATTCGGAAAACTAAGTGTGGGAGACCCATGCTTCGGCACGAATGGGTTGGCTCGACTGGAGTGGTACCACGGCCTCACAGAAAACCGGCGTGAAACAACCGTGAAATTGTATGTTTGTTAACGCACCCACGATGCAGTAAAAAATCCTATTGTGAGGCAAATCTTTAATATACAAAAATTACTCCAATTAAATCCTTACATCCAAGGTCGATCTCATTCATTTAATATTCAGCAAAAGGATTAACTATTAAGAAGGAAGACTTATTATACTTATGTAACTCTCTATGGAAATGGGGCAAAAGGCTTCCTTTAAAACCCCTTCCTTAAATTTAAGCCCGTCTTGTTGCTTCACATCCTCGTTGGCTTACATTCTAAGTTTATGTATAGAGATACTTGAACAAAAACGTAAAGCAATATGACTACCTCGCTGGTCAAGAGACCAAAATCACGATAATTATTATAAGATCTTTTGAAGGTTTCATGAATGATAATTATTCTCAATTTCATCAAACTCCAAGCGCTTTCGCGCACCTATTGTTCTTCTATTATGTCACGAATTACTACGTTTTTAAGGTTAAGAAAAAAAACTGTCCTTACTCAACATTTTTCCAAAAAAAACTGTCCTCACTCTGTATCGTGACACAATAGCAAACATAAGTACACATCCAAACCAGAAACAATAATCTGTGGATTACACAATTAAAAAATTAAAAGAGTTACCTATAGAAAAAAGTTTCTTTAGGAAAATTGTTTGTTTTCATAAGTACCTACAATCACGTGTATAAATATAGGTCACTAATTGCCACTCACCTTATATATTATGGGCCTGCTTACTTACTCAGAGATTTAAAGGCAGGACGCCACATGAATATTAAGTTATACGACCAAAGTTATATCAAGTGAATGTAAGGTCTCATACAGTTTTCAAGGTCAAATTTCAGTTTCCTCAAACTCCAAGTTAGTTTGTGTTTAGTTTTAAGATACCTACTTAAATATGTATACTTTGTTATTTGCATTATTTTCATTGTCTTCAAGGATTTTACATGAAAATAGAAAAATTATATCTAGCTAGCTCTCACTCTCGCGGGGTTCCCAGAGCTACATTTGATCGTAGCGTGACTATAGCACTCAGGAAAATTGTTGCTAACTATCAGTGAATGAATTCTGGCAGTCCAGCCAGACCAGCGGTTCCAAAGATTACCCCCTACATACAAACTTACTGCCTCTTTATAATATTAGTATAGATAAAATATTTTATTATCATTAAATGTGTATTTAAAAATGTGTTTTAGTAGATCAAATGCTACGAATGCCATTCTAGGAAGTAAATTTTGTAAGAGATACATTGAATACACGCTATATTTAAAAAAGCAACTTATAGCCAGTTTTTTTGTTATTCACGTGGTTGACATTTTCATGTTTTTATACAAAAATTAAATAATCTTAACTACCTAAAATGGGATTATGAGGAAATAGCTTTGGATATTTGCAACTTCTTGATACGTCTATTATCAAAATAGTAAAACAAAATATACATAAACATACGTTTTTATGCGTTATAAGCGGCTTCCTTACTGCAACGCTTGCGCAACACTCGTAACAGCATCCTGAAAATAATTGCTAATAGGCCGGATTGTCCGATACAGAGACACTGGGTGGAATTAGCTATAGATTACTAAAAATACTAATATAGTACATAAGAACTTTTTGGTAACTTATACACTAACAATCTATGGACTATTATGGGTCTAATAAATAATAAAGAAATTTTAATTTAATAAAAACTTTTACAGTGCAATCAAATAAATAAAATAATATAACGTCAAATATGTATATGCTTAATATTTATTTCATATCAATAATAGCTATAAAGACATTTTATAGCAAATTATATACTTGATTTCGTCATAAAATACACATCAAATGTGTTTTATATGATTTTATATACATACGAACAATAAAGAATAAATAAAGCGCAGTCTTTGACTGAATATTGAATATTAATCTCTCAATCTCATAAATAACCAATTTATAAGAAATAAATGAACAATAAAAAGACATAAATACACTTTTTCTTAAAAAAAAAATTAACGCGTGAAAGGCTAAACTTCAATATTGTCGAATTTGCCGACGCAAATTGGCTTGGGTATTCACAAAACGCAACGGAAATCATTTGTATATAACATCGAATCAATATTTCTAGAACAACGACAGACCCACAAGATACACAAATAAGGTAAATAATACGGAAAAATTAATATAATTACACAAAACAAAAGTATTACGTCAACCGCCATTCATTGGCTCATCAATTCCTTTTCGACAAAATTCATCATTTACAACCTTGCAGCTTACAAAATATGCAAGGTACTTAGAACACGGTGACTATAAATTTTGATCGCTGTTCTTATATATAAGTGTAACTTTGACCAAGCATGCTCAAAGTGAGGGCTTCGGCTCGAAGAGTGATGCCACGGCCTCACAGAAAACCATGGCGTGAGACAACCACAGCATTATGTTTTGCTTTGCTAGTTTGGTTACTGAAGGCCCAATCTTTAATACACAAATTCTTTAACTCCTTACTTCTAAAATCTGGCAACACAATTGCAACTTTGGTGTGGCAGGTATCTTTAAGCGTTGTTTGCTTAGGTAATCCGTTTGATCACCTATCTTTACTGACGAACAGACTGGCAAATAACTATTCTATTTCGACGTTTTAAAAGTACATATACTTATATATATTTTATGTGATAGGTCGGCAAACGAGCAAACGGATTACCTGATGGTAAGCAATCAGCGCCGGCCATGGACACCCGCAACGACCGAAGAGTAACAAGTGCATTGCCGACCTTTTGGAGATTAGGAATTTGGACATTTTGGAAATTAGGAGGGATTGGGGGAGGCAACGGATTGGGTCGCCGGTAACCTAACTCAGACGGTGAAACACAATGCTGTGGTTGTTTTACGCCGGTGTTCTGTGCCATATTTATGGTTTAGTTGGAATAAATGATTTTCATTTTGATGGTTTGCAAACGTGTCCCATAAATTATAAAATCTTGATTTTCTTACTGCACTTTAATAGAATTGTATTTCTTAACAAACTCTAAACATCCTTTCAAAGTTTCAAAATGCCAGAGTATTCTTGCATGTACGTTGAAGTATTTTAATATGAAACTTATTAATTTCTAAGTAATTAAAATAGTTGTTTGAAAATTCCATTTTTAATTTTGAATTTATGCAGTTCGCACACATACATGCTTAGTTTTCTTTCCACAAATTGTTAAATGTTTGCCTTGTTTAGGTAATGTTATACTTGTATGAAAAACTGATTTACAATTAATTAAGTTTATATCAACATTGATTGTTTACCCAAACTCTACCATATATTTTCAACCAAATAGAGAAACATAATTGTTTTCTAGTTATTGAAACAGATCTTGATATATTCATTTATAGTTATAATATAGAAATAGAATACCTACAGATTCTTATAAATAAAGGAAACACACAACGCCTAGGTAACTGGTCTGTTGAGAATTCTAATGAACAAAATTAAAATCTAAAAATCGTACTAATATTAACAATGTGAAAGTTTAAAGTGGATTAACATACAAGCTTTTTATCAACATACCACGCGGGCGAGGCTGCAGCTAAAATCTATACTAATATTATAAAGAGGTATTTGTAAGTTTGGATGTGTGTAAGTTTGTATGTAGGGGGAAATCTTTGGATCCGCTGGTCCGATTGCCAAAATTCTTTTACTGACAGATAGCTACAATGTTCCTTAGTTCTATAGGCTATAAAACATGACGCTACGATCAAATGCCGAGTCAAGTAGCGGGTGAAACCGCGCGAGAGTAGCTAGTAAAAAAAAAGAAAACCCAAAAACCACACTAAACATTTAACTAAAAATTAATGGCACTTTTTTTCTATAGGTCTTTTCTGTAACATCATATTTTTTAATTTTCCAGTGTTGCGGACCCTGTGTCTGTCCTTGGTGTGGAGGAGTCTGGTGCGGGAGGTGTTCTCGACGCATGTCCAGATGTGCCTGGTGCAGGGGAGCTCTCAGATCGCCAGCATTACCGTGTCTGGCGCTACAGCGACTCATCAACGACCTCATGTTGCCGTGTAGGAACTATAGGTGGGTTTTATTGATATTGTAATACTACGATATGTTGCGCAGACTGAAGCTATTACCATGAGTTTAGAAATATCTATCTCTTGTAAATCTTATCTTAACTAACCGCAATAACAAGCTATGTTAAGTGTGGGTTAGCCATCGTTCGGAGCGAATGGGCCGACTCGACATCTTAAACCAAATTTTCTTTATGAAAATCTGAAGGTCTCAATTAAACTATCACTCTCTATAATAACTAAGAAATTTGTGACCACATAATTACGGAGGATCCCATTATAATTTTTAAGGCAGGTGCGGTTGTTAAGTAATAGTCATATTCCTCCCAAAACCTTTTACGGGTAGGCATAAAATCCATTAATAATTCAACACTGATACTCAAGGCTTGTTGATTTGGCAATCGATGTGACAAAAGTGCAATGGACCCCACATAGGTTTTTATCTGAAATTAAATTTACTTTGCAATAATCTGATGATAGTAAAAAACCTATAAGTATTTATTTCCTCTTTAAACATTACTAAATGTTAAAATTTTCAAAAATTTTCACGTCATAAATATTTCAAAAAAGTAGTCAGTTTCATTGGTCGACAGTCGCAACGGATTTTGGGTTAAATTTTCGGGTCGTACAAAAAATAATTGTTCTTATTTTTAGATTTTTCGAAATAGTAAACACGAAGAATGATCGGGATTCGCAACAAAACTTGTGAATATTATTTTGTCATCATATCCTCTTTGAAGATTAATTTTGTCTTATGTTTATTCAATATCATTATTACTTCCCATCTCAATGACGTAGAACTGCATATTAGTCTAAGAATGCTATCAAGATTTCCTAGGAAATAGTTCGTAATAATCTCGATAGCATTTCCTTTATAAAATGTCTAGTGTCGCGTTGGTCTCGGTGACGTTACTGTCTCGAGGGGCATTGAAATTCTTTGAATATAATCTGTTACTTGATATGTATTTCAATGTAGTAACATGTGTATTGAGATTTATATTCTAATACAGTATTTTGATATTCAGCTTCACACCAGTGTAGTCTTTATCCAGCTTTGTTCGGTAGTCTATCTATAGGATAAAGTGATAATGATGGCGTTGGACTTAGGGTTAAGCCATTAATATACTATCCAGCTAGGTAGACTGACGATATGCGCAGGGTGGTTGGCAGTGGTTGGATGAGAAAGCTAAACATGGAGCTCAGATGGTATTCTTCAAAAACAAGTTTAAAGAATGGAGAAGCTTAGAAAGGTTCTATGCACACCTAAAATCGCATGTTACTGCTAGATAAAAAAATATTTCAAAAATATGCTTCATTAACTTTCTAGATTTTGTTTTATGAAATACTAGCTACCCTCACGCGGTTTCACCCGCTGCTCGGCTCCATTTGATCGTAGCGTGATGCTTTATAGCCTATAGCGCTCAGGATCATTGTAGCTATCTATCAGTGAAAGAATTTTGGAAGTTGTTCCAAAGATTACCTTCTACATACAAACTTACAAACATACAAACATAAAATTTTACCTCTGTATAATATTAGTATAATAAGTTTTATTAAAATCCGATCAGTCATTTCCATAGTGTTGACCCTAAAAGCCCGCGCCGCGTGTACACAATCATCGTTTTTGTTATCATCTGAATAAAGTATAGTGAACTTTTAGTATCTTGTAACCTTCTAAGCGTTATATGAGTTCATCGATTTGTTGACAAAGTTTACAAACTCATGTCGACACTAACTGTCAAATCCGGAACTTATCTGTAGGTCATACAAATATTTACTCTTAACTTGTATTCGTATCTGTCTAAAGATCTTTCGACGCACGAATCTGGTTATTATTTTTAAAATATGTATCTTTATTCTTTGGAAGTAATGGAATATATATCAATTATATACATACCTATATATACGTATGTATCCGTGTATTAATATGCTGCCAACCAAGTGTGTAATAATAATATAAAACGGCAGAAGGAACAATTTTTACACCCACATCCTTTAAAAATCAATACTGAAACAAAACTTTAGTTGTTCGACAGTTACCTAGTACCAACATCAAAAACAATAAAATGGAAAAGAAATTCCTAAAATTCTGAAAGCAATAAATCAAAGAACAGCCAATCACTTTGTCCGAAACATCGTATACAGCTCATAAAAGGTAACAATAAGAACAGTTGTTTGTCAAATAAACCGCAGCTTTTGGACATAAACCTGATAGTAACTGATTGATTAAACGAGAAGGTTTTATTGATAAGGGTAGCTACTAACTTGGCAAACATATTCCTAAATGAACAGCAGTTCGAATATATGAAAAACTTGATAGAGCTAGATTTAAAGATTCATGATAAGAGAGATCATTCAAAATAGTTTTGGTGAGCGATAAAGTTTTTGCAATATGTCAAATTTAAAACCTACGTTAGTTTGCTGGAAAAATGGATTTGAATCAACCGTAGCCATTATTTTAGATAAAACAACTTGACATGAAAAATGAAGAAGAAAAATAAAGAAAACACGTCCAAAAATAAAAATTAAGCTTGTTAACATCCTAAAGCTTCCCTTTATTTATTTTTATCGTGATGTCACTCCGACATAGTCTTTCCTAGATCAATTTTATTAGTGTGTCTAGTTAATGTCAGTGCTTACTTTATTTTGTGATCTATTATGATTGTCATGTAGCAGTTTACCAAGATCTGGTGCTAGTTTTTTGATCTTTATTATCATCGTCATCATCATCATCATTCGTTTCCACCTACTGACCTACTAATCTAGACCTTCAGCTCTAAGTATCCAATCATTACCAATCATCTTGCAGATACCTTTAACTGGATCTACCCTACTCCGTGTTAAATTAAAAATAATTAAAATAATTACACACGAGTCGATGCATGAACGTGATTTCAAAGTATGATACAAATAAAACAAACACCTTTATTCCATATATGCACGTGTTTTAATTAAGATCGCAAAAAATACGCTCAAGCTCAGGCATGTTAGTTGAGGTACCTAGTTGTTATTCTTGTTGTAACGTCATATGACGTTATTCCGTGCTACAATTTAACGCTCATAAATTATTATATTTCTTGCAAAGGAAATGTTAATGTCCATTTGTGCCGGTACTACCAAGTACTGTTGATTAAAATTTATATTTCAAAACATGGCGTAAATGTTTTTAAATAACAAATAATATACAATCAAGTGAACATAAAATATGCTGTCCACGCATATTTAATTTATTGCCGAAGTACATCTAGTCGATGCAAATGTTGTCATCGATTTACATAAGAAGCTGAACGCAATAAATAAACTTGATAATAAATTGAAGTCATTAATGCAAATGTTTGTGTTTATAAAAACATAAAACAGAGATACTAATAAAACTATTTCGTTGTTCACAGACGCGGATGCACAGAACTCTTAACTGCTGTTACCAGAGTCAAGCACGAAGAAGACTGCAAATTCGACACCATGGTCTGCCCCATCACAGCTGGCTGCTGCACAGTTCCTTTCGAAGAACTCTCATCACATTTACAAAAGACTCACAACATCATCGCAGTCTACTCACAGAAGATCAAGATTCTCATTGAAAACTTCCAAACGAAGCTGAAGAAGACAGCGTGCTGTCGAACAAAGTACAAGATTATACTGCTGCACCAGAAAAGCGCTTTCATCATCAAAGTGTGCATCTATAACTACCACGTAAGAGTAGAAGTTATGAGGCGGAAACTCGGCTACATAGCTGATGTAAAGTCAGAGACAAAGAAAAGCGAATACTGCGCTTTAATCGAATTCCAAAGCAAAGCGCTTTGCACAAAATCAGCTATTCTCATAGAAAATGAGGCTTATGGCAAGAAAGCTGAAGTGCAATGGAACGATGTTGTAATGAAATCAGACACAGATGAAGCCATCACCATTCATGTAAATATCGGCAAATCAGACGCTGATCTAATGAGGAAAGAATATTCAGAATCTTGAACTGTAAACTGAAAATGTGTTAGTGATATTCTCCAAGTTCTAATGGCTCCGCTTACCCAGTGAATGGCAAGCGGGGTAGCCAAGAAAATCGAGTGTAAAACATCGTGCTCAATGAAGTAAAGACAATTTTAAATAAATCACAATATCATTCCGATTATGTAGATATGCATTTAAATGTTAAAATAAAATTATTTGTATTTAATAATGAAGTGGAATTTAGAAGTTTGGATTAAGTTATGTTGTTGGTGGAATTCGCGGATTCAAGTGACGAAGACGATTTTGTAATGGATGGAAAAGAAATATATGAGAAGATGTTGCTGTTTAAAAGCAATAGCGGTAATGTTACAGCTGTTATTTATTGAAATAAAGCTAATGTTAACATTACTAGCGAGAGAATACGGAAAATAAACTCGTCATTATAAGGAACTTAACGACGACTTTGAATGTTACCTCCAAAATATTTAAAAGATAATTTGATTCGGTGTACCAGTCCAAATCCTTGAGTTTGCGAATCAACGCCAATTGTGACTGATATAGCCTTAACATTAGAATAATTTTAATATTTAAGCATACGGTTATGTAAGATAATAATATATTACATCAATAAGTTTCTTAAAAGATGCATTTTTATTTATAACGTCTCCTCGATAATAATTATGAGCCAATTAAATATAGAAATCATTCGATTATTATTTATGTAAATGCCATATAGTATGAGTATCTATGATCCGGAGATATTTTTAATATGACCTTATATACATTGTTCAAAATGTCAACAGTCAAAGAGTCAAAATAATTTATTTCAATTAGACCCTTACAGACCATGATGTATGTCAAAGAAACTCTAAGGATAAAAAGTGTCAGTCTGTCTGTATGCGCAATCATGCACCAAACCCTCGGCTTGGTTGGAGTTGGAGCAGGAGAAGAAACGAGGTAGTTCTTAGTTAGCAAGACTGATACTCTATGTTGCCCAATCCAGGGCGAGTACAACTGTATTTTTTATACATTAGTATGTTGGGATCCGTCTCTTAAACTGAAATAAGTCAATAGTTTATCTTGCCCGATACCTATTAGCATGTAAACGAAATTTTTCGCTAAAGCTAAAGCGTGCCACAGTTTGGTATTTAAAAGTAACAGAACTTAAATTGACGTTAAATTGAGATTCTACCTATATTACTTGCTATTATTAAAATATCACAAATTATTATGACAATAATATAAGATTCTTCAATAAAACCAAGAGTTTATAGCAATGACGTTAGGAATGTCCTCGAAAAATATTAGAAATCACAGAATAATTTAGCGTTTTTTTTTCTATAATATTTTTAATGGCAATGTAGCTTGTATTTAATGACCCAATTCATAGTAGATTGTCTCGTAGCGATTGACATAATCTCCTGGTGTGTACGTTAGAATTTTTCTGCTTGCCAGGTGGCGCTTATGTACCGTTAGGCCACGGTCGTTGCTTATCACTTTTACTAAAGTATTCAAAAATTGAGAACTTGTGTCAAAGTCGTGGTGACTTGAAGGTTAGTGCCTTATCCTTTCTCATACATAACGATGTGGGTTTGAAACCAATGTGACTTTTTTGAGTAACATGTACTTTCTAAGATTATTTAGACACCACTGACCTACGCTAAGGTGAAAAAATAAAAATAGGAACACAGGAACTGTATTCACCAATCTATTTTCAGCAAGCGTGGTGATTTAAGCACAAACCTTTTCGGTGTGTTGCTTTTGTTCCACAATGGACATTTATAAGCTACTGATGATGATGAGGGCTTACTCAAACTAGTAAAGTTCAAAATAATTCAACTATGGGAAAACGTCAAGGACATTTTCTATAAGGTCTTCAACATTCTTAAGGCCCTTTTTATAAGACGTTCACTCTTCTGAGACGCTGTATAAAAATAGTCAAGATCCTTCGGAAATACCTGATTTACTTCAAAAGATAGAGAAAATAGTACATATCGTTGTATCCAAATTGTTCTCATCCCATTCAATTGAGAAGAACGCCTCGTTATATGATAAAACAAAGGCAATTTATGGTTGTGAAGAGTTAGGTAAATATTTCTAGGTATATGAATTCTTAAGTTTCAGAAATTTGGTAAGGATTCCTAGGGACTTTTAAGTACCGGTAACAAAATGAGTTTCCTTTGAGATAGTACAAGTTATTTATTATGTTTTCGGCTTACTCACGTAATAATTTGACGAGATACTCGACTAGTTTCAAGCCATGCTAGAGGCCCAGTACATTGACGCGGAATTCGACCACCTAAGACAGGTACTGGAAAATAATGGGTACAACTGGCGTCAGTGTACTCGAATGGCGAGCTCATCAAGTAAAAGAAGACGGCCGGCAGTTGCGGAACGGACTCCAGCATTTTTACCCTATGTGAAAGGAGTAACCGACACCATCGGACACCTGTTACGCCGGAGATACAGCATCAGGACGATCTTCCGCCCACCCGGTCAGTTACGACATCTTCTGCGCTCGCCTAAGGACAAGGATCCGCTGGCGGTTCCCGGAGTATACATGATACCGTGCGACTGTGGCTCGAATTACATCGGGGAAACTCGCCGCAACATCACAACCAGACTAAAAGAACACATACGCAGTGTGAAAAACCGAGACACCCATACATCGGCGGTAGCTGAGCATGCTTGTAGTACGGGCACGGCTCACTTCCTCCGTTTCGACAAGGTCTCAGTACTAGCGAGGGAAAAATACTTCGTACCGCGGAAATTACGTGAGGCCATCGAAATAAGCCGGCGTCCGAACTTCAACAGAGACGGTGGCTGGGCATTACCACCTGCCTGGAAGCCAAGTCTGAAATCTGCATCAGACTGCACTGTTGCGGGTCTGGAGTGTGACACAGTTAGCGCGGTATGTAACACTGATTTTGCGTCGACCCGGGATTCGAACCCAACACCAACGCAGCTGCAGGCGGGCGAGTCTAGCGTGCCAACAGTGTCGCGCGCGCCGTCGCTGCCGACACCTCGGCTAGAAGAAAGTGCGCGTGAATCACGGCAGAGGGCGCGTTAGGCGCGCAGACTCGAGTAGCCAGTAGCAGCGCGACGGTCGCCGAGTCGCGTGTCGCGGAATGCTGCTCATGAATATGGGCCTCTAGCATGGCTTGAAACTAGTCGAGTATCTCGTCAAATTATTACGTGAGTAAGCCGAAAACATAATAAATAATTTAGATAGTACAAGAGTCAGATACGCCAGTTCAGATTTAAGACTCTTGAGATATGAAAGATATGTAGAAATTTCTTTAGAAGATTGTTTAGTCTGGTTTTTTGGTAAGCCTTGGTGACCGTAATTATGCATTATACTTTTAATTACCACCATTAATGTCATAACCAAGTTGCTTTATGTCGAAGGTACATAGACGATGTAATGATACGAGTCGTAGAGAGACGCTGGATGCAGTTCGCTTTTAATTGGCCAATGAGTTAATCTTAAGTAAGTATCGGCTTATGATCAGCAGTGTATGGGAGAGCTTGGTAAACAATCAGGCTGATCACCTGATTAGCAACTGGCGCCGTCCATGAATACTCGGAACTGCCAAAAAGTTATAGGACCGTTGACGGCCTTTTGTGTTTTGTTAGGGATTTAGGCATTTAGAGTGAAGGGGTAAGATTGGTGTGAGGCCGTGGTATCAAGTTGAGCTAAAATATGATGATGATAATGACGATTATCTCGAAATTCATAATACATTCTAATTCTTCGTTATACCTATAGATGTGTGAGCATAGTCGCTTTGATTGACTAGCACCGCCAGATTTTCACTTTCTAATCTGAATATGATTAAAACTACCAGTTTTCTAATATAAGTCAAATTTCTAAACAATTAGAAGTATGTGGAGTAGAGCAGGATATTAACATGTTAACCTTATTACGGCCGGACGGAATAACAGTCGCTTGCTTGTAATGCCACGCACGGAGTTGTGCGCGAGTCCACAGCATAAGGCGCTACGATACGGTACGAGAAATATTTAGAAAATTTTTTTTAGTTTCTAAATACTCACAAGACATCGTGAATTTTACTTTTACAACATCTTGAGCGCAAATTCCTTAACCACATGCATGTGAATCAGATTACTTAAGGCTAATATATGTATAAGACCCATTACCTAAACCAATACTTTTAAATACTTTGTTTATACGCTGTGAGCCTGATCTTATTATAATAAAAAAGTAAGAACTGTAATAAAAAGTATTTTGTCTGATCCTGTGTATGAAAAATTATGTATTGATAATTACTTGTAAAAATTATAATACAGTATTGCCGATATTTTGGTTCATATATAAAGCTCAAGGATGGGCGTATAAAAACCCGGATAAAATATCAAAATAATATTATACCTAATTTAAATATCGTATTATTGATAACTATACCTATATTACTATTTCATTTGTATAATATAAAATCATTACCTATGGTTTGTGAATCAATAAAAGCCAAACACGACATTTAACGTACCGTACGTACGAACAACAATGAAAACAAACACATAGATGAATATTTACAAAAGGAAAACGGACTCCATTATATTTTTCTTTCACAAATTATTACATTTCACGAAACAAAAAGTTTTTCTTTTAGATATCAAGAGCCAAGGTCACCACATTTCGAATTCTAAGCGAAAAGTAAGTAATTATTAGTAGAGAGTAAAAATATTCCCAAAATTTAGTATTAATGAAGCAATTCCCATTAAAATTGTAAATAAATGTACGATTACTTTGAATTTGTAATAATTTAATTAATAACACGAATATAATAAGTAAATTTACTCGGAAATGTATGGGTACATCTTAGAGAGCAAATATTGACTCGGATGGTCGGATGTTAATAATTTTTGAAGGTCTATGGATGTTTGTGTCAGTGCTATGAATGTATGTTTGCATAACATGTTATGTGCAAACATCTTGACCATTGAGCGTCTTAACGCTGAAGTCGATCTCGTAAGAGCTGAATTAAACATTATATAGTATATACGATGTGGTGCTCCTTTAATTACAGATCTTACTACAAGGTAGATGAACAATTTCAATGAGTTCCTTGACTTTTGAATGACATCATGATCATCATGATATAAACCACAAAACATCCACTGTTGAACTTGGGTTCACCCGGCGATTTCCTGATCAGTCGTTTAGAAGCAACCTGCATTCAAAGGCTTCCTGTGACCCTTATCAGAATCAGACCACAGTCTATCTTAAAGGAAAGAAGTCATCAAATGACTTCTTACGCCTTGAGTGCTAGGATATTTAGAAGTGTCAGACTCTTACTGACTAAAAACCACCCAGTTTCTTCGCCTGTTTCGAGCCTGGGTTGCGGTTTAAGAACCTTAGCCTAGCTCTTCATTTTATTACACAAGAATCTTTTTGTCAGAAACTGTGTTCGATAGTTAAAATTAAAAAAGATCGACTAACTAAAGTCTCTTTTTACAAACAAAGAACCGATATGCTTTACAAATTCTATTAAAATCGTGAACATTTTCCTTTTTTGAAATTGTTTCAAAAAACACACTATCTACTCGTCTTAAGTCTGCGAAATGTATGTAGAAATTATGTTTGTTTACAACTCAAACGAAAACTTTAAATCGAATTATGACGAAAATGTGAAATTGCCTAGTGCCTACCTTACTCTTGAACTTGATTACATTTATATAGAAAAAAGCCAGGAAATTATGTTTGCTTTGTACATCAAGTTTAAAGAGAGGAATCACTTCTTTTTTTAAACTGATTATTGTGGCAACAAGTACTGACGTAGGTAAAGGATCGCGTGCCGTGCACAAAGCCGACCCTCATTCAATTATAAACCTTTTACGAGGTCACATACGATTGAAACTACAAAAAACCACACCATGCACTATGTTTAAAACAAAAGGCTTGTCAACAAAGAATATTCAGTGTGAAATTCTACAATTAATATTCAATTTGAGTCTTAAAACCTTAGTGCTTTAAGTATAAAATCCTTCAGCTCATTATATCAGGGGAAAAATCGAAATAATTAGTCCTGTCAACAAGTAGTATGTTACTCAAATTCCTACTTTATCCTTTATCAAATATGGTTATAAATTGATTGTTTGACGTTGCAATTTAAAAGGATGTTTGCTTATCGTGATGTCTGAATTTTCAAGTGTCAAAATGTTTCAGTTGTTGTATTAAATAGGTGACCAAGTGAACTGGTTGCGGTTTGAGTCACGATTGGGTCATGAGACTTTGTGCATTGATTCACACTATGAACTTGTGTAAGTGGGTCGACCATTCCCTGAAATGGCGATAATATCAATCATGAACTATATTTTAAACTCTTCTGATTTCTTCAACATGAAATAGATACAAAAAAAATACTCTTTAGATATATATATTTCACGCAGATGTAGATTAAAATAATATGTGACAATATTGCATAAATATTTTTTAAATTGAATTAGACTTTAATTGCTATTTCTTCTCCATATGAATTTTAGAACGAACACTTACGGTTTTTGTTTTGGACATAAGATCCAAAATAAAAAAGTGCAGGTATAGATGTAGTTGGCTTTCAATAAAAAAAACACTCCATAGATTTACCTACTTTCCAGAAATTCCAGAAATATGCAAACCAACGTAATTTACACCGTATAACCAAAAAATCCCGTCAGTGAACAGTTTTGATACCAAAAATAACCTCCGTCCACACTCCGTCCCACGGGTCTTATTTTTGCCACACATAGACCTTAAAATAACTCCATTATTTTGGTCCGGAACATTTTTCGAACGACCCCATAAAATGTTTAATAGTGATGTAGAGAGTATCTAAATATTTCGGATCTAAGTACAGACGAGGAATAGTATGATATAGGTTCCAGTTGAGAATAAAAATTGTGTGGAAGAATTATGCTTCGGCTAAAATGAGTCGGCTCGACCGGAATGATACAAAGGCCTTACACAAAACCGGCGTGAAGCAACGCTTACGCTGTATTGAGCCGTGTGAGTGAGAATATCGCCCTCAATCCTTATCCCCCCCCCATTTAAAATACCCAAATCCTTAGATCCCTAATAACCCACAGAGGCCGACAACGCACTAGTAGTAACTCTTTGGCATTACAATTATGTATGAGCTGCGCCGATTGATGCTCGTTTGTCGACCTATGCCAAAAAAACAGAAGGACACACACAGTCACACCATACTCCATTAAGCTTTGGGTGACTGTGTGAGTTCTTCTTTCTAAAAGTTTTATACGATTCAGTTCATCCTAATCATCATCTTTATATTACAAGACATTCACTATTAAACACAGGTCTCTCCAATATCTTCCAGATTAATTCAGGATCCGGATTCAGTTACGGATACTTTGTATTATATCGGATATCCGACTAAGGTCGCAGTCACGGAACTCCATCCTTAGTTAACACTTTATCGTGATGACGTGGCAAGGGTAAGGTCAGACAAGCGACAGGCGCGACTTGTCATGTCAACTTTTATTTGGTAATGAACTTGTTTTTATTTAAATTGTAAGGTCAATGAAATATTTAGCCGTGTTTATATCGAATGGTTTATAAAGTTCTGGTGTATCTTGCCAAAATATTGAAGAAAAGTTTCCTTTTTTGGTATGTTGGCTAATGAACCGACGGATTTTCCGTATAGACTGCAACAACAGAAGATTTACGAGCGATGACGGATTTTTGGCGATTAGTGTTTCGGACATGGGCCTTGGGTAACCAAATTCATATGACGAAACACAATGCTATGATTGTTTCACGCCGGTTCGGTAAGGCCGTAGTATCACCGAGCCGATTCGTGCCGATCGCTCTCCCACAGATATAGATTGTATTACGGTATTATTTTATTACAATATTTGCTTGCCACAAAACTAAAGACTGCAGCTGAATAAATTCCACATCTCTTCCTCCAACAGGCTTCAAATACTGACTTAATTATTTCAAAGGTATATAGACTACTAGCTGCTCTCGCGCTGTTTCACCTGCTGATCAGCTCCATTTGATCGTAGCGTAGCACTCAGGAACATTGTAGCTATCTATCAGTGAAATAATTTTGGCAATCCGACTAGCGGTTCCAAAGATGACCCCCTACATACAAACTTTATAATATTAGTATAGATAGACACAGTATTGAAACCTATTTCAAGGAAATAATGCATCACACATTCAAAATACAATTCATCACATCTGGCCAGTATTTATACCTACATATACCACAAGTTCTCTCGAGATTACCATTCGGAGTCCTTTTACACGGGTACTTCATAACACGTGCCTGAAGGCATAATTAACTTGTTGCAACGTGTAAATTAAATCCCGTCAGCACACGACCTCTTAAGAGATTAAATGAGCTTATAAAAGATGCGAGCGGTGGCTTGTAGAGAGTAATCATGGGATATGTAGATGCTATAATTATGTATTGGTAATAAGAATTCTTGTTATAGGTGTGTAGGTGCTTTTTGGTCATTTGGCGTCCTTATTTTTTTCACTTATTTTTATAGCCTTTTTCAGCTGAGAAACATGCGTTACGCTTTACACACACCGTCCAGAGACACATTAAGGTTATTTGGAGCTTGCACCCACAAGAATGGCAGCTTTTGTGCCATTTTTGAGATATTGCGAGAACCAAAACCGACTTTCGTGACTTCAATTATTTATAACCATCGACCCCACTAATGACAATACTGTAATGATAGTGTGTATGTTTAATAAAAAATAAATAAATAACCTGACCTAACTACGTCTCAGTGATCGTCCAGAATGCGGAATAAAAAGTATATTATATGTACCTATAACTTTTGCATCTATTATTTGTTGCTGTATATTAATATGTTTCAGTTATACGAGTGAAATAAAATAAAGACGGTTACGGTAATTAAAGAAAGGAAGCCAAATTTAAGAATGACTGTTGCATGATTTCCCTGATGATTGTGCAGAGTGTCCAAAGCCCATCAGGTAAACCGTAAGCGCGTTTGCAGATCCATCACGTAAAAAATGGCTTCATCCAATAAAATTACACAATCGCAAAGTAAATAAAAAATAAATCGTTTTCTATAAAGCCATATTTTTTTCTTTGTCCATTGTGTAAAATCCCTGTGACACTGGCCCACAGCCCTCAGCCTCACACTTATCGGTAATCGATAGATTTGCGTTTCCACACAATTGAGCATCAATGAAGTTCGGCTTCCACCAGATCTACCGAGTACCTCTAACAGTGAAGAAAGCCTTAAAAACTTGTAATGAGGTTTTTGAAAGGTGGGACATAAAAAATGGAACTGTTTTTTTTTTATAAAAGATTTTTAGAATCAATCTTAGCCAGGTTTTTATATGCTATTTAGTATGATGGATTTCTATTTGAATGTAGACCAGTCTATGATAAAAATGAAAATACAAATGTATGTCACATTAAATGGCTGACCTGAATTGAATTTTAGAAAGTAATTGTGACGAAATTGTTTTTGGGATTTCGTGTGTTTGTGTTACGACTCAGCTTATGTTTATTTACAGAAAAGTTTATTTTCATGACCTAGAATTTTTAATCAAATTGCTTTTTTAAAGCTGTATCCACTAGGCTAATACTGCTTGCCTAAAAAAGGCCTTGTTAACTACGAAGTCTCAATGTTTAACAATAGTTATTTTAGATGACAATATGTCAAAAAAACTAAACATCCACTGAATCACAATATTTAAAGTTTTCATTCGGAACCTCTTAAGTTTCTCTTCATCGAACGGCTAAGCAATCTTCATTAAATGCTTCCAATCTCATCATCCATAATCGAAGGTAATCCTGGAATACAAAATAAGATCCAAAACAGTCACTTACCTCAGCAGCAATATACGCAGGTATGACAGAGAGAAGTAATCGTTCCTGTTGCTCTCTCTCACACTCCAGTTTCACTCGCTGTTCCAGGCAAGTTCTGGTACCAGCGAAGGTGTTCCTATGAGCTCTTTCTGTTAACGCTCGGTAGTAAAGGCCGATGCCACTGGCTGATATTAGCAGGGCTAGCTCGCAGATTAGCTGTGAACAAAGATGTTCTGGTTAATCATTATTCTTGGTCTGTATGTAAGAAACTAAGGAGGAACTTTGTACAGAGACACCTATTAATTATTATGTTTTCGGCTCATTCACGTAATTGTTTTGACGAGATACTCGAGCTGTCGCGCTGCTACTACACGCGCGACAGTCGCCGCGTCGCGTGTCGCGGATTACTGCTCATGAATATGGACCTCTAGCATGGCTTGAAACTAGTCGAGTACACGTAATTGTTTTGACGAGATCAAAACAATTACGTGAGTAGGCCGAAAACATAATAATTAATTTAGTATGTCACACGAAAGTTATAATAAAAAAGAGACGCCTATTGTTAAGTCATAAGTATCTGTTGTTACCATTGGTCACTTCAGTATCCAAAAAATCGTTACTGAAACTATACTGAATCAATCTTTATATTCTTATTCTGTATGCTAAATAACAGTTGTGTAAATTATTTTATTTATACTCAGAGAAATAAAATAGGAAGTGTTTAAAAAACTTCTTGTTTATTGTTACCAAAAGTTTGCTTTCAACATTTACTTTTTTTGTCAGGGGAAAATCATCAAACGACTGCGCCCGCCCAGGGTAAGAAGAGAGAGAGAGTGTCACACTGACTAAAAACCCGCCATTATTTATCCTGTCCTCGAGGCCACGGTGCCGCATTGCGCTTACCCCGCAACCCTGGCTGAACATCAGCCCTGTACGGCTCCGTCTGTGGCAGTCTATTGGCCCTTTTAGGCGCGCGCGGAACGCTACGCGCCTACGATCGGGTCTGGTTCTGGTTGGGCGTCGAGCTACCATTACTCGCCGTCCACAGATCCGCGCTTACGGTGGGCGGAGATCATCTCTTGATCTCCGACAACTGTCGAGGTTGCGATTCAAACTCAATAATATACCGCGGCCTCAAACGGGGTGGTTTGAGTCAGTAAGAGTCTAATATTCACGTCGCGTTCAGCCGGGGTTGCGGGGTAAGCGCAATGAGGTACCGCGACCTCGGCACAGAGCAGGAGAAGGAACAGGGGGGTTTTTAGTCAGTAAGAGTCTGACACTCCCTCCTGCCCGGCGCTGGGCGGGAGAAGTCATTTGATGATTTTCCCCTCACAAAAAAAAAACCAGGACGAGAGGAGTGATTTGATGATAAATAAGATAAACTTAGCAAAATATTTTGCAAAAACTTATCTTAAAAAAATATACGACTTCATTTTCACCCATAGAAAGAAAATCATTATCCTCAAGCATTACCGTTTAATATTTTCAAAAATGTACACCGATATTGTTCATAACGATGTACCTAACTAGGGTATATATTGGTTGAGTAAATCCTCAATGTTTATTACTCAGGGTAGGTTGGAGGGTACAGTCAAGGGTGCGATAGCATTTTATTGGACAGCGCCGGGTGTCAAGGTTGTAATGCTCATGAACACAAATAATACAACAGTTTATTGAGGATAGACACGAAAAGGTTTACACTGGACTTTTTTGCTTTGGTATGTTTAGCTATATTTTATTTTTTGTTGGATTATTTTCTGTGAGTACTTGTAGGTAGATTATTGGTCGTGGCGGCCTGGATGCTAAGGCTGCCGCATCTCATGTTCCTAAGTTTAAATACTGGGTCTTTCTCAGTTTATGAAGACACAACTGACAGACGAAGTTCAACTTTATAAAATATCACCTGTGTAACATATGGAATGCAAATAAAGAATTGAATTGAATTGAATTGAATAGTTTTTAGTCGGTAAGAGTCTGTCAGAGGACAAACTCTGGATGATTTACCGCGCTCAAAAAAGTTATATGTAGTATACAGACCATACTAATAAATTTACATACTTACATACTTGCTTAATCGTCACAAAAACATTTCAAATCAGGTCAA
Source organism: Spodoptera exigua (assembly GCA_902829305.4). Lineage (NCBI taxonomy): Eukaryota > Metazoa > Arthropoda > Insecta > Lepidoptera > Noctuidae > Spodoptera > Spodoptera exigua. Next base: position 13,077,241 of record LR824619.2, on the reverse strand, counting down.
AGGCGTAGGGCCTCTACCTCTACCTACTCTCAGTTACCTTCACATTTTAAATTCTAAACTCAAATCCTTCGTGTCATACCTCAGAAGAAAATGAGCGAAGTTTTCTCATATACTCGAAGACATACAGCCTGCCTCGAAAATTTTGGATATCTATTAATATAGGGTGTGGAAACTTTGTATACCTTCGAAATTGTTTATGTTTTTAATATGAATGATATGGTTTTGTGTTTTGGAAGCTGCTAAGAATTATTGTAATAAATATATATTATATTATATATTTTGATTATATTTTTCGTTTGTTAAATGAGATGTGCTATAAGGGATTATTAAGGGTAGGTAGCTTAAAGCAGGAAAAGGAACGGTGGGGTTTATAATCAGTAAGAGTCAGATACTCGCCCCATCCTGGGCGGGAAAAGTCATTTGATGATTTTCCCCTCACAATAAAGGTAAGTACGTGCTTAGGAATAAAGTTCAACCACGTTTTGTTAATTATAATAGCCAGTGTTTGCTGATAATGGTTCCAATTTTTCACGTTAAATTATATTCTTAGATAAGCAGGAAAATTACTTTACCATGTAATGGAATTGCTGACCAAACAGAAATGAATTGTGGTTAGTTGTTTTCTAACATCAAACCACAATTCATTTCTGTTGCTAGTGTTATAACGTCGAATAACCATATATTCATAATATAAAAGAAATTTGTGAAGTTACATTATTTATAACTCAAGAACGGCTAAACTGATTTAGCTGAAAATTAGGGTAGGTACTTGAAAAAAACCTTAAATACAATGGATTTTGACTTTTTAACGCTTCGCTTTTCTAATCATTCAGTAACTTTCCAGCTCTTAATCAAGAAAGAAATTAAACACGCGCGAATTTGAGGGAAAATCTTACAATTTAATAAATAGTATAAACCACTCTACATTAAACAAACGCCTGCAATAATATAGTTAGCAACTCACTCAATTAGCAAACGGGAGTTATTGCTTATCTGAAACTGTCAGGCGCGTTCTGTCAACTGCTGTGGAAAAGAACGTTTTACCTTAAAAGCATACTTGAATGAAATGAATAGACGAATGAAACAAAAGAAGTTGTAACTATTGTCTGTTGCAAGTTCAAAGTTGTATAAGCTATTTGGTTTTTAATTAAAACCTTCGGTAGAAACGTTCATTTTATTAAATTCTTTTAATATTTTTTTAATCATATATTAATTCTGATTGAAGTGTTGTCGTGTTATATTCCTTTTCTTTCCTATTAATCTTTATACTATATATTTATCTTTTAACCCATACCAGGCCTTTCTAAAATGGTTGTGTCATCGTTGATGTAATATAAGGTACTGCAAAATTTCCAAACACTGAAAAAACATTAAGTTGTAGGATTTTGTCAAACCGAAACCCCTTCCTCTGTGGCGGTACTGGCGATCTATCCAACAACGGGAGTAATGACTTTGTACAATGGAAAGACTATTTCTGAACTATCGACAACCAAGACGACAGATAGAAATGGCGTATTACAATCAACTATCGAGCTAAGTTCGTAGTTAAGTACAGCATTCATTGAGTTGAAAACTTGAGCGATACAAGTTGTGCTGTTTATAATGAACTAGTTAGGTGATAACTTGGCAACTGTAGGTACGATAAATGTTATAGATGTCGTGGATGATTTTGGATTTGGTTCGCCATCAGTCGTCTCGTTGTCGGCCATATTGTTAGCTAGGAAAAGTCAGCACGCACAACTGGCGCAGGCGAAGATTCACGTAGAAGTGATCGACGCACCACTGACATTTCAATAGATAAAACCATAGAGTCATAGACAACCATTTTCATAGTTTCTTTCTAGACCACAGACTAAGGCCATAGACTAAAACCATAGACTAATTCCACAGTCTAAGACCACAGACTAGGACTATAGACTAAGACCACACAGACTCCAAGTCCCGTGTGTCCCCCCATTGAATCAATCTCGTCAGACGAACGTGCCAATCACCTTCAATCTTGAGGCGACATGACACTCAACTGTCAATGTTACATTTGATAGATAACAATAATATTTACTTACAAGTTTAAATGATTCTCCGACACGGCCATCCTGCAACTCAACGCGCTCTCGCGTTGGTCTATGGCAATTCACTGCATAGCATAGGCACCCTTGGAGCATTTCATGTAGCAATAAATACGGCAGAGAATTACAGGAACTTGTAGCAAACTTGCAACATACATAGCAAAGCGTAATAATGCTTTCAGCCACCATTACTATACTACAAAGTTACTTTAGTTACCTTGCAAAACGGTAATATCGCCTTCAACGTATGCGTTTCATAGTTATCAAATGTCAGCTTAACAAAACAAAGCGTAGTAGCTTTCATGAATAATTATTTCAGTAAAGCGTTATTAGCTTTCAACTGTCTGTCACTGAACAAAGCAAAGCGTAGCAGCTTTCATGAATAATTATTTCAGTAAAGCGTTATTAGCTTTCAACTGTCTGTCACTGAACAAAGCAAAGCGTAGCAGCTTTCATGAATAATTATTTCAGTAAAGCGTTATAGCTTTTAACTGTCTGTCACTGAACAAAGCAAAGCGTAGCAGCTTTCATGAATAATTATTTCAGTAAAGCGTTATAGCTTTTAACTGTCTGTCACTGAACAAAGCAAAGCGTAGCAGCTTTCATGAATAATTATTTCAGTAAAGCGTTATAGCTTTCAACTGTTACTCAGCAAAACAAAGCGTATAAGCTTTCACAGATGGTTTATTAGCTTATCGATACAGCAACACATAATTGGTACAGTATTCAAAACTATGTGCTAAAACAAAACAAAGATATTGTTACAATTCCGATCAACAATAAAAAAAAAACTTAAAGAATCTAACTTCTTCGTTCAAATAAACAAAAATGTTAACACACCAAGATTGGCAAGAAATAAAAAAAAGAGAAAAAGAAAATGATGGGAATATGCGAAAATAACATATAAGTTATCTAGCCCTATCCGTTAAATTGATCCCATCAACATTCGTTAGTTACCTCAGCGTCATCTAAGCAGTCTGATAACTCTGGCAAACTAGACGGATATGCACGCAGTCGCTCGTGACTCACGTACTGCTCGCGTCCACCAGCTAAGGGTACAATCTTGTACCGATCGTTAGGACAAACCTCAACTATTTTGCATGGTCCAGTAAATTTTTCACCAAGTTTTTTAATCACCCTTGGGTTCTTTTGCCACAATACAAGGTCCCCTACTGTGAATGGTCGAATTGCAGCTTTATTTGCATCGAATCGTGATTTGTCGAGTAAACCTTGTTCGTCCATTCTGACTTTAGCCTCATGTCTTACCTCGTCAATGTCAAGTTTGTCAAATTCAGAAATAAGTCCATTAAGACGCGGCGGGCACTTATTGCAACCGAGCAGCAACTGCAACGGGCTTTTGCCTGTGCTTTTAGACACTGTACAGTTTAGAGCAAACTGCATTTCTCCAAGGACAGACTGCCAAGACCTCTTTTCATAGTTCTCTGCAATGGTGAGACAATTTGTTAGCACGGGCATAAATCGCTCTACTTGGCCGTTAGCGCGAAATTGAATGAAATTCTATTCCCCATTCAGCACAGAGGTCTCGAAATTCTTTCCCAGTGAACGAAGTGCCCTGGTCTGCTACACAACGCTTAGGTGTCCCAAAAAGCATTACAAAAGTTCGCAATGCTTCACAAGCAGACTTAGCACTCAGATCTTTGACGGATGTTAAATGACAATATTTGGTGAAGGCATCGACGATGACGATGACATACTCTTTAGCAAGCTTAGCGCCAGTCAGTTTACCGCTCGTGTCTATATGGACCGTGTGGAATGGCTCTGCAACCTTGTCTATAGGGTGTAAGGCGGATTGTTTTCTGCCCGAAGGAGCTTTATTTATTTTGCAGGCCAGGCAACGGTCTACATAGGTTCGCACGCATGAAGTCATATTTGGGAACCAGAAATGCTCCCTATTTTTGTCAACGTCTTTTCCCACCCTAAATGCTTTAACGCATCATGAAAACGCTGGATGATTTGCCATCGAAAGTTCTTTGGCACTATGACGCGACTGTAAGTCTTTCCGTTCAACTGAAAATTTTGTACAGCAAATTATCTTTTATCGTGAATGTTGATCGCAAAGTAGCATCAATCGTATCGTTTTCGATTGATTCAATCGTTTGACCAAAATGTTTGATTGCTTTGAACACAGCAAGCGTTTCAAGCTCAAAGCTGTGATACCTGCTTTCTACATCGGTTATTCGCTGACTAACGGCATTTTCAGGTATTCCTAGACCCCGTCTGGCGTTATGAATGCGGTATTTTCAACAGACTGAGGTGCCATCGGGATCTGGTGAAATCCAGAGGCCATATCAAGACACGTAAAATAATTAGACTATCCTAGCATCTATTTGTTCAGATATGAGAGGTAATGGGTAACTATCACGGACTGTGTTTGAGTTTAACTCCCTATAATCGACACATAGCCGATCGGACCCGTCCTTTTTCTTGACGAGCAGGACAGGGCTCGAAAATGGAGATGAACTTTCGCGAATATAGCGAAATACCCTTAGACTTTAAATCGACTATTATACCCCGAAGCGAGGTGCGTTCAGCGGGTGCTAAGCGATAGGGATGACGCTGGACAATTTTGTCTGGAACAAAACTAGTCTTAAATTCATGTAAAATTTGTGCAAGTTTATTTTTGTGTTCAGTTAGAGTCAAATCAGTGTCAATATTATTAATGTCAAAATCAGGTATCGTTTTAGTAGTATCCGTAATAACAAAAACTTCGCGCGTGATGTTTAATCCCAGACTGTTGAGTTTCAATTCTAAACCAGTACTCTTAAAATTTTCCCTACCTAGGATAACATCGTAAGGCAAGGAATCTGTGATATGAAAGGTAACTTCAGCATGGATCCCATCATACACTTCTACATTTGTAGTTACTTTTTGAAAGGAGTAACACGAAGCAAAGCCAATACCCGTGAGGCGGGCGAACTCGAATTCTCTTTTGTCCGGTATACAATCAGCAATAGCAGTCTTAATTAAAGAGCATTCGGCACCGGTATCTAACAACGCTTGTAATTTATAATCATTAATTTTGATTTCAATTAATGAATCATCTGGATTTGAACAAAATGTTGATCTATTTTACGGGCGGCTTTGTCGCGTTAGATAATCTTTCATCACGCTGTTTAGTAAAACACACTTGATCGTTATGTCCGGGTTTGTTACAGTATGAGCAAGTAGTAACAGGTTTTGCAACAGAGTTCTCATTAGAAGATTGAAGTGGTTTATTGGGCTCGCGTTTTTTCTGATTACGCAACAACGCACAATGACGCATTAAATGACCGGGTTTATCACAATGATGACAACGTCTTTCAGCTGGCTTGTCATAAGAATTTATTTGTTTTGGCTGTGACACATCACATTGAACGCGGAGGTTATTATCAGAGAACCTCTTTATATTTTTAATTTTGGGATACGTACTCAAGTGACGGTCAAATGTAATAAAATCAATAGGAGTATTTTTAAGTAACTGTGATCGTACCTGGTAGTCGGTTATGCCCGAGATGACAACTTCAATCTTATTTTGTTCAATCCAACCGCTCTCAAGCCTATCAATCATAGCTAATTTATTGGTAGAATATTCTACGTATGTAATCGCTTGATCACTAGTATAGTTTACCATGTCACGGAACAAATCATGGAACCGTTTTGTAGCCGCAAACTGCCGTGTAAGTCGCTCCTTAAGATCCTCCCATGTTTTACATAGAGGATAAGAATGGGTTGCTCACTTCTTCGCACGTCCTTGTAAATGCGTGAACGCGGCGTTTCTAGTCTCATAGTCCGACCAAGAATTATTATTACGATGCTGTTCAATTTCCACACACCATTGTAGTTTGCGCTGCGTAAACTGAGCACCACTTGATGAGGACGCCGCCATCATATTTTTGAGGAAAGTCACCCATACATCCTGCTGAGGCGGTGCCGGCGGAGGCGGCATCTTCTCAGCGGCGGGAGGAACGCCCCGGTGCGCCGCAAACTCCGCCGTGAAATATCCCTCTGTCTGCGCGGCCGATGCTGCGGGAGGCTCGCCGGAAACAAATGGGAGCGATGCTGCGGGAGGCTCGCCGGAAACAGATGGGAGCAATCCCACCGCTGCTGTCGTGGATGATTTTGGATTTGGTTCGCCATCAGTCGTCTCGTTGTCGGCCATATTGTTAGCTAGGAAAAGTCAGCACGCACAACTGGCGCAGGCGAAGATTCACGTAGAAGTGATCGACGCACCACTGACATTTCAATAGATAAAACCATAGAGTCATAGACAACCATTTTCATAGTTTCTTTCTAGACCACAGACTAAGGCCATAGACTAAAACCATAGACTAATTCCACAGTCTAAGACCACAGACTAGGACTATAGACTAAGACCACACAGACTCCAAGTCCCGTGTGTCCCCCCATTGAATCAATCTCGTCAGACGAACGTGCCAATCACCTTCAATCTTGAGGCGACATGACACTCAACTGTCAATGTTACATTTGATAGATAACAATAATATTTACTTACAAGTTTAAATGATTCTCCGACATAGATATATTGTTTGACATGAGTTGGTGACACCACGAAAGTTTGAACATGAATTCGTATCGATGTTTTGTTTGACGGGTCTGCTATGTTAAATATACTATTACGTATACATATAAATATGTAATTATTATTAACTAACGGCCTGCTCCTGCTTCACATAGGTGTTCAGGTGGTATCAGTACTGTCAGTCATTTGTTTTGATAGCGACTGCCATGCCATTGGTAGTGTTACTATTTCCCGTATAATAAACTTTTCTATTTTTTTTCATAATACAAACTTAACGATAGTAAAATATTCATAATATTATATTCAGCGACCCATTTTTTTCTAATAGAAGTTAAATGCGATAACAAAGCTGTAGTGTGCATGTGTGTACGGCAAGATGGCTACACCAGATTCGATAGATGCACTTACAATAACTCGACAAAAACGGTTGATTAAGACTAAAAACAAGTGCAATTTATGAAAAAAGACCATGGTCTCACATAAGTTATGTGACGAAAAAAACATTTTAAATCTAGCTTTTGTTTCTTGACTGTCTCCTTAGTCGACTGAATAATCAATACCCTGAATGACATCTTGTAAACCACTCAAATTTATTGGTTTCAAACAGTATTACCAATTATATATCATCGCTATGAAGCAATAAATTATTAAAAAATACCCTTTATAATTCCAATAAGAGATTAAGTATATTTTTTTTCCAAAAAAAAAAACAATCTAAAGATACACTTTTAAGACGATCAAAAACGAAATTTCTGAACAGTTCTTTAATCCGGAGACGTCTTATAATGGATTTGAGAAATAAATCCTTTGTAAAAAATATCTAGTACAATTTGTAGCTTCATCAGGTCGGCTGTAAACATCAACAGATTAATCTTATTAATCTCGTCTCCTCTCCAATTTTGTTAGGGGCTTAAAACTGATGAGATGAAACACGTGATCTGCGCCATGTAAGCAAACTTAACGTTATGAGCCTTTAATATGTAGGTATATGCCTACAACCTACATACACAATCAACCGGTCGTGGCTTTGCCTGTTGAAATATATATTGTTAATTGGATTTAAAAACCAATATTACTGCTTAATAGATTTTTTTATGGAATTGGTCGACAATCGAGCAGGTACCCGTGGCAAGCTATTGGCGCTGCCTAGGGACAATGATGCCATAGGAGTTACTAGAAGTGGGTTTCCGAACTTTTGTGGGTTATAAGGGATTTCGGGTTAGGGGATTTCGGGATTGAGGATGGGGGAAAGGTTAGCTCTGGTAACCTCACTCATACGGCAAAACACAACGTAAGTGTTATTTCACGCCGGCATTCTGTGAGGTCGTAGTATTACTCCAGTCGAAATAGTAAAGAGATGGTCCAAAGTGTTTAAAGTATTTCAAACTAGCAGTCAGCCGATATCTGACTATCTCGGTGTCAATCATTGTTTTGTTTGCACCGAAGTGTTAATATCTTGTGTACTTCTAACTAATATTATAAATGCTAAAGTTACGATTATTTTTGGATGTTTGTTACTCAATCACGCCAAAACGGCTGGACGGTTTGAAATGAAATTTGGCACAGATATAGGATACACTCCTGAATAGGACATAGGTTAATTTTTATCAACATACCACGTGGGCGATGCCGTGGGCAGAAGCTAGTTTTCCAATATACCTTAGCACCAAAATGGTAATTATTGCCGATTCTCTCTGTACTTTTCTATATGAACCTTGTCTTGTTATTAGCCAACACATCATAAAAGGAGTTATCGGATTCGGTGTAGCTATTTACGCGTGGTTTTATAAGCAAGGGATGTTTTTCTCTTTATTAAAACCAAGGGAAATTGGGATTTACTTTTACTGCACCATACTGTGCTATTACTGAGCCTTTGTTTTTTTATTCAGCAGTTAAAATGATGATACTTAATTAAAATAGTAAGTTCTAGTTCATTGAAATGGGACATCAGCCGGCAATTATCCCTGTATGCACTATAAAAGTGCACCCAAGGATAATCCCCGGTTGATGCAGGACTACTGCAATATGTGGTAATCATTGAAAGGGTTATGGGTATGGGTTGCTATGGACTAGTGGATATGACAATATGATAGTAGGTTTATTCTTATCGTAGGTACACAGGTATTTATTTTTTATTGTAGTTTTTGTTAGATGTAAGAAATTTTAAAAGTCATTTAGTTATTAATTTGTTTTTACTGACAATTTTATTCAAAATATATTGTCCTTACTTGTTAGAAGCGTTTTTACGCTTGCTATAAAGCACATAATAAAGAAAATTGTTGGTTTTCAAATAAAGCAACCAATATTTACTCATTGCAACATTAGCATACGAGACATGTAGGCAGGTAAAATATGTAAGATATAAAAGAAAACAAAAAAATTCTACATATACTATTTCTACATACCTGCTGATAAAACTGTGTTTCTTCGCCTTCAGGCCGGACTCCTAGAGCCAGGCCGATGTAAGCCAACGTGAGAACAGCTGACATTGCCAGGGCAATCGGCCGAGCTATGGGCATCATTGTATGCACCATCTGTGGAACCAAAAGAAAGACTTAGTTATAACATTGTTTTATTTGAGTAACAAGTTCGTGTGGGAGAGCCAAGTGTCGGCACGCATGGGTCGGCTCAACCAGAGTGATATAGTATAGTGAGTGAGGCTTAAAAAAACTGAAGTGAAAAATCTACAGGTTAATAAAGACCCAATCATTCCTCTCCGCCCCAATCATTAAACATACACAAACTAATAATTTTGTGTAGTGGGTGTTCATTGCCGGTGCCGATTGCTTGCCATCCGTCTGCGCTGTCAAAACAAAATCATTGATAAAAGCTCATAAAGAAAATCTAGAAAAAAAATCACGTGTCGTAGGCGTGTTGAAGAGTTGAAGATCGCAGTTAAAACAGCTCTGGTTGACGGGAGATCTCTGCTGCCTGAATTATCTAAAATGTCTCTCTTGATGACTATCACACCAACACGAAGAGTTGAGATGGTAAAAGTAGACGTACATTCTACATAGCCTTAACCAACCACACAGCTTAAAATACAACACCAAAATTAAATCAGGAATTCAAAGGCCAACAATATTCCAATTTAAAAACTTAATACAGGTTAACGAAACTTAAATAGAAAGAAACCTAAATAAATACAATTTTAATCTTGAATAGAAACTGTCAGCGGACCCAATCTTTTAATCTAGTTGGACAAAGAATAAAAAGCGATTGTGACTGCTCGTCTGGTGATAACCGGAGCGAGAGCGATTTTGAATGGCATGGTAAACATCAGCCAGGTTTGCGGGGAACGCAATTATACATCGCGGCTTCGGCCTGGAGTAGGAGAAGAAACGAATGCGATGGTTTTTGGTCAGTAAGAATCTGAAACTCTCTCTTGCTCCGCCCAGGACAATTATCATGATCGACAATTTATCCCAACAAAAAACAAACAACCTTAGCGTTGTGTTTCATCGAGTCGAGTTAGGTTAGCGAAGCCCAATCCTCCCCCTCGATATATCTCTAATTCTTAAACCCCCAATCTTCCAACCACTAAACCCCAAAAGACCGAAAACACACTTGATGACACATGTAATGTGGGGTAAGTGGCGACGTCGATTTAGATCCGCTACATAGTTATAATTGTTTGAACTAGTACCATTGTTCAGTATTATTACAGTTACTGCCGTCCACTTTTGTTTTTATTTAACTAGTTTACAGCAGTTCTATAAAGATTTTTTTAATCGTTAATTTCCACTGCTGCTCGAATGTGATTTGTGTAGTATATAACCAATCGTCACATATATTTATTTATTTATTTACAACACTTATTATATCTCTTGCCAATCATCGTGCAATTAAATAAGTATTCTTATTCAAATATTCCTCATTATCATCAGTCTAAAAATGTTTAGCTAAGACCTCTTCTCACACGGAGAGGATTTGAGCATTAATTACCACTCCTGCTCCAGGCAGCGATTTCAAACTTATGTATAATAAGGAATCATAAGGCTAGTTTTCCTTACGATGTTATTCGCCTTCGCCGCATGTCAGTGGTGGTATCACCCTCGTGTGTGAAAAACGGGCGCTTAACCTCCGGGCTACCACCTCATTCAGATACTAAATAATTCCAATAAGTTTCTATTAGTCCGATATATGGTAGTACTCATACATTATTTTATAAATTGACCTATTCTGTTATTAACTTAATTGTTTTAAGGATTATCAGCTAATTATTATACCCTGGATTTTATTATAAAACGTTCCCCAACAGCATTAACGGATTAAAAAGTTATGAGTGGTTTTGAAACTGTTTGAGGCTTTGTTACTTAGCCGCTCTGATTTTAATAGTTACTATGTACGTCGGTATTTTAAATACCATACATTATTTGAGTGTCGGTTTGTAAACTAATATTAACAATCTAAACAGTACTACCTCCTTCTAAGTAAGCCCGGAATAAATATCTCGAAAATGTAAATACTTTTGGAAGTGGAGCCTTTTTTGTGTCATTCTCTTACTGACTGAAAGCCATTTCGTTCTTCCTCTTGCTGCGACCTGACCCCTGTACATCTTCGCACTTACGTCTTCTAACCCTTGGGAAGAATTGGGCTTTTAAGACCTCAATCACACGGCAAAACGCTACGCTGTGGGTGCTTCTGTGTAGCCTAGTATCACTCCAGTCGAGCCGGTGCATTGCCCATTTATGCCTAAGTATAGCTAAATATAATCAAAACGCAATAATCCATTTCCAAAAACGCATACATTTCGTCCATAATTTCTTTACGCAGTGATTCATGCGAGAATTTCATATCATAATGGTTTCTAGCGCAACACGTGTGGATTGCATCCATGATAGGTCTGAGGTTAAATCATGTTGGCGTGGGGTGTAAACACATGGTGCACGCAATGAAGGCGAGGATGTGTCAAGGGAAACATAAGCACGCTTATACTATGCACTTGTGGCAATTGTGACGTCATAACATTGTCATAGATGGAAGCACACGTGTTGTATTCGTAATAATAATATGTTTTTATTTGATCCATATATTGTCTTATATCTACAGTGGGTTCTATTGTTTGTATCAAAGATGTAGTATAATTCATCATCATCATCATCATCAGCCTAATTTCCTCCACTCCACACACCACACATATGCCTCCCCAATACTTACACTTACAAATACTTAATAGTCATAGTTAATAGGCAGATGGTCTATTGGTATTCAAGTAGCTTACAAGATATAATTCAATTAAAGAAAAAAATATATTCTTCAATTTAATAGCCTCATAAAGTCCATCCGTGTGATCCAGGCCCTCTGAACTGGCATGGCAAATTGAATTTCGCACGACGCATTCGTTTTTCTCTTAAGGCCGTTGTTAGATAAATTGCATCGGTCTGTGATTGTGGCAGCACTGGAGTGGGGGGCTCGTGTGGTCCAGCCTCCACGACTTTTATTTCAAATGTCGTGACCGTAATGCTTCCAATACGTTTTGAGGTTTTATTAGTTTAGTGCATAAGTGCTGAACACTGTTTTAATTCGTTTTGAAGGATATAATTCGATTTCTGTTTTAATGCTTTCTGGCAGTGGTTGGTTCTACGATGTATTATTTGTTTGGTTCGGGTTTCTTAAGTCATAGTTCTTCGATTGACTACTATTTTTTTCAAAGAAGAATACCATTTTCTGTGCCCATATTAATTTATCCTGGGTTTTGTTCGTGGACACGAACTCCCAGTTTAAGAAAGGAAGAATTGCAGAACACTAGCCTCTTGGAAGTCAAATACAAAGAAAACAGATGAATGTCAATTTAGAATACCCGTTTGCGTTTTGATAGAACGGACACAAAATATACAAAGTAAAATGAATTAAGAAAATACTCCTCGCCAATAACTTCATAACGAAGAAAGACGACAAACTGACGAAGAAAATGAATTCACCAAAATGGACAAACGTAAACTTCCTCAAAAATTAACATAACAAACCCTGAATTTACAAACCTTTGAGCGGGGAAGACGAAAATTGTACCGACACTTGAAAATCTCCAGGTTTTATTAAACTGGACGGTGAATGAGGTTAAATAAGAGTTAAAATATGTTAATTTAACCCTATTATGCGAAGTCGGTTACGGTGGACGGTAAACTTGGGCAGATGTAGAGATAAATAAAACTTAATAAGGTGAACTAGGCAAAGGAAGTTTAATAAAGTTAGGTGATGTTTCTTTCTCATGATCAAAGTGATACCTTGATGTCACAGTAATCCGTTTTGCCGTGTTATGCTGATGAAACGAATTTCGTCAACAGGTTCAAAATCTGATTTCATCACTTCTCCTTTTTTATGAATAAACAGTGTCTGTATATATTATTTACGATATGATGTGTTTCAAGCAACAAAGTTTTTAAATTTCTTAATCGGAATATTATCAGCAATTGTTAATATATGTACATATAAAAAACCTTATGTAGGTAGGTCTGAAGTGTTGAATTTTTCTCAATTTTTAGGGGAGGTATTGTCAAGTGTGACAGAGCTATACTTCGACCCAAGTTGACTTATTCGTGCCAAACGGCCTTACAAAAAAGCGAAACAATGTTCGAGTTTAGTTTTACCCTATACATGAGGTTACTGGAGACCCAATCATCCCACACCGATCCCTTATCCCTAAATCACCAATCCTAAATCTCTAACCCCCAAAGGTCGGCAACGTAACGGCTTTACTATTGCTACCGCAGCCTCGGACTGAAGCAGGAGAAGAAACAGGGTGGTTTGTACTCAGTAAGAGTCCGACATTTCTTCTTGCCTCGCCCGGAACGATAAAAATCCTTTGCTGATTATCCCAGCTAAAAAAATATATCCATTAAGTACATCTATCGTGTAAAATCTAAATTTTAATAAATGAACTTGGTGACAGAGGCTGTCTTCAAGCCATATCGATCACTACCGTTGATGGGAACTTCAAATTAATTATGCCTCGTCACGACATGGGGTAGGCAGAACTCAAGGTAAACCATGGCGAGGATTAATGGATGTGCCAAGATACGCAAAATACTGCTAAGGGTATTTAAGGGCGAATAACAGTCATGTAATTGGGAAATTGTGTCTAGCTGCCTCTTTGTTACTTCATTGCACGATTGTTTTTTCTTTGGCAGGACGGCAAACGCGCAGACTATTTACCTGAGGGTAAGCAATCAGCGCTACCCATGGACATCCGCAACAACAGAAGAGTAACGAGTACGTTGCTATTCATTAGAGGATTAGGAGATTAAGGTATAGGGAGGGATAGGGAGAGGCAGAGAAGTAGACGACCGGTAACCTCACTGACACGGCGAAACTGTGAAAAGTGTCTTGGGCTTAAGCCCCTCAGGAATAAGCATATGGGGCAAAGCTTTTTATGACAATACCCAATAAAGGAAGTTACTCATAACTTAAACTGTACTTTAGCACCATTTCTGAAATAAGTGACATAATCAAGTAACCTCAAAATGTCTCTGAGCACGATAAAATTGGTTTGGCAAAGTGTAGAAAATGTGAAAGTTAGAACACGAGAAATAAACCATACCCAAATATTACACATTGTACATTTTTTCTATAAACAAAACCAAATCCAAATAAACAAAACCTAATTAATATTTAATGCAGCACTCTTTTGGCTTCATTACTCATGGAATCTTTGTGACCCTGTTAATTATTTCGCAAAACCGTGACTCTTAAAAAGTACAACCCGATATTTTTTTTATGTGAACCTTTATTTTAGTCTCTTTATCCAACCTAAAAAATAAACACAAGTCTAAGCATCCTGTACCCTTACAAGTACACACTTAACTATCTTGTCCACAAACTTAATATACATAATTTCCTGGGGCCGTTCCACTACACAGGATGTAGCAAGACTTATTCAAACAGGGTGCTTGTTAGACCCACGTGTGTTTTAGTTAAGGTGAGGTTGGTAAAATAAACTAACCACTTGCTTTGTTGCTAAGCCGACGGTTCTCCAGTTAATCTCTAGGGATAAGTTTCACCGGGTGTTAGGTATACGCTTACCGAACTATATGAAAACATTTCCTTTGTTATTGTATGTTAAACTTAATAAAACATTACCGATGGTCTAATTTTCTTTGAATGATTTATAGTTACAAGTTTGAAATTCGTTTCAATTGATTCGCATTTGTTTATGTATCAATTTTCTCTGAAATCAAGTTAAGTAGGTATGTAGAAAAGTGCAAGAAAAATAAAATAAAACAATAATTTTATTTGCAAAATTAACACCTTCATCGTGGTCGTCTACCTATTGGAAGTCTCCAATGTTCAGAAAAGGCTTCTTTTCTGTTAGTTGATACGAGCATTCACCATGCTTACTCAAGGCGGATTGGCGATTTCTATAAGCCTACGTTTCCTTACGATGTTTTCCTTCGCCTTTTGGCAGTGGTGTCTGAATAATCTTAATAAGTAGGTACATATAACACGGATTGAATAATAATACTTTAATAATTCTGATAAATTAATGACCTAAAAAGTATGGTATTTGTTGAAACTAAGAGATAGTTAAAACATTTTTGGTGAATTTGTCCGACTAACAAAATTATAATTTTTAACAAATTATGCAATTCGTTGATTTCTTACCTAATTAAAACTTTTGACAACATTGTTGTCATTTTGGATTTAATAAAATTTGCCTAATAAGTAACTATTACATATTACATAATATTAAAAACAAAAATATTAATTTATCAAATTGTAAAAAAGCAACTATTAAAATAGGAACAGTTTACATTTTTAATATGATACCTATATAAAACAATACTTTTGGCGTATCTTCAATTAAAATACTCTAAGTAAAAATCCAAACACCATTTTTAAAGTTATACCTAAAAGATAACGATTATAGATAAGATAAGGGACTACAAATCTTTTAATTATGTTGGCAAGCTAAACTTTACAGATTTTAATTAAGATCAACTTTCCCGAGGTTCATTGTCGAACCCGAATCTATAAGTATCAAGACTATCAACAATATATTCATATTACCTATCAGTCAGAAGAAGACCGTAGGCCTGTTCCTGAGCATAGGCCTTCTATAATGATTGTCCGATTGGCCGCTCAACACTAGAGTGCGTCTAGCGTCCAGAGCCACCTTGTGACCTTTATTAGGTAAGTGTCTTGTTCACCTTATTATTAGAAGCCCTGCATTAAAAAGTATAGTGCACTCAAAATTTGACAAAACGTGACGTCACAATACGGTGACTTTTATTAGCAGCGTGACTGTCAGTCGACCTTCCATTACTATGGGAGTCTGTTCACTTGTGACTTTTTTGTTTGGATTTTCTTTTTTTCAAATTTCATTAAAGTCTTTTTCACAAATGCGTGCAATTTGTCCCTCACAAAAGCTTCTGTCGACTGGGACCACAAAATCCTGGACCGCAGTCCCGGTAAAAAATTAAATAATTTTCTACCGGTGAGTGGGACAAATAGTTTCAGTAAGCACATCGGGACATTAAGTGACAGTAACAAAAGCCACGATCAGCGATGGACTTAACTTTCGAAACTTTTTATATATTTATAATATTCTGTTGTATAAGGTAATAAGAATGAAGTTTAATTTTATCGATTCAACAGTTTCCATATATTTTTCCTTGATAGTTTGAATGAAAATCCTTGCCGCGAAATTGCTATTACCTCATAAAATAGCCAAAATGATTTAGAACTTCTTACTGTATTAGTAGTTTACTTGACACTACTAAACGTGCGGTGTATCAGTCACGATGTTCTCGAAAATGACCAATCAATGGAGGCTGTGCATTCTGTTCAAGCAACAGCGGAAGTAAAGCGACTCTGCGATAAGCTGACTTTATTGAATTTTCGACAGAATTCATTAACTGTCCAAATATTCCCGAGGAAGGTTATAACTAAAAGCCTTTACAGTGAATTTAAATTTTCCTTATTATTATTTTAGGATTGCCCTTTGACTTCCAATTTGGTTCAGGAGTCTTGAATTCGGTCCCTGAATCCAGATAAGTGTTTTTGTGTGGTTTAAATGCGAAATACTCTGATTAACATTGATATATTAGATAGGAAAAGAAGTCCACCTAACCAAATCGGACTGACTGCTAACCAGTGTAAGAAAATTTAGGTTACAATAAGAGAGGATCTGCGGACGGCAAGCTAGGGTAGGTCGTCCCTCACTAGACCTAGACTCGAGTGTACAGCGCTCAAAGAGGCACTAGACCACCATAGATAGTGCCCACGAGGGCAGTAATAATGTATTGTGGCCCCGGCCCGGAACAAGAGAAGCAACGAGGTGGTTTTTAGTCAGCCAGAATCTGATACGCCATCTCGCACCGCACAGAGCATAAGAAGCGATATATATATTATATGATGATGTTCACCAAAAACGCCAATATAAAATTTGAAAACAAAAATCCCTGAGTAATTTCAATAATCGAAGAACACTATAATATTTCTAAAACCTATTCTTTTTTTAGATTATACACAACTCTTAATATTTAGCAGAAAAAATAAATAAAACATTTAAAGGCAAATCGAAAACCAATATCAATCACAATCACAATAACAGTTTTCATACACATTTATTGTCTAGCTGCAGCACATAAAATGAATTACTAAAGAACAAAGAAGTCCAAAGAAAGTGTTCCATATAGCTATGTCTAAATAAAAGACAACAATGTCTATTTCGAAGAAGCAGCTAGCCTTATGTCATCAAATATTTAAGAAAACATTGCAAAGCTCTAAGAGGTTGTTCCTATAAACTTGGATGGCACCTGGGTGGGCGATAATCTGACGTTTGAACGTCGTCTGGCACATTCCTTAATACTTCAGAAGTAGCTTCTAGTTGCTGTAATGTGTTATGGTTGTAGCATTTACATTTTTGATGTAATAGGTTGCATATGGTCATTCGAAGAGCACTTTCAGAGGTGCCTAAGAATTTTACGAATAATTCAGAGCAATTTTGCACACGTTCAAAAACAAGAATATTAGCAATGTACAACAAACACGCGACGTCCCGCGTCTTCGTAAATGATGCCCATGATTAAGAAGCCCACTGTATAAGAAGAATATTCACATAGGTACGACATTTGGTTAGTGTTTTTTTTAAATAACGTTGCCCCAAAGGATTTTCTTCTGTGTTGTGGGTGCGTTTACAAACAATTTCACATGCACATGACAAGACACCCAGACCCGGAACAACAATTTGTGGATCACAAAAAGAGTTATTTCGTGCGAGAATCAAACCTGCGACACGTTGCACGGTAGTCAGTTGCCCAGCCACTACACCAACCGTGCAAATTACAAATTGATACATAAATAAAGACACCAAAACGCCCAAAGATAAAATGAATTAAAAAATCTTACCAAGATTAGTGCGAAGAGTGGCAGCGGTGCATGATGTGTGGCCATCAGCGTTCCAGCGCCTAGGCTCACAGTGACCAGTAGAGAGCCAGCTAACGCCAGGGCTTCCCATTCTGGAGCAGCCGGCAGCAACGCGAGGCACAACACTATCGACAACACGAATGTTATAACCGATAGTGATGCGATCGCTTTTGTTTGCATGTATAGTTCCTGGAACAAAAAGAAAATTTGTCTTATTTTTTTATAATCGCATCTATCGATTCGTGGAAAGTTCAGAAGCTTGGAGTTGGACAAAGTGATATGTCATTCACATCACATCATCAGCCTATAAGTACTCACTGATGTGCAAAGGTCCTCTTCCAATACAACTTTTGCATTAATTACCAGCACGTCGATTCTATAAAATTTGTTTGATTTTGAATCTTGTTCGAGTCCGAAGTGAGCGTCGAAGTGACGGGGAAATAAAATTTTAGAATGTAACTTTTAACGTCATCTCATACTTTATCTATCAAAATGTTGCTGTCAATTTACTATAGTTCAACTCGCAAGTGTAGCGCTAGAGTACTACTACTCACGGCGGATTCAGATTCGAAGCTTAGAATGAATTCTTACAGAATCACACAACAGGTTTGCTCAAGGTGGATTGGGGTATCAAACTCATAATTAGGAATTATCTATACTAACTTTTTTAGGAAATATCTTATTATGATACCAAATTTCCTTATATGTTTTCCCTCACCGTATGTCAGTAGTGTCTAGATAATCATAGAAATAAATGTAACTCTGAAAATGTCACATTGGTACTTTTCAGGTTTCCTCCGGGCTACAACGACTTGTTGATAAATTTTGGAAATTATAATCTTTGCAAAGGTATATCTTGAAACGTAACAGCAGTTTGACATAGCATGGCGTAATTTCAAACCCTCTTGTATCTTTATAGTTTCATATCTTTTGCCAATGTGTCGCTAAGTGCAAATTCCGTAAGCAATAAAACCAATTTTGTTACCTTTTTTTCAAATATTCAATGAAGACCAAGGAACATTTTTAGTAAGGAAAATATAGAGATATTTCTCGGCAGAAAAACAGAAATATTTTTATCAAACTTGCAATACTAAGAGTACTATAATAATCAAACAAGAAGGATTAGTAATTAGATCAATGAATTTAAACAAACGTTAAAGATCACGTTTCACATTGAACAGATACAAGCAGATCAACCAATACCTTTCTGTAAATTCACGTTATCAGATTTTCAACTTTATACTTTTGATGTAAAGTAAAAAGTCTTATGAGAATGGTAGGTTACTGTACGAAAGGGTCCAGTCCAAATGAAGCTAATAACTATTTGAGTCAGTCCACAGATGTCGGGAACCACATTTCAGAACTTGACGTGAACAACCCTAGCGACTTTATTGGGCAGTCCGGGATTACGGTTAGTAGTGTTGTAACCATGGCGGGATTTAAGTATTATTTTTATAAGCGACCAGGGAGCAACTAGTGTTGTTTTGTTTTCCTTATGACAATTTTATTTCGCACGTTGTTTTGCTGCAGTACTTAGCTCGTGTTTACTCGCGATGAAAAATAGTATAAACGTTTGAAATGAAATGCATATGCAAACTACATTTACCTTCTTTTCTTTTTTATAAAAAACTTTGCCCCACTTTAGGATTTTCTCCTGTGTTGTGGGTGCGTTTACAAACATACAATGTCCCATACACCCAGACCCGAAAAAAACAATTGTGGATCACACAAAGTGTTGATCCGTGCGGGAATCGAACCCGCGACACGTTGCATCCTTCAAAATGGTAAGTTGGATTTTATTTTATTTTTGCGGTTTTTGGAGGTGGATAGTAGTTGCAATTATGTTTAATGAGAAAAAGCACCGAGTTGATACAATAAGTAACATTGTAAAAATGGTTATAACAAACATGTACCCATTTATAATCACGACATCAGCTTCAAGTAGTGTCCTTTTAATAAAATCTCCATAATTAATGTCTTAAAACAGAATATTCTTTAGTGAAATTCTGGCAGCTTTGTGCTAAATAATCGCAGCCACTATTTGTGGCGAGCCAGTTCCGTCAACCAAAATGAAAATATAATGAGTGCATTCTGGGTTGCAAACAATAAAAGAGCGAGAGTATTTTTTAATTAATTGAGACCAGTGGTAACAGGTTACAGAGCTGTGAATTTCTTTTAGACTATACTAGAATAAAATTGATAATTTATCAGTCCACTGAGAAATCGAACATATTTTGTCTCTTTTATCTCTTTCTAAAATGTTGCCCTAAATTAAGTTTTTCTCTTTTGTTATAGCACGTTCCGTTTCCAAACATTCAATGTTGTTTTGTCTGGAAATCCCACAGGTTGCTTAGTCATGGCGACAATAGTGTGCATTCATTCATTCATTGATAAAAGAAAATAATATTTTAGTGATCTACATATTTTGTGTAGTGCGTTCGTCTTCTCGAAATGGTAAGTGAGCAAATACGTATAAGTGAGATGGTATTGATTCCCCGCTTGCAAAATGTAGTTAGCCATAGATTCAGCTTTGTCGTTGTCAGTAGTCATTTCAATTTTCTATTTCTGTTTAAAGGTAAAATTAACGAACTTGCAGTAAATAATTTCTTATTACAAGAAATTACTAAGACACAATACCTCAGCTAGAATAAGAATTAAACGGCCATCCTGTTCTTTTTGAATCAAGTCTCAAGTTCTCCAAAAAAAAGTTATATTCCAATAAGCAAGTAAAACGTTATCCAAGGATTATGTTGAAGTAATACCACTGGGATCACGCGGGTGCACCTCAAGGCATGGATACAGTGTAAAACAAAAATGACAATACCTTAATTACTTTTGTAAAACGAGAAAAGAAAAATGTAATTTCAAAATTACTTTTTTTAATCTCTGTGAATGTTTTAATGTATGTTTTTTTTTTGTTCGTTTTTTTGTCTGTTTCTTACTGCCGCCTGAACTGTTTAAGCCGGAAACCGGTATTTTTTATTGCAAAAATTCTATTTACTCCGTTTTACCATATTTATGTAATAAACAGAAAGAAGGCATCCTTTTAAAATAATTTGTATGACTTATAAATGCAAAAAGTTTTGTATCTTTCTTATTCTAATAATATGCAAACACTACTAAACGGATTTGAACGAAATTTGGCACAGAAATAGGTTGTATACATAAAATTAACAAATGAGATGAGCAACGTAACTGAAGCCAAGCTTTAATGAGATATGCCCGCTACTTCAGAACCTAATGAAAAAAGAAGCTGTAACTTCTGTAGGCCAAGATCTACAGTAGACACAACCTGAAAAACATCGACAGATGTTGTTCCATAGACCTGATTAAAGGTCCTACCAAAAACCAAATAAAACAGGGTGGAGTTGTTGGCAAAAGTTAGATTTATAATAAGCATAATATAATACTACAGTTTGAGTAAAAAGAAGTGAAGAGAGAATAAGTATTTTCCCGAACAATTTTGTAATTAGCTTGTTTTCAATTAGCTAGAAATAAAACGGTTTTTTATTTAATATCAATAATGCTAACATCAAATTAATAATTATTTACTCGCGATATTATTCCCTAAAGAGTTTATTCGTGCTTAAATATTTATTTACAAAATCCTAATCAAATATTACAAAAACAAAGGCTATGTTTACGTGTGAGAGTTATATGAAAAACATCTAACATTTTTACCCTTTAACAAAAAGTGGGAACGTATATGAATTTAAGGGTTAATTATGTTGTGAAATGGTCTAGCGAATTATTTAAGTATATTTAAATGTCTGTGACTGTTTTAAAAAGGTTTTTGTAATTGTTTTCATGAAGCGTGACTCTTTTGACCTTGACCTTTACCATCATATTAACCAAAAGGCATCTGACTGAAATTACGGAATTATAGGAATAAAAAAAACTATTTTCACATCCAAAGGTCTAAGACTAACATGACTGGAACATTTAAAAATGCAACACTTTTAAGTACTATCTGTGTAGAAATATCGCTACGCACAGAACTTAAGCGGCTACGGAGCTACGAGCGTAGGCGTCTACGCAAAAATTTTAAGGTGGAGTTTGACTTTCGTAGCACTTTTTTGACGACATTGATATTACAATGCTTGAGTCCCTGTTCTCAGTATTCATATTATTATGCTGATTTTGTGTCCGGTATAAGGTAGTAGACATATTTGCTATGAAGTTAGGACCTAGATGTTACGTGACTTTGCCCCAGTTATAAAAGACTTACATATGTATATATGAGCAAACAAAAACGGTATGGTATTACTCAAGGTCAATTCTATTTTCTCTGTTACGAACTTCAATACAATTGGCTTAGTAGGTTTAAGGTAACAAGAACGTGGTTAGGATACTAAGAAGTCAAATTGAACAATTTCTTCGAAACGACAAAACGATAATATGTATGAATTTTGAATGAATTAGCAAGATGTCACGACATTACTTTTTAGCGTCTACTACTTATTTCTGTTAATAAGAAATATTCAGAAAAAAATACTTTTGTTGTTTTTACTGTTAATGCGATTACTTGTAAGTAGATTAATGTTTTAAAAAGTTGAGATAATTTATTTTTGACCTAATTATAACACAATATTAGTTGTTTATTTTCCACCACGTGTCACTACTGTGTGCCGGGTAACAGTCATGATCCTTTCCCCTATGTAGTCTCACCATTTTACGTGAATACGCAGAAACTACTAAACAAATCTTAACGAAATTGGCACAGAAATAGGTTGTAGACAGAACTCACAATTTAGAAGAGAAACGTAGCCAAAGCTACGTTTTAATTCGATATACTCGCTACAACCTCAAGAAAACCGCTGCAACTTCTGTAAGCCAAGATCTACAGTAGACACAACCTGAAAAACATCGAAAGATATTGTTCCTTTTTATTTTACGTGAAATATTTCAATTATTCTAAAAGATATAGGTAAGTGATTATTAAATAAACTTCTCCAGTATCTAATGTTCTGAAACGAAAAACAAGACAGTCATTACAAAAAAAAAAAAATCATGACCTCCTTGAAGGAACACCCCATCCCTAGCAATTAGTAGTCTCATCAAACGAAGACATGGCCACTACGGCTTGATTAGCAATAAACTTGCAGCTACACGATTTTATGCCTTATCTTCTACAGTATAAGGGTAATAATAACTTTTAATGGTATTCAAACGTCCAGGTTGAGTTTTATGGGTAAAGCTGTTAGGGTTGTTACTTGTAATTTTAATTAATTTTTGTTGGTTTTATTACGTCATGCCTGAGTTAGTAGGGAACGTTTAATAAGTAGTTTTACTTGAAACTTGTTGATTGTTGTTGGCGCAGTGGTTGCGTAATAATGGGCTGCCGTGCAATGTATCGTGGGTTTGATACATATTATTGTTCCGGGTCTGAGTATTATTTTCTATGTTTGTAAATAAACAAAAGGATAAGACAACGTTATTTAAAAAATCTTACCCCTAATTCAAGAAGACTATACCATTTAAGCTTTTTAAAGACGTAGTGGTTCTAATAGAGTAAAATATCTTAATCATACAATGTGTTAATATGAAATACAAACAATATGATTTTACTCTTGCAGTTCCCACAGAATTGGTAGTCTTAATTACCAGTAATTTTTAAACCATAAAAGACGGTAATTTTGCCTTCTAAAACAGTGAT
The DNA here is from genome assembly GCA_902829305.4 of Spodoptera exigua. Taxonomy (NCBI): domain Eukaryota; kingdom Metazoa; phylum Arthropoda; class Insecta; order Lepidoptera; family Noctuidae; genus Spodoptera; species Spodoptera exigua. The sequence goes on along the minus strand of LR824619.2, from coordinate 13,053,612 downwards.
TCTTGTACTGGTATACATAGTAGGGGAGCCCATGAAGGGATTTGGGTAGTTACTCGAGCGCCTCAGATTAACATGTGGAGAATATTTAGTATCCTGTTGAATATATCCACCCTACATTTAATGTTAATAGAGGTGGGGGGATAAAAATACAAAAAAATACGAAATATAGTCGTTTTCGTCAGATTAAGAGAAGACAGATAGATATCATACTAAAAAAGTGCGTTTAAAAATTCTGCTGATTTCATCGTAGTTTAGAATAGTGGTAGAGTTTTGATCGGGTCCCGTTTCTATCCCCTCAGTCGGCGAACCCCACCACGCAATTCCGTAGATTAAAATATTTACATTGTCAAAGATACATGGATAATAATATACTATATACATTACTAATATCTGTCGCGCTCGTGAACTAAAACAAAAGTTACACTAAACCATTTTGGAAAACTACCGACCCCTTCTTCCCCCGTCGGAGGAATAAAATGTTATTAAACCATTTTTTTTTTCTATCACCATATCTTCAGAATCCAGTAGCGCCCTACGATGCTTGAGTACCTAAATACAAATTTAGCATCCTGGGCACCCCTGCTATTATGAATACTTAAGAATATTGAAATAGTTTTACCTTATTAATGTGCATGCCATAAGATTTTATGATTCTTCTTAATTATTCCAACAGCATTTCGGAAAATTCACACCACTATGAACAAAAATAAAGTCACCACTCACCACTGCATTAGAACCGCTAAATACCGTTCTAATCCAGTTATAGCTAGCCGTAACTGGAGTGAACCGGTTCACGCCAGTGTAATCCGGATGCGATCGTGCATTGCAAGAGGAATAAGGCATCAGCGTAATTGTTAATTAATCATATAGCATTTTTTTATTGGAAGGGAAGGTACATGCATTGAAAATATGAAAACAATATTGTTTTATCTCTCACAATTTTATTAATTGGTCATGCAAAATGTGTAGATATGAAAGATTATTGTTTTTATTGAGAATGAGTTGCAAAGGGATTTGCGTCGCGATAGGTGATGTAGTAAGAGCATGGTTTTATTTAAATTGCTTTGTAGTACGATGTCATATGGTTGACTTTCAGATGACAATATTTGTGACTGACGACTGACTATGACGTGTTTTCTTCATTCTGTATCTACTATTGAGAAAATAAAGAGTCGATTTTGTGGCGGTGAAGCAGAAGTGTTGAGATTATTATAATAGTAGCTTCTATCCGCGGCTTCGCCCATGTGGTATGTTGATAAAAAGTAATCTATGTCCTATTCCGGAGTATATCCTATGCCTGTGCCAAATTACATCCAGATCCGTCGAGCCGTTTTGGCGTAATCGATTAACATACATTAAAACATTGTAAATTTCGCATTTATATGATATAGAAAGATAAAAGTATGTTAAAGAGGAATGTCTCGTTTTGCATTGATAAAAACTTTACCTATCTGTGAGAAAATTTCTTGAATAGAAAATCGTAACCAAATACGTTACAATCTTGCCTCAAAGGGGTAACAAAACAACACAGACAAGGCCGATGTTCAGCTTCAGTTCATTAAGGTACTGACCAACCCTGGAGCAAGAAAAGGAACGTTGGTGGTTTCTAGTCAGTAAGGAGTCTGACACACCCTTTCGCCCCGCCCACGGCGAGAAATACCAGTCGATGATTTTACCACATCACAAAAAATGTAGTAGTCTTTGGACTCAATCGATAAAATAAACCAATAATACCTTTTGCACAAATAGTTAACTAAAGTTTATTTAACAAAGAATAAGCCTCTCACAATATAAAATACCTTATCCCAACAAAATAATCCCCAGAGACACGACTGAAAGAGAGCTGTTTATAACATGACACAAAAAATACCTCATAATATTATTATCAGAAACCTGTACTAATAGAATCCTTAGCTCGATTACTTATTGACTTGCCCTCAAGGGATGCCAGAGGTTGTTTGTTGATCAAAAATACCTGAGAATTTCATATTATGGCCCAGGTAAGTTCCATTGAACCGCCTATTACAGACTTCTGAGGTGCATTGTATACTAAAAATCTCCTTAGCCAAACATAGGAATATTGATACCAAATAATATTATATCAATTTCCGTCTTTTACATGTATTTAAAGTATTAGACATGTATTTTTCTCTCCTTAGAGAATCAAACGAGCAGATGGATTACCTGGTGGTAAGCAATCAGCGACGCCCATAAACACTCGCAATGCCAAAGGAGTTACTATAACTGCGTTGCCGACCTTTAGGGGATTTTTTTTTTTTTTTTTTGTGAGGGGAAAATCATCAAATGACTTCTCCCGCCCAGGGCCGGGCAGGAGGGAGTGTCAGACTCTTACTGACTAAAAACCCCCCTGTTCCTTCTCCTGCTCTGTGCCGAGGTCGCGGTACCTTATTGCGCTTACCCCGCAACCCCGGCTGAACATCAGCCCTTTAGGGCCCCGTCTGTGGTGGTCTATTGGCTCTTTGAGGCGCGCGCGGAACGCTACGCGCCGTACGCTCGGGCCTGGTTCTGGTCGGGCGGCGAGCTGCCCTTACTCGCCGACCGCAGGCCCGTACTTACGGTGGCCGGAGATCGTCCAAAAACAGAGCTCGCCGCAGCTCGGGGAGTCCGATCCCAACCTGCGCAGCCAGCGGAGGCCGACCTTCTCGGCCTTATGCGGCGGGAGATGGCCGCCTTCCAGCAGCGTTTCGACGTGCTGGAGGGTAGGCTCCTGCGACCTCCACTCGCAGCCGGGTCGTATGCTGCCGCAGCGGCTAAGCCCAAGCCGCCAACCAGCCGTGGGGCACAAGCCAGCGCACCGGTGAAGAAGGGGGCGAAAGCGCCGCCAGCCTTGTCACCGACGAGGGCGCCCGAGTCTCCCTCGGCGCTGGCTGCTGCGCCGATGAGCCGCAGACGAAGAGGAGCAGCGGCTGGAGCCCCAGCCGCATCGGCACCTACTCCGCCGTCTGAGTCGCGTGCTGGTAGCGAGTGGCAAGTGGCGGGGGAGGTGAGGAAGGTCGCCAAAGAGAGGAGGAAGCTCCGGAAGAAGGAGCAGCGGCAGCGGCGACAGCAGCGGCGCAAGGAGAAGCGCGCTGCGGCAATGCTCCTCGCCCCAAAATCTTCGGCTGTAGTTATCACACTACAGCCGGACGCGGCGAAAAAGGGGGTGACGTATGGCGAGGTCCTCGCCAAATTGAAGGGGGCGGTAACTCCCGCGGAGTTTGGGGCACCCGACGGGTTCGCAGTGAGGGTCACTGCCACTGGAGCCCGTCTCTTGGAGGTCCCCGGCGCGGCCAGCGGCCCGTCCGCTGACGCCCTTGCCGAGAGGCTCAGGGCGTGCATTGCGGCGGACGAAGCTCGCGTGTCCAGGCCCACCAAATGCCTGGAGCTACGCATCATGGGCCTGGACGACTCCGTGACGGAGAATGAGGTGGCGGCCGCTGTCGCCAGGACGGGGGGGTGCCCTGCTGACCAGGTCAAGGCAGGCACTATCCGCCCGGACAATACGGGGCTGCGGACTGTGGTAGTCAGCTGCCCCGTCACAGCGGCCAAAAAGCTGGCAGAGGGCAAACGGCTCCTGGTGGGCTGGGTTTCGGCGCAGGTGAAGCTGCTGGAACCCCGACCTTTGAGGTGCTTCCGCTGCCTCATTGGCCATCATGTGGGTGCCAAATGCACCTCAGAGGTGGACCGCAGCGACCGCTGCTTCCGCTGCGGTCAGCCCGGTCACAGGGCCGGCGCTTGTACCGCCCCACCGCACTGCGTAGTATGTGCGGCGGCTGGCAAGCCGGCCTTTCACCGGGCTGGGGGCAAAACCTGCTCCCCCCCCACCAAGCCCAGGAGCAAAGGTAGGCCCTTAGCCACCTCCACCGCTCCCACCGTCGCTCCCGCTGCCGCCGCAGTCGCCAACACCCCTGCGACTACTGCTGTCGCCGCTGCCGTCAGAGAGGAGGTCGTGATGGATACCCAATAATGGCTCCATTACGCCTCCTCCAGGCGAACATCAACCACTGCGTCGCTGCTCAGGATCTCCTGCTCCAGAGCATGGCGCAGTGGTCTATCAATGTTGCTGTGGTCTCCGAGCCGTACTTCGTTCCAGCCAGGGAACACTGGGTGTCAGACCTGGACGGCTCGGTGACCATCATCTCGTCGGCCGCCGCCGGTACCCCAACCCCCGAAGGGCCTCAGCGAGGCAGGGGTTGCGTCGCGGCTCGGTTCGGAGAGATCGCCGTGGTGGGCGTGTACTTCTCTCCGAACCGAACTCTCGTCGAGTTCCACAACTCCCTCAGGGAGTTAGTCACCGTCGTCGTCGGGTTCCGTCCCCTCCCCGTGTTGGTCCTCGGGGACTTCAATGCCAAGAATTTGGCTTGGGGTTCCCGGCTCACTGATGTCCGGGGAAGGATGGTCGAAGACTGGGCTCTGGAGACAGGCCTAGTCGTGCTGAACCGGGGTTCTGTCCCCACGTGCGTACGGATGCGGGGCGAGTCAGTGGTGGACATTTCGTTTGCTAGCCCCGCTCTGTCATCGCGCGTTGTTGACTGGCGCGTCATGGAGGAGGTGGAGACGTTTTCGGACCACCGGTATATACGGTTCGACGTCTCCGCCGAGTCCGCAGACCCGCCAGTCAGACAGGCCCCGTGTGGCCCGCGTTGGGCGCTTAGGCAACTGGACCGGGAGCTTTTCCTGGAAGCCGCAGTCGTGCAGGCCTGGGTGATACCACCGGTCAGGCCAGCCGACATTAACGAGGAGGCGAGATGGCTCCAGGACGCCATGTCAAGGATGTGCGACGTGGCGATGCCCCGGATCCGACCGTGCCAACGCAAGCGCCAGGTGTATTGGTGGTCGCAGGAATTGGCAGACCTGCGCGGTGAGTGCACCGCAGCGCGACGCCGATACACCAGGCACCGCAGGCTCCGTCTCCGCCCTCTGGACGCTGAAACCAGAGAGGCGGAGCTATACGAGGAGTACAGGGCGGCGAAGGCCACCCTCAGGGTGGAGATCCGGCGGGCCAAAGATCGGGCCCGCGAGGAGATGTTGGAGACTCTGAACAGAGACCCGTGGGGACGCCCCTACCGGATGGTGCGTGATAAGCTCCGCACCTGGGCGCCCCCACTGACTCAGAGTCTCCGGCCGGAGGTCGTGGACGAAGTGGTTGGGGCGCTATTCCCCCGACCACAGATGGGTTACACGCCTCCGGCTATGCCCCCGCCCCCTGCGGTGCCCAATGCGGGCTACATCGACGAAGACGACGAATCCGCTCCGGAAGTGACCGAGGTAGATTTGAGAGTGGCGGTGCGCCGGCTGAGCGGCAAGAATACCGCCCCAGGACCTGACGGGCTGCATGCCAAGGTCTGGGTCCTGGCCTCGGAGGCTCTCAGGCCTCGACTACTTGGTCTGTTCAGCGCATGTTTGGAGAGAGGCCAGTTTCCGCTGTCGTGGAAGACGGGTAAACTGGTCCTCGTGAAGAAGCCGGGGCGTCCTGCGGACTCTCCGTCCGCGTACCGGCCCATTGTGCTGCTCGACGAGGTGGGAAAGCTGTTCGAGAGGATAATCTCAGACCGCCTCGTCGGGCACCTGTCTGGAAGGGGGCCGGATTTAGCGGACGGCCAGTTCGGCTTCCGCAGAGGGCGCTCCACGGTGGACGCCATCATGCGCGTGAGGGACCTCACGACGGGGACAGCGTTGGCCGGGAGGCGAGTCGTCGTGGCGGTGTCTCTGGACATCGCCAACGCCTTTAACTCGCTGCCCTGGAGCTGCATTTTGGAGGCACTCCGGTATCACCGGGTGCCTGCCTATCTCCGTCGTGTAGTCGAGGCTTACTTGACGGACAGATGCGTCATCTACCCCGGTCACCGGGGCGTGTGGAATCGGCGAGAGGTGTCGCGCGGTGTTCCACAGGGATCGGTCCTGGGACCTCTACTGTGGAACATCGGGTACGATTGGGTGCTACGCACCGACCTCCCGAGCGGCGTCAGCATTGTCTGTTATGCTGACGACACGCTGGTGCTGGCGAACGGGAGGTCGCATCAGGCGGCGGCCGACCTGATGTCACAAGCGGTTGCGACAGCCGTTGCAAGGACCTTTAGGGGATAAGGGTTTCGAATATTTAAGAATTGGGAAGGAATGTGGAGAGGGTAACCTAACTCACAAGGCGAAACAAAACGTGGTTGAATATCTGATGGTAATCATTCAATGGTAAGAGAAGTTAGGAATGCATTGCGAGCCACTCAATGTTTACAGTTTGGAAGATTAACAAATTGGGTGATCGAAGAATTGTTCCTCCGGCACCTCATTAAAACGGCGTAACACAACGCTGTGGCTGTTTCACGCCGGTTTTCTCTGAGGTTTAGTATCACTCCGGTCGAGCTGACTCATTTGTGTGAAGCTTGGCCCTACCACACTTAAAGAATAAGAACTGAGTGTCATCGCGTGACGTCAAGACTCAATACATTTTATAGTCATGTAGCGATCTCTCTAAATCTAAAATTCTTGTTAACTAAGTATTTTTACAATATCAGGAAGCGAAGACTTTACTTTCGTTATAATAGTGTGTTACTGGTATAATCGTGGAGTTGGTCAAGAATTCGCAAGACCAAATAGGAAAATAGGAGCTTCTAGAATTTTCAATATTTTTTTTATATAGACCTACGCCTATATGTATGTAGACCTATGCCTTCTGGAATCAACAACCGTGATGTTACTAAGTTATGTGTACCTTAATAGTCCACGACCCCAAACATAAAACATTCACGTCATTATTGTGAGCATCAAAGGGTCCGAAAAAAATGCGTCCGACACAATGATATCCCATGACTTTTACAAATTGGCCCCATACGTTACATTTCAAAAATAAATTATTTTCAGCCATGTTGCTACATTTATGGACATTTTGTTTCAGTTTTGTGAATTATTAAGCCTCCAGGGCGTTGCGAGGTAGTCAAACCTTGATTTTGTTTAACATATTTATAACTGGACTGTCATCTATCATAAATGTTGTTTTATTTAGTGTAAAAAGTATTATTAAAAAAAATATTAATGTTTAATACTGAATCAGGACTATACTCTTGTGTTTGATATTAGGCTACATAATTAAATATAATATATCGAATAATTTTTTGATAAGACATCAAATGACTTCTCTTTTTTTATGTAATAGACCGGCAAACGAGCAGACGGATAACCTGATGATAAGCAATCAGCGCCGCCCATGGACACCCGTAACGGAGGAGTTACGAGTGCGTTGCCAACCTTTTGGGGATTAAGGAAGTGAAGGATTGCTTTGGGATTAGGGATTGAGAGAGGAGGATGGGGCCCCGATATTCATAGTTTGTTTTATAGCGGTTTCCTGTGAGGGCGTGTATCATTCCGATCGACCCTACCCAATTATATTTTAACATACGTCATCAACAATTTACGTATCTGACAAAAAGTCCATTTACATCAAACATTAAACACAGAAGTCTAAGTTGTAACAGTCATTTAATCTATCATTACGCATCTTAAGTTCTAAACAGCCAAAAGTACGAGAAGACTATGAGAATTTGCAATAAACGTTTCTAAGTGGCTAACTATTCCATTATTCTAAGTAATTGTTGCGATGCAACTACTAGAACTACTATCAAAGTTCGCTATCTAATCTAGTACTGAGATTATTATATTATGGACAACAAGAGAGTTAATTCGCTATAAAGTGGAAGTCATGATTCCGTTTTGTTGGTCATTTAAGTACGTAATGCTTTAAAGAACCTGCTTGTGATTAGCTCACCGTAATCAAAATTGAGTTTTTAAAATGCTTTCTAAATCTAGTCCTTACTAATTACAATAGTTTTCGGAACGAAATCGTAACTAAAGAATGGTTTAAGTTATCACTAAGTAATATTTTAAGATTGTAAACTTATTGATGTTTAACTAATTTATAATTTATATTAAGTATTACTTCTTTCAAAAATTTTAGTGTGTAAATTATTTTCAGCTTGGCTGATTGACGTATTTTGTCACTATTTGTAGGAATTTGTAAGTGCTTAAATCTATATATACTACATACGTTAAAACGTGAAATCATCATAAAGATAAGTAAATAAATTAAATGTTTCTTAATATGGCAGTTAGAAACGATGATTCCAAATGACTTTTACGTTTAACTTCTACTTATATAAAGATGTTACATTAGGTCTGATTGTAGTCAATACATCACACATCATCAGTCCATAAGTCCCCAATATACATCTACCCAAAAAAAAGCCAATTCTCACACGAAGAAGTTTTTACCATCAATCAATACTTTTGTTCAAGATAAATTTATACAGGCGATTTTAAACTTATAGTTAGAAATCACAAGTTGAGGTTTCCTCGCAATGCTGAAAGCATCGCGAGGGTCTAATAAGATCTTAAAAATCTTAGGAAGTATATTTAAACTGGATAAGGCCATATCGGTTCTTGCTAGGTTTGAACAAGAACCCTCATGTATGAGAAGCAGGAACCTCAACCTCCGAGCCACCACGACCACTCAGTCAGCTTGTTGAATTTAAATAAGTCCCTTAAATAGTTCGATATAATGAATAAATTATAAACCCGTAGTCCAACAATCTCCTAATAATGATGAAAATAATATTATTAACATATAGAGATGAAAAGAAAAGCTATATAGTCTTCTGCAGAAAAAGAATGTCTTAATTTCGACTTTATATGTTTGGTGATGACAGATTTTGTCATTTACTTGTTTTTTTTTATGCGATTAGACGGCTAACCTGATGGTAAGCAATCAGTCAATCAGCCAATGGACATCCGCAACACCAAAAGAGTTACGAGTGCTTTGCCGGCCTTTTACAGATAAAGATTTCGGATGTCGCAAGGCGAAACACACTGACTCAACTTCTATGACTTTAGAAGAAAAATCAAAGTTCTCCTTTCAAATTTCAAATAATATTGAGTAGGTAACTACGTAATATTTTGTATAATCCAATCACAAGATTGAGAATATTAACCCTAAATGCTTTTAAACTAAGCTTACTTAAAGTGTTCAACTAGAATTTGTATCAAATCTTTCATATCTCCATCAAACGATCAAAGTACAAAAACTTTCATAAAATTTGACAACCACTCGTCCGAAGAAAAGGGAAAATAAAAGAAGCACAAGGAAAATGTACCTTAACCAAACGGAACAAGAATGATAATCCTAAATCGTTAGCTCGAAACAAACTTTATGATATTGTACCTATTTAGTTACTTCAATTAAAACATGATCTCAGTCTTGAGATAAAAATAATACTTAAGCCTTGGGGCATAGGGAAGAGTTTTGATTGTGTTTTATTAAGATTGATGTTTCCTTTTTAATGGGTGCTGTTAGGTTCACGCTGAGTGAACATTTATCCATTTATGCACTCAACAAAACGATCCTGTACGGAACCCAATTTATACGAGGATACGTATTGGTATTTATTTATGTAGAACTTATATTCAGGGAAAAAAATATTAAATCCTACATATGTAGTTATTAAACAAAAAACGATCAATGAGTTCAAACTGACAAAACCTTTGACTTTGACCATCCTTAAAATTGAATTTGTGGCCTCATCTGCAGAAGGAGTAAAAACTAGTCTATGAAGTATTCCAGATCATAATCTATCTCTGTGCTAAATTTCGTTCAGATCCGATCAGGAGTGCTCATTAACGGCAATGAGTAATAAAGATCTATCGATACTTGCAAACATTCACGGATTTTCACAAAACAATTTCTAAATATGATAAATTCTACACTTGTTTTTCTGTATACGAATCTATATTTCAGAACACTGCGAGCTTCAGCTAAATGATAGACAGACAGACAGACAGACAGACAATTCCATTTTTGACGATTCTAAAAATTGCATCTGAATTCCGTATCAAAAAACAACCACGTCACAACGAAGAACATACATCTGAAAGAAAAAAACAGAATTTAATACTTACAAATTAATGTTCACCAAAATAATCCCCATTTAAATGACAGATTCTTCTCATAAAATGTGACTGTAATCTGTCATAATTAGGCTACTGACAAGTTTTAGAGCACTCAACGAAATGGCTCTAAGTATATAACGCTAGGTATTTATATGTTTCAGTACTGGTAAAACTAGGAACTGCTAAATTGAACTTAGGTGTTGTAGGAACAAAGTTGTAATTGTGTTGATTAGCCTTTAATCGTTTATTGTAAGCAATTACTAAATTCAATGTAAGAAAATGTAATTAGATTTTTATTTTGTTTGCTTTGTGTGTGTTTTTTAACGTTTTCAAATTAATACGAATTCAAAATCGACCAATACTATTGACTTAGGGCTAATTTTTCAATAGTCAGATAAATGTTACCTGAGGAATAAAATTATTGCTGTCACTGTCTTATACAAACATTCTGACGCGACAGCATCATAATTATTCCCCAGGTAACTTTTATCTAAGCATAGAAAAATCAGCCCTTAATGTGTATACAAGACTATTTTTCACTTTAAATAAAATAGTAATAACTTTAAATAAAACACAACAACTAATGGTATCTGAATACTATTCTAATTCAAGTTATTTATCATATTTTATATTCAGGTTTTAGGTATACATACGTATAGTTTTAGTTTACCTTCGTAAAACCTACCTAAGTAAAACTTCTAGATGTGTATAGACACTTGCCAACCTTCGTAACAGGGGAGAATCCCGACATTGATGATCCCATTGGAGAAGGAGCGTAAGCGCACCACAATGGAAGCGCATCGTTTCCACATGATCCCATAAAACTAAACTGTAATCGAACCAAACCAACACCCCCTCTTTCATGATCACAATACCTATGTGGTAGGCATATGTCCACTAGAGCTGTTGATTAACCTTGTACATAACCAAAGCTAAACGGTGTACATAGGAATATAGGCTTAATTGCTCCGACGCTAAGGTCTAATCTCTTGACCCTCAATCGAGTTAGCGGTCGAGTGGCAAGCTAATGCAATTTCGTGCATACATTAAGGCAGTATACACTAATGGAGTGCTGGTACTAAGATAATCAAGTTTTGGACCCCTGATGACTGGGGTATTGGCTGATGATTGTCATTTGGAAGCGCTATACAGTTGGATGCTTGGGCCACACTAATCGGAAATGCCAATAATTATCGCCATAATTGATGACACCAAACAAGAAAAATATCTTAAGTCATTTGCTTAATGATCAAATTACACCTACGATTAACGTCTAAAATCACGGTATTTCCGAAACGATACGACCTTCAAGTATTCATAACAGGCTGACAACCTGATCTGCAAATGAATGGTCCTGATCACTTACCATTAAGAGGGATATCTTCTTTGACTTAAGAATCCCACCGGAAACCTTTTGCATCACAGTCGCACTGAAGACGTTATAATCGCCAATAAGTAATGAATTGACTACACTAATATTTAAATCCTAAAATCACGAAATTGTATCGAAACCAGGAAGTAATCCAAGCTTTGAATCTTCTATAACCTTTAATTGAAAACCTTTTTGGAATTCGTCCATTTCATATTCAACGGACAACAGATTATACCACAAAAGTTGCCGCGCTCTATTATTTCATTCGTCGGTCTTTCATTCACTATTCTGTTTGAGCTGCACGTTCATTCAATCTAAATATTTTCAGTAAACTAAGCTATTTGAAATGGAATGTTAGAGATTTTTTCAGGACTTAAAATATATATTGGTTTACTTTTATTCAGTTTCCAATGATAAATCTCTCCTGCTCCCATAAAGCGACATCTATAGTTATATTATAAAGGTTTGCTAGTTTGTTTGCTTGAACGTGCTATTCTCCGAAAGCACTGGCACAAAATTTTTGTAGCATAGTTTATTTATCGAAGCAAGCTAATAGGTCTTTACCTATGAAATTGCCGTTTTGCATGAAAACATTTAAACGATTTTTTTGATTTGAAATGCGATGAAAATATCAATAAACAAATGACTACTTTTGGAAAAAGATTCCCATGTTTTTAAAACAAAATTAATTAGCCTTAGCCAAACAAAAACTATATTGATTTGAAATGGCCAATTTCATAGGTAAATACCTATTATAAGCAACATCATGAAACGACTAATAGGAACCGAGCAGCGGGTGTAACCGCGAGAGTAACTAGTGTATTATAATTTAACAGACTGTTATGAAATGACGGACGGACGTGGTATGGCGGATTTTTCAATTACGATTACTATGTCGATCTCGAAACATCATAAAGCGACGAACAAACGGATCAGACAGAAAGCCGTTGGATACTCGTAACAAAAAACGTTACTGTTGTCATTAAAGGGGTTTGGGATTCGAGGATTAAAGAAATAGGGGACTGCAATATAATAAGCGTGGAAGAACCATGCTAAGTGTGGAAGAGCCATGCTTCGGCACGAATGGGTCGACTCGACCGGAATGATACCACGGCCTCACAGAAAACCGGTGTGAAATAACCAAAGAGTTGTGTTTCGCCGTGTGAGTTAGGTTACCGGAGGCCCAATCTTTCCCCTACCCCAATCCGTTCCCTTTCCCAAAATCTCCAAATCCCTAATCCCTAAAGGTCGACAACGCACTCGTAACTCCTCCGTCGTTGCGGGTGTCCATGGGCGATGCTGATTGCTTACCATCAGGTAATCCGTTTGCTCGTTTGCCGACCTATCACATAAAAAAAACATTCTAAAATCAAAGATCTTTTTACATGATCGCCGATTATTTAAATATACATTTATATAGCGCAGAAAACTAATTGTAAGTGTAAAAAATTTATAATAATATTCCAGGATGAAATATGCCATATATATCCAGAATATATAATAAATCTATCTCTGTACCTCATAGAAAGTAAAAGAGAAAAAATGTACTCAACCAATATTAATTATTCAATTCCGTTTGCAACTCTAATTTATTCAGCGTTGTGTTTCGCCGTGTGATCCGAGGTTACCGGAGGCCCAATCCTTCCCCTTCCCTAATCCCTCCCCAGTTCCTAAATCTCCAAATCCCTAATCCCTAAAAGGTCGGCAACGCACTCGTAACTCCTCCGTTGCGGGTGTCCATGGGCGGCGCTGATTGCTTACCATCAGGTAATCCGGATGCTCGTTTGCCGACCTATTACATTAAAAAAAAAGTAATTGCAACTCACACATATTTACTTAAATAGAGGAACTCTGACATTCACTTTTTACAAAGGTATCGTTCAATAAAACTGTCTATTTGATTATGTATACTATATATACCTCAGTAGAATCCACTTTTGCTTATTCCTACAGGGAATACAGCTCTATCATATTATATCTCCAACGTGTACAAGTTTTTCTGCGTACGCCATGATAACAACGCGATTATTTAAATGAGCGGAGATAAAGAAAGCGTACAGATTTATATTACGTCTAGGGAATTGAGCGTACTTTTGTTTTGCTTTGTTTTTATATTACTGTAGTACGATGAATAGGTGTTCTTCTTATTAAAAAAAATATGCTTGGAAAGGTTTTTATCCATATTTTTCTGGAATTAGGTGCAGTGCACCTAACTGATAATCTGATGATAACATATCAGCTGTATCCCTAGAAACTTTCACTCATTCTTTTATCGACACATTTGCTTTTTAAAAAGGAGTTCTCTTATTTTTTTAAGATTATTTCTAATATTAGTTAAGGTTCGGAAATACCACCGCCGAAAGATCATACCAAGTTTTACTGTGCATAGGCATAGGCATATGCAGAAAGTTTCCCGAAAATCGCACAATCGTTTCGCGGGTTCGATTCATCTGATGTGTACGTTTATTATTGGACCTGGAGAAAATCCTAGTGGTTAAGAAAACTAGAAAATTATTACTTACATGTGAATGTAGAATACAGACTGCGCACAATAGGAACACACAACAGAAGAGTGTGACACAGAGAGCTGACACGAACAGCGCATGTTTTAATCTCACGCAGTATCTTCTGTACAGCGCTTCCAACTCCAACTCAGTGCCCTCCTCCTCTGTGGACAGAAGAAGGAAATTAAATTACTAATTGTTAATAAAGTCTTTATTAAATTCCCAAAATACTGTTTTAGGTAAGCCCGAGATTTTCTTCAAATCAAAAGAAGAATATACGTAAACGAAGTTCATTTTTGTCCATATAATATAATTCTTCTGTATGTGTTTGAGGACAAACATTCATTGTCTTCTACATCTTTGGGTGACGAGAGGGAGTGCTAGACTCTTACTGATTTAAAGCTGACTTTTGATTGACTGCACGGTTGGTGCAGTGACTGTGCAACTGGCTGCTGTTCAACGTGTCACGGGTTCGATTCCCGCACGGAACAACACTTTGTGTGATCCACAAATTGTTGTTTGGGGCCTGGATGTGTTGTGTAAAAAAAGACGGCCTTCTTCCAACTCCTGCTATGTGTAATGGCATTACGCTTGTCCCAAAACCCCGACCGTGATTCTTTTGAATTGCAACTACTTAATGTTAATTTCTATCGTATCGTGACATTTTCCGTACCCAGAACTATTAATTAACCGTTCAAATACCGTTTTATTATGTATCTAGTAACATTAAACTGAAAAAATATCCACAAACAGTCATTGATTGTTAATTTTCCGACTAAATGTTAACCGCACAAATTTTGTGCTTATTCAAGCTATTTTTTTACACAAGATTGGTTCTATAAATATGCAACCACTCCGGCATCGCAGTTAATCATGGGAGAATTAAAAACGGTTGAACTGCATCGCAGTGCAGGGTACAATCTCAACAACAATGCTCTTTGTTGTCATTGCCAGTGAGTTGCCAGTGAGTGGCATACAAAAGTCTATGCGCGGCGTTTGATCGGTTCTCTGATGTTTTGGTTGGCAACTGGCAGCCATTCAGTCTGTTTAACGTGACATTGCATTAGTTTTTCTATTAACTATATACGCAGAACCCGTAGAATACCAGTGTTTGATTTCTTGTAACCAATTTGCGGCTCGCCCTAGCTCTTCTTAAGATTAATTGATGTTCCCGGTGAACGTAACCAATTTTTTCTTTTTTATAAAACTGGACGAAGACAAATACAATCAAAAATCGTTAACACATTTTGGTAGATTATTTTATTATTTATATATTTTGCTTTTTTAAGTGTAAAACAGCCAAGCTTCGGCACGAATGGGTCGGCTCGACCGGAGTGATACCACGACCTCACAGAATGGCGGCGGCGTGAAACAAACACAGCGTTGTGTTTATTGGCCCAATCCCTCCCCCTTCCTTATTCCTTTCCAATCTTTATATACGCAACCATTATCCCCAAAGGGCCGGCAACGCACTCGTAACTCCTTTGGTGTTGCGGATACCCATGGACGGCGCTGATTGCTTACCATCAGGTAATCCACCTGCTCATTTGCCGATTTATACCATTAAAAAAATACGAAGACCAATATTGGTATGCTTTAACTGAAAAGGAGCATAGTAAATCAAATTGACATAATAATAAACTATGGAAAAGAGTAAAAGCAATGTTCTAAGTGCTTCGTTATTTATTATGATATTTTGTTTTTTTCATAAATGACACGTTTAGCTGTTAAAACACAAACACAATTACACAGAAATACGACTTATTTCAAAAAACCCAAAGTGTATCAAAGTGAATATGTAAAAAAAAAACATTTCATCAAAATAATCCTGTAAAAAGCAGTAAATTCAAATAATTCGTTTACAGACACACTACCATTACATTCCTGATAAAAACATACGCAGATAGGAATGCGGCTTTTGTGTAATTATTTATTTTATGTTCATGAAATAAAATGCGTTTGGTATTATTTTGTATTGTGTTTTTTCCTGTAATTTTTGTACTTATTACAAAATGAATATTAAATATTTAGTTTTTTATGCTTTGCAATCATGCGTAATGTACATGCAGCAAAGGACTCCTGTGCATGATCGCATGTTGCAACAAGCCCGGATTTTTGTCGCGGAATAAAACTAACTTTTAAGTGTGGGAGAGCCATGCTTCGGCACTAATGGGTCGGCTCGACCGGAGTGATACCACGGCCTCACAGAAAACCGGCGTGAAATAACCACTGCGTTGTGTTTCGCCGTGTGAGTGAGGTTACCGGAGGCCCAATCCTTCCCCTTCCCCAATCCCTCCTCAATCCCTAAATCTCCAAATCCCTAATCCCTAAAAGGTCGGCAACGCACTCGTAACTCCTCCGTTGCGAGTGTCCATGGGCGGCGCTGATTGCTTACCATCAGGTAATCCGTCTGCTCGTTTGCCGACCTATTACATAAAAAAAAGCATTTTTCATAATATTTAAAATGTCTGGAATCCCTAATTCCGTAAATTATAAACTGAACAACTTTACGCAATTACCAACATTGTTATTACTATACGCGCTTTTCTACGAAATATCTAACCCAATTTTAATATTATGTAATAGCACCAATTTCTAGTATTTAACATTTCAAGGAAACAAATAAAATTTCCAATGTAATTGAGACTGATCGAAATATCTTCTAAGTGTAGGAGAGCCTTGCTTCGGCATGCATGGTTCGGCTCGACCGGAGTGATACCACGGCCTCACAGAAAACTAGCGTGAAATAACCACAGAATTGTGTTCGCCGTGTGAGTGAGGTTATCGTAGGCCCGATCCTTCCCCTTCCCCAATCCCTCCCCAGTCCCTAAATCTCCCAATCCCTAATCCCAAAAAGGTCGCAACGCACTTGTAACTCCTCCGTTGATTGCTTACTATCAGGTTAGCCGTATGCTCGTTTAGCGACCTATTACATAAAAAAAACTTACTAGAAACTGATTGAAATAAAATAACTTCAGAGTTTCTTGTTCGTTGTTCTCCATAGAAATCTTCACATTAGAAAGCATAGCTTCACTGAAGGGCTGAATTAATATTCTACTAATTATTCTGTTTAACGTCCATAAGTGCCTGAAATAGTCAAATTACTTTATAATGACTTTGAACACAATAATATATGATTACAACTGACTTGCTTAAAACTCATAAAAATTACAACTATCGTATATATAATCATATGTTACAATTTCAAACCCAAATTATTATTATACTTACAATCCGACTACTTCAAAAGCTAACTCATATACTCATAATATATACAAACTCTACGTTACAATTAACCAGCCGTTTTATCGATTTGTTTCAGCTTTGTTCTTTTACTTAGAACTATCATTAGTTTAAATTTATATCAAACTAAATATGTAGTTGGTTATCTTATTCAGTTCTTGTTAACTTTTAAGGAAAAGTATTTGTGAAGCGGTTGCCTTTGATGTGAAGACTTTTTTTATTTCCTCGTAGATCATTTAGTAAAACCGACTGGCAAGTATCTGTTTAAATGGTACATTTCGGATATTTTTTCTAGCACCAAATCTATAAAAAATTTTTTTTTCGTCTTTAGAAAGTCAATAAACATCTTCTGTCGTCCAGAGGGAGTGACAGACAGACTCTAATTGACTAAAAACCACCCCGTCCCTTCTCATGTTTCGGATCGAGGGCACGGTGCCTTATTGCGCTTACCCCGCAAACCCGGCTATCATAATCAGCCTATAAGTACCCACTGCTATTTTGTATGGTATAAGTCGGCAAACGAGCAGACAGATTACCTGATGGTAAGCAATCGGCGTCGCCCATGGACACCCGCAACACCAAAGGAGTTGCAAGTGCGTTGCCGGCCTTTTGGGGATAGGGGTTGCGGATATAAGGATCGGGAAGGGAAGGGATTGGGCCTCCGGTAACCTCACTCACACGGCGAAACACAACACTGTGGGCTGTTTCACGTCGGTATTCTGTGAGGTCGTGGTATTACTCCGGTCAAGCCGACCCACTCGTGCCGAAGCTAGGCTCCCACACTGCTAAGCAAATGCCTCGTCTATATGTTCAAGAAGTAACAAATTATAACCTGATAAATGGTAATTAATTACTGATACAACACAAGTACCACGGGAAACATTTCGTTACGTAATCTACAATTATGTACGTTGCTAATTAAAATCATTAATTTGACAATGAACCCCGCGATATAGAACTTCGAACTGACATAATTTGCGATGTTTGTAAGTGAAACGTGTTAACAATAATATTTCCTACATCATATTATTGTTACATAAGCTTGATAGGAACTTAAATATTCAATAGATTGCAAAAGAGGGCTATGTGGTTGTCAAATAGATTAAGGTAAGATGGTTGGTAGTGGTCTGATGCGAACAACTGAAGATCCAGGTCAGTCAGTGGCTTATTCTAGCCTTTAGCTCTTCTACAACTTTAATTTTTCAGCTACTTTTCAAAAGTAACCAGATTTTTTGGAAAAATGACGGTTGATTTTACATTTTCGCAACTAAATTAGTGTTATTCTAGTTGATGTGAATATGAAAAGTCTATAGTTGTGTACTTGTAGCGTAGACGTTACGATACTTACATACCTAACTTTAAGCATGATGACATACGCCACAGACAACACCGCGGGCCCATAGGTATACAAATATAATATACTTGCCGACGCCAAAAGGCTTGTGAACCGCAGGTTGGAAAACACTATTAAAGAATAAGCCTATGATCTGCAGCAAATGAAAATAAACATATCACAAGTAAAGTAATGAAGATAGATAGATAGGTGTCAATATGGCAATATTCTAACACACTCCATTTTAAAAACTGCGCTCTAAAAATTTTAGTAGTAAATCAATTACTATCTATACTTTGGGTCATTCTAGGCGAACTGTAAACAACCGACAATTCAATAATAATTATTTTAAAATAAATAAAAATAAAAAGATATTTCGATTTAAGTTTTTTCAAAAGAATGTTAACATCATTTTTTGCCACAGACAGGTTTGACTACAAAAGCCCGTTTTGTTCAAAATAAAGGTTTCAGCTACGCCTGGGGCGTCATTAGAACAAATATAATTATAGTTAAAACGATATTCACATTTCTGTATATTACTGACCTGTAAAGTATAGCTGACTGTCGTACTCAGAGATATTTTATTTCTCATAATACAATAGTAATTACGTATCTAATGAATAGTTTAATAGATTTTTTTGTCTAAATTACTTTTATAATCTGTTCATTAGCAACATTTTGTTCCGAAAACTAATTGCGTATATTATGACTGTAAGTTGGCCTGGAGATTAAGGACCCCGATTCTCATGCACGGGGGTGCAAAACCTGGCAAGTAGCAATTAAGTGAGTTTGACCGAGTTTTGTAAGTACTTTCTACAATAATTATTTAGATACCACTGACATACGGTGAAGGAAAACATCGTGAGAAAACCTAGACTTAGGTGATATTTAATTATAAGTTTTAAATCGACAATTCACTATGAGCAAGCGTGATGGTTTTAATACTCAAACTTTCTCTGTGTGAGAAGAGGCCTTTGCTCAGTAGTGGACACTAATAAACTGATGATGATGATGATTTGACTGCGTATGGTAATAAGACTTTAAAAACCTTTACAACAAAATATCAATAAATTCTAAGTAGGTACGATAACACAAAACATTAAGAAACTTCAAGAAAACCAACTTGAATAATAATTACATGAACAGCTAAGATTTCCTCAAAGGGTCCATAAATTTTGTCACCACAGACCGAACTAATTATTTTCTGACCACCAACAAATCTTTGGTAGTGTAAATATTTAATGATTTATTTATCTGTGGAACTGATAAGTAATGGAACATCTCTATACATATATGGGACTTTGCTGGTAGACTACTCGCCACGGGTTTGGATAAGACACCCGAGATGCTTAAAATAGTCATACTGCTGCATCTGATAGGTGAGAAAGGATTAAATATTAGTTATTTATGCCTTCGAAATTGTAAACAAAGATAATTTCAATATACTTGCCGAAAATAAAGTTGAAATGTACAAAGGAATTTCAATATGATTAGTTTTGTTTCTCAAAATTTTAAAGTGGAATATTCTTTGAAATCATTCCTTAGACTTGGGGAAAGGTGCCGTATACTTCTCAATTACAGGATTTATGTTAGGTAATGAACAGGTCTGAGGTATTTTAAACATTATAATAAATTGTTACAAATAATATCCATAGTTTTCTTTCCAGAAACTATCGCCTTTCACAGTCAAAACATGTTTGAAAAAACATAGTATTAAGGTCGAGAAAGTCATTTGATAACAATTAGCCTAATTTGCCAGTAATCTGAAGACAGACTTAAAAAATTACGGTCGCTTTGTCCGGATAAAATTAGGTCAGGATCTTACCGTGTCGTGGCAAAAGATTTTTTTACGATTGAGCCCGGTTTTTTATCTTGACACCACAAAGAACTGCATCTAATTTGTTAATTCAAAGTTATCATGCTTGCAATTACAAGTATTTTTTGTGATTACCAATCTGATTTCTTTTAAAACATCTGTAAAGTAAATTCAATAACTAATCAAAATTTTTTTTATTGAGTTTTATAAACCTGTACCTAGCTTATATGCAAAATCCTTTACCCAATCTACAAAAATAATAAAGATCAATGAGAATACATTATAACAAAAAATGAATAAAATAGACATATACATAATATTATTTAAATGTTACTAAATGTGACTTTTAATACTAAGTATAAGTACTTACAAAGATAGTTTACGTTAACTAGCCCGAGTGACGTGCGTTTGACAGTTTAAACTCATACTCGTATCACCAAAAAGGTTAGATATATTTTTTGCGGTAGCCCAACTATTCTAATGGTGTTTCTAAAGTTATTCGAGGTTTTTGTTGCTGACCCTTAACCTTAAAGTTTGAACTTAAATCGTAGTGACAGTGGAGCTATTTTGTAATGTTTTTTTTTTCTTAATTTTCTTATATAATAAAGAGGAATGTGAGTGAGACATACTAAATTTATTTACAATAACGACTAAATCACGTATAATAACTGAGATAGGCTCTACTAGTTTCAAACTTATAATTTCCCCGTCACTTAGACGCTCACTTCAAACTAGAACAAGATTCAAAATCTAACAAATTTTATAGAATCGACGTGCTAAGCAAAAAATCACAGGTTGGTTTTCAGTAAGAAATAGTCTGAAACTCCTGCTCACCGCAGCCAAGACGAGAAGAAGAAAAAGAGCAGAAGATTGGAAGAAAAATGACTTAAGTAGCTTATATAAATTTTCATTCCAATCACATTTAAAGAACTCCCTAACAACAATCTTAGCACAGAGCTAAAGCTAGTATTAAAGATAAACAGAAATCGTCTCAAATTGACCGCTAAGTCAATATTGAGTTAGTTGAACAATTGACCTCTTTTAAAAGGTCCCGCGAATAAGGACGGGACATCTGCGCTTCTTGACTTTATGCCGATGTTTTGTAATGCTATGTTCAGTGAATAGGAATAAAGTTCTATCACAAATCTTGGTTTAGTTTCAACAAATATCGTTTACTTCGTTATATGTAAAATATTCTTGTTTATTAGCTAAACGGATTACGTACTGTTAGGGTAAATGTTCTGTTTTTCTTTGTGAAGGGATTGATTAAACATAAGTCTTGTCCCGCCTTTGATGGTTCGAGAGGCAGTTTCAGACTCTTACTGACTAGAAACCACTCCGTTTCTTTTCCTGCTCCGGGCCGCGACATTTAACTGCACTTCTTGAACCGCCAACTCCAAAAATTGTGTACTGTGTACTTCCATTTCCTCACTTTGTGCGCTGTTCTTTATTATTACTGTCCTCATAAGTATCACATTTACATTGATCCTCATATCTATGTCATAGCTACGAGACCAAATCCAAGCAACTGTTAGTTTAATTATTTATTATTTTAGTCAACTTTTTATAAAATGTACTGTAGTCCTACTTCAGCTTGAAATATACAAAAGTTCCACACGAAAGCAGTTAAGAGTAGCAACTCTCGAATATCCCAAAAGATTAAGAGAGCATGCACCTTATCTTGTAACTACAACTAAGTTGCCGTCACAAATTGCCCCACGGTCGCATTGTCAGCGATTCAGACCGACCCACGGTCGTTATGTTCCAATACTTTTATAGGAATCCGATCTGGGGATGCACTTAGCTCCGGCAAATGAAGCCGTTTATATGCGTTAGCCTAGGCACTCTTTCGACCTAGAAACCAGATATGGCAACGAAAGAATTGTACAAGAAAATTGCGCATCCTAGTTGGCAGAACCGTTATTAGTAGACATTGGATTTAGAATCTAAGTTTTGTAGTGATGGTATTAAAAGATAAATATGATATGCTATGATTCTATTATACATCATTTTTTTTCTTTTTTTTTAGAAAGCGTTGCCCCCACAATAGGATCTTCACCTGTGTCGTGGGTGTGGTTACAAACATACAATTCACATAAACATGACACCCAGACCCGGAACAACAATTTGTGGAAAGTTGTTCCGTACGAGAATCGAACCCGCGACACAGTCAAACATTAGCCTGGATATAAACGCACTGCTAAACAAAGGCCTCTTCTCACCCGGAGAAGTTATAAGCATTAATCTAATCACCACTCTTGCTTAAGGCGTTTGGCGAATGATAAGAAATAATGATAAGAAATTATAAGTCAAGGTTTCCTCTGAATGTTTTCCTTCAATGTCTGTGGGTGTCTAAATCATCATACAAAGAACATATCAAACAAGTCAGCAGAAATAAGAAACAGAGTCACATTGGTAGTTGCCAGTTTTCGAACCCGCACCCACATGCAAGAAAAGCGGGTGCCTTAAACTCCGAGCCACGACAACAATTATGAATTGATGATTTTTCATTTTAACAATATTCCGAGGGTAAAATGAAATAATCTCGCAGTGTAGGAAATTTTATTATATAGGGAAACAATGCCTGGCTCTTTCTCTGTAAATAGAGAGAAAGAGTCAGGAACTATATAACTGGAACTTTCATAATTTAAACACTAAAAACTTTTTTGACGAACAGAGTGACATGCACTGCTTTGTATGTAGGTGTAACAATGGGTTCCAAATTTTAATGCACTGCTCTTTAGATCCTCGCGAACAATTCGCAAGCTACATACATTACATACGTACTTTTTGCTGCTAATATTATAAACGTGAGTTTGAAAGTGTAGATGGATGTTTGTAACTATATTGGTAAAAAACTTCTGAATAGATTTAAATACAATTTGGCACGGGGATAGATAATACCCAATAGTCTGCAATAACATAATAATGCAGTCTGGTTACGCGCCAAAGTGCGAATTCTAAAAACTATTACGTATTATAAAAAAAATCACTTTCTCTGTCCCTATATCCCTATATCCCTATGTCCCTATATTAGGTGTGCCTAAATCTTTGAAAGTACGCAACGGATTTTGATGCGCTTTTGATAGATTTGAAGCGATTGAATTAGTATTATCGAACGTACTATATATTATATTAAATCGTGGTGAAATTTAATATCAGCATTACAACTATGCAAATCTAAGGCGGATCGCAAGTAAATAAGGAGCGTACTCCTTGTTAAAAGGCTGACAACGCGCCTGTGACTCCTTCAATGTTGCGGGTGTCCATAGACGGCGCATATCACTTACCATCAGGTAATCCGTCTGCTCGTTTGCCTCCTACTCCATATAAAAAATATAGTGTGCACTTTATTTTTACATTTGCATAAAACACACGCAACCAGCAACACCCACTTGCAGTTCATTGCATAGAAATATCGATTAGATTGGATGGTCACTATCGGTGCTAAAGCAAACGTCAATTAAGACATGATGCAATCTTTATGACAAGATAAACTAAGTGATTCACGCCGCCACGCCGCCATTATTAAACCAAGAACCAACGAGCGTTGACTGTGCATTGAATGCGATGGTCTATCACGTAGATCTACAGGAAAACTCTAAAATGTTTGTTGGTTATTTCTAATTGTTTTACATAACACTTAAATAATTAATGGAACTAGTAAAAAATAAGCGTCAGTGGGTGGATAATTCAGCCGGGGTTGCGGGGTAAGCACAATGAGGCACCGCGACCTCGGCCCAGAACAGGAGAAGGTTAAAAACCTTCTCCTGTCAGTAAGAGTCTGACACTCCCTCGAATCGACTTCTCCCGCACAGGGCCGAGCGGAGCTATGTGACGATTTTCCCCTTACAAAAAAAAAGTGGGTAGATTAGGTATAGACTAAGTATGATGTGATATGGTTATTAGGGATAGGGGATTTAGGATAGCGAATGGTGTGGGCGGAGATTGGGTCTCCGGTAACCTCACTCACACGACGAAACACAAAAGTGTTACTGCACGCCGGTTTTCTGCGAGGCTGTGGTATCACTCCGGTCGAGCCGGCATAATCGTGCCGAAGCATGACTCTCCCGCACTTTGTATGTAGGGGGTAATCTTTGGAACCGCTGATCGGATTGCCAAAATTTTTTCACTGGTAAATAGCTACAATGTTTCTAAGTGCTAAAGGCTATAAGACATCACGCTACGATCAAATGGAGCTGAGCAGCTGGTGAAACCGCGCGAGAGTAGCTAGTATTAGTATAAAATATTTTCTGCCAGTTCATCATTTTTGGTATATTACAACAGGCTTATACCGATTAATCCAGCTGTATATAGACCACTAGTAGGTTGATAAACAGCGGCTAAATAAACTGAATGCATCCCACATCGTGATCAGTTCGGACCAATGTAATTTCCATTGTTTGAACACTGAGCTCGCCACGTGTTTGTTAACTGAGTTTGTTTCTGCAGGTACGTACGTTTCGATTTCCATATTTATTCGGAATTCGGTTCTCTAACACTTATTTTGATGCTATTAGTATTTTTATAACATAATGCGGCACACGTCCATAATATGTATTTTGATACCATAAGTAATTTTTTGATATACTTAATGCGAATTGATGGTAAGCCATCGGTATAACCAATGAAAATTTGCAACACTGCAATTCAAAATGCGTTGCCGATCCATCGGCGATAGGGAAAAAATGCCAAAAAACGCTTTTTATACTGTATTATTTCGTAGTTACAATTTCACATACACATGACACCCAGACCCGAAACAACAATTTGTGGACCATACAAAGTGTTGTTCCGTGCGGGAATCGAAACCGCGACACGTCGCACGGCAGCCAGTTGCCCAGCCACCGCGCCAACCGTGCAGTCATTATATACTATTCCAACCAACAATAATTTTTTTATAATAAAACATACCGAAGTACTTTTCTTCTCATTCAATTAAATTGTAAGTGTTCTATCATCGATTTCGAATTAAAAAGTTAAAGAACTGGCATCGATCCACTTTGCCTATTAAATATAAACTTTTTTATACTATTGATGGGACTAAAATAGGAATTATATGGCTTTCAGACAGTCATCAGCATAAAAGAGAAAGTTCATTTTTATAGTGAAACCAAAATAATATTGACTTGACTGCACAGTTCATGTGGTGGCTGGGCAACTATTACTATGTCTCCAGGTCTTGCAACGTATGTGGGTTTGATGCCCGCTCAGAACAATACTTTGTGTGTTCCACAAATTGTTGTCCCAGATTTAAGTGTGTTTGTAACTGCACCCACAACCCGTGAGAATCTTTTTCGTGGGACAAAATCTTTTAAATAAAAAATAAAGTTAAAAAACCGTCGATTAGACTGATAATCAATTGATTACACGTGAATTTCCGATGTAGGTACCTATAAAGTGGTAAGGAAATTTAAAAATAGGCGAAGATTGTCCCCCTCAGAAAACGCCCTAATAAAAACAAATATATTCAATTTAGAGTATAAAGTATTAAATAAATTGTAAATTAAAGTGAAGTTTAATACATGGACAATAGAAAAGTTAAAACAGTTATGTATGTACCAAACATAATGTAAAACCATAATACAAACAATAAAAAAATATGTAAATGGATTCACATCAGTTACAACAAAACTGCATAATCCTACCAGTGTGTTACTAACATTCATATTAATACAATACCTATAGTACTATATTGAACACATGCAAATTGCCTGATCATTTACATAACAATATTGGTAATGGTCATTTAATATGCATTGTAATATTACAAACACGTATGTATATGTAAAATAGACCATTATAGCGTTCTATTAAAGATCAGTCTCATATTTGGCATTTTAATCCAAGAATAACATCTGCAAATTATTTATTGGTTGAAGTGTGGAAGAGCCATGCTTCAGCACGAATGGGTCGGCTCGACCGGAGTGATACCACGGCCTCACAGAAAACCGGCGTGAAAAAACCACAGCGTTGTGTTTCGCCGTGTGAGTGAGGTTACCGGAGGACCAATCCTTCCCCTTCCCGGACCCTTCCCCAATCCCTAAATCTCCAAATCCCTAATCCCTAAAAGGTCGGCAACGCACTCGTAACTCCTCCGTTGCATGGGCGGCGTTGATTGCTTACCATCAGGTAATCCGTCTGCTCGTTTGCCTACTTATTACATAAAAAAAAAATTGATCTCGGGCCGGAGCAGGGAAAGGCATAAGTTGGTTTTTAGTTAGTAAGAGTCTGATACTGTCTCTCGCCTTTACAACACAACCACCACCATTTAAAATATTAATATTCTATCCATTTTAGAAAGCTAACCAGGCTTCAAAACGAATTACGTAAAAATCCTTCGAGTTGGAAGCATCATCTTCCTGCCCTTGTCCCGTTTTATTTGGGGTCGGCGAAATATGTTTTTTTCTTCCATTCTATCCTGTCACCCGTCACGCTATCACTAACTCCTCTGTCTTCCATATCACTTCTCACACAATCCATCCATATTTTCTTGGGTCTCCGAGTTGGAAGCACGAACATAAAATCTTTCAAATTCTTAAGAACCTTAATTATCACGAAACAGCGATTAATGCCTACATAAAGCCTACTTAGTATCTATCCAACAAGAAAACAAATAAAACCGATTATATATAAAAAAAAACACCCAGCGTTAATTGAAAATAATAACTTACTCACGTAAATGAACTGAAAAAAGCTCTACTAGTTTCAAGCCACAACGGGATTCTTATTCAAGAGCAGCGAGTGCGAAACTGGTAAGGCTTTGCTCATGTCTCATGTTCATTCACGCGAGTAAGTCGTAAATTTAGTATGTCTCACGATAGTAACTATTAAAAAAACACACAGCATATTGACAGAATGTTACTATTATTATCTATTCACACAATGCATCAAACTTTATGAATGGACGTCAATCGATAACATTAGACGTAACAATAGCCAAGTTTCTCAATTCATTCTATTTGATTAGCTTTTACTTGAAAATTAACCACAAATTTTTCAACAAAGTTTTTATAAATAGGTATTCTATAGATGTACAAAGTTAACGAAAATAAGTTTGTTTAGAATCTAATTTGATTATCATAATAATGTCATTGCTTTGTGTATGCAGCCTTTTGTAACTTTATTTTTGTATTTTAAAGTCAGAGAATAGAAGTAGGTATTTCTACTCAAGAGTAAAGAGTATAATAGATTCACGCTGGTCTATTTGATTCAGTATATGATTAAGATTATTGAAGGCCTAATCCTGCCCTGAATCCATAATCCACAAATCTCCCAACCCTTAAATCCCCAACTATCAAAAAGCGGCAACGTCACCTATACGGAGAAACACGACGCAATGTTTTATGCCAGTTTTCTGTGAAACCATATAAACTGTAGTCCAGCCGGCCCATTCGTGCCGAAGCAATGCTCTCTCACCCTGAACCTACCTACGCAATAAAGGTAAACATCAATAAAACAGAAACACGCGTACTATTCCCATAGGATTAATAACTAATGTCTACGAACATTCCACTCCAATAAATCATAAAAGTACTTAATGTTATTTACTACAAACTGGATAGAATTTAACACTTTGCGTAATAACTTGATAATAATACTCATAATCATCATCATCATTATTGTATTAACTCACAAGATGTCCACATCTGATTCTGGACCTGCCTCAAAATGATAATGGACCTTTTTTTGTCAGGGCAAAATCATCAAATGACCTCTCCCACCCAGGGAAGGCGAGAGAGAGTGTCAGACTCTTACTGACTAAAAATCCCCCCGTTTCTTCTCCTGCTCTGGGACGAGGCCGCGGTGACCCATTACGCTTAAACCGCAACCCCGGCAAAATGATAATGGACCTAAGTTGGTCGCTAAGGAGCTTTTTAAATACTGATCAGAATATTCGGTACCGACGAAACCCTTTGCATCTCAAACTAGGACCAATACTTTAATGGTCAGTAGTCATAATTCTAACAGTTCTATTCAAGCGGGGTTCAAGGTTGGATATAAAAGAAAGTTCAAACTGTTACTGTAATGTGTGCTATTCCAAATGTCCAACCTGACACGTACAAACCAAGCTAATCGCCGCCATTTGCCAACTATGACTAGCTATTAAGACTAATTTTCTAATAGTTCTACGTTCGTGCTAATTCTTCCGATGTACGATAGGTACATTGGATGTGGGTAAGTTAGATATATTAATATATGACAAATTAGATCGCCCTTAGCAAATCAGCCCTTAGTTTTTAATAAATTTATCATCTGTCTCACGATAGTTAATATTCTACACTTGAGACCAAGAAAATCGCAAATCCCAGATTTTCATGAAGAAGCATTTTATCAATTTATGTTCAAAAACCTAAAAGAAAAATGTAACTATTATTGACCATTATTTGTGTAATGATAAAACAAAACAGTTTCTTAACCTTTTCCAAACAATTATATACAGGATATTTTAGGTGATAATCAACGCTTTGATGACAAAACATTATAATACATTATTTAGAATTAAATCCAGAGAATTGACATTAGATACCACACGGTTTCCTGTGAATTTAGCGCAATTTAAGGTTTAAATGACATAAGCTTTTTTATTACATAAGCGTTCAATCATACGCAAATTCACACACATTAATATCATCGCTCCTTCTTATTTACGAGATTCTTAGATTAGAAGAATATTTACCAAATATTACAACCCTTCAAAATCTGCTTACATTTTCATATACCCGTTGGAATGAAAAATTAGGAACACGTCACACGTCGAGACCCATCAACGACATCTCAATATCGACATCGACAAGACTATCACTCAATCGGTATCTATATCGATAAAGCTGTTAACACGTCGAAGTTATCGATAAAAGACAATCGAGAATGTTGGACATCGATTTAGTGGCATTACATTCTTTGATGTCAAGCAATCTGTTTGAGATAAGATCTGTGACGTCATTGTTGATTCTTAAAGGATTTTGATGCAATCTGGTAGCGCGATTTGGGATTTAGGGATTAGTTTTTTCGATTGGTGGATTTTGGCGATATTTTTAGAGGTATTTTTTAAAGTTTATGGGTATGTTTCATACTTTGCTATACAAATTAATTTAGAATTTTACAAGATTACGCAAGACCCTTATCCCTAAGAGCCCGTCAACGCATTCGTAGCTCATTTGGCGTTGCGGGTGTCCATGGCGGCGCCGATCGCTTACCATCAGGTATTCCGTTTCTCGTTTGTCGACCAATCCTAACCAATCGATCCTTACCTTACTTTTAATCTACCTTGGGGTCTCTGAATATCGGATACACTCCGGAATAAGACATAGGCTCCTTTTTATAAACATACCACGCGGGTGCTGCCGCTGGCGGAAGCTAGTTAATTACTAGCGAAAATAATAATTTTACTACACCTAAACCGATTTCCAACATAATTATGTAATAAACGAAAAACGTTTCCCAGAGCCCAGAAATAGGAATTGTAATATTTACCCAATTACATGCGAAGACTAATAACAAATATTTTGATAGCGCAATTCCCTTCGGAGGTATAATGTTATGATAAGATTTAAATAAACAACATTTTGTATTAGCAAAAATCATAGACACGTGTATCAAAAATGTTCCTCTAAGACCCCTTTATGATAAACACCTTGAACTCATATTTTCCACAGGGTTGAACAATTTGAACATCCTCGGTACGATTGACCCAACCCTCATCACTTCTCATGTGAAACCCGAATTATTTGAAATTATTCTACTTATGTTATGACCAGGTTTTTTTATTTGTTTTTTTTTTTGTAAACATAGTATAACTTCTAGTCATTGTTTCGTTCGTCGTCGAAGTCGTGGTGGCCCGGAGATTAAGGAGCCCGCTTCTCATGCATGAGGGTGTGGGTTCGATGGCAAGTACCAATGTGACTTTTTGCGAGTTATGTGTATTTTCTATGATTATTTAGACACCACTGACATACGGTGAAGGTAAACATCGTGAGGAAACCTGGACTTATAATTTCTAAATTTCTAATTATAAGTTTGAAATCGCCAACCCGCATTGAGCAAGCGTGGTGAATAATGGTCTTCTCACACAAGAGGCGTTTGCTCAGCAGTGGGCACTTATAGGCTGGTGATGATTGTTTCGTTGAGTATAATAATATATAAAGTGATATAGTTATAATGTGTGCCGAAAGCTTTTGAGAATGTCATTACTAGATTATAAAACATTCACATTAATAAGATAATTACATCGAACTAAAGGGTCCCGTTTTCTTTTTCTAAGACTGCTGTTCGTCGGACCGTGCGTCTACGTGTTATCACACAGTATAAATTAGGAATAATAGAGAAAGAAAATGTTAATATTTAAGGGGGTCTATCACACACTTTTTAGAAATTATGGAAACCTTTATTCATAACTCCATCTCGCACTTACGTGGGTCTTTTAACTGACTTCCAAAAGGGGCTGGATTTTAGTTATTCTTGTTTACCGAAAAAACTAGCTCCATTATACTTATGCTCCACTCATTACTGAACCTCCTTTTTTTCTTTTTACAGCTTTTTGTTGGTACCAAAACGAGGTATATTACAAGTCACAAAACACAAGACCTAAAACTTAATTAGACCATTTAAATGGTTTCATTGTTACCTTTATAGTACAACATACGACAAACATGAACATTGGCCAAGCGGCCATGACAAAGAACTCACGATTACAATGTGAATCAGATCTTAATCTTAAGTGTATGTAATGACAGTTCCATTTAAATTTAATCTTTATTTGTTTAAGTACAAGGAAAAATATTCCGTAAATATTTTGCTAATGCTAAATCGTGTTTAATAACTAGGAAACGTCGTAAAATATAATGTCGTAATTTGTCGTGTTGTAACTTTTCTTTTTATTTATTGATTTCTTCAAAGAACATTCTGTTATGATAATACAAAACCGCCAAACTGCACACACAGTTTGTTGGCGTAAGAGGCACTCTTATTAATACATTAAATGACAACTTAATATCTACAATTATAGAGTCTAAAGTAACTTCTAATTAGTCATACTAATTATTGTAACACTAGAACTGTGAATGTCAGTATTATGCTCTAATATAAATAAGGTGGCTGAGGGAGGGTCGGCTATTGACTATATAGCTGTGGTGGTGATATTGAGGACGGAGGATCGACAATGTGACTCTGGTGCAGTATGCTGTCCGACTGTGCACCGTAATATCAAAGTCAAAGTAACCAAGATCCAAGTATTTTATTCATATAACAATAAGTAAGTTACCTATTTAAAAATAGTAAAAACAATAACATCTAAAAATCTCTTTACTCTTTTATCAAATCCGAAGAACATTTCCAATCACTTGCATTACCTAAAAACCAATGACTTTAAACCAGGCATAGCTTAAAAACGAAAAAAAATACATCGTGTGCGTTATATCGGGTTTAAAAGAATTTGAGATTTGAAGCAAACAGCCAATTTGCAACTGGATAGGGGCAGGGTTTGGGGAAGGATTGAACCTCCGGTAACCTGACGCACACGGTAAAACATAACTTCTAGTTATTTCACTGCGGTTTTTTTTTTATAGAAACGTGGTATTCCAATCCAGCTGGCGCATTTGTACCGAAGCATGACTCTACCACACTGTAGGAATGATACTGGCAAAAAATGACAAAATAATACTTAATTTATTAAAAATTACGACGGAAAGCATTACTAGTTTCAAATCACCGGGTAGCGTCGCCGAACAGATCCAGATCCGAACGAACGGCTGTATAGGTCTGATCTTCAGCTAGGGTTCCGGAGTAAGCGCAATGATGGACCGCAGCCTCAGCCCAGGACAGGAGAAGGAAAAGGGGGTTAGGTTTAGTCAGTTAGAGTCTGGCACTCCCTACCGCCCGACCCTGTACGAAAGAAGTCATTTGATGATTTTCTACTGACAAAAGAAGGGGACGCTTATTCGTGAGCAGTGAGCGCGACGACCGTTTCTTTTTAATAAATTTAGTACGTCTCACAATACTTCTACTGAATACAATAAGTGCAAACATGTGTATAACACGTCATGAAGTGTTACAAAGTAATTCAAACAACGCACGGAACACAGTCAGTCATTCATTGAATTGTATCTTACGACTTTATATTACAATCATTTATTAAGACTGAATCAGACGAACCAGTGACATGTACGTAAAAACAGAACACAAACTAACAGATACGTCACTTTGCCCATAAATGAAGTACACTTAGGTACATACGCTAGGATTTTCTGCTGTTTCGTAGGTCTGTTTACAAACATATGATTTCACATCACCCTTGGACTTGGACAAACAATAGGTGAAACAGGAACCCGCACTTTCATGCATGATACTGATAAAAGGAGTGGGAAAACATTCGTGAGCAAAACTGGACTTATCATTTCCAATTATTAATTT
Source organism: Spodoptera exigua (assembly GCA_902829305.4). Taxonomy (NCBI): domain Eukaryota; kingdom Metazoa; phylum Arthropoda; class Insecta; order Lepidoptera; family Noctuidae; genus Spodoptera; species Spodoptera exigua. The sequence goes on along the minus strand of LR824619.2, from coordinate 13,021,000 downwards.
TGAAATCGTCAATCCACCTTGAACCAGCGAGGGGTGATTACTGCTCATCCCTTCTTTGTGTGAGAAGATGCCTTTGCTCAGCAGCGGGCACTTATAGGCTGATAATGTATATACGACTTGTACTGTATACACGTCGTTTTATCAAAATTCCACTTGAGATCTATCTGTTGCTCATTCCGTGTTGATTCCTTGCAGAAAAACACCATCGGCTTTTAAAAGATAAAAAAAATAGTACAAGCTAACATTTTAGCTAATCTAACCAACTGCGTACTCCTATTTTATATAGGTACCTATATCCTGTACAACTCCTAATTTGTCAGGCTTCGCGGATCATGTCCCATTAAACTTATCTCATGTTTACATCGAGTTTTCGTTGATATGTTTTTCCACTTCCTACACAAATGGTCTCATATCTACATTGATAACGCGTGGAAAATATGTGTTCTATTTCAGAAGGGCCTTTTTTGTTAGGGGGAAATCATCAAATGAATTCTCCCGTCCATTGTGAGGAGAGAAGTATCAGACTCTTACTGACTAAAAACCAACCGTTCCTTCTCTCCTGCTCTAGGCTGAGGCCGCGGTGCCTCATTGCGCTTAGCCCGCAATCCTGTTTCAGCATCAGTCCTAACGCTACGTGCCGTACGCTCGGGTCTGGTTCTGGTCAGAGCTGCGGTTATGGTGGTCGGAGATCATCTCTCGATCCCCGAATTCATAAGGACCTAATTTTTCATTATCTGGTGTTTTTAGTTGACACCCAAAGAAACTGATGGTTTAACTGTTAGTACAAATCTATTATCTCAACTTGATACATATTTCGTAGTAGATAAACCGCCCGTGACAGCTATCCAGATTACGCAATACCAAAAGTCTGGAAATCCATTTGCAAGTCATTCAAAATTTTCTGGTGATGGTGATATCCATGGGTGGCTCCCATCGTACCATCGGGCGATTGATAGTAGTCCAAAGGAGTGAAGTTTTTCAGACCGTGCCACGTGTGTCCACGGGATGTAAAACTAACGAAAAATGTAGCCTATTCTGCTATGACCACTCGGCAACGTTCCACAATATGCCATACTATTTACTAGACATCCTGACTGTTATTATTATTTCCGTACTTCCTTATTACAAAGGTTTTTTCCAAAAACATAACAGCGTGTCATTCAATGTCAAGTTCAAGTCATTTTATTGTTTTACATCAGATTACTGTCATGGGTTCTTTTATGGTGTGTTTTGTTTTAATAACAAAAACAAAGTGACTGAAACGTTTTCGAAAGGACGATGCTTGATTCGTTTCTACTTATGATGTTTTTTATTATTCCAACTTTTACTTGATAGAATTCCACCGAACGCAAATTCTCTCTACTATTCGCCACTACTATACAAGACTTGTACGTGAAGCGGTTGAAATAATGAAATGACGAAACAATTCAATCAGGAGGACGGCTTTACGATTGTTACCGACGTGGAATCCAGTGATTCGCATAACACAACCTCGCTTTTCTTCAAAGTCGGTTAACTCATCTGTGGATACGGTCAGCGTAAAGTGTAGACGGCCTATTATGATTGAAAATGAAAATAAGGGGGTAGATAAAGATTCATCGCTCGAATACAGGGAGCTGTGTCATCGCATCTTCAGTCTGCTTGTGACCACGACCTGTGCAACCTAGTCGAAACGTCAAACCTTCGATAGCGATAGCCTTGCGAAAAATTATTATTTTAATAATTACTTTTCGCGTTAATACCCGCTTAATAATATGTTTTTTTTTTCTTTTTTTACGCTATTTTGATTTATTTTGATTTACTCAATAGCTTACCAGACGACATCAGAGACGAAAATAGGAAAAATAAATTTAAGATAAAACTAAAAAAACACCTACTCAGTACACTGCCTTAACTTTTTATTGTATTACTATCCTACTAACTACTACTACTACCTAACTACCGACTACTTTTCTTCCTTATGCTATATCTATACTCCAATTATATCTATCTAATCTTTGATTTTCATACTTACGTACTTAATATTAACCTGCTAATACTACTTATACAACTTTGTAGCGTAGGTATGTGTAGTAATATGTCGATGTATGTTATATCTGTGTGTGTAATCAATCAATTATATTAATCATGTATAGTATTCAATAAAGGACAGTATTATTTGGGCATCCGTGACTATCATTTCTCTCCGCTAATACCTTCAACCTTACATGGCGACCCTGCCAGCGCGCATCGCTGTGCGATCGCGTTACCGACATCGCCGTACCATATAGGGACTGTTAAACTAAAACAATACCAGTAAAGCCGAGCTAAGATGGATTATTATAATTATTTAGTAACGTTGATTGCGTTCGCGGCTGCAACAAGTCGAATTCAGTTCGGTGCTTACGACATAATACCGAATATCGTGTCTATTAAAAATGGGAGGTACGCAAACTAAAGAAGAGACCGTCGTGGTACAAAACGCAGCCGGAGGGACAAATAATACGCACCTAGAGGAGGTGAGATTTCATATTTCTACCATCACCATACTGATGAGTATTATAACACTGGTTCTGGGACTCGGCGTGCTATATTTTCTTCTACGCATGTATCGGCGTTGTCACGTCCGTTGGATCAATCAGGAGTTATACAGGAGTGCGTTATCTAGAAGATCTGGAGCGAGGCAATCAGGAACTTGCCCAGAGAAAGGACGGCCGAAAGCTGAAATAGTATGACAGCAACAAAAATAGGCGTTACCCAACATATTCAAGTGAAAGTGGCAAAAAGTGATAGTGATAAAAGTTAAAGTGATAAATTCGGTAAATTCAGTGCGGAAATAAAATATAAACTGATATGCTATAGTACGGGAATCTTATACTTATGAAGACACAGGCATCGTTGAATGGACTTTGAACTTTATTTGTTAAGTGCGTAATCATAGTTAATAATATGTTATTCGTAGTGTTTAAAAAACTAATAATGGTTAGTGATGGCAGATGTCTTGGAACTTTGCTATAAAGAATTGAAATGTATTAAAACATATTTAATTAAAATAGGTCCAAAACGTAGGCAAGGAAATGTTTTAGAAAGAAAGTTGTGTGAATCAAAGGAAATTTATGACAAATATATTGATATAACAAAGATTATTACTGACGATATAAAGAAAGGAAATATAGGACAAAGTGAAAAGATATTAATAGTGTGACGGAAAAGTGGTTCAAACTCTTTGACATCATGACGTCAATGGATGGTTGTCAAACGTTGCCTAGAGATTGTAAATTTCGTCGTGAATTGTCAATACGAGTTGGTGTAATTGGTAAGGCGTGTGGATTACACCACAGAGACCCCGAGTTCGAGTCCCGCCGTAAACATGAAGTTTTTTAGTTGATGGAAGTTTTGTCGAACTTTCTGGAATTATTGTGTAAAAGAAATGAAAAATTAAAGAGCGAGAAGGAGAATAAATAAAAATGAATAACGAAATTATTGGAAGGTTCTGGAGGCATGACGATCAAAAAAGAATAACGAAATTGAATGTTCCAGAACTTGACCGGGGGTATATAAGCGGAACTGCGGCTCACCGCTGGCAGTTGAGTTCTAAGTCTAAAGCGATTCGGAAGAAAAGGAAGAAGTGAAAAAGAAGAAAAGTGAGTGAAATAGTGAAGTGCAGTGAAATAGTGAAGTGCAGTCAGTTAAGTGAGTTAAGTCAGCGTGAACGGCAAAGTTGTGTCAGTCGGCCGGACTCTGCTGGAGAGGAACGCCGATAACTTAACTCCGTGGACGCTGTAACTTAAGTGCAATAGACAGTCTGAAAACCGGTATTAGTGTTTCATTTCATCCAATCCCGTAACCCAAGCCCGCATAGTCAGGAACGTGACGAGGCACGTAACATTTGGTGTCAGAAGTGGGATTGGATAAAAATGCCGCTAGTGCCGCAGGACGTAAGAGGAGTGAGTACCCGTTCAATGTCAGAAGCGCAGCGTGTGAGGGAAGAGGGTGCTGCAGCTCAAACCAGCGATGCAGAAGCCAAGCCTGTGCAGGTGGATCTTCTGCTACAGCTGCAGCACATGATGGCAGAGCAAGCGCGCCGCCAAGAAGAGCAAGCGCGCCGCCAAGAAGATCAAGCGCGCCGCCAAGAAGAGCAAGCACGCTGTCAGGCAGAACAGCTGCGGGAGCTGAAAGAAGAGCAAGCGCGCCGCCAAGAAGAGCAAGCGCGCCGCCAAGAAGAGCAAGCACGCTGTCAGGCAGAACAGCTTCGGGAGCAAGCACGCTGTCAGGCAGAACAGCTTCGGGAGCAAGCACGCTGTCAGGCGGAACAGCTACGGGAGCTGAAAGAAGATCAAGCTCGCCGCCAAGAGGAGCAAGCGCGTCGCTTGGAAGAGATGCATAAGGATTTCACGAAGGGACTGCAAAAGGCTGTCGAACGGGTACAAGAAGTGGAGGAAGGGTTAGGCAAGTTGGAACATCGCGTCATGGCGATAGAGGAGAGAGTGAAAGAAGAGATCTCCAAAATCAAGCAGGAAGTGACAAGCCCAAGCCCTTTGAAGAGCCGAAGCCGTCTTGCAGCCGTTTTTGACGCCCCAAGTGTGGCCTCAAGCGCAACGAAAGGGCTCAAGATTCCCCATTACGACGGAACAACATCCTGGAACGCGTTCAAGCTACATTTTGAGACACTTATGGAGGCTTATGGTTGGACTCAGAAGGAAGCACAGTCAGCCCTCACCCTGGCCCTCCGTGATCAAGCGCTTTCAGTGCTGGAAGCTATCGGCGCAAGTGGGGATCTCAGCTTAAGTGCCCTCCTCGACGCACTTGAGGCACGTTTTGGAGACAGCCACCTCGAGCACGTGTACAGAGCGCAATTAAAAGAGCGTACTCAGCGTGCTAATGAGAGCCTACAGCAATGGTCCGTGGAAATCGAGAAACTTGTGCGTCGAGCTTTCCGGTCGACTCCGTCAATGATTGAAGGCACGCTTCTCCAAGCGTTCATTGACGGTATTCGGGACCCCGAAGTACGAGCTGCTGTTCATCTGGGCCATCACAAGAACATGAAAGAAGCTCTGGCCCATGCATTGGAAGTGGAAGCTGTGCGTGGTAACTCCCGTACCTTATGTCTGCGGGAAATGACGACTACGGAGCAGGTACCTCCACGCCGTCGGAACTTCATGTGCTATGGATGCGGAGAGCGTGGGCACATGCGGAGCAACTGCCCGAAGAAGGTGAACCGCCAGGACGCGGCGGTCTCAACTTCTGACCAGCAGGGAAACTAATTCCAGCCAGGGCTGCGGGGTGGGCGCTGGCCGGTACTGGAATAAGCCCAACAATCTACATCAAGCAAACTAACGATGGAAATACTCTGGTGATAGACGGTCAAGTAAATGGGAAAAACAGTCAGCTAACATTAGATACTGGAGCTTCAAGGACGGTGATAGATGTTCGGCTGCTCGGGCAAAACATCAGGAAACACGTTAAACCAATTGTTGGCCTACGAATGAAATCAGCTACCGGCCAGTGGATACCGATAAGTGGAAAACTCCACGTAACAATCAAAATTGGGGAACGTGTTTATCGACATGAGGTTATTGTGGCCAAAATTCTGGATGACTGCATCCTGGGACTTGACTTCCTGCAAGGGCACCAGTGTAACATCGACTTAAAATCTGGAGTATTACTATGTGGAACTGAGGAAATTCCGATGAAGGGTGGAACCCTGGGAAAAGTTTGCTGTTTAAGAAGAACTGTTCTTGAACCAAAATCACAGACTCCCGTACCAATCGCATTACCTAGGAGGAGTGAAGGAAGTTTACCTCGAAGGTGCGCTGTGATTGATAAATCGGAACACGTAAACTCATGGCTACCGGCAAGGACTGTCGTGGGGTCATCTGATGTCAACCGCATTCCGGTATTCAACTTCAGTGATTCAAAAATTACGATTGAAGAAGGAGAGCCTGTGGGCGTTTTGGAAGAAGTGGCCTGGATAAGAAAATGCTCGGAGAATCTTGTGAAGAAGGACAGTACGGGAATAGACTTTGTAACGAAAATCTTAGACGAAAACAAAAGTCTGACAAAAGTGGAGACTATGAAAGCTAGAAATTTACTCCTTCGATTCTCTGATGTGTTTTCAAGAAGCGATGGTGATATTGGCCGAACTGGTTTGGTGAAGCATAAAATAAACACAGGTGATACAATGCCCATTCGTCAAAGGCCCAGACGCATACCATTTGCTCGTGAGAAAGAGGTTGAAGAAATGATTGACGATATGAGGAAAAATGACGTGATAGAGCCCTCTTCTAGCCCTTGGTGTTCACCTGTCGTGCTTGTCAAGAAGAAAGATGGTTCAACGAGGTTTTGCGTAGACTATCGACGATTGAATGATGTAACCAAGAAGGATAGCTACCCGTTACCAAGAATCGATGACACACTTGACACACTGAGTGGCATGAAATGGTTTTCAACGCTCGATCTGAAAAGCGGCTATTGGCAGGTGGATTTGGATCCCAAGGACAAGGAAAAGACCGCATTCTCAACTGGGAAGGGACTCTGGCAATTTAAGGTGATGCCATTTGGATTATGCAATGCACCGGCAACCTTTGAGCGTTTGATGGAACAGGTGCTGGCGGGACTGCTGGGCGAAACCTGCCTAGTTTACCTCGATGACATCATCATTGTTGGACGGGATTTTGACGATCATCTAAGGAAATTGGAAAAGGTACTCGATAAGCTGCGTGGAGCAAATTTAAAGTTGAGTCCAAAGAAATGCTCTTTCTTCAAGCGCGAAGTGAATTATCTAGGACATGTTATTTCTGAGAGAGGAATTGAGACTGATCCAGCCAAGACTGCCGCTGTTAAGGAATGGCCGACACCTAAAGACAAAACGCAAGTTCGGGCATTTCTTGGATTGTGCTCGTATTATCGGCGGTTTGTGAAAGGATTCTCGGACATTGCCAAGCCTTTGCATCGATTGACAGAGGAGAAACGTGCCTTTATCTGGGACGAGGATTGTGAGCAAGCCTTTCGAGAACTAAAAGAACGGCTTTGTAACACACCAATTCTCGGATACCCCAGCGCGAAAGGAATATTCGTAGTTGATACGGATGCCAGCAATATTGGAATAGGAGGTGTCCTTTCACAACGCGATGGTGAGCAGGAGAAGGTTATTGCTTACTTCAGCAAGTCACTATCCAAGCCGGAGAAGAATTATTGCGTGACCAGGAGGGAATTGCTGGCCGTAGTCAAAACTCTGCACCATTTCAAGAAGTATTTACTGGGACGGAAATTTTTGATCAGAACTGATCACGCTGCTTTGAAATGGCTGCTTCAGTTTAAGGATCCCGAAGGCCAAGTAGCCAGATGGTTGGAACAACTTCAGGAATTTGACTTTGAAATCGAACATCGCGGCGGAAGAATTCATGGCAACGCAGATGCATTATCGAGACGCCCATGCGTGGAAGATTGCAAGCATTGTGCCAAGAAGGAAACTGCTTTTCTTAAGGTGATAAGGACTGATACTGTTGACGAGGCATGGGGAGACGATGCGATGAAATTAGAACAGGAAAGAGATGCAGATATCAAACCAATACTGGAGTGGCTACGAAGTGGTAACAAGCCAAGTTGGAGTGACGTCGCCCAATATAGCGCGGTAACGAAAGGTTTATGGGCACAGTGGAAAAGCCTTACGCTGCATAACGGACTTCTGTGCAGGAAATGGGAATCAACAAACGGCAAGGACGAGCATTTGCAATTGGTGGTGCCTCGTTCAAAAATAAGGGATGTATTAAAAGCGTTCCATGATGGATCTTCTGGAGGACATTTGGGAATTAGGAGGACTTTGGTGAAGATCAAGGAGAGGTTTTATTGGTTGCATTGCAAATATGACGTCGAAGATTGGTGCCGGAAATGCACTAGTTGTGCAGCTGTCAAGGGTCCACAAACAAGAAGCAGAGGGGCGATGAAAATCTACAATGTTGGTATGCCTTGGGAGAGAATAGCCTTAGACATCGCTGGACCATTTCCAATCACTGATTCGGGCAATCGCTACGTTTTAGTGGTTATGGATTATTTTACAAAATGGCCGGAGGTCTTTGCCATACCGAATCAAGAGGCAGTAACTGTAGCCACGAAGTTGGTAAACGAGGTATTCACCCGATTCGGAGTGCCCTTGGAGATGCACAGTGATCAAGGACGGAACTTTGAATCCCAAGTTTTCCAGGAAACTTGTAAACTTTTGGGAATCCATAAGACTCGAACGACCCCTTATCATCCACAGTCAGATGGAATGGTCGAACGCTTCAACCAAACATTGGAGCGACACTTAGCAAAGGTGGTTGACAGCCATCAGAGAGATTGGGACACTTACATACCTCTCTTCTTGCTTGCCTATCGGACTGCTGTACATGAAAGTACCGCAAAGACGCCTGCATTTGCAAATTTTGGAAGGGAATTGAGATTACCGGCAGATCTTGTATCGGGCTGTCCACCTGGTGACTCTCGCACCGAGTTTAGCGATTACATAAGCGAGTTAAGGGCAAAAATGTTGGACATTTATGAGCAGATCAGGGAGGCCGGTCTTCAAGCTAGTGATCGCGCAAAGACGCGCTATGATCGACGAGCCAATTCTGTTGGGTTTGAAGAGGGGTCATTGGTCTGGCTTCATAATCCAGTCAGAAGGAAGGGAAAATCTCCGAAGCTGCAACCGAGTTGGGAAGGTCCTTATGAGATAGTCACAAAGATCAATGACATTACTTACAGAATTCGGAAGACTTCAAGGAGCCCTTTGAAAGTTGTCCATATAGACAGGTTGGCGAGGTATTACGGCAGCAACGATGCTCGGGACGAGCGAATCTAAGAGGGGGCAGTGTGACGGAAAAGTGGTTCAAACTCTTTGACATCATGACGTCAATGGATGGTTGTCAAACGTTGCCTAGAGATTGTAAATTTCGTCGTGAATTGTCAATACGAGTTGGTGTAATTGGTAAGGCGTGTGGATTACACCACAGAGACCCCGAGTTCGAGTCCCGCCGTAAACATGAAGTTTTTTAGTTGATGGAAGTTTTGTCGAACTTTCTGGAATTATTGTGTAAAAGAAATGAAAAATTAAAGAGCGAGAAGGAGAATAAATAAAAATGAATAACGAAATTATTGGAAGGTTCTGGAGGCATGACGATCAAAAAAGAATAACGAAATTGAATGTTCCAGAACTTGACCGGGGGTATATAAGCGGAACTGCGGCTCACCGCTGGCAGTTGAGTTCTAAGTCTAAAGCGATTCGGAAGAAAAGGAAGAAGTGAAAAAGAAGAAAAGTGAGTGAAATAGTGAAGTGCAGTGAAATAGTGAAGTGCAGTCAGTTAAGTGAGTTAAGTCAGCGTGAACGGCAAAGTTGTGTCAGTCGGCCGGACTCTGCTGGAGAGGAACGCCGATAACTTAACTCCGTGGACGCTGTAACTTAAGTGCAATAGACAGTCTGAAAACCGGTATTAGTGTTTCATTTCATCCAATCCCGTAACCCAAGCCCGCATAGTCAGGAACGTGACGAGGCACGTAACAATAGATAAATTTTGTATCGATTTTGAATCATTGTATAAACAAATTTTAGACTTATGTGCTATGTCAGATACGAGTAGCAGTGAGGATACAAAAATGGAATCTTTTAATCTGAAACTAGCTCTTACTTTAGTACCTTTGATGACAAATGATAATGAATGTTCGCTTAAACAATTAATTGATAATATAGAGTACTACAGCTCGCTATTGGCTAGTGATGAGTGTAAAAAGAAGTTAGTACAGTTTGTTTTGAAAAGTAGGTTGTCTCAGCACGCTAAATTGCAGTTGCAGACAGATTATGCGAGTGTGCACGATATGATAAGTGATATGCGTACAGTTTTACTGCCCCAAAAGTCACCATTTGCAATTCAAAACAAAATAAATCAATTAAAACAAAATGATTTATCAGTTCAGGACTATGGTAACCAACTTTCGGAACTTTTTGTGGATCTGACGGTATCGCAAGCCGAAGGTAATTTAGATACATATAAAATGATTAAACCCTTGAATGAAAAGATGATTATCAAAAGATTTGCCGATGGCTTGCGAAACCGCCGTCTTTCAACTATTATTTCAGCTAGAAACTACGGATCGATAAAGGACGCTATACAAGGTGCGAAGGATGAAGAAACATCCATAACCGGCTCTTATTCGGGGTCCGGCGAGATATTAAGTATGTATTCGTCTAGAGGACGACAACAACACAACCGTGGACGTTACGTGAACAATAATTATAACCGGACATATTATAATAGGGGTCGTAACAATGATTTCAGTGTTCGTCGAGGCTATTACAATCATCGAGGGGGGCAGCAGACATATCAGCAGAGCCGCGGGGCAGTACAACGAGGCCGAGGATCACCATGGCGCGGTAGAGGTAAGTCATATTATAGAAACCGTAGTAACCAAGGGATAAGCCAACCCCCCGTAGAAGCGAATAGACACGCGGTTAATGTTTTAACAAGCTCCGAAAATGAGGTACTTGAAAATGAGTTTTTTCGTGAATAACAAAGTTATTTTCGCAACTGACAACAACGCGGGTATGAGACGGATGTTCAACAATATAAAAAAATATTACTATTGGGTAGGTTTAGAAAATGATATCCAAGAGTTTATAAAGAGGTGCGACAAATGTCAGAAACAAAAATATTCATCGCACAATATCAAGCAACCAATGGAAATAACATCAACAGCACATAGTGCCTTTGAAAAAATATATATTGACTTGTTAGGGCCTCTTGATAAAGATGATTATAATTATAGTTACATTCTCACGTTGCAGTGCGAACTCACCAAATACATTGAGGCATATCCCTTAGTTACAAAAAGAACGGAAGAAGTAGCAAAAGCGTTAGTTCATAATTTTATATTAAGGTATGGAGTACCGAAGGTGATAGCGACGGATCGAGGTACTGAGTTCCTGTCATCAATATTCAAGGAGGTATGTAATCTATTACATATTAAACAGTTAAACTCAACAGCATATCACCACCAAAGTATTGGTGCTTTGGAAAACACACATAAACATTTGAATTCATTTCTCCGCATTCAAACAGATAACCATCCAGAGACATGGAGTACATGGCTCCCATTTTGGTCATTCTGCTATAATACATCAGTTCATTCAGCGACTAAATATTCTCCTTACGAGTTAGTTTTCGGAAAAAAGTGCTCTTTGCCAAGTAATTTGACTAATAGAGTTGATCCACTCTATAATATTGATTACTACCCATTTGAGTTGAAGTTTAGATTGCAAAAGTCACAGAAAGATGCACGAGACAACCTACTCAAAAGTAAACTAATACAAAAAGAACGATATGACAGAAATATAAATCCTATTGTTTACCATCCTGATGATTTAATTCTAGTTAAAAACAATATGTGTAATAAATTAGATAGTATTTACTCAGGACCATATAAAGTTGTATCTGATGAGTCACCTAATGTGAAAATAATTAAGAATGGCAAAATAGATGTCATTCACAAGAACAGAAGTAAATTGTACCATCATAATCAATAGATAATTATACTTATTAGGTATAAGCTATTATGTAGCATATAGTACTAGCTATAAGTTTTTATTTTATGAAAATAAAACAAAATTGAAATTTTATTTTATTTTACCCCTCCATGGGAGGTGTAGCGTAGGTATGTGTAGTAATATGTCGATGTATGTTATATCTGTGTGTGTAATCAATCAATTATATTATTCATGTATAGCATTCAATAAAGGACAGTATTATTTGAGCATCCGTGACTATCATTTCTCTCCGCTAATACCTTCAACCTTACAACTTAACATATATAATACTAATATATTAATTTGCGTCCATCGCATTTATTATCAATTTTATTATTATTGTAAACTTAACTTAATAGAACCTATAGTAAGTCCTATTGACTTACTATAGGTTCTATTATAAATTTCATATATATTATAAATTTAAGTTCAACAGACAAACTGTGTATACAGTTTTGTTGGACATTTTATACTTTTAATAATGTAAAATGTACCTTTTAAGCAATAATAAATAAATAAATAAATAGAGCACAGTTATTATCATCGTGTGACGAAATTATGTTTTTCGTGTGTAAGTGTAAAGTTTATCTAATGAAGACTATTAAAATGATTACGTAACTATAAAAGTATAATGCAAAGACCGTTTATGACTATCAGTATGTATGGAAAATAATTCCCCAAAGGTCAGGAAGGTGAGGTATTATTCTTTACGTGAGAACATTAACCACGTCATCAGTACCTTCATAATATCATAGACTACTTTGAAATTATAGTTTTTTCAATATATTTGTTATATCGACTAAAATACATTAAAAACCAATATGAAACAAATTTTTTATTTTAAGTGGGTGAAATGCAATCTTTTCCAATATCCAAATATCATTGTTTCTTTTTTTATGTAATAGGTCGACAAACGAGCAGACGGATTACCTGATGGTAAGCAATCAGGCCGCCCATGGACACTCGCAACGGAGGAGTTACGAGTACGTTGCAGACCTTTTAGTGATTAGGGATTTGGAAATTTAGGGTTGGGGGAAGGGAAGTATTGGGCCTCCAGTAACCTCACTCACACGGCGAAGCACAACGCTGTGGTTGTTTCACGCCGGTTTTCTGTGAGGCCGTGGTATCACTCCGGTCGAGCCGACCCATTCGTGCATGGCTCTCCCACATTTCTTCATCTTGACTTGAGACTTGAGACTTGGTATTAGGCCCCCGTTAACCTCACTGACACGGCAAACACATCGCTATAGTTTAATGGCACAGATAATAGTCTAAAAAAGCCCATAGACTTCTATTATCTTGTATACACAAGGGAAGTTGACGGCAGAAATTTTTAGTTTATAACAATAAATTAAATTAAACTACTTTTCCTTGTTTTGTTTACTAGGAAATATGTAATACAAACATACAGGTAATAAACAAGTTATGACATGTTTAGATAAATATTTGAATGATTTTTTTCACAAAGATAATATTGAGATAAATATAAAATTCCAGTAGCTGGACGATTGTAATATATTTTCCGATATGTTATACATAGAAGTATTCATTAACTTATAAACCGAACTATTAATAGCTTGTCTTAATTCATTAATGCAATTTCTAAATTAGGACAAAATAGCCGATAATTACCAGTTGCATAGTCAAATTGGAGGTCGTAGTGGCCCGGAGGTTAAAGCGCCCGCTTGTCATGAATGAGGATTTGTTTTTAAAACCTGGCAAGTACTAATGTGACTTTTTCCAAGTTATATGTCCTTTCTATGATTATTTAGATATCACTGACATGCGGTGAAGGTGAGCATCGTGAGGAAACCTGGACTTATAATTTCTAATTATAAGTTTGAAATCGCCAACCCGCATTGAGCAAGGTTGGTGACTAATGCTCAAGCCTTTTCCGTTTGAGAAGAGGCCTTTGCTCAGCATAGGGCACTTATAGGCTGGTGATGATGATGCATAGTCAAGAAAAAAACAGTGCCTATGTTGGTATTGAAACATGAAATAGAGACGGCTCCCACTTTGCAATTACTCTGGCTAATATTAAATGTTATGGGTGTCATAAGAAAATACCTGACCAAATACTGGCACAAATGTAGGCCCGATTCCTCGTTACCATTTCCTAAATCACCGATCCTGAAATCCATCAAGTGCGCTTGCAACCTTTACGGTGAGTGTCCCTGGCTAGCGGTGATTGCTTACCATCAGGTGAGTCATCGACTCGTTTCTCTGGTTATGCCATTAAAAATCAGCCGGGATGGTGGTGCTGGCGCAATAAGGTCCTGCGGCCTCGGCCTAGAGCAAAAGCAGGAACAGGGAGATCTTTAGTCAGTGAGAGTCTGACAGTCTCTCTACCCTTTCTCAGGGCGAGAAAAGCCATTGAATGATTTTCCCTAACAAAAAATGAAAATAACATAAGATTTTCGTAAAATACAACTACCACTTTTAATTTTAACCAAACATCCCACCTATGTCGCCAAAACGTGGGCAGAACCGAACTAAAATACTAATAATTTCTCGCTAGTCATTATTTCCACAGTATTGACTACAAGTCTATTACATAAAACTACAAAAGATGCCGCAATCGCCTATAGATATTGTGCACAATATAAGCATAAAGCGATAAATGTAATATTACAACATCTGTTGTATTTCTCATAGGTATGCGACTGCGCAAACGAGGCACTTTTTTATGCAATAAGTAAAGGAACAGACGGATCACCTGATGGTAAATGATAAGGGCCACCCATGCACACTCGCAGCCTTAAAATTACAAGTGCATTGCAGACCATTCTTGAGAATAAAGAATTTCCATCTTTGGAAGTATAGGGACTGGAGACGAGCCCCAACCCCTTCTAACCAATTCTTATACTTCTAGAGACCGTATCTCCAGTAACCTCACTCACGCAACAACACACAATGCAAGCGAGACAAGGATATCACATCCCAATCAATTAAAAAGAGTAACCATGGAGTTTCTTGCTCGTTCTTCTCCATCGGAATCTACACTTTGGAACGAGCAAATAGCTTCACTAAGAGGACTGACCGACAGACTGACACTATATCTTCAAAATTTTGTTTGACGTTCAAAAGTGCCTGTAAAGGTCTAATTGGAATAAATGATTTTTGACTTTTTCTTTTCTAATCATCAAAATCTTTATTTTTAAAAATTTTACTTATTTGAACTTGTGGTCTACGATTTATTTCCAAGTGATTTATTTATTTATTTAACACTTTATGTACATACAAAATCATATATACAAAGGCGGACTTAATGCCCGAAGGCATTCTCTACCAGTCAACCTCAAGGGTGATGCAGAGAAGTGTTAATAATAGGTTTTAAACAAGCACACAATGATTAAAAAGTACAGGCATGTAAGGCAACATTTACATATAATACAAAACATAATATATGAATACAATAAATCTAATCTACAAATACACATATAACATATAAATAATACATAAATAATATAATTAAATATGGGAAGAATAGATTACGAATATATACAAGAACAAAAACAACAATACACTAATTAGTGGAATCTGTCAGTTTCTTTAGCATGTAATTCCGAACTTTAAATTTGAAAGATAGCCGACTGGTTGCCGTCCTGATATCCGTGGGCAACGCATTCCACAGCAAAATTGATTGGACAGGAAAAGAATAATGTACAAAGTCAGTCCGGTGTGAGGGACAGTGGAGGAGACGATTATTTGTGGACCGAAGATATTTGCTATGGTTGGCGCTTACATACTGAAAATAGGGGGCCAAATAACTAGGAGAAGTAGGGGAACAGAGAAGTGAGAATAAAGTGGTTAGCGCGCGTTGTTCCCTGCGCTGACGTATGGGTAACCACTTTAGTTGCAATCGATAGGCAGAGACATGGTCGTATTTGCGCAGGTTGAAGACGAATCGAATGCAGTTATTCAGAAGGCGGTCCAGTTTATTAAGTAGATCTGCATTCAGGTCGTAATAGCAGACATCCGCATAATCAATGATAGGGAACAACAAGGATCGAACAAGCATTGCCTTGGTGGAGGACGGAAGGAAATTTTTCAAACGATATAGTGCCCGAAGCGTTCCCGTTACCCGTTTACAGACAACAGCGACGTGAGCCCGCCAGGTTAGACAATTATCGATGTATAGGCCGAGATTCTTCACATCACTACTCAACGAGATGATCGCACCGTTAAAAAGGATAGGTGGCACAGCATTGCTGTCAACCCTTCCGAAGGTACGGGAGCTCCCCAAAATTATCGCCTGACACTTACTCGGATTAACGGCAATCCCAAACTTTGTTGACCAGTTATTCAAGGCAGCCAGGTCCGCATTCAATCTCGAGATCGCATCAGGCAAATCCTCGACCCTAGCTTGACAATACAACTGCAAGTCGTCAGCATATAGATGGTACGCACACTGAAGTTCGGAGGTAACACAGTTAATAAAAGTAGAGAATAAAAGAGGAGAAAGTGATGCTTCAACTATGCAGCAATGTGGCTAGTAGTAGATGTAGTAGTCTTTTTTGTGGGTAAAATCATTATGTGGCCATCCTGGGTAGGTCGAGAGTGAGGATCAGAGTATTTCTTAAGTGGGTACTAAAAACCACCTCAATCCTTCACCTGCTCCGACCCGGGCCGCGGTAAGTACATCGCTGTTCATCCCTATTGTGCCCCATGTGTGGTATATGGTTGACTTAAACCTATCCATAAAATTACCCCGTGTGTGCATGCCTTTAGGTAGACAATATCGTTTCCTACACAATATTTATTTATTTCGCAATATAATTTTAGATTACCTTTATTGTATTTTCTTGTTCTTCAAAGATTATTTTCTTTCATGGAAACGTTAATATGTAGCCTTTTTATTCACTGAAGTAGCAGGTAAGGCTTACCTTCACCGGATATTAGCTACATTTATTATTAAGAAGACGAGTATACTTACATATAATTATTTTTTAAATGTTATTGTAACATAGGTTTATTCTTTTATGAAATCCCAGTACTATAGGAGCAGAATTCTCGATTCTGTGTAAGTATCAGCCGAGTTTTTTTTTTTTTTAAATGTAGCAGACATTTTTCAAAGAAATCAAATTTAGCTCTGGCAATCTTAAAATCTAAGTTATAAAAATTTAACGAAAAACGACCAGACCAATTGAAAAAAAAACAACCTTTTTCGCATTGATTGAAAAATAACCTACGAATCCTGTTTTCTAGGTGGAATTTTAGCGCCATTATAAGAATAGTGCTTGGTAATAAAATCGGAAGGTAGTGTCAGCTTGAAAGCTCATTTCACAGCATTGAAAGCGGAGAGCACTACTCCACTCATAAAACGGCTACATTGTATTACCGGTGGCTATCGTAAAATATGATATAGGTACGCTATGTCCTTAGGTAATGTAGATGACCTAGCGAAATTAATGTCGGGGAGCCATGCTGACATGACAAGACTGAGGCACGAATGGATCAGCTAGACCTGAGTGATACACAACACCCTCACAGATAACCAGCGTAAAACCAGGTTGTTTGTCGTCTGAATAAAGATCCAAAAGCCCAACCCCCAATTTCCAAACCTTTAACCCCCTAAGAACCTCCCAAAAGGTTAGCAATGCTCTTGTATCTCCTCTGGTGTTGCTTGCGTGTTGATGATTGCTTACTTTCAAGTTAATCATCTGCTCATTCGTCGCCTTACACTATAAACAAAACTTATAAAATTGATTTACACCTTCACTTCCCGTAACTTCCTAAATTGCTGCATATCACCTACCACACATCTCTGCATTACCAAAAGGTTGACTGGCAGAAAATGCTTCTATCAATTAGGTCCTCCGATATGCAATTGTAAATAGCAATAAATAAATGAATAAATAGGTAATGTTTTTTGATACAAAATGAATCAAAAATTTTGCACCACAAAAAACAAATGTATAATTTCAACCAATTTGAGGGCAGATAGCATTCATAAAATTCACTGAACTGTCTAAAGTGAGTGACATAGATTCTATTAGCATAACACAACTCTTTTGATGTAGGACTACAAGCATTACTCATTACTCATAATCCACAGCCACAACACGTCCATTCCCTTTGGAAAAAACCAGACGTGATGTTATGTTTATTACACTTATAATCCGGGATGATGATGTAAGTAGTATTATAAGTAATACATCAGAGTAGTCCGCATAGTTTCACGAATGGTCAAAGTCGGTGAATTAAAAACATTAATAGACACAATCTATTCCACCAGTTCCTCATAAAGATGCCAAATAAACTCCCGACCACGGATATCATTCACTTCATAAAATGAAAAGCAATGAAAAGTGAACTCTAACCACAAAACATCAAAGAACATAATCAGTTTTATTGCCCGCAGGAAGTTCTTGGTACAATGCCAAAGCCGAGTCAAGGCCAATGACCGTTTGTGATACATTAACTGTTTTCTCCTTGAACGACAATTGTGGGATTGTTGCGACCCACCGATGTATGCACACGACATTTTGACAGCACTTTGCATGATATGTCGAATCGGTGACGCGGTAAAGTTGCCAAGACTGCTCTAATTTTATTTTACCCAATTTGTGAGAAGATGAATAAAGTTTTGTTGAATATGGTATCATCTAAGACACCTGTTGTTTCCTTACTTATAATGACTGTCGCTAATTAGGTTAAAATAATACAATTCTTGTATTGTGTTGCGTAAATTAAGTTACTGGAGGACGAATCTCACCGATCTTCAAATCTCGAACTTCCAAAAGGCCAAAAGGATTGCTGACCATCAGGCGATCATTCGAATTGGTCCACCATACCACATAAAAAATATAATTATACATATTATACTTTATCGAGTCTTCTGGAAAAAGTAGGTACCAATAATAATATAACTATCCAATCAAAACATACATAATACACATAACTCGTAAAAACTTCAGATTTTGAACGTATGGCCTACCAGGATACTCTCGTAGAAAATTGTAAAAAAGTACTTAAAATTAGATATTCATTTGCTACTTTACCATTAAAATCTTGCTTAGAAACGGGAGCTAGTAAACGCAAACTGTTATTGTATCCGTGTCAGCAACCAAAGCAGGAAACTTTCCCTGCTGACATTTCATGCCATATTTTTTGGTTTATGGTAAAACTTTTGACACGATATTGTCAGAACTGTAGCATTTCCAGTCATTTAATGCATAAATATAAAAGTTCCTGACGAATTACGGATGTTTGTCTGTCGCACGCAAAAACTTTTGCACTGATTCACTTGAAGTTTAATTTTTGTATAGAATTAGATCATATGGCCTCTTTTAATAAAAATATACTAAAATTACAATTCCTACAGAAAAACATTTTTTTTTTCTATAATTAAAGCTTGTTTTGGTATTTCACTAACCTGGATTCGATAACAAATGTCTCTTTCCAGGCCAAATTAAAAAACTGCAGTGAGACTAAGCAGGCCAATTTGTCAAAGAACTGATGACCCTTGGGGTAGACCTGTTCTAGACTAGAGACCAGGTCTAGACAAACGTATTGTAGGGTTTATTTTTTTCTATGTTTTGTGAGTGAGTGATATCCTCAAATGACTTCTGTCAGACTCTTACTGACTAAAAACCCTCCGTTCCCCCCGCATTTTATTAATTACACCGTGATGTCTTGAATTTTGATAAAAATCAATAAAAATCACTACAACATTCTTAGTAGTCTAGTGCATATACAGGGTGTCCGGTAAAGAATGGATAACCTTGAAATGCCTTTTAGTATATCCTTTGGCCATTCAGAAAAAACAACGAAAAGGAAAGTATCATAGGTAGTACCTAAATTATTATGTCTTGAAGTAAAAGAACTGGGGCTAGAGGTAATACAAAATGATCGTTTAACATTTACGTTCATTACATTACTGCATAACCACGATGAGTAAACATTGCTTTAAAAATACATTTTGAACGATTTGTCTATAATAAATTAATTTGCAAGTTTTTTATAAAATATTTTTTTTTATTTTTTTTTTTGATATTTTTTGAATGGCCATAGGATATACTTAAAGGTATTGCAAGGTTATCCATTCTTTACCGGACACCCTGTATAATATTTTTCCGGTATAAGATACCGTCACTGTGCGAATGCAAAGGGCACAGTGTCATTTGAACTGTGAACTCTATTACTGTGTGTTTACGACACCTATTATGTTATATAATTGATAAAATTATAAGGAAAATAAATGAACATTATATAAATGATGTATATGCCACTTATCTACATAATATACCTATAGTGAAGTGTGCGGTTTCAGTGCACATAGACTTTGATTGGCAAGAGATGATGTGGTCAGCCATTTCCTATCTTAGGTTTGAAGGTCCGAAGGTTACTAAGCGAAGCGTTAGTGCTGTTTGTACCTGTGTAACTACTTCAATTATGAATGGCTAATTTGATAAGATATTGTTTTGTAAAATAACCATCGTGAGTAAAAAATATCGTAAAGTATTGTAAAAATCGAGCTTTGATCTGTGGACTAAGACCAAAACGTCAAAAAGACACGATAAACAACAAAATAATAAATTTACGGACAACAAAACAGCTAATTAACTTTCCTATGTTAAAGAAAGGACTAATTATATGGTAAACAAATATTTTCGTAGTAACCGACTACGAAAATACTACGAGAAATTGCTACGAAATTTTTGAGTAGTCTTTCACATTTACGTAGCCATAGTAACTGCTTCGTTGCTACGCAATTATGGTATTTATTTTAAGTGGATTAGATACAGTTCATGGACAAATTGGAGTGTTTATTTTTTACTGTATACCGTGATCTGTTACTTCCCGTTACATTGAGGGGACGGGATAGGGTTGGATGATATGCACCGGGCCTGGAAGTATGATAGTCAATGATTGTTATTTTTTTAATGTACGACTGTTCACAACGCAATGCACATGTCTTCTTTGCCTTTGTATTTAAAAGAAAGTTTCGAGACCCCCTCCTGAATAAACATACATTAATAAATGAATGTCGTGCTCGTCTTTGCATCGTTACATAAAACAAAGTTATGTTATAAAGTTATTTGTTATGCGTTAATGTTTAAAACTATGCAACAAATTTCCCACAATTTTTAGTATTTGACTAACGTGTGGAATGTTCGATTCTTTGTGCGATCGGATAGGAAGAATTTTCAACAAAATAAATTGTAATAAATTGAAGTGGGAAATATAATATTCAAAAAACTCGTTTTTTAAAATCACACAATTAACAGTGTCATAAAAGGGAATGGATTGTTATTCTTACTATTCACTATTGTTAACAGTTTATTACACCTTTAAAGACATGCTAAAGCATTTACGATTACTAATTATTTGCAATGAAATATTAAGGAAAACGGATAACATATTGTCTAGTCGTGTCTAGAATAAATTTTCCTAAAGTTACAATTCACAGTAATAATACGTGTTTGTGTTAAATGAATTGATTTTTTAACATTTATAGCAATAAAATATACCTTCCCAGTGTTGATAAATATATGTTAGTATCAGATGAGTATAAGCCATGAGTATAAATGTGGATGGATGGAGAGGGACAGGGAGACCAAAGAAAATATGGATGGATTGTGTGAGAAGTGATATGGAAGACAGAGGAGTTAGCGATAGCGTGACGAGTGACAGGACAGAATGGAAGAAAAAAACATATTGCGCCGACCCCAAACAAAACGGGACAAGGGCAGGAAGATGATGATGAGATCTGTAGCTTTTGAGTTTACTTACAACAATCAAAATTTTCACCTTTATAATATTGGTGTCGATGTTAATTCTCAATTTACTCTTTTGTTTTCCTTTATTCACCGAAAGGTGACCTAATGAACAAACTTTCTTCAGAAAAATATGTTTTTTCAGTAGTACAATAACAATTCCTTTCCCACCTAACCTAATCGATGCTTCCTTCAAATCAATTTAAACTTAACAGTATTATCATTGTTCAATTAACTTGTACAAACTGTTCACAGTGTACACACAGACGGCCAGCTAGTACCGCAATGTTCAAAATTGGATTTTGTACAAATTAATGGTCTACTCAGTCCTCAGTATGAAGTGTCCTCCTTGAAATTGGATTCGTCAAACAATGGACGAGGTCTAACACGTTATAAATTGTCCAAGCAACTAGCGTATGAAGGATGTAGAGCGCTTGTAAAGATATGAAGAGTATGTATTATATGTAGGTACGTGCGAACCAAAATCCGGGATATTTATATATTAAACACATAGTAAAAAATGGTTCTTAAAAAAATTGTTAACAAATTGTCACTAATAATAAATACACTGTACCTACTTGTACTATTACTCTGGGTTATAATCTATCTCGGTGCCAAGTTACATTCGAATCTGACTAGTAATTTAAAGATTTTATTTGAAGGTTTAACAACGAACGATCCGTATATACTTTTCAAACTTTGGCGTTTAAAAAATTAATTGTGAGTATGTTAGTTATTAACGTACCGCAATTACTTCAAATCAGCTGGTATCAAGCGACCCACATCCAACGGCTTTTTGGATCCTTTATCAAATACATGTGACTTTTTCTTACATCCAATACTTACTATAGCCTTACTACAGCCCACAATATCTAAACCTTCACATCCAGCTCGCAAGTGCCTTCAGCTGACCAACGCCTCGTCTCACACGGATAAGGTTTGAGCGTTAATCACCACGTTTGTACAAGAATGATTGGTAATTTCAAACTAAAAAGAATAAGAAAGTGAAAAGTTTACTCACGGTGTTTTCCTTTGCGTATGTCAATGGTGTTTCAATAATCATGCAAAGTACATGTAACTCGGAAAAAGTCATATTGGTACTCGCCTTAACCTCCGGGCCACGACAACATGTTTACGACATTTATACCTTAGACCATTAATACTCAAAGGCACACAAATAACACCCAACAAAGGTACCTCCAGGTGCCATCATCCTATTTAGAATGGCTTTTGTTCGTCGTCTAGTTTGGACCATTATGTACGAGCAATGTGTTTACATAATCCTAATACATTGCCATTGAGAGTGTTAATTAATTCTAGACATAATAGAAGACTGGATAAGGCTATTGTGCGCTTGTAAGTAATATTGATAGAATGTGTGCGGAGCGCCAAGTTATTAGGTACAGGAAGGAATGGTCGACGTTGATTGCTTCGATATTTTTATTTTATTTTATGTTATATTAAGTTAATTCTCTTATAAAATTATTATTAATATCGGCTAATAACACAACAGCCACGGTGCTGTGAATAAGAGTTCCGTTCAAACTTTAAACAAGTAATGCTTTTCACAATTAATTCACGTGGATAAGTAATTGATTTCAATAGATTTGGTATGTCTCACAATAGCAGATGCAAATAAAATTAGGTAATTAAAGTCAAATGTCACATTTATTACTGATTGTCAATTTTGTATAATGTTTAGATAAGGCTGTGTCGTGACGCTACGTTTTTATGCGTGTTGATAATTTCGTCAAATTCATCATCAATAGAAGTGTAATTATTTTTAAATATTTTATTGCATTGAGAAGACATTTCTTTTTGAAAAACATACCATAAATTAATTTTGTTATATGTGTGTATATAGATTTTAGTTCTTTTTTAAAAGGGGATAGTTGTCAAATTAATTCACCCCCCCCCCCCCCCTGGATGGGACGAAAGGGAGTATCAGATTCTTACCGACTTTAAACAAATCCCTTTTTTCTCCCGCTCCAGGCCGACCTTACCGCGCTTGCCCTGAAACCTATAATGACTAACTTTTTCACCTTACTTACTCATTTTATCTTAAAGCCATATATAAGGTCAAGTCTTGCGACAACCGCATGTAGTAGAAGTACAACCATATAAGAATAAAATATTTATATAACTCCATAAAAAAGAAATAACATATAATTATTTTATGTCATTATCAGTATTATATTTATCGTAATCTTAGAGATACGCTCCCGGGCTTACCACACTTTCTAAGATAACAAGATCATGTCCAAATATGAACATGCATCGGATGAGATGTCTCCGTAATGTCCAATATGATTAGATAGGTCAGATGTTGATACTGAGATGATAATATTAGAGATTGTGCGTGTATGAGTACGTATAGTGTTTTATCTTGCGGATTGTAGAAGTATTGACAAAGTAAATTTATTATACCTATTTCCTTCTTCTTATTGTTGATTAAAAACATTGTTGTGATTCACAAATATTATAGGCCTTCTTTGTTTTTGTTTTTTTTTTCATAAGATTTTCTCGTGTGTCGTGGGTGCGTTTACAAACTGACAATTTCACATGACATCACACCCAGACCCAAATCAACAAATAGATCACACAAAAAGAATCCGCAACAAGTTGCGCTGCCACTTAGTTGTCCAGTTGCCCAAACACCGCGCCAGCCCTACAAACCATACAACTGAAGTCATGTCATCAAACATATTTTTGTTCTGAAATCAATTATTACCCAAACCGTAACGTATTTAGATTTCTCAATGCTATGATAACTTGCAAATATGTAGTGTCTTATACGTTACAATAATAATTAGCCTAAGTAATTATTTTACAATATTTGAATTCAGAACAAACTATGTTCATAATCTCTAAATAAGCTTAGTCAATTTATTCATATGACACATTAAAACTCCTCATAATTTATAGGATATTAAAATGATTTTTAATAAAAACCACCTATTATTTTAATATTTCGAAGTCTCATAAAAACATCGTTAATTTTATTTTGCTATGAAAATAATTGTATGAGATAGGCCTAATTTTTTTTATAGGTAAGTCATTTGTGACTCAATGGTTATCTATAGTAACACATAGACAATAGTGTGTATTCCATTAAAATATTATGAATAATATAATTCTACTATTTAGATTTACGATTACGTAGACACTATTTGCTTTTCTTCTGAGAATTATTAAAATGCAACAATGTAAGTACCTGACACGGGAAATTTAGAAACGATATTAATTTTTAACTTTATATTTTTAAGGTACCTATAACAGTAATCCAAACTAATATTATAAATGCGAAAGTAACTCTGTCTGTCTGTCTGTCTTTTCTTCACGCCTAAACTACTGAACCGATTTGTGTGAAATTTGGTACAGACATAGTTTGGAACTCGAGCAGGATTTAGGATAGTTTTTATACCGCTGGAAGTCACCATCTCAAAAGCTAGTAAATAGAAAGATGTAAAGGTATAAATTAAACCCAAAGTTTTGTTTCAACAAGATCTTATAATAAATTAAAAAAGGCAATTAATGTTAAAACTAAAACGCTAGACGCCTCCATTTTGATTTTACCACCCCGTAAATTTACATTATGGTTAGGTAATAAAAAAATCAAGATGGCGGGTACCAGCTGTGTGTATTCCCGCGCAATTTGTGTGACGGAATATGACGCAATGAATTTTTCAAATTATTTAAGTAGTCACTAGCTACCCTCGCGCGGTTTCATCCGCTGCTCGGCTACATTTAATCATAGCGTAATGTTTCAGGAACATTGTAGCTATCTTTCAGTGAAAGAATTTTGGCAATCCGACCACCGGTTCCGAAGATTACCCCCTACATTCAAACTTACAAACAGACAAATTTTACCTCTTTATAATATTAGTTTAGTATAGATTAATTTAATATTTAAGTTTCGAACTATTTCAGTGTTTTCAGTTGTCATAGAAGAGGTAACAAAAAAATGACAATATTATCATTATAAGCAAAATTTAAAACCGATTTTTTCCCTTTATTATGTTTAGAAACTTTTATACAGATGTCAGTCGCATCGTACCGTATAATCTATAAAAACCTTTTGAATTTTCTTATCAAAACATAATGTTACTAATCTTAACAAATAAACAGGTTAATATTCAATATCCCATATTATCTGTGCTTGAATGGCTTATTTAAAAAAAAACCATTACCTACAGCTTCTGCGGCGCGATATCGTAATATCGCTTACAGCATGTAAAAATAATGATTGTTTGCCAAATTCCAATTTTTTTTTTACTCTCATAGTATTCTAAAAGTTCAGCTAAATAAATCCTTCAACTGAAGAAACCAAGTCGCCCAGTGTCCACCTACTGACTGACTGACTGTTGGCGCGGTAGCTAGGCAACTGGCTGCAGCGAAACGTCTCGCGGGTTCGATCCTAGCAAGAAACAACACGGAACGTCTGAGTGTCATTTGTATACACAGAAAAAAAGCTAAGTGCGGGACAACGTTTGAAAAAACAATTGAGAATCTCACCGACCCAGCTTTTGTTATAAACATAACTATGGATGACCACCTCACGTCAAATGACACGTGTAAGTATCTTGAACCTCAATCAGCTGTCAAATGCTAAAATAATCACCCTCTCTCTGACAACTACGAAAGAGGTTATATGCGTCTATTTTTAACCTTGAGACCACATGTTTCCCGCCTACCCTCCAATACAAATTAATTTTAATGTTTCCTTAGTTTTCGATGCCCAAATAACATGTGTAATACCTTGAAATGACCTTGAAGTAATCGATATTATTACTTTTTAATGTGTTCCGTTATAGAAACGTATGTGGTTTTTAGATTCCTTAACTTTTTTTTGTTTTTGAAAGACATTTCAAAACATTGATGGGACGGAATGAGTGATTTTAAATTTAAACACAAATAATTCATAAATTTGCGTTACTGAAATTACAAATAGTTGTTAGGTCTATTACTTTCAATAATCCTTCTATTGCAGAATGTTCTCTAGGGTTTTCTCCTGTGCCGTGAGTGCGTTTGCAAACGTGTGCAAATCACACCCAGACCAGAAACAACAATTTGTGGATCACAAAAAGAGTTGTTCCGTGCTGGAATGGAACTCGCGACACGTTGCGCGACAGCTAATTGCCCAGCTACCGCGCCAGCCGTGTAGACTTATTATATAAATATTATAGCCTTACTTATTTACCAACAAGCTACTTCTCCACAGTTTGTCAAGCTACTCCAGTCCTATTCAGCATAACGTAATATTTTTATAGCTTTTAGCAATCTTTGAGAAATGAACTATGCAACACAAAATAATTGTTCAATCAACTAGCAATACCGGAGATGAGCGACTTCAAATAAACAAACAAACTGTTCGGCTTTATAATATTAATAAGTATAGATTAATTTAAATTAAGTTATTAGACTGTATCGCTTTTCAGGAAATACAAACACAATACTGACACTTGAGAATAATATATGAAGACACCAATATAAATATTTTTAATATGTCGTAAAGATATTATTACACAACTAATTAGTTGTAATTAAAATTATTGCCGGCCCGTGCCGTAAGTAAGTAAGTACTTGTTGTAATATAATATTCACATCATTAAACTATATTGTTGCTATTTTCTTTAATAAAGACTTTTATTAGAAGTAGAATATTAGCAAACAAATCTTTAAGATCTTTAAGATTTTTGTTTAAATTGCTCTTTGAATTGGTTTGTGTCCGAAACCACAGAAAATAATACATCGTTTTTTTCATTGATCTGTTTAAACTTACTAATAAAACTAAATTAATATTTTTTTTATCTACTTAAGCTTCTAGCTGTCGTCTTAACTTGGAAACGGCTGGTCAGTTTTAGATCATTTTAGGGTTAAAAAAATCGTGGTATTCCAAAGAAGGTTTAAAAGAGTAGGGAGGTTCAGAAAAGTGTATAAAATGCATATGATAATCATAAGTTAATTTATTTGAAAGGGGTACGAAGACATTTTAATTAGCTTCATAGTTACTTGTTTTACATTTTAAAAATAAACATACGGGGTATATACAGAGATGCACATTTCCAATATAGATAACGCTCACTTCTTACGATTCACATTGTAATAGACCCTGAGCCTATTATCATGAACCAGACACAACTCTTAAGACTAGCCTGTTTAACTAGTTAACAGCGGTAAAACCCCTCTGATAAACGCCACGCGTTCTCACCTTCTGCCTGATCGTCGGATACGGTAGCTATTTAAGCTCCGGAGGACAACGTGGAACATAACGGTTGACTGGTAGAGAATGCCATATGGCATAAGTCCGCCTTTTGTACCAACTTCATTTCATTGTGTACAATAAAGCATAAATAAATAAATAAACATACGGTGGCGGCGATGTGCCCTAATTGGGCTAACTACCGCCGTGAACGACGGGAAGTAATCCGCAAAAAAATTAGTAATAAAAGTTTGTTTAACTGATAAGGATTGAAAACTAACATCTGTTTTACCTTATTATTCTTTAGAAAAAAGTGATGTGTATTCTGACCGAAATCGTTACTAGCTAAACCTGGTTAAGATCCTTAAGACGTCGACCGCAATCGAGTTTGAAAAAGCCTCAGAGAAACTAGTATGATTTATTTATATCACGTTAGTAAGATTAACTATTACATTACGCGTCCCGCGTACAATTCTCACTAGCAACTAATTTTCATTAGATCTAATATAACAATTTATTGTATGCTTCTGGTTAGATTTGAGGCAAAAAATATGATATTAAACATACTTACGACTGAGATGATGTAACTGCGATCCCCAAATAAATGCGATACCTACATCCTCCAACCATCCTACAAACCTTCTTAAGGCGATAAGGCTGTGGAAGACTTTTCTTATAATGTTTCTACAAAAACGTTGTCTAGAATCTAGAAATTTCTCACGTGTCGTGGATGCATTTACAAACATACACATCACGCCCAGACCCAGGAAAACAAGGTGAATCACACGAAGACTTGTTCCGTGCGGGAATCGCGACATCATGGTACAGCCACGATTTTCCCAACCACCGCTTCTTCCGTTAAGTTACATCTGCTTCTAGACCATGAGTCTCTTCTACAAAGCAAGATTTAGACTGGAGATAGCAGTTTCGATTATCAAAGGCAATCAAGGTGGTGGGTCAAGCGCAAAAACGTACCGAGGCACAGGCCCAGAACAGAAGAAGAAACTGTGTGGTTTTTAGTCAGTAAGAGTCTGACACTCCCTCTTGTTCCACGTCTCACTCAGATTAACAGAAGTCATTTGATGATTTTGCCTAAAAAATGTTGACAAAAGAATTCTTCTATTCGGTTTCTGGAAAATATGCATATGTGAAAATATTCCAGCTTCATCTAGTTTTTCACATATAATTTAGACGTGTAAAAGTGCTGTTTTATGGCCTAATTACAAAAATAAATTCAATGTTCATTGGTAGTCTCGGCTCTAACATTCACGGAAGGTAAAAACGAATTCCACTTTCCCGTCATCACACTAAAATTATTATTTTTCTACTAAGCTGACTAACTCTGTATCTAAGCAAACATTTATACTACATGGTAACCTGTAAAATCGGGATAGGTGGTCATGTACGAGAAGTGGGTACCTTCGTCAGATACATACAGAGATTGACGAACTTCTTTAATTAAATCGATATTTAACCCTAGACCTTAATGCTATGGCTATAGAGAGACCAAGTGGGCCTTCCGGGTTTAAATATTTAACAAGGTTAACGGACCTCCGGACTTTGGTCTGTCGGTTTGTTCTTATTTTACTTTTGTATAATTAATATAGTAATACAAAAACGTATAAATAATTATCTAAAATTAGTATAGATAATTTACAAAATTATATGATACTTAACAATCAATTAATTTACAAATATTATGAAATGGAACTTTTTACACAACGTTTATAAGAGTTGCTTAAACGACTTTTTATTCGATTTAATGCAATTTTAAATGTTCACAAAATTTAGTACCTAAGTTTGTATGTATTGGTTTTTTCTTAAACAGTCAATGTCATTGACGCATACAAAATGTACGTCTTTACATTTATCATAATTAAATGCGTATTACGACAAAATGGAAATATAAAAACTTAATAACAAATACATATTTTGTAAATAGCTAAAACCTTTTGTATTGGTGTATTATTATATCTAAATAAATAGGTGTTTGTGTCTATCTTTATATATTATTTGATTGATAGACAATAAAAACAGTCCTTCATTAACATATTATATCTCCGATAAGTAAGAAAACTATAGGTACTAATAAACAAAGTTAATGTATTAAAACGTCCATAGACATTACGTCAACCGATGCAATTAATTATTCAACACTACGCTACAATTTTATCATTGTAGCTATTTCCTGATCCAATAACGTTCTCCAATTTTCTTTAATATCAATAATTTACAATTTCAAACGTAAAATATTAGAAAAAAACAATCAACACAAAAACATTTTGTTTTAAACTTACCCTCAATATTTTCTTCGTCCGTATCAGCCATGATTTAACCAAAACTCAACAAAAACAATTAAAACAGAACTAAAAACATTATAAACAACACAACACAGAAACAATTCAACAACTAACAGATGTGAAACACACTTTTCGAAGTCACTAAGTTCCGTAAGAAAATTGGGAAAGCGAGCGACCTCCCCTCGCGACGGTCCGATGCGAACTGACGGTATGAATGAAAGAAAAATAAACAGTAGTGCGCGGGAAAACTCGGCTCCTGTAATTTTGTAATTCGAACAGTTGCTTTTGTTTTTTTATTGCTTTGTTAATGTACGGCATTTGTAGGTGGCGGGATTGATATAAAAAGTTTACATTTATTTTATTTGCGGTAATATGAGCAAAGAGTTTATACATAAGATTTATTTATTTTCTACATAATATTGTTCTATATTATAAAAGTATTGACAAAAAAATTAACACTTGCGTTTAGCATTAATTCTCGTGTTTTGTGTTGGTGGGATGGTTGAAAATGAATTGCAAACAATTTTCTTTGAATGACTTTGTTCTTCGGAATATAGGTACGTATTATTTTGAGTCTTTAATGTTACTTGAATCGAAACTGTAATTTTTAATACAATATAAAGAATTATATTGTCGTCCGACTTTTTTTGTGATTATTTTATAAAACTTTATATTTCTTATGAAATGTCTTCTAATTACATTTTGACAGTACGGTTGTCGCGTTGGCTGGGCAACGTGTCACGGGTTCGATTCCCGCATGAATGATCCTTGTGTCATCCACAGATTGTTGTTTCGGGTCTGGGTGTGTTGTGTATGTAAAAAGTGTGTTTGTGAGATACAGAAAAATAATTAGTGTGCGTGAGTGTTTTTAATGTTGATGAAGATGAAGAGGCAGTTTACATTTTGTAATACTTTTTTTGAGACCGTAAATTGAATTTTTCTGAATTTACATATGCTAGTGTTTGAAAGTTCATATCAACGAAGACCTAACTTTTCAATATGAGATATAACTAGAAAGAAAACTCCAGACTTCTAAATTTACTTGTAGCAGCTGCTAGTCATGACACTGCTCAATTTAAACTCAAACTATTGAAGCAAAAATAAAGGGTCGATTCAAAGAACAAAAAACGGATAAAACTTGAAATAAATATTATTTAATAAATTCTAAAAACAAATGACAATAAAGACTAGGCATCTACATGCGTCTCTTTCAAGCATTTAGGTAAGATTCCATTTTTAAATTCAAAAAACTAAAGAAACCTTATTGTACCACACCCATCGGGAACTGAAATGTAGATAATATATAAGATGATATGTCAACTAAATATAATATTTTAATGATACAACTAACAAAGTATCGAAGGAGACATTATAATCACACACAGGAGAAACTATTTTTACGAAATAAACGTGGGTAGTGGGTATGTTTTATCACCGACCGTTTATTTCCACCACATCTGTTGTTCGCACGTTATAAAATTAAATATTTGACTTTTGGATGTACACTATATCGATTTATTAACAGTACTTTTTATTATGATGGGTGCTTAGGTCGGAGTGATACAGCCATGATAACCACAGCGTTGTGTTTCGCCGTATGAGTGAAGTTACCGGAGGCCCAATCCTTCCCCTCCCCCAATCTCTCCTCATTTCCTAAATCTCCCAATCCCTAATCGGGTGTCCATGGGCGGCGTTGATTGCTTACCATCAGGTATCGGTCTGCTCGTTGGCCGACCTACTACATAAAAAAAAATTAGCTTCTTCGGCGGTGAAGCTAATTTATCCAGCCAACGCTATGAATCACGAATTCTATTGACGAAATATGAACTCTGATTGCAAAATATAGGAATAAAAAGTAAGTCATCAAAAATACAAACTGTGTTTCAGAAGACAGATATTATACATTCCTGTCCTTATGTATCACAAAAGACCGTATTGTATATTAAGGGATATGTCACTCTCCGTACTTCTAAGCAAGGAGTATTTTTTTGGTTTTAGTCCGTTACAATCTCCTAAAAGCACTACAATTCCTGTAACCCAAGATCTATAAAAGAAGATATTATTTAAGGAAGAAAACAGGATTTTTCCTGAAGAACCCCTCTGTGGTTCGAAACTAGTAGAGCTTTTCTCAAGATAGACACGTGAATAACCCGCGATTTTTAGTTAATTTAGTATGTCTCACGATAGTTATTATAAAAACATAAAAGACATTATATTAAGGCGGAGGCCTTTGTCCAGCAGTGGACGATTTCCAGCTGATGATGATGATGATGATGAAATTAATGGCAATCTTTTAATAAATAAATAAACGTAATCTTACAAAAATTATGTCCCAACAATAGAATTCTTAGACCTTTTTTTGAGTTCAGTTCAAAACGATAGTCGTCCGAAATACAGGAATGCACCGTATCTCCTTCCGAGCAATGCGTTTGACATCTCTCAGGGAAATGCAAGTGCTCTTCTGTAACCATTGTGCAGACGTATGCACATGACTGAAAGCTTTGTGACTGTTTTGTCAACAGCATAAATACAAGTTTATTTTGCAAATGGATCTATTTTAAAGACACAATGTTTTTGAAAGCAATTTTCATGAAAATACCTATGCCACAATTACGTTTCTACAAGTATATGTGTTTAATATATAATTTTATACTACATCGTAATATAATTATAACATTATATCGTATAATAGGGCTTCCGCCCGCGGCTTCAGTCGCGCGGTGTGTTGATAAAAAGCAACCTATGTGTGAATCCAGGTTATCACCTATCTACTCGTACATACCAAATTATAACCAAATCGGTTTAGCCGTTTTTGCGTTAAAGAATAACAAACATACATCCATACATTTTCAAAAACTTTAAAATCTATTATATTAAGTAAGATTATTTATCAAATATGGATATATAATGGTCCTATAATGGTAATACTTTTATTAATTTTACTGTGCATTTTCTCTTCCCTGTACATAGCTTAATTCCCTCACTTAGTTTTCTCTGATTTCTCTACTTGACTAACAGGTTGACTAGTAGATGATATCAAAAGGCATTAATTCCACCTTATGTATCAACTGTTTTTCATTTTATGCACTTTCATTACCCTTTCAATCGTGGTAACTGGAGACACAATAGAAGCGCGACCGTCGGCGTTCGCTTGGGGTATGATAAATTAAAGTATAAATTAACCTTGACCACTTTAAAAATGACCGTCCTTATTTTTCACAAAAATGTACCGTACTATAAAATTAGCGCACTACTACACTACATGTCAATTATACTGGGCAAAGTGCCAGAACAATAATGAAGAAGAATACTAAAAACAAAACACGACTTCCGAACTTCAATCAAATTGTTTTATAAACAATGCAAGGATGTTTATTAAAACAACACAAATTCTCAGTTTAGATGAAATATGCCATCTGGGTGTGACTATGCCTACACCAGCTAAGCCCGCAAGGTTTTTATTACTGCTAGTCGGAATCTTCTATCGATACTTGAGAGTTCTTTGATTCCTCTTTAAATTGATTGTCTTACTCAAACACACGTTTTCTGTGGGATTAATTGTGGGAGAGCCAAGCTTCAGTACAAATGGCCGGCTCAACCGCAGACACCGCAGTATTACTACGGCCTAGCTTAAGACCGGCGTGGAACAACTACATCGCTTCTTTGTGACAGAAAATCATCAAATTGCTTCTGCCGCCCAGGAGCGGGAGGGAGTGTCATACTTTTACTGACTAAAAACCCCCTCGTTCCTTCTCCTGCTCTAGGCCGAAGCTACTGTGACTTATTAACATCAGCCCTATAATAGGGCGCTGTCTGTGGTGGTCTATTGGCTCTATGAAGCGCGCGCGGAATGCAACGCCCTGTACGCTCGGGTCTGGTTCTAAACCCGGGCTAGCTGGTCGGGTGGCGAACTACCCTTACTCACCGTCCTCAGACAACCGTCGCTGTGTAAGTTTACTGGAGGCCTAATCCTTTCCCTTCCCCCATCCCTACCAAATTCCTTTATGCTGCGAAAATTCTAAGCATTATTATAAAACTATAGACAATAGTGATCCGCCGAAATATAGCATTTCTAATAATTTCGGAGATCACTAACAAAGAATAAAAAACATTTTAAAGTTCATATCTTTTATAAATCAATCATGATAGTTAATTTGTAGTTGTAAATTATACGGACAACGGACATGTTTGTATTATGTTACTACATCGTCTCGTATGTGCAGACAATAATACGTTTCTTTGTTGGTTGTGAAATAATTCATTATAGCCATGATTTCTGTCTAAATATACTGCGTTCTCAGAATAATGAATTGGCTCTGCCCTATGGTTGACTGTTAGAGAATGCCTTAAGGCATTAAGTCCGCTATTCACACTGTTCTGTATGAAGAAGAAATAAATAATAAATAATAAATAATAATAATTGGGATTTTAGTCAATGAAAGTCAGACGCACCAAGGGAAAAGACATTCGAAAATGTCCGACCCTCAAAAAAAAAACATTTTCAGTCCTACTTAGTAATGATCATGCTCTTCTAAGAAATTCAAATTTATAAACGCACAGTTCAACGTAACCAAATAACGATTAATATCAATACAAAGGGGCAACAACCTTTTCGCATAATGCACATACACTTGCAATTTATTTCACGAAAATAAACTGCGATCTAGTGTCGTTAACCCCTTGTTTTGCTGAATATCAAATATTTGTAACACCCACGCGATACCTCCCAAGGCATCTTCCAGGTCTGCTCCGCCATATTATCTTTAATTTTGTATTTTCTTAACAAATTATAACATCTGTAAATGGAATTAGTATTCGCTTTTGTTGATTTAACATTCATTGTTTTAGTTTCAAAGCATCATATACTGTACTAGCTACGGTCGCGCGGTTACACCTACTTTCTTGATAAATTGACTAACAAACACAAAAAGAATTATTTAATTCGACCCAGTAGTTTCGGAGATTTGCGCGTTCAAACAAACAAACAAACTATCTAGCTTTATAATATTAGTTAAGATTACAACCATTTAAGCTTGATTTTGTTATTCTTTGTTTAACCTTTGGGGGAGCTCATTCAATGATCTGGTTAAGGCGCGAGGGAGTGTCAGACTCTTACTGACTAAAAACTACACCGATTTTTCTCCTGCTTCAGCTCGACTAGACCCTAATGACACCATACATATGTGGTGGTTTGGTGGTTCTTTGAGACTTGCGCGCAAACCGATGCGTCGTACGCTTGGGTCTGGTTCTGGCTGGGCGTCGATCTACCATTCCATCGTCCACAGGGGTAGAAATTACCCGTGGTAAAAGTTCTTCATTAAATATGGCCTAGCGTATTCCAGTGACGGACTGTCTTGATCACATTGATATCCTGTTCATTTAACAATGATATTTATATCAACTTCGCTCTTTTGCGGCTTAAAATCTTAAAAATCATCATGGTTCAGTACTTTCCAAATTGCAAGCCAATTTAGTAGCAGACTTAATTATATTACATCTATGTAAAAATAGTCCAGTATAGTATGGATTACTAATATTATAAAGAGGTAATATTTGATTCCCAAAATTCTTTCACCTGCATATTTATAGCTACAATGTTCCCGAGTGCTAAAGGCTATAAAACATCAAGCTACAATCAAATGGAGCCGAGCAGCGAGTGAAAATAAATGAGTAAAATGTTCTAAATACTAAAGAACCATTTATAATAACAATATAAGATTTTAGGTACCTAAATGTAGTTTAGTTAAGTCAGTACGTAAATAAAGATAAAAGCAAAAGAACAATTCACTGTACAGTTAGCAGATTGCACAGCATCTTCCAGATTGCTGTAACAATATATCTGAATCTTTGCTCTCAACTCAATTAACTGCGCTCTCGGTTGGTTAACGAAGCGCAGTAACTACTGTACGTAGGTACTTTATATAATAGTTGGTAGCATCTTAAGCCTTAAGTAAGATTAACTTTTTTACTCTTCTGAAGTATATTGTGCGTGTGCTATTTGTAAATAGTTTATTATACACTAGCTAGTCTCGTGCGGTTTCACCCGCTGCCCGGCTCCATTTGATCGTAGCGTGATATTTTATAGCCTATAGCACTCAGGAACATTGTAGCTACTTATCAGTGAAATAATTTTGGCAATACGACCAGCGGTTCCGAAGATTACCCCCTACATACAAACTTACAAATTTACCTTTTTATAATATTAGTATAAAAGTATAGATATACGACTTTACGGTTGACGCAGTGGCCAGGCAACTGACTGCTCTGTAACGTGTCGCGGTTTGATCCCTCCACGGAACAGCACTTTTTGTCATCCACCAATTGTTGTTTCGGATCTGGATAGCTTGTTTCTGTGAATTTGTATATTTCTAAACACACATGAGAAATGCCTAGAGTGGAGTACCGTTTGCAAAGGGCATTGAAAGTAGTAGAATTCAAAGAGGAGCGGAATAGATCGAGCCATTGTATTGAGCAGCTAGCATGAGGTCTTTTAACTGTCTACTTTTTTGGTCACATTGAGTTTTTTCAGTTGGTTTCAATGTTTCTTGCAATATGTTCAAAATATTCAGAGTCTCCAAAAGCACTTAAGTGAGAGTAGCGTATTTACAAATGCGTTTCAGAAAAAATAAATATTGTTTAGTTTCAATTTGGGAGAGCCATGCTTTGGCACGAATGGGTCGACTCGACCGAAGTGATACCACATCCAAATAGAAAACCAGCGTGAAACAACCATAGCGTTGTTTTGCCGTGTGAATGAGATTACCGAAAGCCCTCCTCCTTACAGAAATCTCCAAAACACTATTCCCTAGAACTAAAAAAGATAAGATTTTTTTTTAGATCATTACCTAGTAAATAGAATAATTCATGTCACTTTAATTTTTACTATTATTGTGTTACTTTTATTATTTTTGTTTTCTTTTTGTATAATTTCTTTTTAGTACTTTGAGTTCATTTTATACTAGGTTAAGCCTCACTGTCGTATTGGGAACATAACCTGTAATGAGAGTGTAGGAAGATTTTTTGTACTAAATAAATAAATAAATAAAATAAATAAATGTCAAGCATTGTTTCCTTCGCAAATAACAGAAATATTCATATCTTAGAGAGCTTAACAAAAATGTTAGGATCGCGTATTATTATCTATTATAACATTTCACCCGCAGACTAGTTCTAAAATTAGATTCTGAACGCGCACAAAACTTTCCCTTATAATAAATATGATTGAAAAAAGTTTCATATCTCCGGGGATTTTTATTGAAAATTAACTGTACCAAACTATATTTTTTTCGTATAGGTACCTAGTATTAATTTTATTTTGTGAACTACGTGGGTTTTATGATTATAGTTTGTTAACTAAATACATTAACTTCGAAGCAAATTAACTTTACTAATAATATACATACATAGTTCTGTCAGTAAGTTGAGTCAATTGCTCTTTAGTGTGGGGAGTGAAAAATCTTCAAAAGTTTTCCCTTGCTTAGACTCTTACTTGCTAAAAACCTCACCGTTCCATCTCCAGCTCGAGGCTGAGGCCGCGTTATATTATTGACCCGATACTACATTCGACTGCTACGAATGATTTTTAATCAAAAGTATGTCATGAAATATACATATCATCTATATTAATATTAAAAAGAGGTAACATTTGTAAGTTTGTATGTTTGTATGTTTGTAAGTTTGTATGTAGGGGGTAATCTTTGAAATCGCTGGTTGGATTGCCAAAATTCTTTCACTGATAGTTAGCTACAATGTTCCTGAGTGCTATAGGCTATAAAACATCACGCTACAATCA
The DNA here is from genome assembly GCA_902829305.4 of Spodoptera exigua. Lineage (NCBI taxonomy): Eukaryota > Metazoa > Arthropoda > Insecta > Lepidoptera > Noctuidae > Spodoptera > Spodoptera exigua. Next base: position 12,983,451 of record LR824619.2, on the reverse strand, counting down.
AATGGAGCCGGGAGTAGGTAGTATAATATAAAAATGAATCGCAAAATGTGTTGGTAAGCGCATAACTCAAAAGTCAAAAACGCCTGGACCAATTTTGACAAATCTTTTTGTTTTGTATTTATTATTGTCATGAGAAGGTTCTTATGAAAGAAAATATTAGAAAAGTAGAGGGGAAAAATGGGGAAACGGTATCCTTTCGTTTGACTGACGTTGACTTTGACTTTGACTTTGACTTTAGCGAGATAGTAAGACCCGTGCAAAGCAGGGGTTGGGCCGCTGTATAGATTTATGGCGTAAGCTGTAATGTTGTAGGTATATGTAAATATTCTTAATAAACAAATAAATAAATTAATGTTTCGAGAGGGACAGATTTCTCAGAAATCGTTGTCGTCCGGTTTCTGTCAGATGTGTAGCATTGTCAGGTTGAACTATACCCGCGGGAGGAACAGGGGTGATCACAAACGCATTCTATTCTACGATCACCAAACAGCAAATTATTACCTTGATAGATTATTAATTACCACTAATCTATAGAACTGAACTCATTAACCACAGAGGATCACACCATAGAACGCTTAATGTAACTGCTCCCATTGTGAGCTCCCTTAAAGGGGGGCCATTAAGATGACAATAAACACATTTGCAGTAATGAAATGGCATATTATCACGTCCGTATTGGATTATTTATTGCTGGCCTACTTGTGACAGCCTCGTCCATTGGGCAGCGTGAAGATATGATTGCGAACTTCGGAACAAATAGCATTACTGCTACTAAGGCTCTGCTCAACAATGTTTCTGCCACGACAGAGCTGCTAGAAATTGTATGAGGATCAGCAGTGACACGAAATCACTTTTGCTTTTTGGAAAATTACACTTTATCTCCTAGAAATAAGGCTCCTAGTCTAAGTGGTAAGTAAGTTATATATGTTATTCCAGGGTCTTACATATTTAAGTGTGGGAGAGTCATGCTTTGGCACGAATATGTCGGCTCAACTGAGTGATACCAAGGCCTCACAGAAAACCGGCGTGAAACAGTCACAGCATTGTGTTTCGCCGTGTACCCTAATCCTTCCCCATTCTCAAACTTTCCCCAATCCCGAAATCTCCCGAAATGTCTAATCTCTTTAAGGTCGATCTAATATCTACAACGCACTCGTTGTTGCCATGGGCAATTGATTGCAAGGGCGCTGATTGCTTTCACAAACTTTCACATTTTTTTATAATATTAGGACAACATATCGTGATATCACCATTATTCCTTAAAAATATACATTTGTAATGTTTTTAATTAATGTTTAAGGCGGACATGAAATAAATGGTTTTTTTAATATATTATAGGCCGGCAAACGAGCAGAGGGATAACCTGATGGTAAGCAATCAGCGCCGCCCATGGACACCGGCAACGGAGGAGGATAATCCCTATTTTTGGGTCCGGGGTTTTTTTTTTGTTTAAGTTAAGTACTTTTTATTTAAGTTCCTTTGACTTTCAACATTTTCTCTTAATATCATAGAAAACAACGATACATTGGTTGATTCAAGTCGAGGTACCAAGCAGACGTCAGATTACTTACTAAACCACAATTATATTGGGACTCATACCAGTGATTTAAAAAAAACTCCTAGTTGACGGTGTTAGTAGCACATGTCACATTGTCTTCTCTGTATAATAGATTCTAATTGTTATTAACACAAACAAATTACTAATATTTCAGTGTTGAAATAATAATCAGAACAATATATGCAAGTATTATGGCAACCTTTCATTTACTACATTTTTATAATCGTTTAAATTGGAATATAACAAATAAGATACTTACTACCCTTATTCACAAGAGTCAAATGAGACGTACTTGTATTAAACAAGACACATTTTGCACGTAGGCGTTCATCTAGCTCAGAACTACGCGACGGAACAGCTGACCAATATGACTTCTATATGCTATATTAGCTACCCGCCCCGGCTTCCCACGGGTGCAATGTTAACACTGAATTCCTTCACTATTTAATTAACGTTATTATACGTATAAACTTTTCGGTTCAGTCAATGTATCTATTAAAATAAAAACACATAATATTCCGTCGCGTAGTTTTAAAGATACAAGCATACATAGTAATATAGGGCCCGAGAAAGCCATAGCCTCGACTAAGGCCGGGCCCGTCGATCACTTCACTGAGGACACGGCGGTGCTCAGCTCAGTTCAAGCAGGGCACACCATCACTGTATGCTCCACCGTCTCCTCTAAGTGGTCCTCACAATGACAATACCCGGGCGTTTCCTCCCGCTGGATCCGAAACAGGAATCTACCGAAGCTGCCATGTCCGGTAACCACCTGCGTCAGGCGGAACGTGAGGACGCCATGGAGTCTCTTAAGCCATTCCTCAAAGAGGGGTCTCACCGCTGCCATAACAGCATGCCCGATACATATGTATGTAATCAGAAACTATAAATATCTTACTTGTTTCTGGCATACCGGGTAAGTTCAGGTGTTCCTTAACCTATATATGTATATTGACCCAGATCAAAGCGTATATTTATCTTATTTTTTTTTTATCCTAAAGGCCGAATTATTATCAGTGTGTTCAATTTATAAGTTTTGATAGGTTATCATGTTATCATTCTATTTGTGTCCAAAAAGTCTGCGTACCATTCAACCGCAGTTAGTTGATTACATAGATTTAAATAACGAAAGTGAACTAAAAATATATTCATTAATCTGTTCGTCCGTCACACACAGTTGGGCCCAATATAACTCGGGACGAGACATAACAGGCCCGTTTTCAACAATTGTTTTGTTTTACCCGCCGCCTGCCCTGTCCTGACCATTTGTAATAGAATCGATCAAGTTAATTGCGGGTTTCGTAATAAAGTATAGTCTATTTGCAAGTGTCATTTAATCAATCGATAAGTTGAAGTCTTGTATTCTACGAAAGTAGTTATTGCCATTATAAAACCTTGACTTACATCTAGAAAATTACTATCGACTATTGGCGCCCAACCTGGGACTGTTACTAACTAAAGATAAACTTCAAATATTTACTAATGAGTTTATAAATGTAAGTCTACTAATAATATTAAAATTTTAATTTACACATATTGCTGGATATATTTTGTCGAAGGTCAAGGTCGAATGTGTAAAAATATTGGATTTTTCCTGTAGACTAAAAATGTTATACACAGTTACTTGAAAAAAAAACATTTTACTTTTGAAACTAAAACTAACAAACCACTTGGTGACTCCTGTCATCAATACATTCATTAAGATAATTTATAGAATCAGGCGTTACTTTGCGGAAATCCATGACATTAAATGTTAGGCAAAATATTTAGTTTTAATTCCGCGACAAAAATCCAGGCTTATTGCAGTATGCAATCCCACTCCTATGCAATCATGCATATGCGACGAGCGCTCGTCGAGTCAACATCTCCTGAGGATGCCCTGTGGAGGGGCGTAACACGTGTCGAGTATAGGTTTGATTGCGTGGCATGTTTTTCCGTTTTGTGTATGTATGCATATGCATGTGGGAGGGAGGGTGGGTCCCTTGCTGCATGAGCATATGCATGATTGCATAGGAGTGGGATTGCATACTGCAACAAGCCTGGATTTTTGTCGCTGAATTAAAACGAAATATTTCCCCTAACTAACAAACCACTTGGTGACTCCTGTCATCAATACATTCATTAAGATAATTTATAGAATCAGGCGTTACTTTGCGGAAATCCATGAAATTAAATGTTAGGGAAAATATTTAGTTTTAATCCCGCGACAAAAATCCAGGCTTATTGCAGTATGCAATCCCACTCCTATGCAATCATGCATATGCGACGAGCGCTCGTCGAGTCAACATCTCCTGAGGATGCCCTGTAGAGGGGCGTAACACGTGTCGAGTATAGGTTTGATTGCGTGGAATGATTTTCCGTTTTGTGTATGTGTGCATATGCATGTGGGAGGGAGGGTGGGTCCCTTGCTGCATGAGCATATGCATGATTGCATAGGAGTGGGATTGCATACTGCAACAAGCCTGGATTTTTGTCGCGGAATTAAAACGAAATATTTCCCCTAACATTTAATACATTCATTTATAACTAACTAAACATAGAATTTCTATAGCTCTTGGAGACAAGCAGACACTACGTCTATTAGATCACAAGTAATCAAAAGACACCTAATTAATTTCGCAGACAAATATCAATCTCGTGCAAAAAGTAATTGCTACCATAAACATTTGGGAAGTCGTAAAATTCCCGGCGGCCATCTTGTTATTAGTTGACGTCTGGCTTCATTATCTATGATAACTTTGACAAGTCGTAAAGGGTCACATTGAATTCAGAAGTTGTAGGCAGTATGTGACGTCATCCGTTGGGTGTAGTTGCACCAGAGGTTTCAATTCCGGACTTCGCAGATTAGGTCTATTCAAAATTCTCATTAAGATGGCCGTTTCTTTTAATTTTGTCTGATTTATGGACTACTTAATATCACAAGTAAAAAATAGGCCCATGAACATGAACAGCGGTGCTCCACCGTGTCAGTCAATGAGTAACCGGAGCTGACATGCCCAATCTTTCCCCTCCCTATCTCTGCACAATCCCTAAATATTCAAACTCTAATCCCCAGGGTGGGAAAGCCCTCGTAACTCCCCTCGTGTTTGTGCATCTGCTAATGCTTCTCAATTACTTATTATTTATTACATTTCGTTTCTTAATTAGCCACTGAGCTCTATATTCAGCTCTTCTCATCTAACGACTGCCAGGTACCCTACCTATACCGTCAGTCCTTAGCTGGAGGGAGACCCCCAATAGGTTTGTCTAGACGATCATTGGTTCTTCGGAGAATGTGACCTCCCCACTGCCACTTCAGTTTCTTAATCCCTAAGGGCTATGTACGTGTACCTTTAGTTTTCTGTCGGATCACCTAGTTTTAGAATCGATCCCTCAGATAGATCAGTCCAGACCCCAAGCATAGCCTTTACTTACCTCCTCAGAATATTATAACAGGTATAATATTGAGATAGATTCAAATTGAGGCAGCTCGATGAAAATATATTAGTCTACATGTCATAAAGAAATCTTAATAAAGTCTTATATGGGAAAATTTTATTGTTTGTTTATTTGTTTGTCTTACTTTCACATATCGAATACGATGATTAGGACTGCGCGGTTGGCGCGGTGGTTGGGCAGCTGACTGCTGTGAAACGTTTGTGGATCACTTTGTGTGATCCACAAATTGTTGTTTCGAGTCTGGGTGGTTTGTGCTTGAGTTATTATGTTTCTTTTTGACGCACCCATGATACAGAAGAAAATTATAACGTAGGGCAACGTTTTAATTAAAAAAAACCTTTACCTAACTTTCCTTTACTAAGCCATCTCCAACCACCAAACGGGCGGTAATGCCATTGTAATTATTCTGGTATTGCTGATATCCATGAGCATCGCCGATTGTTTACCATTCATGACCAACACAAAAAAACAGCGTTTTCACTCGACTTCGGTGAAGCCCAAAAGGAGTTTTAGGAGAATTCTATGTTTGCCCGATTAAAGAAAAGGCGGTGAAATTTTTGTGTCCGTAGATAAGTTTGTACACTTTTTGTGTGGCTACATTTTTATTTAGCCGAGTAGGCAAAGCCAGGGGCGGGAAGCTAGTCAAATATAAAAGGTAAAAAGACATGAATTCTGTCTCGGTGATTCGTTGTAATAAAATGTAAGTAGAATTTATAAGATGATATGGTAAAATATTTTTATTTAGGTAAGGTACTTATATTTCGTGGATGCAGAGTTTATTGCTTGGAAAAATCTGCGTAATAACAGTAAAATGAGATTTATGGAAATTCATTTCGAATGCTAGGTATACGAAGTTCTTATACAGACTACCCTTTACTTCCACAAATTTACCTTTAATTTTTGACTACTTAACGGAGAAATTAAAGGGTAAAATTATTCAAATAAGTAAATTATTTAAATTCATAAAAACTTTTGATGGCTCACGTGACAAATTAAATTGATTCATAAATAATAGGATAAACCTCACAATTTTGAACGATTCTGAGGAACCTATTACGCTGAAGTCGAATCTCCAACTTACCTTACACCCCGTCGACCACGACCCTTTCCAACCAAATAATCCAAATCTGGTTGTCTTGTTAATTCGGTTCTTAATATTACTATGGTCTATCGATTTGGGTAATAAACTAAATGTTAACTATCTCTGCATATCTGTTCATCTAAAATGAGATGATATAAATACACGCGACCTCGCGAATAATGTTTAAATACTCTGTGGACCATAGACAAAACTTTTTGTTTTTTTCTTTTGTTATTAATTTGTTTTTAAAAACCATTTTATTTTTATCTGTGTCATTTAGTTTAGATTTTTTGTATTATTTTATTTTCTTCTTTTTTTGTATTTTGGTGTTATGTGTGTGCTTGCGCGAAAATAAATGTTTTTTCTTTCTTCTTCTTTCTTTCTAAAATTTGACTAAAAATTGTATGTAAAAATGTTTACAATAAGGATTTTACCTAGACCGATGTTAGCTAGTGAACTTAATTGAAATAATCTTTGTATGTATTTTATACGACATCTTTAATAATATAGTTTACCTTTAGTTAACGACCTAACCCGATATAAACGGCATTTGTGTTTATTTCGTCAAATAAGTCAATCCTAAGGGCTCTTGTTCACGCAGCAAAGTTTTAAAATCTTAAAACTTTATAGCTGTAACTAATGCTATGTTCGTTTGTATAACATAGTATGGATTCATTGATAGGTATCCATACCTATGTACGCGTAATACATAATTTTGTTGGTGTTACGTCGGTACAGTCACGCGTCTCGCTAATTAGAAAATTATTGCGAGTAATTGAAATGTTGCATTTTTGTAACTGTTGTAGACATTTATTTGCTGTGTATAGCACACGTATTTATAAGATAATCAATCCAATAACAAGCTAATAATGCTTTAATAAGTAGTCGGTTTTACACAATGAGTCGAGTATTAGATTATATTTTTTATTGACACAGATTTTCTTCATAATTATTATAATGTAAATTATTTTCTTTAATATTTGACTATTTGCCTTGCCATTGCAAACTGAAAGTGATCAAATATACCGACTAGACCCATTTTACTTATCTAACGTTTAGTTAAAAGGCGATGTCACATTACCAAAGTAAATTATGTGAAGTAAAGAAAGTCATGATAAAAAACTAAACTATTTATTAACTTAAAGACTCAAAATGAAAAATTATATCAAACTAGCAGCCCACCCCCGCTTCGCACGGGTCCAACTATCATGAAAGGGTTTTCCTTTTCCCCTCTACTTTTCTAATATTTTCTTTCATAAGAACCTTCTCCCGGCAATAATAAATACAAAACAAAAGGATTTGGCAAAATTGGTCCAGCCGTTTTTGAGTTATACGCTTACCAACACATTTTGCGATTCATTTTTAAATTATAGATTTTAACAGTGACAGTTTTGTTCCTTGTCAAATATTTAATGTCACTTATAAAATTATGGAAACGCTTGTATTTATTATCTTTTTTTTTTAATTTTATTACAATTTACAGGCTCACAAAGTAGACTATTTGTTATTCTGGACTACAGTTTCGTTGAAGAGTAACACAGTTCTACATATACATATATATATTCGTACTTACAAACTTTTGCGTGTATTAGGTAGAGTATGATTTTAAAACTGTAGGTAGACTTCGTTTGTTAAGACGAGTTTATCTCAGAGTTAATCTAAGTATTTAAGTATTTTGGGCTTCCTTAAAAAATGCAAAGGCTATTTGTTATAATATACATAGTTCATGCTACGACCAAAAGGAGCTGAAAAGCTTGACAAGAGAACCCTATCTAGTATTATAATAAAAGTTAAATAGTGACAAATAAATTCTCAAATATAATCTAAAGACTACAAAAATACAGATATTTACGATATCTCACATCAAATTACGAGCAATACACACGTAACATATAATGTTCAATTTATAGGGATGCGGTGTAATCCTAAACAGTCGATATGATTGATATCGACAGGAGAACATTTACTGTGATTTATTAACACCAGCAGGTCGATTCTATAAAATTCTAACACGAACTCGCAAGTCAAGTCGACATTCTCTCTCACTTCGCATAAGGTTCAAAATGGCGTTGATTTTGCATTCTGTAAGCATCACCTAGGCACTTGCGAAGTGGAGTGAGCTCCGAATCGGCCAATACTGTACTAGTGTAGTACCACACTACACAAAATGTAAGTCGAGATTTATCGGTTTTTATTTTAACAAGTTTTTGACACAGAATTTTAGATATTATGACGTATAAATTGAAATTTCTTATTTTAAGGAATTTTAGGCAGCTAATTATAACAAAATAAACAGAAAACTGTAAATTCAGGCGATGAATATAATCTGTGCTTCGTTTACCAAAAAGAAACTGACAGATAATGTCTTCATTCATTGTTGACAAACTCTTTGTAATTTGCTTTGTATTATTTTGTCCACGTTTGGTTTATTCGTATATTTTTTCTGTTCCGTGTTTGCCGATAAAAAGACAGATCATAAACATGAAGTAATTTTTATTACTGGTTGTAAAGTTCAAAAATAATATTTATTATAGAGTGTTTATTTTGTTTTCTAATCAAACAATAATGTTTCAGTCCAAATGAGATACGTTCCTCACACCCGTCGTCATCACAGGTTTTACCTGGCTGGCGAAGGGTTTCTTGAGAACTCAAGGTGCCAGAGAGCGAAATCGGCGCTAGTGGAAGGAACTAGCCGTGTGCCTGTATGGTATAGATGGCACTTTCAAAACTTATAAACAGAGGACCAAGGTGAAGTAAGTAGTGCTTACTTTGGCATGTTAAAACCATTTAATACTACTTAATGCAAGCCACTTAAAATAACGATGAATGTTGGCGTGCTCCTTGGTTATATAACTTATTTTAATTTTACATTGACTATTAATAATAATAAAAAGTAAGGCTTTTTTTAATAACTCCTTTAATAATATAAATGTCTGCTTGTAGTATTGGTCTGAGAAAAAAGCGCCATAAGAAGCTTAGCAGCTAGGCGCAGGACAGGACTGGTGTGGTGGAAGATGAAGTTGAGCTATCAGAGGTTGAAGAAAGAACTTAATTTTTGGAACAAACGACAGCGAAAAGCTGCGATTTGTTAAAGAGTTTTTATCAATGCACATATTAATCGGTGTTCTCTTTTCAGTATCACGTCACACATCTTCAGTTGCTGCTCCTCCAACATCACAACGGCAAACGGAATTCTCCAACATCACAGAGAGATTCCTGAAGGTGGAAGAGTAGACGATTTCAAATCAATTGGAAGAATTTACAAATATCAAATGCGCAGATCTTGCAAGCATTTCTGAAGAGAAGTCTAGTGAATGATTAAATTTTAGCTGGATCTGTAGTTTCAATCTGGAATGGATTGTGAGCATTGGCAGAGGCCATGCATCGAGATAGGGTGTAACAACGAAGTTGTGTTTTAGTGTTTAAGACGTTTCAACCAAATTTTTTTTTATATTTAAATTAAACAATTTTAACGAGTACTAGCAGTTTTATTAGTTAAAGACCCATCCTCACATATCACTATTTATTTATTTGATTTTAACTCAATTGTATATTCAAACAATTATGGGATACAATAAATTAACTAGGGTCTAACAATTAGGCTCGTAAGGCTAAATTAAAAGAAAAAAATGTAATAAAACAATGAAATCACACGCATAAAAAAATGTGGAAAAAATAAAATCATACAAGACCCTAATTGAATTAAAATCAAAATAAAATTAAATAAAATCATAATCATATTTTTTTGTCAGGGGAAAATCATCATATCACTTTTCCCGCCCAGGGTAAGGCGAGATAGTGTCAGACTCTTACTGACTAAAACCCCCCCGTTCCTTCTCCTGCTTTAGGCCGTGACCGTGGCACCTCATTGCGCTTGCCCCGCCACCGTGGCTGAACATCAGCCCTGTAGGGCTCCGTCTGTGGTGGTCTATTGGCTCTTTGAGGCACTATATTTTGCCTACGTCCTAGATTTAAACCTGTATTAGATGGCAAATTCCTAGTTTGCCTCCTTTGAACTTCAGCAATTGTACATAATTTCGTCTCTAATTGTCCTCTCTTCAAAATTGCGAGCAGTAATATGCATGTATGTTATTTTAAAATGCTTCTGGGGAATTGGCTTCAGCACCACTAATGGTGTCATAAAGTAGGCACGTTGAGCATATCCTGAATCACCTGAAAAAAATCGAATGACTATCTAGTACTTATACTATTTTAAGTGTGCGAAGGCCATGTTTCGGCACGAATGGGTCGGCTCGACCGGAGTGATACCACGGCTTCACAGAAAACTGGCATGAAACAACCATAGCGTTGTGTTTCGCCGTGTGAATGTGTGTCAAAATCTCCAAATCCATAATCCCCAAAAGGTCGGCAACGCACTCGTAATCCCTCTGTTGTTGCGGGTATCCATTGGCGGCGCTGAATCCTTTCTATCAGGTAACCCGTTTCCGACCAATCACATATAAATAAAACCTAGTAATAAGACTTATATATTCTGAAGTAGGGACGTAACTAACCAGGTAATACATGTTATGAACTATACCATCCATTGGCGGCGCTGAATCCTTTCCATCAGGTAATCCGTTTCCGACCAATCAAATATAAATAAAACCTAGTAATTAGACTTATTTATTCTGAAGTAGGGACATAACTAACCAGGTAATACATGTTATGAACTATACCATACCAAAGTCCTTTGCCTCGCCGTTTTGTGGGTTTTATCAAAGGCAGTACCTCATCCTTCAGTTGGTCAATCAGCTCCATTGCACATACACGCTCACATAGTCGTCATCTCAGGTTAATAAAGACAAACTTCGAATGGTGCTAGATTGTCGACGCGTTTCTTGTTTATCTAAAGCATGAGCTTCTTCTAACAAAGATTTTACCAAAAACATTCTTGCCATCGTTATCGTTTTAATAGGTAAGCACTTATTCACTTTGTTACTTTCAAAACTTAATTTGAACACTATCTAACTATTATTTCTTCCATTTTCACTCGTAAAATAGATACTTTTAATTTGACATTTTGAATCTTGTTCTAGTTTGAAGTGAGCGTCGAAGTGACGGGGCAATTACATTATAGAATACGATTTTCAACGTTATCTCATACTTTATCTGTCAAAATGTTGCGGTCAATTTAGTTCAACTCGTAAACACACTCGCAAGTGTAGCGCTAGCATAGATTCGAGTTAGGAATCGAGTTTTAGAATGCCAATCAAGAAACTCACCGCGGATTCAGATTCGAAGTTTAGAATGAAGTCTTACAGAATCACACCCCAGGTGCTGTTACATTATAAAGATATCGAAAAAAATTATCGTAATAAATTATTGTTTGTGTGTCTCATGACCAATAATAGAAGTTTCGTGTGTGAAGAGTGATTGTAAGCGTCACAGATAAGTTTTTGACGTTTTATGCAATTCGTGAGGGATTGAAGGAAATCAGGTAAGAAAACCATTATTTTAGTCTTAAGCCAAAAATGGTTTTCTTTATATTTTTCCCGAGCATCAGCAATTAGCGCCGCTTATGGACATTCGTAATATTAAAGTTAGGTACTACAAACGCGTTGCCGGCATTATGTTGGTTATTAGGGATTTAATCATCATATTATCATCATCATCATCATCAGCCGGAAGACGTCCACTGCTGGACAAAGGCCTCCCCTTAGCTCTCCACGTCGAAAGACAAGTTGCCACCTGCATCCATTGGCTGCCCGCGACTCTGACGATGACGTCGGTCCACCTAGCGGGAGGCCTGCCCACACTACGTTTTTCGGTCCTTGGTCGCCACTCTAGGACTTTTCGGGTCCATCGACCGTCCGTCTTTCGACGCGGCCTGCCCATTGCCACTTTAGCCTGCAGATTTTACGAGCTATGTCGGTGACTTTAATTCTTTGGCGAATTTCCACATTTCGCCAAAAATATAGTGTCAGATAGTGATAGATAGTGTCAGACTTTTACTGACTAAAAACCCCTCCGTTACTTCTCCTGTTTTGGGCCGAGGCCGCGGTGCCACATTCACACAAAACAATTATCTCATTTGAGTTATTAATACTGAACTAAGTGATTATAAAGTTACATACATACGCATCCACTTTTATTAATTGTATCTTAAGGAAACAAAGAAATGGGACAGCCAAGCTTCGGCATGAAAGGGCCGGTCGACCGCGGTTCGGTGGCCTCACAGAAAACCGGCGTGAAACAGCGTTGTGTTTCGCCGCGTCAGTGATTACCGTAGGCCAAATCCTTACGGTCCCCCTGTCCCAGTCATGATGGAAATTCTCCTTTGCCCCAAGGGCGAAACCGCAGGCAAAGCTAGTAAAAACAACCGCAAATCATTAATCTGTCAAAAACACTCCAATTGTATTGTATTTTATTATGACAGTAATTAATTTCAAGAAGAGTTAATGACACATTCATATTATTTATAATTAGATGCAAAAAGAACATGTTACTGAAACATTTATAACAACATTCGTAAATAATATTTTTAGCATATCCCTAATGAATGAGTAATCATTTGTATTTTTAATCAACACGTTGTGTTGTTGCTAGCCCAAAAAAATTTAAAACGCTAACTTTTTTACGCTAGCAACACATGCGTGTTTAAGTGACGTAATAGCCGTGACATTGTGGAAATATCGTGATAAATAGGTGTTCGGAGGATTTTGATATAAATAGGTCATGATGGAGGTTGAAACAAGGTCTAATAATATTTGAAAGTTATTTTGGATATAGTTTTATTAAGCTTCCCGGGAAATGACTAAATTAATGAGCAGAATTTGATTTATTAGTGGATACGTTAAAGAGTTATGCATCAGCAACTGCAGTCTGTAAGTCACGTCGTTCCTGGCTTTCTGAAATTTATATTCTGTTTAGACCAAGCCAAAACTAGTTTTACTTTTTGAACTTTGAAATAAAGAAAGAAATAAAATGCATTTATTCGGCATCAGACGTGAAAGCCATAACAAAACAAAAATACAAACAAAAAAAAAACAATAAAAAGGTTAAAAGACATTAAAACAAAAATACGCTTAATATTACGTACAATTCTACATAGGTTAATCAGACAGGGTTGGCAGACATGCCTAATCCGAATGGGTCGCCAACTTAGCAAAAGCTGGGCTAGCTGAGTACCCAACATTGATTTTCAACTTACATTAGTCTTGTAAGAAATAAATTCGAAAGTAGGTAATTTAGAAGCTTATAACAGATGGGTCAATAAGTCTGAGCCTAAAACACTTGAGAGATTTTTTATGAATTTTAATCTACATAGAATTTAACGTGTTACCTAAATTTTAGTTCAATCGGTTGGAACATATCTGCTTCAAAGTTCCGTCGTAAGATTTCGCTTCACAGTAATACGTACGTACATTGCAAGTTAAAAAAAAGTTCGTTATTACTGTTGCATGTAAATGTTTCTACTCATAAATCATGAAGACAGCTTTAATTGCCAAAACAATCTTTGTCAGTCATCCTTCAGGCTTATGAGTAAGAGTGTGTGCATGTGCCAAAAATATCAAAAGAAATGTTTAGCCGGCGCAATGGTCGAAATCCTTGTCAACCATTCTTCATCATCATTAACTCGTTTTCCTTCACTCCAACGTCAATCTAGGTCTTTGTATTAATTTTCTGAAGACAGAGCAGGGAAGTAGTGGCCATATGCAAATATTGATATGAAAAGGCAAGGAGTTTGTAATACAACGGCTTCTGCCATGGGAGATTGGCAGAAGACATATTGTATTGAGTTAGGCTTAGGATAAATGCAGAACGAAGAAGATAAAAGATGAATGGTTTGAGCTATGAGTGTACATCCCTAGTAGGTGTAATGAAACATAATCCTCATTAACTCTTCATCTCTCATTCTAAATCTTCATTACGATATAAAAGTATGGCTTTAAGAGGTGCTGATTTCGTTGCCTCAAATCCAACGCAGTTTTTGTGCTATTGCTAAGATTGTTTTTAACAATAATCCATTTTTTGATACATGTCGCAGTAAAGTTCAACTGGTAATATTATTGTAATAGACAAACATCAAATGATAGCCAGCTACAAGCTACCGCAGCCTCAGCCTCTAGCAGGAAAAGGAACGATTCGGGTTTTAGCTAGCAAGAGTCTGACACTCCCGCTCGCCCGTCCAGATCGAGAAGAGTAATTTGATCTGATTTTTCCTCCTAACAAGGTCGTAAAGGCCGACTATGTGATAACACAGTTGAGAGCAATTGGACAGCAGTGCTCTTTGATAAACCTTTTAAACTGAGATTTTTGAGACCACCAGCTTACCAAGAAGGTTGGTTAATTAATTATAAGGCTTATCATAACAAACCTTATGGATTATTTAAAGAAGGTTCACATACTTACAGTAGTTTCTTGCGTTGTGTTATTTTTACAAAGATTTATCCCAGATTTCAGCACAAAACAATGTTTACTAAAGAAACAATTCGGATTATTTTCACAATTGCTTTCGGCAATGACTGATAGACTCAAGTCTGTACTAACAATTGTGTTTATTTTTATACGCAAATTCAATATGTTGTAAATTCTTCTCTAATTTTAAAATTTGTATTTTGTTTTTCAAGGTCGTTTCCACGACGCTGTTGTAACACTTCTAATGTTTTGTTTAAAGCCGCATTCTGCCGCGGCCGCACTGCTACGGAACCGCGGTGGTTTTTACCGCGTAAAACGTCGTATGGTGGGACAAAATTGATTGCACGGTTGGTGCGGTGGCTGGGCAACTGGCTGCCGTGCAACGTGTCGCGGGTTATATTTCCGCACGAAACACCTATTTGTGTGATCCACAAACTGTTGTTCCGGGTCTGAGTGTGATGTGTATGTGAAATTGTATGTTTGTAACCGTAACCACGATACAGGAGAAAATCCTTATATGGGGCAACGTTTTTTTTTAAATCACAATTAAGGCCGCTTTTACTCACAGACAACCACAGATAGGTTCAGCTAGAGTTGCGTGTCGGCCTCAGCCAGAAGCCGGAGAATGAACGAGGTATTTTTTAGTCAGTCTCAAGAGTCTGAACCTAAATTCTAAGAGATTGATATTGCATAGCTATTTTAAATGTTAACTGAGTCTACAAAAGTGTGAATAAAATAGATATTTTTAAGGAATAAATAGTACAAAATTAAAAATAACGTCTTACTCACGTTAATCAACTGAGAAAAACTCAACTAGTTTCAAGTCACTACGGGACTCTTATTCGTGAGCAGCGTAGGCGTAATATTAAAATTAAGAACACAATAACAATAAATACATTGTTAACAGCATTCATTCTTTTAATTAAACCACTACACGTGTAACTCTATCATCTAATAACAAATACTTAATTACATGAGACGGCTAATTAAAACAGTAATTAGTCTATGCCTGTTTATTAGTCTATTACCTAGGCAGAAACACTTCAATTAGACTTGAATTTATGTTTGAACTGTCAGTAATGGCGACATCAATTTGGTGTTACTTCAATTATTTCATATTAACGAAATTATATACTTCTACTACTACATAGTATAAAACAAAGTCGCTTTATCTGTACTAGCTACTCTCGCGCGATTTCACCCGCTGCTCAGCTCCTTTTAATCGTAGCGTGATGTTTTATAGCCTATAGCACTCAGGAACATTGTAGCTATCTATCAGTGAAAGAATTTTGGCAATCCGACCAGCGATTCTCAATATTACCCCCTACATACAAACTTTACCTCTTTATAATATTAGTATAGATGACTTATCACTATAATTATTACACGAATGTAACTTATACTTACTGTAAAAACCTTAAAATTCTAAATGAAACTTTTCTACCCCCCCCCCCCCTAACTTTTCTACCCCTAGAAAATTGGTCTTTTTAATTAAATTAATAAAGGTATAGATATACGACAAAATCGACCTCAATCCGACAATTTTCGTCATTTTGTATTTCAGCTTAAAAATGTATCTTCTATGCAAGTCTCAAAATAATTAATTAAAGAGCCAATACTTTCAGTATGTTTATCCCAAAGAATGATCGAGAAATCTCAGGCACGATCATAAAACCTAAACAAATTATAATAGACACACAGTATGAATCACAATGAAAACACAGGGTTCAACGAAATGGCCGCGGCCACTGAATACATTTTACGGCCTGCCTTTTGAAATTGGGTCTGGTCCGACACACATCTCTAGAGATTTGAACCGTGCGGTGAAGGACTTTGAAATTGCATTGAGTTATACAAACAGCACGTGTATAGCTGACTGAATGATGACTTTTTTTAGATCTTAGTTTTGACAAGAATACTTATTTTGCTAGCATGTATAACGAACTAGAGAAAAACTCTCAATGTTTTTTTTATGTGATAGGTAGGGAAAAGGGCAGACGAATTACCTGATGATAAGTAATCGGTGCCGCCCATGGACACCCGCAACACCCACCTGAGGAATAAGGCTTAGGCTTCCGGTAACCTAACTTACTCGGCAAAACATAACGCTTTGGTTGTTTCACGCCGGTTTTCTGTAAGGGCTGAGCGAGAGAGGGTTCCGGTTGCCCCGACACATCCGTGCCAAAACATGGGTTTCCCACAAGTAAAGCTTGTTATGTTGAAGTTTATTGTTTTGAAAATATTATATTAATTTTGAAGCTATGAGTCATATTTGAAGGTTTTTGTCAGTGCGAGCCAAGCAATCCCACTTCTTATGAAACTATTATAATTAATGTTATTCATGGATTGGGCCAGGAGAAAGGTCAGGGTTGTTTTTAGTTAGTAAGAGTTTAAATTTTTCACTCGCGTCATCCAGGGCGGGAGAAATTATTCGACGATATTCTTCTATCCCAAAATGTTATAATTAAGAACTATACACGTACTTCATATATCTTAAAATGATGCGCATTTGTTTACGTCCTGATATAAATAATGTGTACACAGGTAATATATTAAATTCCGAATATTTAACACATGTTTAAAGACATCTAAACATAAATATGGCTTACGGAATTTGTCACGGCTACTGCTAACAGTTTGGAACAACATTTGTTCTCGTTAATCGTGTTGCGGTGTCAGGAAATAGAGGTATAGATCCAAATTATTTTAAGCATTCTAATATGCGGATGTGTTTATTGTAATATTCGTAACAAATGTGCGTGTAAACTAATTTCGGAAAGGAAATACACTATCTTGTCATTGCTTTTCGAATACAGAAATTAGGATATTTAAAAAAAAAATTGGTTCAATAATATACTATTACCTACTACAAAATTGTGATTTAAATTAATCTTAAATGTGTATATTAAAAATCCCATTAGTGTGTGAGAACCGTGTTTCGGCACGAATGGGTCGACACTATAGTGTGATACCACGGCCGCACAGAAAAAAACAAACCAATCCTTTCCCAATAGGAGGCCCAATCCGTCCCCACCCAATAATCCCCAAAAGGTCAGTAACGCACTCGTAATTCCTCTGTTGTTTCGGGTGTTCACAGGCGGCACAAATTGCTTACCATCAGGTAATTTGTATCACATACTTATTTAAAAGTCAGAAAAGTATAGATTAATAATTTCGGAGGATATTCCAATATAGATATAAAACCTGCGTGTACGCACGACACTCTCGTTCGTAAATTTACAACCAATTGAAGCCAGACTTGACATTCATATTTAATGCTACGATGTTCGAATTATAAAACAGATTCATATTCAGATAACAAGGAAACGGACGTGAAGATTTGTGCTACAATCCTGCCATTCATTTATTTGTTTATTATTTGATTAGGTTTAATATTGTTGACCGAGTTTTTAGTTCGGATGGTAATTTTCCATATCAATCTAAACGATTAATAGGAAACAAGAGGAATAATATCTGGATGTTCAGTAGTGTTTCTGATCTATATGATGATGGGGCGATAAAATAAACACACATAGAATTGTTCCATGCGGGAATTGTAGATGCTTTGGCAGCTACGGCAGGTGGCACGTCGAGTCATTTTGCACGAGGAATGATATGAAAAAATTTGGTCATAAGTTTTGTATTGCCGAGTGAGTCGGCTTCGGTAAGTAATCGGCGCCCCCCATAGTCTCCTGAAACTTTGATAGAGCTCCGATTGCGTTGATGACCCAATCTTCTAAAATCCCCTTTTGGGGATTAGGATTTCGGAGTTTTAGAAACTTGGGTAAACACACCCACACAGTCTACCCAAAAGAGTAGAATGGATAAAGATACCTGAGAAGACCAGATATAACAATACCAAATGCCTTAAATAACGAATAAATCTATGAAAAGACCATGGTACCTAAATAGTTCTAATAGTTACCAAGCCTATCAATACTGAGCAGTGGGCATAAAATCTATTTATCCCGTCTTAAACAACAATCGTCTCCTATTCTATTTTTTATTAGTTCCAAGACCTTTCAACTTTAAGAAGCTTAAGAAATATAAACCGAGACTTTTTATAGTCTCATGAAGGATAATAATATTATTTTTACTGTGCACTGAAGATAAGGCAAACAAACTAATGAACAATTTTTCATTTTAGTTTTCAGAGCTTCTGACCTTTCTTTATTTGATAGGATGGAAATCGCGCAGACGTAATACCTGATGGTGAGCCAACGCCGCCGCCCATAAACACCCGCAACACTTAATGAGTTACGAGTGCTTTGCAGTCCTTCAATCAATTAAAGTTTAAGAGATTTAAGGAAGAAGGATTGGGCCTCCGGTACACGGCATAACACAACACAGCGTTTTGAATATACATGATACAATGAAAAAATACCCTTACATTTTAAAACATCAATCAAACTACCATCTTATAAGTTCTCGGTAACCGTGGCATACCGTTCATAAAAATTGTGTTCCATATTCAAATTTATGTAGATGTAGTATTCAGACATTTTGAAAATGGCCCTAAGAATGATAGAACAATTTAAAAGTAATTTCGAATTCCAATTTCAAATTCCTATACACGGAAGCAACACACGTAGGTAATGAAAGTACATAATATATCGACATATGCATATGTATGTAGTAGGTCGGGTCGATATCAATAAATTATAGGTACTTTACTGTTATATCAGATTTATTTTGGTGGTGCGCAAGTCTTTCCATTTCCGTCGATTCAATAAATTATGGATTCCGTGAATGAATTCACTGTCTGAGTTCATCCTTACAATAGTATCTATATAGGTCATAGTAACAAACTAAAGTCTTGTATATAAGCGTAAGCAGTGATTTTTACTTTCATAAACATTTGCCTGGGCACGATTGAGCCGGCTCAACCTGTGTCTACCGCAGTCTCACAAGAAAACCGACAACAATGTGAGCATGAAGAAACGTCAGCTTTGCTTTTCACCGTGGTAGAGACGTTACCGAAGTCCTAGTCCTCCCACCAACCCTGCAATCCAAAAGGCAGACAACCCATTTGTAAATTCTCTGGTGTTTAAAGAGCTCATGGGCGGCGGCGTTTGCTTTCAACCATGTGATACGACTGTTCGTTTGCTATCCTATCACATCACAGAAAAGTATCTAAAGTTATATTTTTATTTTAATTCAAATAAGTGTAGGAGAGCCAGAAAAGAGCAAGAATGGGTCGGTTCAACCGGAATAATACCACGACCTCACAGAAAACTAAACACAGCGTTGTGTTTCGTCATGTGAGTGATGTTACCTGAGGCCCAAGCCTTTCCCTCCCCCAATCCCTCCTCAATTCCTAAATCTCCAAATCCCTAATCCCTAAAAGGTCGGAAACGCACTCGTAACTCCTCCGTTGCGGCTGTCCATGGGTGGCGCTGATTGCTTACCATCAGGTAATCCGTCTGTTAGTTTGCCGACCATTCACATAAAAAAAAATCTAATCTATTTTTTAAATACGTTACATTTACTTTATCCGATAAGGCCAGCCATCGTATTACACATGCTGTTAATAATTTTACATTTAATACCAAAATCTATCATTTGGATAAATCTTATAAATAAAAAGTAATAAAAAACTCAGTTTATGATCCTTTAACATACTTATAGAGATACGCTGTCATGAATGCTCAAGTTCAAACGATGTAGATATAAATTGATGTATGAATGTCCAGGGAGCTATGACCTCTTTATATGCAATGTGGAGCTGCTATCTAACATTGCACAAATTGGCATCAAATCTCAAGAGATATCGATATTTTTATATCCAAAAGTGCAATTTCGTTTTCATAGATATGTAACTATTTGAACTGTATGGTATTTGAAAAGTACTATGTTATCTCTTTCTTTGATTACGCTGTTGAAGTTGGTTTGTTTGCGTCTTTATTTTTGATAGTTGTCTTCGCTAAATGTCTTTAATATTATATTATTTTGATTTAGAAAGTTATTAACTAGTTTATAGGTAATTAAATTTGGATTATCGTCTTTCAAAGTTAGGTAAAGACAGCTTTTTCTAAGTGAAATTCAAATATAATTAAACATAGAGTGATCAGAATTGTTTACCCATCATAATTCCTATTAAGGTAGGGTAGGGCAAATAATGTGTCATTGTAACCAAGAGGTTTTAATTTTATCCATGAACCAAAGTTATATCTAGTCTAATTAAAATGAAGTACAATAATTCATCGAAAGGACAATTTATTTCATAACTTGAAACATAAAACCTACTTTATTTATATCTTATTAAAGTTATAAATCCAATCACATTAGCACAACCACATCAAACGTCATTGGTACATCTGCTAACTTCTGACATCATCCCACTGATTCCCCATGAAATTCAATCTTAACGTACACCATAAAAACACCATACTATCACCCCATTAGTATTTTTACAAGCCATGCTACATAAAAATTTTACCGTTCCCATTTGCCGGTATATTAGAGCGAGTCCGCCACGCGTCTTGCGCTGGCGCAGCGCCAAATGTCACCGAGATTTGAACTTGGAACGCTGTTATTCTTGTAACATACACCCGTGTTATTTGCAGCGAAAAATGTCATGATATGGATTTTTATAGCAATCTGGAGGACAAGATTAATTTCGTGTGTGCTTTTGTGAAATGCAACGCCTAGATTTCTTCGGATGGTTTGGTAGTTGGTAGCTGTGTTTTAGAATATCTCTGTCCTTATCATAAGCTGTATACAGTCTGTCTGTGTATACAGTCTGCTCGCATAAACATATTGAAACTCTGTTGTATGATATCACACTATCCGACTTTGGGCTGATTTTTAAATGGTTAGATAAAAGTTATCAGGGGAATAATTATGATGCTGTCGCGTCAGAATGTTTGTATAAGACAGTGACAGCACCAATTTTATTCATCAGA
Source organism: Spodoptera exigua (assembly GCA_902829305.4). Classification (NCBI taxonomy): domain Eukaryota; kingdom Metazoa; phylum Arthropoda; class Insecta; order Lepidoptera; family Noctuidae; genus Spodoptera; species Spodoptera exigua. Next base: position 12,962,108 of record LR824619.2, on the reverse strand, counting down.
TAACATTTATTTGACTATGGAAGAAGACTATTGCGTCTTTAATAACAGAAAAGATAAAAGTTCCACTAGGGATTTTATTAATATAAACCTTTTTGTGAGTAAAATGCCAAAGTTGGCGATAATTGTCATACTTTTGCCCTGGATGAGACGAGAGGGAGTTTCAGATCCTAACTGACTTAAATCCAACCCGGTTCTTCTTCTGCCCCAGGTCGAGGCCGCAACCCCCAATTAATGTCAACCAGGGAATCAAATCAAACTACAAAGTCGAGATTGCTAAAAAATATGTAAAGTTTCAACTCAGTCCAGTGTCCACTTTTCTAACGTCAAGTAATATACATGCATATACATACATATGCACACTATTTGCATTCCTCTACCATTGAGTAACATAGTATATACACTTAATTGTTACTATAATAGAATAAACAGTACTCTATAAAGAAACAGATAAATCAACATACAAAGTGTCTGTCGATAAAATAGAGATAGGTGTAAACACTACATTGAGCTTCTATAGTTCATTTTCAGGCAATAAAAACGTCAACAGAACTCTAAAATAAAATATGGAATGATTTTATGAGCAAGTGTGAGAGAGCCATGCTTCGGCACGGACGGGCCGGTTCGACCGTAGTGATACTATAACACCACAGAATATCGAACAAACAACAATCAAACAACCACAGCGTTGTGTTTCGACGTCTAAGTGCGACAACCGTAGCCCCACCGCTTTTCAAACCCTAAATCCCCAAAACCCCTCATGACAAAAGGCTGGTAACGATCTTACAATGAAAAACCCACAGATCACCGCTTTAGTTAGTGCTGAAACTTTCATACCGGTTTTCTTTAATAAATAACTATTACTAATTATTAATAATTTCTAACGACCTGCCTCACGGTCAAGAGCAATTTTTTCAGTAGATACAATTCCTAAAATCAAAATATTTATTATACCAATATCAAAAAAAAACTACTTCTATCGATAGCGTTTTTGAGAAACGCAATAAAATTTTAAAATAAATAAACAAACAGGAATTCACGATCATTCATTTATTTACTTTTGCAGCCACATAATTTTCATAAATAATACACCTATATACTCGTATACTTATATAATACCACAACCTAAATATTCTCAAGGCGAATGCATCCGCCCACTATCCCATATTTCGATAGTCATATTAATTGAATTCAAACATTATCGTTTGTCAGATTCCAACTCATAAACTACTTGCACATATTCGATGCAATGTTTTAAAGAGGATAATTTGGTAAATGTTGTCAAAATCATTCCGACACGTCCACCCGTCTTTTTACAGTATCTTCGACTTTTGACAAAATTTTAGTCTTGTAATTTTGGGACGGAGTATCCCATATACCGAATAAGATCCGTACGACTACTGGGATTTTTATTTATTTATTTCATGTTTTGCTCAAATATTCTGGCTATAAGTATTCTCTGCCAGCCGAACTTTTGGATGATTTTAAGGTACAATTCAAAGTAGGTGTGTGCAAAAACTGAAAAATCATGATATTACCAATACCATATACTTATATAATGCGAAATCACATAAATACTATTCAAAAATAAATATAATATTAACATACACTACTTAAAAGTGTGATTGAGTTTTTTTCGTTTAACCAAAATTCCATGCCCGGGTCCATTCGATCTCTTGTTTGGCCAGCTTGGCAGTTGCGATTCTACTCAACCAACGATACCAATCATAATGTTCTTGCAATTTAATAAATCTAATTCTTAAATTAATTAAATACTTAGCTTTGTATTCTGCAACGAAATTTCAAAATTTAAAGTCAAAGCAGTAATTTGAAATTTGACGATGTAAACAAAGCTACAAAACAATCATTTAACAAGTTCATTAACACTTAGAAAGTTAATTACCATCAAAATTACTCGTGATTTTCTTTGTCTGAGATATTTAATGCTGGCTTTTGATTTCAAAGTGATAAGTACAGTCATATCTCAGAAGCTAAAAAGGATTTATCTTTATAATCATCATCATCACCTGTAACTGCCCCCTGTTGAACAAAGGCCTCTTCTCACAAGGATGGGTGATTTCAAACTTAAAATAAAAAATTAAAAGACCAGGTTTCCTTACAATATTTTGCTTAGTAGTCTATTATACTTAGATTTATATACATAATAAATAAATAAATAAATAAATAAATAAATAAATAATTTTGTTTCACATACACAAAATTCAAATACGTAATCGGCAGGTTTTGAACCTTCAAGCATAAGACACGGAGGGCCTTAACGTCTGGGCTATCACAACCTTTTATCTGTATACTTGTAGATAACTTCACAGTTAGTTCAGTAGCTAGACCACCTTCTTGCCTGTGTAGTAGGTATAAATATGCTTATTGCGTTAAGTCCGTCTAATATAAAGTGGTTTGTGCATGAAGTCGGTTAAAAAGTACTCCTAAATACTATATAAGACAAAGGAAATTGTACTGATAGGATACGTTTCATAAAAATACTACTAAATTGGTTAATTAAAAATTTTTCTCTGCTGTACAGCAAATTATTTTTAACCAACAAACTATTCTCGTATGACTAGCAATAAATGAAATTTACGCGGGCGGATACTGTAAACGTCAGCTAGCTATTTCGTTGAACGTATATCAATAGATTTCTGATTTCAGTTTGACGGTGACGCAGTAAAAAGGAAGCTATTTACGATACGGAAATTCTGGAATGTTCCCACATAGTAAAACTGTCTTGTCCCCTCTGAAATCGATGTTTGGCTGGCAAAGATATCTTTATTGACTTTATTTAATTATGCAAAATTAATACATAACGCCTTTGATTGAGATTGATACAATATTTGATAGAAAAAAACTGTATCAGTTAGATCTTCTTTTGCAAACATCGTGAGACACCTACTTTAATTGAAAAAAAAAATTTACAAAAAAAAACCGTCTTTAAAAAAAGTCAAGTATTAAAAGTTCCTACACTAAAACGTAAAAAATAAAAATTTGAACTGCTGTAAAGAAATTTAATTTATAGGTAAACTTATTTGTCATTAATATTTTGCAAATATTCAAAATTTATTACTTATTTTTGGAGTCGGTGCCAGCATTTTTTTTATGTTGAAACTTAACTTGTTAGTTAGCTTTTTAATATCCGGTGCCATTTTTCGTACTATTGCTTAAACATTTTCAATGTACTTAAAATGTTGCAGAAGGTTTTTGTAATATACTTTTTATTTTTAAAAAATGTTCGAATCGGATATTTTTTGTAGAGAAGTCTAATCTGCATTTATGTCTTAATTAATATATATTTGAGTATGCAAATAGGTATTAAGTAGTGTTATAATTAAGTAAGAGGTAGTTTTTCAAGGAATTATTGCCCATTTGTATTTCCTTGTCTCGGCTGGCACCGACTCCAAAAATAAGTAATAAATTTTGAATATTTGCAAAATATTAATGACAAATAAGTTTACCTATAAATTAAATTTCTTTACAGCAGTTCAAATTTTTATTTTTTACTTTTTAGTGTAGGAACTTTTATTACTTGACTTTTTTTGAAGGCGGTTTTTTTTTGTAATTTTTTTTTTTATTTGTAGCCGTTTAGTGTTTTTTTTATTATAATGTGTTATGGCAACGAAGTCGATATCATTACTACATTTCTTTTGAAAAAGTTACCAATATCATTTAAGTAGGAATACATATCATAGGTGCATTGTTACAGTGTAAGTAATCGTTTTGATCTCGAGGAGAGATGATATGATGCATGAAATACTTATGATTCTTATGGTTAAAATAAAAAAATAATCTTATCATAAATTCATATTAGTTCTCGCAAAATAACAAAAAACAAGATATTTTCATCAACAGACAGATTCAAATACCAACGCTATGCAATCTATTTTAGTATGATTAAATACATTCGTACATAGAAAAAAGACCGATGCAATTATTGTTTTGTATCAATTGTAACCCATAAAATGAAGAAAACTATTTTGTTATTACTAAGAATATTCATATATATACAAGTTGGTAAAAATACAAAAGACCACCGCTATTGTAAATATACATTTATGACTCATTCAATGTATGAACCTTTTTTAAGTATTATCTACATATGTGCACACAAAAGAGACACAATTATTGTTTTGTACGACGCAATTATTGTTTTGTAACCCATTTAAAACGACTGTTTTGTTAAAAATGCCAATGAATTGTCTTAGCCTATTACCAGGAAAACGATAAGAACACTATGACTCATTTCACCACTAATGTGTAAACGCAGTCCACGTGGACTAATGCAAAATAGCCAATACTAGGCGAAACTCCGCCCCCAAAGGTGTGCGTTCGCCGCTCTAGAACCTTTCGGCCCCATCGGCCATCTGTTCTACGAGCAATGTGTCCTGCCCACTATCGCTTAAGTTTGGCATTTCTTCGGGCTATGTCGGTGACTCTGGTTCTTCTGTGGATTTCTTCATTTCTGATTCGAACACGCAAGGAAACTCCGAGCATAGCCCTTTCCATTGCTCTTGACAGCTCTAGTAAGCTTAAACAATACTAAGATACATTATTCTATTTTGAAGTTCCCATGCCAACCTTCCACCTTCCAGCTTCATCATCACATCAGTTCAATAGTACCTTACAGCCAAAGTGCATCTTATAACAATTCTAACAAGCCCAAACACGGCTAGGATACATAAATAAGGTACGCAGTTCCAGTGCCTACCTTCCAGCTCCATCATCATGATTAGATCAGTTGGATGATAACATTTTCAACATAGTTATTTAAGATCATTGGTTTACAGTGCATTTTCATAGCTGTTTAACTACCTTGATTGTGATATCTATGCGAGTGTCAAGTTTCATCACCCATTTCTGATCTTCTTCACCAGTTCGACCTCATCAAATATTACTTTTTGACTGTAAGTGCTTGAATGCTCTATGAAAACATTAAAATTACTATATAGTTGCCTATAATATTTGAGGAGTTCCTCGATTTCTCATGGATCCCATCATCAAAACTTGATTTTGAAAAGAATGGGACCAATCTGGAAGCATATCCTTTCAATCAAAAAAAAAATTTGCAAATCCGTCCATAAACGACGGAGTTCTGAGGTAACAAACATAAAAAAAATATAAAAAAATACAATCGAATTGAGAATCTCCTCCTTTTTTTAAAGTCGGTTAAAAAGTAGCTATTGCTGCGCGGTTGTCAAATGACTTCTCCCGCCCAGGGCCGGGCAGGAGGGAGTGTCAGACTCTTACTGACTAAAAACCCCCCTGTTCCTTCTCCTGCTCTGTGCCGAGGTCGCGGTACCTCATTGCTCTTACCCCGCAACCCCGGCTGAACATCAGCCCTTTAGGGCCCCGTCTGTGGTGGTCGAATGGCTCTTTGAGGCGCGCGCGGAACGCTACGCGCCTTGGCCGTGGGGTGATGTTTTATAGCCTATAGCACTCAGAAACATTGTAGCTATCTATCAGTGAAAGAATTTTGAAAATTCGACTACCGCTTCAAAAAATTACGCCCGGTAATTTTGGGTCATACCTACTCATGAATAGAAACTTGTAGCGCTTTTCTCTATCAATCCACGTAAGTTGTTATCTCCATATGAATTTACATTTTAAAACGAGCATCTAGCTTCATTGACATTGGTATTCGGACTAAACCAGATAATTCAATTTTGTTTTTCTTTGTGTTATAGGATGGCAAACCAGCAAACAAGCAATCAGCGCTGGTTTTCTCTGAGGCCGTGGTATCAATCCGGTCGAGCCGACTCATTCGTGCAGAAGCATGGCTCTCCCACACTTAAACAATTTCTTCATAGTTAATTGTTCAAAACTGAGTGTGAGTTTGTAGTGCGTTTACGCGATAAAAACGTTATCGTGTAAAGACCTCTGATTGGTTGGTTAATTTGAATTAAACCAATCAGAGACCCGAACGCCATAAATGTGTCGATCGCCTTTACGTAAAGAGCAGACTTCACGGCACTCTTAGCGCTGGATTTTTTTTTAGACTTAGACATAATAATTCTATGACTCCCATAATTTCTAGTATTGCATTCTTTCATTATTTACGAGAACATTTTAAATACTATCGCCTCGGAAATTTCTTGTAGCCTCCAAATGACTTGTATCAATTTGCCAACAAAATATATCCATACGACAGCTGCTGTCATATGAATGCAAACATTTTATTCACTGGACTATTTTAAAGATAGGGAATAAAGATTACAGGAGACTGCCAAATGTTAGCTGGGAAATCATAATTATTGTAAGTATTTATTGTATTTAGTAACAGACGCAGTACCAGGACAAGGAGGAAATGTAGTTACTTATTGTGTTTTTTTTTTCTTTGAAACGTACACTAGGATTTTCTCCTGTGTCGTGGGTGCGTTTACAAACATACAATTTCACATGCACATCACACACAGACCAGAAACAATAATTTGTGGATCACACGAACTGTTGTTCCGTGTGGGAATCGAACCCGCGACACGTTGCACGGCAGCTAGTTGCCCAGCCACCGCACCAATTGTGTAGTCGAATCGTAGCCTATTTCCTATTCCGGTGTGTATCCTATGCCTGTGCCAAATCCAAAAAACCAAAAAATCCGTTGGTTGTGCATTTATAATATTCATCACCATGATCAGCCTATAAGAGCCCACTGCTGAGCAAAGGCCTTTTCTCACATGGAGAAGGCATAGAGCATTAATCACCACGCTTGCTCAATGCGAGTTGGCGATGACAAACTTATAATTAGAAATTATAAGTCCGGGTTTCCTCACGATGTTTTCCTTCACCGTATGTCAGTGGTGTCTAAATAATCATAGAAAGAACATATAACTCGGAAGAAGTAACATTGGTACTTGCCAGGTTTCGAACCCACACCCTCATGCATGAGAAGCGGGCGCCTTAACCTCCGGGCTACCACCACATTAAAATGTATAATATTAGTAAGATATAATCTATATCTGTATCTAATTTGGTTAAAATCCGTTCAGTAGTTTTCCATACTCGGCCTCGGCATGGAGCAAGAGAAAGACTAGAGAAGTTTTTAGACAGTAAGCATCTGAGACTCCTTCTCGCTCCAGCCAAGGAAAGATATTTTATTAAATTATTATTTATTATTGCCTTTTACTCGATTGCTCAATCACTTGATTTAAATTCTTGATTAAACCTATACACGTACATAAAACGAAACTCCAAAAATAAAAATTATATAAGATTATAGACATCACTAATGTTATAAAAGATCATTTATAAAATATATAATAGCTTTTGTCGGCAACTACGTTCGCGTGTAATAGTGACTTCCTGCAAATTTTGGTATAAAAACTATCCTATGTCCTTCCTCAAGTTCCAAACTATGTCTGTACCAAATTTCACAGAATACGGTTCAGTAGTTTCGGGGTGAAGAAATGACAGACAGAGTTACTTTCGCAATTATAATATTACTTTGGATATAAGAAGAGAAGAAATTACCCCTACGTTACAACCAACAGCGTTCTGCTTAATATCATTTACGAAAATGATTACAACGCAACAACAACGCAAAGATCGCACAATGAGAATCACGATCACGACCAATCAACGCGTTTTACATTCCAAGGCGAATTTGTATTAGGTAGATCAAAATATAAACAGATCAACACGTAGTAGTAGTAGATAGTTTATTTACATTCCGTAGTATAAAAGCTCGAATATCAGATACTACAAATACAATATTTGTGCCGGGTTCATCAAAAAGGTTATTTTCTACGCGTACCTACTTAGTTTGCCATAAAAGGTAACCTGTGTAAGTAGTTCTAAGTACTTTAATAATCCTAAAACGGTGATTTGTTTCATTAATTATTTTTTTTAAAGATCTATCGTATTAATTAACACCATTGACATACGATGGAAGAAAATGTCGTAATGAAACCTGCGACCCTGAGCCAAGTTCAGTGTCGATAATCGTTACCGCTTTAGAAATTAACAAACGGGAATTCATTTAGTGATTCCAAATGAATTCCCGTAGATATCGATAACCTTCAGAAATCTCTACACATTTATGTTTCTAAAACGATAACAATTATTGATTGACCGACCTAGGCTAGGAGGGTTTTATTTTGTGAGGGGAAAATCATCAGAAGCCCGACCCTGGGTGGGAGAAGGCAGACTCTTACTAACTGAAAACCCCCCGTTCCTTCTCCTGCTCTGGGCCGAGGTCGCGGTGCCTTATTGCGCTTACCCGTAACTCCGGCTGCTTTGTGCTTAATGTGAGTGAGAAGAGGCCTTTACTCAGCAATGTGTTCTTATAAGCTGATAATGGCAAAGATGAATGATGATCCCTTTCGCCAAAAAATAACGTGCCCATCGCATAAGCGTAATTTTCCCTAAATTACCAAATTAATGGCTTATTAAATCATATCAAAATATCGCTGGAAGTAACAACAATAGATCATAGTGACAGTTGGATTACCGCCAGAATCATATTAATTTACGTAAAGTGGTCTAATATCCAGTAGGTTGGTATACGTTCCGAAATTAAATTATGACAAGTAGGTAGCTATTGTGTGAGCAACTTTGAAATCAGACCACCATGACGGCACGTGGGCTCTTTTAATTGACATAACGAATGTTCTAGAAATAATGATGGGCATTTGTTTTTTTTTCTTGTCATCATAGTTAAATTTGGAACGAGTTTTTTCCCGCGAAGTATGTTATTATTTTATTCTTTTTGAAGAACTTTTTATTTTTTTTCTTGATGCAAACTTATACTTTTTTTTCTATTTGTTGTTGTCGTGAGTCAAATTTGTTGTTAGTTTTTGTTTAGTGGTGGTAAAATGGTAAAACAGCTCACGTTAAAAAAGATGGAAGAATAAAGAAATTATAAATATTTTTTTATCAATAGGTAAGGTACAATATATTTTTTGTGTTGTAAAACACTAAAATTCACCTTGAATGACTAACGGATTACACCCACATCACTATTTTTGAACACGATATTTTGAACGACAGCATCATATTTAAGGGTCCTATAAATAGCCTAGTTTTCCAACTTTAATAAAATTTCCTTCATTATAAACATACGTTTCCCCTTTCGGGCAACAAATATTTCACGTAAGCCCAATCCAGCCCCCACCCCCTACTGCGGCGGCTGGGGTGCAAGGAGGATAGTTCCCTCACGCACTCCGCCCCTCCTTTGCGAGCATCACTGCTTCGCAGAAAAAGGAGACGGCTTCCCAGTTCCTCTCGCTACGAACCATAGCGTCGACTAAGGCCGAGCGCGAGAGGCTGCCGCCGCCGATCACTTCCGCTAGGACATGGCGGTGCTCAGCCCAAGCAGGGCACTCCGCCACCGTATGCTCGGCGATCTAAACCCAGCACCGCGACCTCGGCCCAGACCAGGAAAAGGAACGGGGGTATTTAGTCAGTAAGAGTCTGACTCTCTCTCTCTCTCCTTACCCTGGGCGGGAGAAGTCATTAGATGATTTTCACCTGACAAAACAAAGCCCCCACCCCCTATATCCCCAATTCTTAAATCCCAAACCAAAAGTCAACTACGACATTCCTCTGACGCTGTTCAGGTTCTATAGGCGGCGCCGATTGCTTCTTTAATCAGTTTCATGTCAAAAATAAGTCTCTAATTAAATATATTATTTTCTATGGCGTGAGTTTCGCTACTAATTAAGGGTATGTGCCAGATGCCTTCAATCTCACGTCCGTAACGAGTTTTAATTTAATAACTAATTACTCAAGGGTTAAATGACGGCTCCTATGTTTTATAATAATTATTTAGATATTCATTAAATTTTGTTTACGTATTGTTCATAATTGTAAGGGTAGAGTAAGGCTCCTCAATTGGGTAGTTTCCTAGGTCAAAAATAAATTAATTCGACGTTTTAATACGATAAAATATTGAAAAATAACTATACTTTTATTCATGGATCGATCAATACACTAATTTTTAGATATTTCTAAGCTAATTTTTTAAAAATAAGTAAGCTATTTGACGCTAAAATGCTATGACGTCATAATTCAATGTTTCATACAATTTTCATAGAAAAGTATCGTTTTTGACATTTGGATAAAAGTATTGAATTTGACTAGTTGGAAACAACCGTATTAAAAGCAGTATCTAATAGTTCAGCCAGGGTTGCGGGTTAAGCGCACCAACCGCGGCCACGGCTCAGAGGAATGGAAGGGGCAATGTGGTATTTAGTCAGTAATAGTCGAACACTCGCTCTTGAAACATCTAGGGCGGGAGAAGACAATAAACGATTTTTATTTACATAAAACACAAATGTCAATGTCTCAAATACAGATTTCACGGTAGAATCAAAGATTGAACGGTTTGGGTACCTAGTTGGCGCAACAGGCTGCTATTAAACGTGTCGCAGATCCACAAATTGTTGTTTCTAGTCTGGGTGGTTTGTGTATGTGAATTTGTATGTTTTTAAACACGCCCACGACACAAGACGCAATCCAAAGTGCAGGAACATTTTTACAAAAATATCACTTGGAGACGCTTGAATTCGAGGCCCCTTGCTAGACCGACCTGATTGCAGCTGTTTTTTATCCAGTCAAACTCGAAAAAACATTCAGTAGAATTCAAGGGTAAGGGCAATGTCGTGGTGGCCCGGGGGTTAAGGAGTCCGCTTCTAATGCATGAGAGTGTGAGTTCGAAACCTGACAAGTACCAATCTAACTTTTTCCGAGTTATATGTACTTTCTTTGATTATTTAGACGCCACTGACATGCGGTGAAGGTAAACATCGCATTGACCAAGCGTGGTGATTAATGCTCTAACCTTCTCCGTATGAGAAGAGGCCTTTGCTCAGCAGTGGACACTGAAGGCTGATGATGATGATGAAAGTTCGAGGACGAAATATAGTGAAAATGAACCACGTATTTATGCAATAAATACAAGACATCGACATCTTAATATAACAACACGAGTAAGTATACAAAATATATAGGTATGTAAGACACTCTAGTCACATCTTGTCAACATGGTCTTTGATCTGCTTTATTTACCTACCTATCTTATAAGCTTCAAAGCGTTCATTTATTCTAACGTGAATGTGGAATGCAGGTATCTAAAGGAGTAGGTATGTTTCTAGGAAGAATTTTCTTCTTAATATTTTGAATATTTGATGATATAATTTCACGGAATTTTAGAAGGTAAGTATCATACGTTAGATAATATGGAAGATATGTTTTGGGAAATGTTTGTTAATATTTTTTTACTGTGTGATTTTTTTATTTCGTGGCTTAGATACCTTAAGCAATAAAGAACAGAGAACAGAGAACAGAGAACAAAGCTGCTGGCAATGTTTTTTTCATGGCTATGTAGGCACAAGTTTAAAAAGAAAATATTCTGTAAACGAACTTCCTAGATACCTAAATTCGTAATTGATAGAGTTAGCCTACTGAGACGACAAGGTGATCCTTACAGGTGAAAATGGTAGCAGTAGGGAGGTGAAGATTCCACACTCCCTAGTCGTTTTCCTCAAAACCCAGGCGCCTTGCAATGAAGAAGTAAATAAGACGCATGTTGCTTAAACGACTGTCTATAATTAAGTTTCTAATATGATAAATGTCACGCTACGTATGGGTGAGGTGTCACATACACTACAGCCTTTTGAAGGCTTCCCCCTGTAATCAACAAAAACTACGACGTCGACATATCTTTGGTGCTTTGTGCAACATGTCCGGTGCTAAATCTATACTAATATTATAAAGAGGTAAAATTCGTAAGTTTGTATGTAGGGGGTAATCTTTGGAACCACTGGTCGGATTCCCAAAATTCTTTCAAGTTTGATAGCTACAATGTTCCCGAGTGCTATAGGCTATAAAACATCACTAGAACAGCTAGTAAATGATATGTTTCTTAAAAAAATCTACCGATGTACCATTACAAACATTCACAAAGAAATGAAAACATTTTTTATTATTGGATTTATAAACAAAATGCATTTTTTTTTTCTAAAAGTTCAACGCTTTCGTGTGACCGTATTCTTTTGTTGCAATAAATGTCACCGCTATTAAAGCGAAGGCATCGCTACATTTAACTTTCTTATAAATGTCTACTAGAATCAAGCAAGGTTTCGGATAAAACCCCTCAATTCTTTGGGTCAGGTTAGGTATTTTTCGGTATCAGGAAAGGTATTTTTCGGTATCTACAATCAAGCTTGATTTCGGATAAAACCTCTCAATTCTTTGGGTCCGTATTTGTCTTAGTCTTAGTAGAGTTTCAAGTCCAACTGCAATGATGTGCGGTGGCCCAGTGCGGGCTCGAAAGAACACTGTGGTTTTTAATCAGTAAGAGTCTGACACTTCCTCTCATCATTTTTAGGATCAGTTGGTAAAATGTAGGTAGGTCACTATTACCATAGTAGTAATTTAAATTTAATTTTTTTTAGGTACAAAAAAAATCTTATTCAATTATAATTAAGTGAATTTGGCTATAAAGAAGTTAAAAAAGAATTTTAATAAGTATGAATTTCATGAACGATATGAGTATTAACACTTTGATTGCCCTTTTGAATTCTCATATTAAAATATCAAATTCATAGCGTTTAAGAGCACTCAAATATTTCACGAGGTCTCGATAGCAGACTTGTAATGAAACTTTAGTAATTATCTCGATTACACACTCTAAGTACTTAAAATTCTTCGATTTTTCATAAAATATTTTTAACTGTATCTAATGTTAATAAACTACGTAATCTTCGATTTTTGTTCTGACTTTGGTCGTGTGGCAGATATTAATTAGGTATCAATTTATGATTTGAAATCTGGTAAGCCTTAGCCTTAATTTAAGTAAATAAGCTTGACTTAGGAAATGGTTCAAAAATAAATTCCATCAAGATTTCAATACAATTAAATATTCAACAATAATCTTACTTCATTGATGGTTTTGACGATAATACTTAATTTTAGATTTTGATTGATTACATTTTAAGAAAAAAGTATGTCGTTTGACCCATTAATATGAAGAAACAATGTCAAAACTGAAATGCCGAATGAAATGTCGAAACTGTGCTATAGATTTTGTTTTCCATTTTCCATACCAAAAATTCATACAACTCTTTTTTGACCTCTCTACCCCACCCTCGTTTTACTCGACGAATGTTAAAATTTTACAACTCTATCTATCTACTACAAAATCTTAGTGCGATAAACACGTGTCAGAGGTCATCGTTCAACATTGAACCTTGTAACGTTTGATATAAAGTAAATATTTGTAAATATGTTACTGAAAAACTGTTCGTGTTGATAAAAATAATAATATTTACATGAAGCGTTTGTTGTTGCCTTCAACCTCTTCATTTAACGAGTCATAAGTACTTTGAATTTGTTTAGCGAGCCAATGAGGCAACGCGGCCTCGGCCTAGAGCAGGAGAAGGAACAGTCAGTAAGAGTCTGACACTTTCTCTCGCCTCACCTTGGGCAGAGAAGTCATTTGACGATTTTCCCCTGACAAAATTGTAAAAAACAGGCCCTGAGACGTAAGAAAAACATCTTCAATTGAATTTTTTGACAAAAGAGCCTAGATTTTTTTATGGAAAACCTAGATCGCCAAATGTGCAATTGGTGCCTAAATGAGTTATAAGGTGTACCCTGTTGGCGGCCACTAATTCTCGCGGCGGGCCTAAGTCGAGGCTATGGTTCAGAGTCGAGAAGAATTTTAAAACCCTTTCTTCTTTCTGCGCCGCAGTCATACTCGCAAAGAAGGAAGCGGTGCTCGTGAGGAAATCCTATATCCTATCCTCACGCCCCAGCCGTCGTAATAGGAGACACGTATAGCCACCGTATGTGTTGGTATGCGAATTCTCTTGCCCCGCTCAAGGCGAGAGAAATTAATTCAATTTGGCCTCTTCAACAAAAAAAGTCAAAGTCGAAATCATTTATTCCAACGTAACCATAAATAGGTACTTTTAAAAAGTCAAAATAGAATAGTAATCTGTCAGTCTGTTCGTCAGTGAAGCTAGGTGCTCGTTCCAAATTGCAGATTCGAATGGAGAAGAACGAGCAAGAAACTCTATCGTTACTCTTCTATAAATAATTATATAAACTATATTTTGTGCCGATCTGAGGTATCTCTCCTGTCGAATTCGTAACAGAGTTTTCCCACCCTTAGAAAATAATCCTGGATTTGATGATAAAACTGGATGTGGGGGAGGTGTCATTGTTATTATTATTGGCAGTATCCAGAAACGGTAAGGACAGGGATATTTATAGGACACTCGATTTACTAGACAACATTTAAGCTTTTAATCAACGAGAACAAAGAAGAACAATGCAATTATTATTGACTAAGTCGTTAACTACGACATTTTTAGTAAGTAATTTCTCATTTAAGTATTAAAGACTATTAGCCCGCCCCCCTGTTTCGCATGGGTACCAATTACCATAATTATGAACGACAAAAGAGGCATTACTTCCCAATTGGAAACTCTACTTGTCTAACTTTTTTTTTTCATTTGAATCTCTTCCTTATATTATGAAACACACCAGAAAAGGAATTAACAAAATCGGTCCAGCCGTTATCGAGTTTTGCGCTTACCAATTTTCGATTCATTTGTATGTTATGTGGATAAAAGGTAAATAAATATCCAAAAAAATAACAAAATCTTTGTTTTCCAAATTAGTCTAAAATATGTCTTGAAGCACTTCCCTTGTATTTGCATAATACATTGAGATTCAAATAAAGTTAAATTGATACTAAGAAACCATAAATTCAATTATCCTGAACAATTGGCCTTCTGATTAAATGCCGCGCTCCTTAAATTCAAATTAAGATCCAAAACAATGTTGCCATGCTTAAATATTCTACTCTAATAGATCTATTCATGTTTTTCTTACTAATGAAGAATAGAAAAATAAATGTTGATATTTTATTTTGATAGATGAAATAGAATAGTATTTTTTTTTTTTGTTTTTCAACAGGAAGCACAGCACATTAAAATGTCAATTAGACGTATTAGTCACATTTAATGTCGAACCATTGTAATTGCCGTCAGCGTTAACATAATATATCTAAGTAGATATGTATAGGTAATTATTGACGAGTAGAACGGAAACCATGCTGCCAAATCAAAACGAAGTTTAAGATACTCGTGTAAGGTGGAACAAAAAGGAGGTATTCTGTTTTTTTTTTTATGTGATAGGACGGCAAACGAGCAGACGCCGCAATCCACGCCACAGATTACTAAATAGTTACTACGTAATCCACGCCGCCCCTGAACACCCGCAACAACGGAAGAGTTAGGAATGCGTTGCCGACCATTTGGGGATTAAGGTTTTGGAGACTTAGGTATTAGGGAAGGATTGGCCCTCTCCAGCTAGGGGGTCTAGGGATACCCGCAGGGTGAGAGAGGCAGGAGAAGAGCTGAACTGTGAACATCGAGCTCAGGGCCGTACAATTGGGGAGGCCTATGTCCAGCAGTGGACGAAATCGGGCTGATAATAATGATGATAATGATGAGGGATTGGGGGACGGGAAAGATTGGGCCTCCAGTAACCTCAATCACACGGCGAAACACAACGCTGTGGTTGTTTAACGTCGGTTTCCTGTGAGGCTGTAGTATCAGTCCGGTCGAGTCAAACCATTCGTCCGCCGAAACATAGATTTCCCACACTGTATTCCCTATCCCTACATCCAATAGTTATCGAAGTGACGGAAATGGACAGATGATAAACCAAAAAACACAAATCCATTATATTTTTATGAGCACACTTAAAATAAATTATAAAGGGGATCATTATCGCCATAAATAAAACCCAAAAGTGTTGACAGTACCTTCTATTAATACCTTTGAATTCAAACAAAGGACAAAATTAAAAAACAATAAGTCCATGGAAACAACAAAGGTTTTGAGGTAATTCGAAAATTATGTAAATTGCAAATTGACAGATGAAGAGCATATTTACGAAATGGCTTGCCTACAGTAAATAGCATAATAAGCACAAATAGGAAAAAATAAAGACATGTAAACAAGTCGGTTATCGATACCTGCGTAGGTATTTTTATGTGAGAGAACCGCGCGGAGAGTATATGCCGTTTAGACCCGTGCTATGACAGCATGGCCTCATAGAAACTGGCGCGAAACAACGCTTGTGCTGTGTTTCGTCGTACTTGCGAGATCTCCAGCGTTAAGAATCATATTTCATATTTATTTATTTGCATACCATAATGTTACAAAGAAAAAAAATTAAGGTTTTTTTTCGTTTCATGATCCCAATACTCAAATCCAAAACCCTTAAAAGGCCGGCAACGCATTCGTAACTCGAGGCATGTATATGTAAATACACAATCGAGATAATACGTATATTCAGATTCTATCTGTTGTATCTAATAGCCGTTTTACACCCATGCATTAAGTATTCTTCAAAACTAAGCAATAGATCGATATAATAACAATTTTATTATAAAAAAATTATGACTACCTATGACAAAAATAAATTATATGATTTGCTTAGCTATGTAAACTTATTAGAAAAGTATCCATAATGTCAACACTCTTGTTTAGCATAATTTAAAAGAAATAAGTGCGATATGAATGCACATCTTGACTTTTGACTGCACGGTTGGTACGGTGGCTGGGCAACTGGCTGCCCAGGATCGATTCCCGCACGGAACAACTCTTTGTGTGATACACAAATCGTTGTTCCGGGTCTGGGTGTCATGTGTATGGGAAATTATATGTTTGTAACCGCACCCACGACACACGAGAAAATCCTAGTGTGGGGCAATGTTTAAATACCTAAATAGCAAAAAATAGTAACATCTAAATTATGACGTCACGATTTCGTACCCATACCTAAATGTATTAATCATTTTTTTATGTTGTAATTTTAAAATTATCCTATAAAACTTACCTTCTTCTTTGATTGCGTCCTTTCTTCCCAAATTTTCAACATAGGCCATAATTTTTTAAACTCAGAGACACTACTATAAAAAACTTTTTTTTGTTTCACAGTAAACTAACTTATCACACGTTATTCAATATTTAATTTCATCTCTGTTTCACCCATAACATTTAATTACTTTTAAGTATATTAAAATTATAAGTACTACGCCCACTGCACATTAATATTATAATTTAAAAAAAAAACTGTTCTAATGTATAAAAAATATATATTCGCGCGTAAAACTTTCCCGCCAATAGCCGATTTTTTAGTCTTGGCATACACGTCCCAATGCCTCAACAGATGATCACAAACTGTTCTATTTTGGTTGATGGAACAAATTGAAAGATTTATAAGCAAGAATAATTTGCGGAAAATACCTACTTTAGCGGTTGTTCGTGTATCAGATTTTTTATTAATAAATTGTAAAGTAAATAAGACTTGAGGTCATATCTTATTTTCAATGGCATAAGGCCTATCGTATTTGATTTACATACAAGGTTTTCAGGCCCGTTAGTATTATGAAATAAGAATAAAATGCGACTTTACAGCCTTGCTGGTCGTTCCATTTTTCTCAAATTAAATTGCCCTAAAATTTAATTATTTTGTTCTGTACATATCTACATAATCCTTCAGTAATAGAAAAACACACTATCTCTTTCTAGCAATGAAAATCGTTAAGCCGTAATTATTTAATTGCATTAGATACTATAATATAGCGATGAGATCTCAACATAAATACGGAATCTTACTTAGGTAGGTACATTATTTTTTATAAAACATGTACCTAGTTTATTTTTTAAATGTAGGTAGGTACTAGAGTCATTAATCGTTTCATACTGCTCTTTTTAAAGTAGATATCTATTCATTCCTAACCACCATTTATTTTTCCGAATTTATACTACAAAATTAAAGTTTTAACCAAGAAGATTACCCATTCCTATTAGAATTGAAGTGTCTGATAGTCCTCTAGTGTCTTCCTATCCCTATTAATACATCTGGGTATTGATTCAAGTAAGTAGTCGAAGTGCACCAATAAGAAACTGTTTCAAAATAAACCCTTCACTAAGACGTATTTCTAGTGGTTGTGAAATATTTAATGAGTCGACGTATTCGCTTGCAAGTTGCCTTCCTAAATCTTGGAGAAATGCTAGCAGCTCTTGAATATTGTACATCATGGAGTGCTTCGGGCTTGAATAAATATTCTCGCCCATGCAACACGTCTTGTTGTTAAGTGTTTCAGGTATTGTTTTTGAAATAGAGAGTCATATGACGTAAGTCAGATCATCGAAAGAGTATAAAGAGCTGCATACAACAACAAAACCCATGTTATTTGAAAGCACGGTTGTCCCAAGGGCTAGATAAGGTAATATACTATTAGTTGTAGACCATTATACCTATTATATTTCTTCTGTGAGGCCATATTAACACTCTGTTCGAGCCCATTTGTGCCGAAGCATGGCTCTCCTAAACTTATATGGTAATTAGAGGTCTGGATGTTATGTAATGGTGATTTTATGGTTTGTAAATAAAAACGCAATGCTGTATCTTTTAATAAAAGCGATGCGCATAATTAAAACATTTATTGGCATAAAGCCAAAAAAAAATTTCCGACCCTTCAATAGTGGGTAATAAAATACGAGGTAAAATTTGTAAGTTTGTATGTAGGGGGTAATCTTTGGAACCACTGATAAAATTATTTCACTTATTGATAGCTTCAATGTTTCCGAGTGCTATAGGTAGGCTATAAAACATCAAGCTACAATCAAAATAATGGAGCTGAGAAACGAGTGAAACCGCGCGGGATTAGCTAGTCTCGCAAAAATATGAATTAGGTATTGTGCAAATGTACCTCTACCATATCGAAAATTTCTTTCAAACACTAAACCACTTTACAATGTAAATTACTAAATTGACTAGTAAAGATAAAAATAATATTTCACAATATGTTTATAATCCCAATGAATAGGTAAATTAAAGAAAGGGCTAATAGGTACATTATTTTAATGACAATGTTTTTTTTTTGTTATAATTTTTTATCAGCTACCACACTCAAAACTGTCACTGTCAAGGTTTTGTCACCTGATCTGTCATGCTGACTAATTGTCAATAGTGTCAAACACTCGTTTCACACGAGTGGAATGTTTTTGTAATTTATTTACTTCGTAAATAAGCCGTTATTAAACTAAATGAGTATCAAATAATCAATAATTTTAGTTAAGAAATAAGTGTTAGTAAGTGGTTATTTCGCTCGCGATGTCAGAAGAGGATGAAAACTTGCATCGTTTGGCGGGATCTTCAGGCGATGCTCCGGGCGGGCTTATAATCAAAAAGAAGGATCCTCCGGCAGAGTTTCAGTTTGCTAAACCCTCTTTATTAGGGCTGGATAAGCTGGCAGCAGCCAAACGCAAGCAAAACCGGCTAATATCGTTCCAAGACGATACAAATGAGGATGACGGCGAGGACAGTAAATCCGAGGCCAGCAGTTCAAAAGAACGTAAATACAGAAAGCATAATGAAGAAACACCGACTTACACTGGCGGTATATCAGAGCAGGCACGAGAACGCATGCTTGAGAGGCTGCAGAAGTAAGAATATTTGTTATTTACTTATCTTTTAAGCTATTGTTTTGATTTCATCAATAACAAGTTATAAAATCTGTTCGTCAAGTTGTTTATTCGTAAAGCCAAAAGTTCGGACATGGTTATGTTAAGTTCTTAGCTTCTCATATTTATCATAAAAACTTACAAGTTTCTTTTAGCTGAAATTATAAAGAAATTATTGTGCAATATTTTTGTCTCATACTGACTATATTAGGCTTTTATTGTCATGTATTATCTTGTTTAAAATAGCCTTGCTACCATTCACATAAAATAGAACTAGGATTTTTCATTCTACAGCAATTGAGAAGTAATAGATTTGGTTTGAAAGTTGTACTTTTTGATATGATTAGAGCGTGACTCAAATCAAAATTAAGTAATTTGAAAAAGAAAAACAAACTTGAAATATATCGTCAATTAACTTTTTGAATGACAGACAGTAGTACTAAATGATACACAATATAGGTGTATTACTTAGATTTTTTAGTAAAATACTATTTTAAGTAAGACAAGTAACACATTCTCATACCATGCTCTGTGATAATGAAAGGGTTTTAAATAGAACTAAAGCATAAACTTATGTTTTAAAAAGGTAACCATAGAGTTAGCCGAGTCTTATCGAAAACTTCAAACTAGTATGGTTCCTATCCAACGAACGGTTATTAAACTTTTCCTTGCTTATTTCTGTACATTCATATCTGCATTTTGGAAAAAAACAAAATAATAGTTTCACTAGAGAATTGACCTACTGACATCTTTTTACCTTTGTTTGATGTTCAAAATTATAATGGTCTGATTGAAATAAATAATTTAACTTTGAGTTTATTGTACTGTGTATTAAGTTTATTGCAATGATTGTTACATTTTGTAAATGCTATAAAAGTAATCATCTGTAGGTACTAATTGGATGGGTTGTGAGTAGTTGACTCTGTACACTAATTTGTCATGAAGATTTTTAAATTGATTTAGTATAGGTAGAGAAACACTTTTCCACTAAAATACACAAGTTGAGTATATTTATGTAAAAGTAAATTACAAGAGTGGACAGTGATTATTTTTCTCAAATGTTGATAGCTATGGAGTTATATTGGTTATATTGGAATTTGTCAATCATGTCATTAAGCAACTTGCTGGCCAAATCTAAGAAAAATGTACCACGATGAGACCATACACTAATGTTATGTAGCTTTAGATTTTGTTTGTGCACTCTAATGTCCACAACTACTAGTTCTAATTGAATGGTTCTTTTTGTGTTTGTTAGTCCATATATTAAGGTTACAGGTTGTAAAACATCACATTATGATCTGTAGGGACCGAGCATCTGGTGAAACGATATAAGTAACGGTATTAACCCCTTGTTTTATAAAACTTCAGTACATAATGCAGGTTTACTAATAAATCTAGAAGTGCAGTACTTCACCCATCTTATTTGTAATACATGTACAAACTCAACCGTTGAATCTTCCAACGTCCCTTCTTGACAGTCTCTTTGTAATGGATAAAGTAATAAGTTTATTTATTTATATTTATTCTGAAACTTTTACAGAAGAGAAAAGGAAGCAAAAGAGAAAGGTGTACATTATTCAACACAAGAAGAGAAAAAGTCACGGTCTAAGGATGATGAGGATGATCGTTACTACAAATACCGCTATGATAGGAGAGACCGTGATCGTGATCGTCGAAGGGATGATAGGAGAGATGACAGGAGGGATAGAGACCGTGATAAGGACAGACGGAAAGATGGAAGGGACTCAGAACGGAGTTATAGGGACAGTGAGAGAAGGGGTGAAAGTTCTAGGAGAAGTTACTATGAACCTAGGTTTAAAGATGAGCCTAGGACTCCTAGGTATGTTGAGTATACAATACGGTAGTTTCCTACTAGTCAAATTCAATACTTTTATCCAAATGTCAAAAACGATGTTTCTATGAATGTATGAAAAACTGAGTTATGACGTCATAGTATTTTAGCGTCAAATAGCGTACTTATTTCTTAAAAATATGCTAAAAATAAAAATATATTAGACTTGGTATATCAATCGATCGATGAATAAAAGTATAGTTATTTTTCGATATTTTATTGTATTGAAACATCGAATTTATTCATTTTTGACCTAGGAAACTACCCAATTACTTAATATACTAATTAACTGTGGTAATGTTGAAGCCATTTTTATCGTTAATTTTTAATTAGTCCATCTGTAAATATTTGTGTTTCCTATAATGAATTATAACATGCTAAAATACTAACTTATATTACTTATACTTCATTTTTATTAACGTCAAACAAATATCTACCTTAACTTTTCAGCATGAAAGTCTTAAAACCGACTGACAAGACAGCCTGGGATGATGATGACGATGATCCCAAGGCTCCCCTGCGTAAGTCCAGTTGGGACTTCCCAACACCACTGACTCGTGATGGTGGTGACCGGTCACAGAGGAGTGAGAGGAGTGGAAGGCCACTCCGAGATTACAAGGGAAGATTGTATGAGAATACACCAAGAGCTACACCTCATAAGTAAGTTTTTACAGTTGTTTAGTGCTGTTAGTCGACACTGTCGAGAAGTTAAACAGAAACTGTATAATGGATTGGTAAAAATTGTGCCATTGTTTGACTGCACTGTTGGCGCGATGGCTGGGCAAACGGCTGCCGTACTACGTGCAGCGGGTTCGATTTCCACAAAGAACAACTCTTTGTGTGATCCATGAATTGTTGTTCCGGGTCTGTGTGTGACGACACAGGACCTAGTGTGGGGCAACATTTTTTTGTAAATAAAAAAGAAAAGATTTTTTGCCGATTAATTTCTCTTTTGGTTTTATTCCCCTTGCAACACTAGGATTTCCTCCTTTGTAAAGCACCTGTAGGTGCTTTTACAAACATACAATTTAACATATTTATATCAATTCTACATCAACATCAACATATCGGCTGGGTATATAGAATAACAATTTGTGGAACACACAATGAGTTGTTCCATGCTAGAATCGAATCTGCAACACGCAATACAGCAACTGATAACCCAGCCACCTTTTCAGTTATGCATTAATTTATGAATGTTTCTAGATTCGCCAGTTCGAGGCGAGGAGTGGATATTGATGACCCGGAGTGGGAGGAGGCTGAGAAGAAACTGGACCGAGCTTGGTACAATATGGGCGAAGGTAAATAATTATTAATGAACAGAAGCTAACCTTAATCAAAGTCTGTAGGTTTTGTGAAGCTATGGCGGGCTTGTCCCCTAAACGAATGTCTGTACAATGCTACTCTAGCCTAAGTTGTTATGGTACAGAATAATTCAATAGTAAGCGAAACATACGGTAATGAGCTTTATGTATTAAACTACAAGGTCGACTTTTGAATAACTACATCTCAATAAGTCATTATATCAAAACAAAGTGAAGTTAATCATGGTAGCTTTCCCCATACCAAACAATATAAACTTTTCCATTAAGAACATAAGAATATTTTTTCTATAAAGCTTAATATATACTATAACGAAATAATTTGACTTGAATCACTTTTGAACAACAAAACACAATAATGAATCTTACACATAACATCACAAGGTTAATTTTATAATAAAATGAATATCAAAGAAGTACTAATCAAAGATCTCCTTATTACCCCACAAAAATGAACCTAATTAAATTCACAATAAATTCGATTTTACAACGCTCCAGGTGAAGCAGACGAATCAGATCCCTTCGCCGGTACATCAGCCGACTACGTAGCTCGCAAGGAGGAACAAATAGAGAAACGTAGAAACAGGAAAGTGTCCGCGCAGAGACAACAGATAGACAAGGACAACGAACTGTGGGAGCGAAACAGAATGCTTACCAGTGGAGTTGTACACGCTATCAATGTTAATAATGATTTGGATGAGGTATGTAGCCATTTTTTGTATAATTATAGGGTTAAGATATTAATATTTTTGTTTCTTAGTGGGTTGGAAATAACCCTTTTTTTTAATGCAATAAGTAGGCAAACGAGCAGACGGATTACCTGATGGTAAGCAATCAACGCCGCCCATGGACACCCGCAACGGAGGAGTTACGAATGCGTTGCCGACCTTTTAGGGATTAGGGATTTGGAGATTTAGGGTTTGGGGAAGGGTCCGGGAAGGGGAAGGATTGGGCCTTCGGTAACCTCACTCACACGGCGAAACACAACGCTGTGGTTGTTTCACGCCGGTTTTCTGTGAGGCCGTGGTATCACTCCGGTCGAGCCGACCCATTCGTGCTGAAGCATGGCTCTCCCACACTTAAATGATAATCTCCACCCTTAAATGTTGTCAGGCGTTTTGGAGGTTATGGCACCCATTGAAACTTGCCAAGCACAAATAGGGCTTTTATTTAGTTATATGTCACATCACTGCTGATATACAGCAAAGGAAAACATCGTGACGAAACCTGCACCTCTAATTTCGCATTAAAGTTAGAAATCGTTAATCCGCTATGAGCAAGTGTGAAAAGAGGCCTTTAATCAGCAGTAGGCACTTAAAGGCTAATGATAATATATGAGCAGTCTATTGCTAGACTATAAATATGTCTTGCGTACGAAGAGATTTGTCACTTTCCACCGCTTGGCACGCCGATTGGCGATCCTAATAAAAGGTTCAAGTGTGTCAGAGAGTGGCACTACTAGCTCTGTCTTTGTCAATATGTGGTACCTTCGTCATGTCTAGTCTATGACGAAACCCACGTGATGAAATACTTCTCCAAAAACCACAAAATAAGACAAGTGTTGTATTAATTTATGCCTAAAAACCTATGTCCTAATACGGTAGTTTCCAACTAGTCAAATTCAATACTTTTATCCAAACGTCAAAAACGATACTTTTCTATGAAATTTGTATGAAAAACTGAGTTATTACGTCATAGTTTTTTGGCGTCAAATAGCTTACTTATTTCACAATAATTAGCTAAAAAAATCTAAAACTTGGTGTATCGATCGATCGATGAATAAAAATATAGTTATTTTTCAATATTTTATTGTATTGAAACATCGAATTAATTTATTTTTGACCTAGGAAACTACCCAATTATAAACGCAATGGTTTGTATATATGTATGAGTACTATGTTATTACGTCATTTGTGTTACGTAAAACTGCTGAATGGATTTCAATGAAAATAAGCACAGATAGATTATAGTCTGGAATAATAGAAAGGCTAATTTTTATCCAGACAAAGCCGCTGGCTAAATATAATAGTCTGGAATCACACCGAGGCCAGGTGTAATCCGGGCAGAATATAATTAACAATATATTGAACCTTATTTAATCAAATTCAAATTTTTATTTGCAGGAGAACGTTGACCGCGTGCATCTATTGGTCCACAACATAGTTCCTCCATTCCTCGACGGCAGAATCGTTTTCACCAAACAACCTGAGCCAGTCATACCTGTAAGTATATTCAAATAGTTCATTTCGTACAGATTACCTGATCGTAGGCAATGAGCACAGCCCATGCACACCCGCAACATCTAAGAGTTACAAGTGCTTTGCCGGCCTTTAGGGGTAAGGGGCGTAACGATTGGGGACGAATAGGATTCTCCCCATTTTGGATTTGGGATTTGGCCTCCGGTAACCTCACTCACTCAGCGAAATACAACCTTAAGTGTCGTTTCACACCAGTTTTTTGTAAGGCCGTGGCCGATCTGGTCTAGCCGACCTATTTGTACCCTAGCATGGTTTTTTATATCCTAGATCGGCAAACGAGCTTACCAATTACCTGGTGGTAAACAATCAGCGCCGCCCATAGACACTTGTATTGTAATACCAAAGAAGTTACTACTAGTGCGTTGCCGGCCTCTTGTTGGTTATTAGGGATTTAAAGATAGGAGATTTGAGGATTGAAGATGGGGGGGGGGAGGATTTTGCCTCCTGTAACCTCACTCACACAGCGAAACACAAGTCGTTTCATGCTGCCCCATTTGTACCGAAACATCGAAACATGGGTCTACTTAAATTATCTGAACAAGATCATAGACCAAAATCCTTTAACGATTATTACAAAACTAACTCCTCTCACGCGGTTTCACCCGCTGCTCAGCTACAGCCTTCCTCGATAAATGGACTAACAAACACAACAATAATTGTTCAATTCGAACCTAGTTCCGGAGATTAGCGCGTTCAAACAAACTAACTCTTTAGCTTTATAATAATAATAAGTACATTTTACTATATTAGTTGTTATTTTAATCTATTCTAGGTGAAAGATCCGACGTCAGATATGGCGATGAACGCTCGTAAGGGCTCGGCTCTCGTGAAAGCGTTCAGGGAACAGAAGGAAAGAAGAAAGGCGCAGAAGAAACATTGGAAGCTAGAGGGAACTAAAATTGGTATGAGATTGTTTGTTTTTCATATTTTTTTTTCATGAAATAGATGGTGATAATGTTGCATGATTTTAAAAGTTGCCTTAAGATAGAAAAACAATAAAACTAGAAAACTGATTAAATTTTTTTTAAATTAAAAAAATCAAACCGTATACTAACTTCCCGACCTGTTTCAAATTACCCCTTGTAACGATTTTGTGAGGCTTACCTTATAAATTATAAAATACTTACTTACTTACTTATTTCTTGAATAAAGAAAAAAATTACATTCATTTAGGTACCTATGTTAACAAATAAAAATGATTGTATTGGATTGTTTAATTTTACTTTTTTTTTGTTTCAAGGTAACATCATGGGTATTCAGAAAAAGGAGGAGGAAATGGAGGATGGTCCGACAAAGGATGCATACAAGTACGCTGAACACATGGACAAAGGTATTATATTATTTAATATATAGATATAGATTTAATGGTGATCTAATTGGACTGCACACTTGTCAACCTGTGCAGTGTCAATAGGTCTTGGAGTAAAATATGCATCGAATTTTTATTTTTAAAAACTCTAAACATTTCTTTTTTTGTGTGGGGTGCAGAATTGTGATGTTATTATCATATTTTATTTTTTTATTTATATATTTTGATTGCTGATTAAGTAATTAACTTGAATTCTTCTCTTCAGATGCTCCAGAAGTAGAATCGAAGTCAGATTTCGTAAAGAAGATGACAATAGCTGAGCAGAGACGGTTCCTGCCTGTGTTCGCAGTCAGGGAGGAGCTCATGCAGGTCATCAGGGAAAACAGTGTCGTCATCATTGTCGGTAAGTTGGAAAAAAGGGGAATAAGGGAAAAAAGGATAAGAAAAGATCATTAATTAATTCATCAAAATTCCAAAATGAGGATGAATCTTATTACAAATTTGTAATCACCAATCACCTTGAGCTTGCGTGGTGATTACTTCTCAAACCTTCTCCGTATGAGTAGAAGCCTTTGCTGATGATGATGATGAACGAATGACCTTCGTGGCTTCAGGTGAGACGGGCAGTGGTAAGACGACCCAGCTGACGCAGTACCTGCACGAGGAAGGGTTCAGCCGGCTCGGCACCATCGGATGCACGCAGCCGCGCCGCGTCGCCGCCATGTCCGTCGCCAAGCGAGTCTCCGATGAAATGAATACTAAACTCGGTACGTACTTTCTTACCTTACCTTACCTAATTGATTGTGTGGAATGTGTGTAAAAAGCCCCTTACGGAATGCTAATCAAAAAAAATGTTGGCATTATACTTTCTTATACCTATGATAGGACGGCAAACGAGCAGACGAATTACTCGAGTGATTCACTTCAGGTCTCAAATAATACCGGCGTGAAACAATAATTATGCTGTATTTCGCCGTGCGAGTGAGGTTGGTTAGGACCAATCTTTTCCCTCCTCCATCCTGGCCATTTTGGGTTTATAGGGATTGCTTGTAAATTCCGAAAACTCCTTCGCCTACATACAATTGTAATAATAAAACTGACAAAAATACATATAGCATACCTTCTATGACACCTCTGGTTGCTTCTTACCAATATATTAAGCTAAAATTTCCCGATTCAGGTGACGAAGTAGGATACGCGATCCGTTTCGAAGACTGTTCATCCCCGAACACCGTGATCAAGTACATGACGGACGGGATCCTGCTCCGCGAAGGTCTGCGCGAGCCCGACCTGGACAACTACTGCGCCATCATCATGGACGAGGCCCACGAGAGGTCCTTATCCACGGACATGCTGTTCGGACTGCTTAGAGAGGTAAGTGCCATGGTTTCTTTTTAGCTTAACACACTGAACGCCATTTTGGATAAAGGCGTCAGATTCTAGAAGAAGTTGGCCTTCAACAGGTTTTAGTCGGTAGTCTAAGACGAATAGACGTCAGGACTAATCGCCGTACTTCAGTCATTTATGGCTACTTATGCATTGAAGATGACTTTTTTTTACTACAGTTGCAGTATTATTTATAGTTGATTAAAAAAAGTTGATACATATTTTCCTTTTCTATCTGATAAAAACGTGTCACTTCACGAGTCAATACCTATATTTTAATTGATTAGGTGACTACTTAATTCGACTCCTTAGAAATAAGGGTAATGACAAATTTTTATATTAAAATCTGTTTTTTAAAGTATTACCGAAATATTTGAAGAATATTCTTCTTTTCTTTCTGAATAGAATAATTTTATGGCGATATTTTGATATGAAACAACGTGTGACGGCATAATTGAGTTACCTATATTTTAAACTAATGGTTGGCACTCTTCGAGTTAATTCATAAAAATCCAAGCGAAACGCGAACCGCGTGTTCGCGCACCTATTTGTCTTCTATTGTGTCTCGAATTAGTATGTTTGGAGGGTTATTTTATTTATGTATTGTTTTCTTATAAAACAAATAATACAATCGACTGCCGTGCAACGAACTTGTAATAGTGCGTCATCCATAAATTGCTGTTTAGGGTTTAACTCTAATTTAAAACAGGGAAAAGAAAGCTTTATATAATCTGGTTTTGTTTTGCGGAAATCCGCCCTAATGATGTTAGAGAGGAAAAATAATGTCGTTTTAATTCCGCTACTAAATGGTGTTTATTGTATGCGGTATACCTACCGCACATCAGTCTAGTGCCTCCAATAATATTATAATTGTCTTCAATCCAACCAAAATATCCTCAACGGAAAATAAATATAAATCATATAAATAATAAACTAACAATATTAATATTTATTTTATGTGATAGGTCGGCAAACGATCAAACTTATAACCTGATGGTAAGCAATCAGCGCTGCACTTGGACACCCGCAACAACAGAGGAGTACGACTTACGAGCCTTTACCTTTTGGAGATTTAGGGATAGACGAGGGATCGGGGGAGGGGTAGGATTGGGCCTCTGATAAACTCATTCTCTCGGTGAAACACCGGTTTTCTGTGATGCCGTTCAAATTCAAATTCAAATTCAAATTCAAATTCAAATTTAAATTATTTATTTGTGGAACATAGGTAAAGATAAGATGTAATTACAATGTTAGGATCGCTATGTTTAACCTTATAGGCGTACAAATTTAATTATATTTATAAGGAATACAATATTATTATTTTTACAAAAATTAAATTATAAACACAGTCAAATAGAGTATATCATAAACAAATCGGACACCTTATGTAACGGAATTTCTAACAATTACTTTTTGTTTATTCCCTCTGTTAAAAATTCACCAATGGAATAGTACGCTTTTTTAACCATAAAGTCTGTAAGCATTCTTTTGAATTTGTGTATGTCAGTCTCAGTTCTAATAGCCTTGGGTATCGTATTATAAATTTTTGGAGCCATTCCCTGAAAGCTTTTTGCGTATAATGCTGTTTTATGGGGTCTTACATGAATAATGTCCCGGTGACGGTTACTAGTTAGGGTTTCAAATAAATTTAGATGTTTTTTAACGAACATTGCTACTTCAAACATGTATAAAGCTGGAAAAGTCATTATTTTTAGCTCAATAAAGTGTGGTCTACAACTGTCAGTAGCTTTTATTTGACATACTGCTCTTAAACACTTTTTTTGTGCCTTAAATACTAGCTCCCTATCTGATGCGTTTCCCCAAAATATTACTCCATAACGCAATGTAGACGACACGTATGCGTGATGTGCAGTGAGTACGGTGGTATAACTCCGCTCGAGTTGACCTATTCGTGCCGAAGCATGACTCGCCCACGTGTATGTATATATATATGACGGAGTAGGGAATGAAGGCTCGTTTTCAGCGTCTTCTATGCTGGGTTGATGCATTACCATCGGACGTAGTGAGTTCGTTACGGGCTGGCTCACCAAATTCTTCTGACTGTCCAGTTGTCACCCTTCAGTTGGCTGCCATGCTCGAAAAAAGAACAGTGCCAACCAAACCACATCATAGAGCTGCCAGCCCCGTAACAACCTCACTCAAGCTAACCGCTTGAAGTTTCGTACTAAGCAAAGAGGTGGCAACTATTTAAATTCCATCATACAAAGAGTTCCGTTCGTTACGCTCCGACATACACGTATAACTTCGAATTAACTTATCGATTCAGGGTTTGCCCAAATATATTTAGAATACGGTCAAACACTGCTTTTATTAATTAAACAATTAAATAAAAACGATAAGTAACGTTTTTATAAGCACTAATTAACAATTCTCAACTAAAACTGTAGAATGTTTGGAGCGTGACATATTTTCTGTCCCTCTCTTCACATTATCAGAACATGAGATAGCAATAACCTGATTAAAAATCACCTTAAAATATAAGCTGCATTCTCGACTTTGGAACCTTTAATTAGATAAAGTCATTTGTAAGGTTAAATAATATAACTGTATTAATTAATACTTACTGTCATGATTCCAATGACTGATATTACAACATTCTTTACGAATGTTTCACATACATAGTATAAAACCAAGTCACTTTCTCTGACGATTTGTTACATCATATGAGTGATTGAGTATTTTAAAGTGCGCACCTGATTTTGATGCGGTTTTTTAACAGATAGAGTGATTGTTAAACCAAAGTCGCGCCGCCCATTGACACCCGTAACAGAGGAGTTACGAGTACGTAGCCGACCTTTTAGGGATTAGGGATTGAGGAGGGATTAGAGGAGTGGAAGGATTGGGCCTCCGGTAACCTCTCTCACACGGCGAAACACAACGCCGTGGTAGTTTCACACCGGTTTTCTGTGAGGCCATGGTATCACTCCGGTCGAGCCGACCCATACGTGCCAAAGCATGGCTCTCCCACACTTGAACTTGTCCTTAATATGTAGGTATGCTTAAACCTTTAAAACTGTGCAACGAATGTAGATGCGGTATTTTTAATAGATAGAGTGATTTCAGAGGAAGGTTTATACGGATAGTAACATCCATTAAATAGTAAAGAAGTTTACTATCAGCACTGCATCCTCAACACAATCCGTGTGAAATCGGGACGGGTCGCTAGTGAACTACAAGCTTAGGTCTATATATGCAAGCATTAGGTATATACCGCGGTCCGGGTCTGTAGCAGAAGGAACGGGGTTTCACTCTCTGTCTTGCCTCACCAAGGGCGAGAGAGGCAATTTGATTCTTTTCCCACTCAAAAGAAACGCCCATCTTTGTAAAGGATAAGTGCCAGTTTTAGTATATTTAAGTTTATGATATGAAAGTATAGGTAGATCTCTTCCGTATGTTAGCTTGAACCTGGATAGGTGTAAGAGAGATATGAAATTTTATACTTAATTGTAAGCAAAGATATAATATACTCACTTTTGCCCGCGACTCCGTTCGCGTGGAATAGTGACTTCCTGCAGATTTTTTGTATAAAAACGTTCTCGTGTTCCAAGCTATGTCTTAACCGAATTTCTATGTCGGTTCAATAGTTTAGGCGTGAAGAAAAGACAGACAGACAGAGTTACTTTAGCATTTATAATACATATTAGTTTGGATGAAAAACATGACTCCCAACCTGCGTGTTTCAAATTAACGCATTATGACGAAGCACCTTATATTTAAAGCTATTTATAAAAGATTAAAGTCCATGTTTATTTTCATCTTTAAATTCGTGTTGTTAGGAATCTTCTTGGCATAAAACAACGACTGTAATCTGCATTTGAATTCCTTGATAGAGTTAGTACAGGGAATGCACAATAGATGGCGTTTATTTAAACAAAACTTAGTGCTGTTTATCCATGATAGTTGAGAAACGCGTTCCTCAATTAGATTAAGAATGAAACGATAGAGGGAGCCTATAGCGTTAACCTTTTTTGTAAGTAATTTTGTTTTTATCTTTTTGCTTACTTGTCCACTTAGTTTATTGCAAAGTTTTTGTAATAGATGTCAAAAGATCCTCGAAAGATATAGGAAGGTATAAAATAAGTCATAACTACGATTTCTTACATTAATGATAATGTAATGTAACTTACTTAATAATGTTGTTTAAGTACCTGATAAATGTAAGTGGTAGATAGATCAAACAATTTATATTATAGGTATATTCAAATTTTCTGCTCCGGACTTAATGAAATATGCCTAAAATATTCTCTCAGTTTTTCTATATTTATCTCAGGTACAGGGTGACATAAATATCTCGGAATAGATTTTCTTCCTAATATTCTGATTTATTTAAGTAATTTTAGGCTTGGCATTGTCTTAAGGCAGGCAGAATGTGTTCACACTAGCCGGCCTTTAAGTGAAGGAATGACAATATACTTATTACCTATATGAATTTGTGAAACGATAACTCTACCGTACATAATAGTAAGAAATAAAACGAAACAATATTATAAAGTTATCATTTATTCATAAAAATGCTTCATTATAAATAGAACGTTTAAACATACACGAGTACAACTCTCACAACAGTCAATCTGTCACAATTAACATTACATTATTAACCTCTCTCATAAACTACACAGATTAAAAAATACTTTCAAGATTGCCAACCTCACGACTGGGTTGGCCAACATAACAATACTTCTTTTGACTAATTCAATCCACATTGAGCGATTTCGAACGAAAAATCGAATTTCGAATTGGAAAAAAAATAAAACAGTCTTATTAAATCAGAAGGAGTGATACAATTACTCATAAGACTAGGGTTACCACTCTCAGATAGATAAAGATTAAATATTAAATAGCTTTAATATTAGCATATAGTTATTTATTATATTTAGCATACGAGCCGAGGGGCGTCTTTTTTTAACAACAGGAATGTTTTCTTCATATATTTTTAAGTCCGAATTAAAGCTACAGAGGGCCACTTTCACAATTTCCTCTTTAACAAACTTATAGGCGGTTTATAGCTAGATTTTTTCGAAGACTACATTCGCTATCTATTAAGCTATCTACTTTTAAACTTTTAAAAGTATAACAGGATCTAAAATGTATCGAATTTGGTCCAAATATATTAATATTTGTGAAAGATGCCCCTACAATTTCCAAGTTCTAAACGGAGACAGTATTACTATAGCTAAGTTGTCAAAGT
Organism: Spodoptera exigua; assembly: GCA_902829305.4. NCBI lineage: Eukaryota > Metazoa > Arthropoda > Insecta > Lepidoptera > Noctuidae > Spodoptera > Spodoptera exigua. The sequence continues at coordinate 12,929,279 of LR824619.2, read as the reverse complement.
AAATACTGGCAGGAAAGACAACGAAACAAAAAGAGTACACTTAATGAAATTCATAAGAAAGGAACATTCAAATACATAAAATCCATTTAAAAAAATATCCGATCTCATCAAGAATAGTTCCGAAGTGAAAGTTATTCCAACACGGATGTGTATCCGAATTGAGAATCTATTCAAATCGGATTCTAAATTCTACATTTAAATCAGAAATGCAATTCCAAATTCAAACGTAAACCGATAGTGACGTTTCATGTTGAAACTGGGAACGTAAAAAAAAGTTCCGGAACATTATTTAGACGTGGTCGATTTTCTTGGGTGATGGCCAGAAGCAGGCGTAGCAAGAGTATTTACCAGCGGAGTGGGTGCCGCTGGTTGATGACACTCAGACGGACTTGGCCTTTTCTCTAGCGTAGTTCTGACTGACAAGCATCACACCCATATTCATGCCGACGTTACCCCACTTGAACGACTCGCTTATCTGCAACAAATACATTGGGAAATTAGTCTAAAGAAGACTTCTAAAATACAGGGATTTTAGTATAGACGTCACCGCGAATTAGTCTAAAACTTCAATAACACATTTAAAGCGGTTAATGGACTGTGAACATAAAGAACTGTTAGGAACTCGACTATCACAAACGACTTACACATTTTTATTGTTAGAACACTATTATAGTAATTAGGTATGTTTATAATATTTGATGGAAAATTTTCTTATTTGATTTTTTGTATCCGTGTCTGGACAGACTTATTAAATGGCTCGTAAAATTTTATCTACATTTAACTCGAGAGTGCGAAAGGTCGGTTCGTGACTATCATAACGAATGTACAAATGATACTGTAATAAATTGCAAGTGATACTAATGTGCTATGCAATGTTACGTAACTGAAGGTGTGGTTCCAATTAGTATTCATCAGACATAAACTGAGCATTTCAACGATACGACAAAATACTTCGACTATATTTATGTACAAGTCATTGAGAAGTCACATCTGTGCATAGATTTGAAAAGTATAGAAATAAGAAACCGTAAAACTCTTCTAATTGACGTTTTTGGTTAATGTTACGTTCTTCAAATTGAGTTATTTATATTTTAATTGTGATAATAAATCTTCAATGCCATTTGTAAAGCAAAATGGTACTACGGTCCGCAGTCTTGAGTAATTATCTATTGTAACGGCCGGTTGTAACTGCTTTACACTCGATAAAATGTTTTAATAAATATTTCTTGTAGTGTTGGATAGGTCGCATAGTTACTTCGAGTTTATCGTTTTGCGTGTCCAAATATAACTTTTTTTTTAAGACAACCGAGTCTCATATCTCTAACGTAGGCGGCCATTTTTTATTTTTTGACGGTTTTGACGAATGCTGTCAATTATGACAACTGTCAAATGTGTCAATATATCGAGTATTTTGCTTTGAGGTTTTTTTTAACTACGACCTCGAAGTTCGTGGGCGGTTTAAGTATTACGTTACTGGTATCTACCTACATACGTATCTATATCATATAAATGGCGCAGTTAAAAATTGATTCTTGAACAGTTGATGGCGCTTCTAATATGATGATAAATATATGTGTAATTATAAAATTAAATTGATTCAAATATAAGTACATAGAATATCCCAAAATGATATTGTCAATTTAATATTTTCCTTTTAATTTTCCGGAATACATTACTTAAACTAAATTATAGTTTCTATCCTGTCCATGCGGTTTTCCTTGAATTTGACGTAGGGACAGCAAAAGTTGTACTTCATTGACGTATTTAAAAATAAACAAACCATTAAGTATCGTTCTTCTAAGTTTCGGTATGTCTACGTTGTTTACCGATTACGTGTACCTTACGAGCATAAATATATATTAATAAATACCCATACGAGAGCAATTTACGAAGCTCCCGCTTAGTATGATCTTTCCACACCTTCGAGGGTCAGATTACATTGGTTTTAAAAAATAAAAATGTTTTATGTATTTAAAAAACACTGTTTAGATTTAATAAAATGTGTAATAATGTCAATTGATAGAATTTATTCTAATAGATGCGAATAGTTTGCAAATATAACACTTCAATTATCATTTATTACATTACCTACTATAGTGTTATGTAATATGTTTTGAATAACTCAATTGCATTTATTATGAAGACCTATTGATAACATTAATGAAAGTACTTCATTTTATCTTTGAGTTTAAAGTGTCCATAGTTACAACTTTCCTCAATTTGTAAGTTATCAAAATAAAAAAAATAATTTTATTTTTAATCTATGTTTTTTGTTTACCTTTTTAATGACCGTTTTGATGTTTTTTACTGGATATTTATTTAGATTGTATATGGAATATACTTTTTTAAATTGATGATACTTGATAGTTTAAAGTTTTAAATCTAGACGCATTTTGTAAAATATTTGACGCGTTAATATTAAATAAAAAGTAACTTATAATGCAAATGTTCGTTCCATAGTAAGAATTATATGATATGATTGTTTATAAAAAAATTATAACATTGTTACATGTATCGATATCGAATGTTGAATCGCTTTCACTTTTTAAACAGTCGCTATGCAAAACATTCTCGGCTTATTTCGTACATTCCACTCTAGAACATTTTCTTAGAAAAGATTAAATGACATTTGAGTTTAACCCGTAAAGTTATTTAAAATACCGATTATAACTTTTAATCGATTTAATAACTTAATAAATCGATGATCATTATATTTTGTACGCACGATTGGATGTTAAATTGAACAATTTTTACCAATTGATTGCCTAATTCGCCTCCGTGCGTGTTTACACGATACCCGTATTTAACACATCGTTTTTCCTGCACGAGAGAGTTACGTTTAAACCGTATTAGTGAGTACTGAACTATAGTCGGACATATTCAAATCATCTCTCCATCGTCGTACACGACCACGCACATATAACATAGAGTTAGAAAACATAGAAGGCACACTGACTCCTACATCTTACAATCTGTAAAATTCAAAACCTCACCGGTATTGTTATTCTTGCCAGCTGTAAGTGTCCAAAGCGCCTCAACGATTACCATCAAAAGATGATAATCATAGGTGTTTTCGACGTCGTTAAGCTGATCTGTAACAAAATTTCTGCTTTGTGCGATCTCTTTTTTACTTTCCGGACCCAGTTTATGCCCCATGCATGATGGATGATCGCCAGTCTTGATGTGCCATTGACTCGGTTCCCCATTCAGTCCATAGTCAACAATCAGTCAGCATAGACATTCACAATAAGCTAAGTATCAAGAAGCATTTACAATGCTTGACTGAAGATAGAAATGTACAGGGGTGAAGTAATACTGCCGTTAGAACGTGCTCCTTACGTTGTAAAGGCGGCCTTACTTTTTGCGACTATGCATTCGCATGCAGTAATATAATAAAAAAAATTCTAGAACCAAATACGTGTTGTATACGGAATACGGGAGGTAATGAGGCGCGTACAAAATACACGGTATTGTAACTGAAGTCGCGAGCTCGATAAACGCGTTTATTGGTTTCTAGAATCGTACACTTCTGTGTGTATATTATAGTTGTGTGCAATTTACCTGTCTCATGCGAGCCTCTTGCGGAGTTTCTCCGTATCTGCACCAGTGGACGAAGTGCAGGGTATTGTGCCAATTCCTCTCGAACCTTGACTTAGTTGCCATATCCAGCTGCAATCAGTAGAAGCTCCTTAGTAGCTGTTCCACTGTTCGAGTGTGCCCACAGTTTCCAATAAACGAAAGACCCCTTGAGGTTTTCGCTATCTGAAACGAGAGGTTTCCAATTCTGACGCAAGCCTACGGTATTGAAGGAAGAACGTCTAAGTTCGATCGAGAGTTAAGATAAACCACTGACGGTTGGAATTATGTCATGCATTACTCTATGTGATTAGTTGAAAAGGAAAACGGAATATTTACAGCAATTTCAAGATAACACTAATGTTAAATTGACACGGGGATTTGTTTTAGAGATAAATTATCATTTCGTGAATTTTTATTGCTCGACAAATCTAAAGTCCAATAATTATAGATTACAAATCATGTCCGCGAAAGTATTATCACACGATTACAATTTGTTCGAATTGGCGTCATGTCCATAGTGTCATGTCGTAATCTTTTACAAGGCAGTCTGTCTGGTTTTAGCAATGTTACATTACAAAACTTTGACTCGTATGAAACTTTAGCCTCGGCGTTAAATATATCGTGGATTATTGAAGGCCGTGTGATTATGTCACTAGTTCAAATATCAAGTTGTATGTGTTTCGATATTGTTTCAATAATTTAATTTATCAGTCACACGTAAACTGTGCAACTGAAATAATTCATAGATATCATGATTTGTAACTATAGGTGATAGAGTTAGAGGGGATACAGCCGCAACATACGCTATCGTGTTTTAGTAAATATTGGAATTGGAAACGTGGACTTCCGAAAGTTTCGTTGTGTTTGCTTACCTTTGCTCTGATATCTTTCTCGTTGTTCGGCGTCTCCTGTTTATCGTCCACATTGTTGATGCGTATCACGGAGTCCTTCTTCCAAAAGGCACCCAGTGTGGTCTTCACGACACGTTTTCTCACACCTTTCTGTTGAACTGTGTACACTTCTATCTGTTCCGGGTTCTTTGTTTTTTCTGTCGGAAGAACAAAATTTTTTCGTTAAAAACCGGATCGCTCAAGTCGCGCTCGGAAATTCCACAGACGTCTCGGATATTTTTATGAGAATAAAAACTCCAAGGCCTTTGCTCTTTCGAAACTTCACCTCGTATTGCCGACTGCTATACGAGCTTTAACGCATCAACAGTCCATTCGTTAATCTCATTAAGGCGAATCGCGCATGCACATGAATTATTTACAAACGCTATTGTGAATTCGTCTGGTTACGTGTGACCGTGGCTGAATTGTGCCAACTTTATTTAGTCTCGATGTGAGGCTCACACGGAGCGAACGTTATCAACGCGTCCTCATTACGATGCATATCATGACGACCGCGACAACTTTAAATTCATTTTATGTTTTACAATTTAGTACCGATAAGAAGTTAAGTTTATAATAGACACATATGGTACACACCTTTACCCTTCTTCCACATGGCGACTGCATACATGTGATAGTCTGGCGACAGTACTGAGTCCGGGGGCAGTGGGTCCTCAGCTCGCACCTCGAGGATGAATCCTGATTCGCAGACGGCGCACAGTATGTTCTGTTCGTCATGTTTGAACCACTTGGTTTCACGGAGCTTATGTATGGCTACTGACGATCCAAAACGGGGTTTCTTGGGCGCGAACAAAGCCTGTGCCTGACTCCCGAATCGAGACAGGAGCCCCTTCACCGTCGGTGGGGACGGCGCGAGGCTCTTCTCAGGCGGCTTGATCTGCTGGAAACTCCGGCAGGTCACGAACCTCGCTTCCATTGAACCCCTCTCCAAGCTCAAATACACGAGACAATTCCCCTTCCACTGATATTACGTTGCGAGGGCGTCACGTCTTCTTGGTTCTTAGGCGCGGCAATATACTCTCACTCGAGAAATCACGTTTTATAAGCAACACTTTCACAATTTATGTAGCGCGTGGTATTGCGATCGTAGAACAACCGAGCTATACGGTGGCGCAGTAACGTTAGACGCGGCGCGCGTGTGGGGGCACCGATTTATACGGCCGGCGGGGGACGGCAGCGCGCGGGTCGCAGAGGGAGCCCCTCTACTCCGGTCTCTCTGACCTCACTAGTGTTGGGTATTGTGCGATAACACACACGTTTGTAGTTGTCATTGTTGTTTCAATGCACCTATTGTTATTAACTTCTAAACGGAATTCACAGCAATCTTACACATTTTAGAATTCTTAAAGCGTGGTGTATTTCAAAATGAGATTTCTTAGCGCATTGTTAACTAAGTTCAATATCCTTTTTAAAGAAATTATTATTATTTTATTTAATATGTCGTTTTAAAATTACCAGTAGTTACACCAATATTTTTATAGTATATTTTAGGATCAGATACACAGGTATACATCCGATGCCACAAATTCACTGCTAGACGATAGAAATTCTATAAATAAGAGGGTTTCCGAAAATCTTAATTAAAAACAGGATTTCACAAGCAAAAAAATAAACTTTGGTGTAGTCAATTTGTCTGGCTAATGTGCATTCCTAACATACGCACACACATTTGAAATTAGTGTTTCCTATTCGCTGTAATAAGACTCGTGTTATTTTGTTGCACAGAATTATGTAATAAGTAGGAGTAGGTAAACATTGTGCATTTTGTAGTTTGTGTTTATCTATGGATTTTCCTGCCGTGCCCGCGGTTATTGGGATTACCGGACAACAATTATAAAATGTAAATAAATAAATACATGTGCTATGTCATGTAGTCGTTAGTAGAAAAATATCAGCTAGTAGTTCTCTATTATCGTAAAGTTTATTAAATATCTATTTAATCGTGAATAAAAAAATTAACATTACTGAACGAATAACGTTCAGTTATGTTGATTTAAAGTTAATCAAATCCGAAATGCTGTACAATGCCACGTGGTACTTTTTTGTGAATGGAAAATCATCGAATGATTTCTCTCGCCCAGGACGAAGCGAAGGGAGGTGTCAGACTCTTACTGACTGAAAACCCTGTTCCTTCTCCAGTCCTAGGCCGCGGCACTTACATTATTGCGCTAATCCTACAACATTTGCCATGTTAGGCCCCATATGTGATATACAGGGTAGATTTACGCAACACATTGTTTTCTATTGTGTCTTATATACTAGCAGACAAGTCCTTAATATACTATTTCAATACACTTTTATTTACATTTATTAGAAAAACAAATAGCTCAATTAAACATTTCCGATTAAACCCGGAATCGAAATCGGAAGTAACGAAACGAAATATCGATAAAACATCGATAAAAAAACGTGACTGTTGTCCCATCTCTCGGCGATGCACCGACTTGACCTCACTCGCTGCTAGTTGTGACACCCCCCGCGCACACCGCCGCCCCCTCCTCCCCGCGCCCCGACAAACCGGCGCCAACTGTCAGGTATAACTTTTTCACTTTATTTTTACACTATCAGTTTAAAATAACTGTTATTTAATTGATCTATTCATTATCGCGGTATGCGGTAACATTAGTTCTAATATTATTGTAAACATTCTTTCTTGTTCTTTTTTTAAACTTTAAACTTGTAACAGCGTAACATACCTTCTACTTTATATGAATTTATTTTTAAAAATGGAATAGAAAAGTTACTTCATATTATGAAACTTGTTTGTCCAAATAAATGCTAAATCATTTTTATTACCGAACTCCATGTAATTACTTGTGTGAACTGAATTGAAGCTGTCGGTTGACGCAGCCCAGTTTGTCCTGCCGACTCATTTCGAACGTTGGGACATGGACGAAGCCACGTACGCACGCATTCACATTATTTACAAACAAATGCACAAACACGGTAAATGATGCCAAAATTACGCAAAACAATGTCAAGGAAACCATTGATTTAAAGAGGCGTGTCGTAAATATTATTATCTTTGTGAAGCGACATGAGATCTTATATCTAGATAACGATAAAGGTTTTAATTGTTTGAAGGACGATTGATAATTTAACCTAAAATGGTGTTTAAGGACGCATGCGATGTCGTTTTTTATTACGGCTTTATTGAAATTGAATGAATGGAATAAATAAACCTTTTTAAAAATCTGTTTTTTATTCTAAAATACGTAGATGAACATGATAAAGAATACAAGTAGGATTTTCTTAGAAAATAAAATAAATTATCCGTGGCATCCATTTATATCGAACCGATTAAGGATCTATTACGAGAAGAAAATAAGTAACAGAATTCAATAATGTTGAAGAGTAACTTCAAAGGAATATAATAAAAACTTTTGAGCCCCAAACCTCCTTCAGACCAAGGTGGATGCCGAAATAAGAGTCCTGTTTAAGGTAAGTAACTCAATAGACGCCCGAAAGATATGTATATCTATAAATAGCTTTTGCCTTTAGACCTACTCAAGATGGAGGTAACTTATAATGTTTGCGATGTTTCGAACGTGGGGAGTAAGTATAGTTTTGATACGCTTGAGTATAGTTTTGACACGGTTGGTGCGGTGGCTGGGCAACTGGCTGCCGTGCAACGTGTCGCGGGTTCGACTCAAACAACTCTTTGTGTGATCCACAAATTGTTGTTCCGGGTATGGGTGTCATGTGTTTGTGAAATTGTATGTTTGTAACAGCACCCACAACACAGAAGAAAATCCTAATGTGGGGCAACGTTTTTCTAAAAAAAATAAAAAAAAAGTCACAGATAATACTAAATTCAGAGAAATGTAGCACACTTTAAAATCTTAAAGCTACATTACTTTTCGAACATACATTCCTTAAGCTTAAAAAATATTCTTATCAAAAGAAATGACCTCCATTTTACTTACAAGAATGTTTAACAGGTATTTTGATAATACCGGAAAACCCAAAAAGATCAACGGATTCGATCTTGCGGAAGCGGACGTTAAAACCCACAGCTATTTAAGAAAATGTAACTCAAGAACAAATAATATGCAAGGCTTTGAGACAATTTTACAGTTAACGCTTAACAGGATTTGATAGTGTAATCTAATGTATTCGCTCTAGTAAATAGTAATTCTGCTAATGTCCTTTGAATACGTGTTCAAGGAGAGTGCCCTTCGAAACGCCCTTGACCTAAATTCACCCTACATCGCTTATCCGTTTATCGTGACGCTTTTAAACTTCTAACGAATTTTCTGGAACAATTTGTGTCGTATTTCATATTTAGTTTTTCAAGTTTTTCTTTTATTTCTGCTTTCTCATGTTTCATACTAGACTAATCTTCTTTGGCTATGGTTAAAAATTATTCGAATGTCTCATTTGTATTTGTATGTTCAAAATTCTTTGTAGCAATTTGGTTCTAATTTTCTCTACAATACAGAGATTAAGTTTAAAGTAGTAGTAGGTATGTAGAGTCTACATGGACAATTGGTCACATCGAACCGAACAAAAGCGCTTTCTCCGTCCCCATATCCCTATGTGTGCTTAAATCTTTAAAACTACCTACGGTTATTATAAATAAACAGTAAGCGAATAAACAGTAAGGAAGTTTTATGCGTATCGGCGAATTTTAGTATCAGCATTGCATCGGTTCGCTTCTAAATAATAAATTATGTTTAAAAAAATTAACATGCACCATTACCTACAGTGAAAAACTAAGATCATTGTAATGTGTGTGTTATCTTTCGTCTCTAATATTCTCTGCCTTATCTATATATTATTGGCAGACCGCAATTGCATCAGAAACATTGTCATATTCTTTTACAATAAAATTTGTCACGTTTTTATCTTGAAAATCAGTTTATTGGAACACTTTATCAATTTTTCACAAAATCACGAAGATTTATTAATTCGATTGTTTGTAGATTTACTTACACTGTTATTTATAAATTTTTAATCTTGTTTACATAAGAATTTGAGTCAGTTGGTTCCTTGAAAACAATTCATTGTTTGTTTGTGTTTGTTTTTTGCTTTAGCTTGAGATTCTGATTATGATTCTTGTTGGATTTTGATAAGGCCAAAGGCCAAAAGAAATACCATGACGGTATTTGATTACTGAACTTTCATTCTAGCTCATTGACGCTCGCCAGCGATATGACAAAACCTTGTAATTCTTTCCTTGGGTCTCTGATATCGAATACCCTTACTCTTCTGTTCATGAAGATAATCGTAGTGATTACAAAATTTAATTTAATGTACAGTCAGGGGTCAAAAATGCAATTACACTCTACCTAACAACTTTAAAGTGACTAAAATTTCTTTGTAGTAAAAGTTCAATGGTTCACAGCCAGTTTATTCCATAATTTAGATTCTATGCTATAAATTAAAGCAGTCCTCAACCATTGACTCTACTCTACAAAGATATTTTGGTCATTTTAAAATTGTTACAGTGCAATTGCATTTTTGACCCCTGATTGTACATACATATGTATATCGATATTTCCTTGCCATGCATACTCTCCCATTCGTACGGTCAATATAACTGGCAAAAATCGTGGACAGTGGACACTTACATCACCTACGTTAACAACACCATCTATTACCATAAAAGGTGTGACAAATGACAGGTATCAAATAGCGCAACTGCCCCTTACTTTGCATCGCCATTTACGACTGGCACGGGTTAAACTGGTGGAAATTTTGTGCAATATTTCTCTTCAGTTAGGGGTCAGAAAGAACGCACTTAATAAAATGGAACTAAAAAGAGTTCAGCAGGACGTGTACTATGAATGTCTCACAAAATTCTAAACAAGAAATCTAAAAAGAGAAATGACAGACTTTTAAAGCTATTGAAAAACTCTGTAATATTTCGCTCAACATAGAAGTCGGCCATCACCACGCCACCCACGAGGCATTTTGAAAATGGAACAAACGGTATGCATACAATAATTTTACAAAAATGTACCTGTGTGTGTAAGTCACAGTTGACCGAAAAAAACGGCACGTTTTGAAACCAGTCTCGAATTATAGTCCCTCAGTTATTACGTACACAAGTTTAAATTCAAATTACGTCTTTCGAATGCAGTGTTCTTTTTTCTCGTTCCAGAATGTTCTTTTGCGCTTAAAGATGTCTGCAGAAAAATAAAATATGCATTATTAAATGCGCAATTTATTTATATCATGAGGTTGTTAGGTTTTACCTGTTTATCCATTGTTTAGATTGCCTCCTTATGCTACTGTCTTAAAAGTTCTTAAATTTTTATTTAGAGTAAGTAGGTAATAGATAGAATAGATTAGATATGTTTTTTTTATCATCTTCAAAGGAGTATTTACGAGCAATAATCTTCTTCAGAAAAGTTGTTCAGAGAAATTCTTATTTAAAAATGAATTCACATTTAAATTTATTCTAGAATTGCTTATGCTACACGGGTGAAACACTGAATAAAAAATGTTACAAAGAAGAAAATTTACACTCGCAACAAAGACAAAATCAAACTTTTATTTGCTTTTGAACTTAATTGGATTTTCTTATACAAAACGGCGAGCAAGTGGCGTCAAGGCCAGTGATAATAAATATTTAAAGTTGTTGTACTTTGAATTTGCTCAGCCGTGAACACGTGAATGTTATGTCCGAGCACTTTTCCTTTGTCTTATTATGACAACTACATTATAATGTCTGTAAAAGAAAATGTATGATATATTTTTTCTGTCACTGTTAGTATAAGGCTGACGTACGAAAATCTGGTCTTAGTAATTTTATTTGAACAAATGCTAGTAAACTCTATTGATACTTCTTTCTCCGTCTATGATGTTAAACATTTTTGTTGGTCTATTGATCCTGTTGTCAAGCCGCTACAAGGTGTCTACTGATCTGTCTCCTTCCAGATCAGCATCTATTTTTAATATTTATTTCATTTACTTGTATTTTTGTTTGTTCTAGTCTGCTTTGCTTTAAGTAAAGTGATTTACAGAACATTAAAAAATCTTTACTAATCTGTCCCTATCAATTTTCACGTACTAATGAATTTGATTAAAACGATAATTATATCGGTAATATTAATATTCTGTTCATCTTCAAATGCCCATTCAATTCTAATACAAACTGACATAAACCCACCAAAGTATAGACAGTCTGTCGAAAGCTTTGACACTTAAACACGAAGGATATTCAGCTTTATTACCGGTTCAATGTCCTTATAATTAATATTCAATGCAAATCAGACCCTAAAAGGCTTTGAACCTTAGGATTATAATGAAATAAATACTAAAGAAAAACTAATGCAAATATTTAAAAGCTTCCTTCCATCTGGAAGGAAGCTGGATGACCATATTTTGGTTATTTTATATAGTGTTTTGACCTTTCAATCGTGGTAATTCGAGACACGATAGAAGAACAATAAGTGCGTGAACGCCGGCATTCGCTGCGGGTTTAATGAATTAATATTCTCAAAATAAATGTGTGTTCTGTACTTCTGGAATTTTTATCATGATCGACTCACAAATGAAGAAAATTTTTATAGAATATAAGAAAATGGAAGTTTCTTCGATTCTAGTAATTCCACTTGGAATATTTGCATGGAAAAACATATGCATGAATAATAAATTGAATATGCAAAGGATTTCGAGTGAGCACTTAAACCATGACGGATTTGCTACCACACAGCGTTGTATTAATCATAAATTATAATCATGGAAAAAGTTATGCATACACGCTTGCTCAATGCGGGTTGGCAAATGTCATTGCTCATCGGGAAAGTTTGGTCATTGCAACATGCAGTCTGGAGATATACTTGCTTACTAATATACCAGTAAAGACAATACAGTACTAATAGCACTATACCAAACCCTTCTAGGAAAAGGGGCATGACTTAATGATATGAAGCAAAAAGGACGTTCAATACGTCACAAATTTGACACGAATGAGTCAGTCGATGCATTAATTGAAGATAAAACATTGTGACGTCAGAATGTTACATTGTTCTGTATTGGAATGCGTATAATATTCAATAATGTGGTCAAAGCCTGTAAAATCTTATAAAGTAAAGTAAGGGCCTTTTTCTCAATCTGTAATGTATTTGCATGAACCCATTACGTATCTATATTATTGGCCTAAAATAATAATTTTATTGTATTAAATTATTACTTAGTTCAGAACTGGGCCTTGTGTTCAACAAATCATATTTCTACTGCGTAAATTCAACCGTCCATTCAAGGACTAGATATACTTACATTTATGAATTAAAATGATTCACCTCATTCAAACGTTGCATTGTTACCCACGTCAGAACTTCGAGTAGGATGTCCTACATGCCACCCGCAGCACGTTATGTGAATCATAGTCGATTGGCGTCTAGAAAACTTAAGCTGACTGTGGTTTGTTAATAATCGCCACCTGAGTTTTTTAGCATTGTCTTGTATATGGTGCACAAGATGTAGTGCTTTCTTGTTGCTTCTTTGAATGTGATCTAGGATTTGTGTAATGTTTTCTTTTATATTTATTTTGTTCATATCCTTCCCTTTGTCGTTACCTTCTATTAATTTAACTATACATCTCTTCTTTTTTATACATACCTTTACCTAATTGTCGTGACTTTTATTCTGCTAATAACACTCACCCATTCGTCATGTCTTCATATGAATATACACATTTACTTCTAATTTTTTTGTCACAAGTCTGACTTTCATCTAAATCATCATTATCATCATCAGCCTCGTCCACTGCAGCATTTAGGCGTCCCACATTTAGTTCCAAGATCGTTTTCGTCGTTTGGAAGCAACCTGTATTTAGCTTTTTCTTGCAACCCTAATCAGACCGCCTATCCACTTTATCTATCCGTGACTTTCAGGGTCTCTATTACTTACAGAAAGTATGCTAACAAGTATGCCCACCTCTGTTGAAGATTTTAATATAAATATTTATATAAAATATACATACTACCTCCTATGCTGTGTCTCTCAATGTGTCTCTGAAAAATTTACATAAAATTAAAAAAAACCTTTTAAACATCTACTATCATAACTTTCAAGGATAATGGCACCGTTGAGCTATGTTTATTGCAACAATTGTGTCTGGAAATGTTACTTTAAAAGTTCCCTTTTGCCTAAGGTGTAAAGTATAAATGCTTTCTGTTACGTTGCTCGCTGTGTCTAGAGCAATATTAATTACGTATAAATATTTGCATTCTTATGAAGTCACGTAGGTAATAAATTCATAGATATTGTCAGTATCTTTTGTAATTAGGTAGTTTGCAGTCAAAATAAATTATTTAGATCTTTCAATGATGATTATATTAATAACAAGCTGTGTTTTGCGGTTATACTCGCGTATTTTGTGCCTAAGTTCAATTAGTATAACGTAGCTTCCCAAAAGTAAAATTCTTTTTCAAACCGGCCGAGAAGACAGATCGATTAAAACTTTAGGTTACCAGTACGTGCCTAAAAACCATCAATTGGGTTTATTATATTTCACAGAGTTTCATCATCATAACTACGATGTAACCGTATACTACTACAGTTTTTATGACAATATCTTCATTCATCAGTTGTAAATAAGACAAGACAGACCTACTACATACATATGAACGTCACTGTAGATAAAAAACCCCACAAAAAACATTTTTAGTTTAGTCTCGTGACTTGCCCGCAAAAACTCGAGAAGGCCGCATGGGACACAACAAATTATAGAAAGGACCTTCAGAAAATAATAAGAGAACAACTTATCTATTTATCATATATGTGCAAATGTATGATGTACAATAAATTTTGTTATTTGAATGCGAAATTCGAATCTACATCCATTATCATCTATTTTTCTTGAGTGCGTTCACCCCGACCAATTCATTTGTAAATTCTTTGCATTCCATGAATTTGTCTACCGAATTTTATGAATTTTCTTCGTTGACTCTAGACAATATTCTTTACTGTATTTAAAAACAAATGCTATGCTATAATCGATTTCTTTTTCATATTTAAGTCAACTGAACAATTGACCATTCTAAATTATTTAGCTAAAGTTTTCAATCATCAAAGGATTACTAAATTAAGAATTTTATTGAGAAACCGTTGGAAGCCAAACACACAGAATCAGCGAATACATACAAATTCCAAGATAATCTCATATATGTAGGTACATGGTAAGTAATATCCATGTAATCTTATAACACTCCCCGTTCTTTTAAGTTAACGTAATTTCTGAAGCAAGTTAGTCGTGTATTATAGGATTACTGTTGACCTTTATCTTTCTTTCTTATTCTTGGTATTTGGCCAATTTTTTCGGTTCTTGTTTGTTCCGTAACTTACTGAATGTATATTTGTGCTCTCTCTTCCTGCATCCGTGGTTCTTTATCAGCACTACCACCTACCCTTGACTTCCTTATATAAAATAAGTACTAGAAAATTTAAATTCTTCTTTGGCATAATATGAAAACTTTTTCATATTTTTTGTAGGTACTAAATTAGAATGCCTCATCGCTTGCATTTCTCTATCTTATCTATTGTGTTGTTAGTCCAACTAATTATAATGAACAGCTGTTGTTACAGTTTCTTGTTCTCATGTGGGAACAATGGCAGTAATCCACTACCGTCCCACGACACTGCGCCATCACTTCCGACGTTCACATCGGAAGTGAAGCTGGCGACCTCACAGCACTACACTGACCTTCGCACAAACAGAGCAAATAGTTCATAATCATTGTTTACTCATCTTAACGCTCGTGATTTCCATCTGCACTTAATTAGTACTAAAAGCCTTAACACGATCTTCAAATTCCAAATAAAACTTGAAACATGTGACTTTTATTTATATGTATATCAGGTGAAACCAGTGTTGCATTTCTTACTCCACTTAGAAATAAATCGTCTTTTTTAATGTACCACTCGTTTCGGTTCGCGTCTATCTTCCAATCAGAACCAAACTGGTGCTAAAATACCAGCCACTTAGATACTACGTAACATAATTACCACATACCAACGTACACCCACATCGGAACAGATATTCACATGAATACAAACGTTACGTACCACTTGGCACGTACTTCATGTCTCCGTAAATTGGCCGTATTATCGTGACCAACCCACGTCTGAAAAATGGCCTACCTGCATAGCACACAAGGGTCTGTCAAAGTAATGAACCAATATACGTAATTTGTTGGCATTGTCCGGACATTGCCTCGAACAGTTGCTAAGGGAACTTTGCCTCCAATATTTGAACTGGCTTTAAACATTGACCTACAGCAAACGTTTTCTAATGAGGTTGCGTATTTCGAAGGCCAAAGTACAGTGTTGTGCCGACGCAAGTTTTAATTAGCAATTATAAAATTGTCACAATTACATGTTTGTAATCTTTATCTACAAAGTTCGTGTGAAAACAATAAAACGAATATTGTCACGTAAAAGTTTGATAATAAAAATAAATCGTGAACAAGTTGTGTAGTAGAAAATGTTAATTTATTTACACTTAGTAAAATTTGTATCAAACACGCGCCATATAATCACGCGAGGACTTGAAAGGTTGAGATGGTAATAAAATTAAATCAGTCTACAGAAACACGTATTCTAACCAAACACATTCCAACTTTTGGATGGCTAAACTTTTCATTGCAAAGGCATTATATGATAACTTAAAAAACAAATATTTGCTTAATATTACAAACAATTCTACAAAAGAACATGTTACAAAAAATGCTTCATGTTAATTCATAGTCCGAATCTGATCTTGATTAATGCAATCAAAAATAATAACACATAACACAGAATGAAATTGTATCTCATATCGACAAAGAAAAACAAATGCTCTCAATTAGCTATAATGAAGTCTAGAACATCTAAAGGTCGTTTGGATGAAATTACAATGTTTTTGTGGCTATTTTTGCGATATACAAGTCTAGAATTTTCTACAGAGCCATTTTAACAACTACAATTTATTCATTTTGGACAAAATTTTTGTATCTTTTTGTTAGCTCATTATTTTTCTATTTCGATCTAATTTACCCATGCTTGTTGCATTCTGGTCATGTTGTTAATGATATAAAAGTAAACTTACGTGTTGTTTTTTTCGTATACATATAATATTAATGAATACCGACTCGGTATCATTGTTACTGTTAATACAAAAACAACGTTTTCTCTGTAAAAAGTGTACAATATGCTGGTTGAAAAAAAGAGGACAGAATCAGCAAAACCATATGGCAAAATGTTTATGTTAGAAGACAGTTTAGCAATGTGCGAACTTTGTCAGACAAAAATAAACATGACAAGTGTGGGAACAACGGGAATACTATCGGCGGAAATGATAAGTGTAAAATAAAATAAGAAAGAAACAGATGATTATGAACATTTAATTTTAGCACATAACGGTTCTTTGTTAAACTGTGTTTTCTCTTAAGATCAACATTCACTAAAGGACGATACAAGTTCAGTTACTTTCTGAATTTTGTTTCTATCAGAAGCAATTTATATTAGCAAAATGACGAACAATTTCGCATTTTATCACAGTGTATTCGGGAAGGAAAAATTATCTGTTCTCAAGGCTCCGATACAAACACTTCATAAATAATCCTCAGCAGACAGAATCATTGAAAACACTAGGAAAGTTACTGAAGTGAGTCCTAAAAATTTGATCATCAATCACGAATGATAAACGTGACAGATATGGACAAGTCCGAGTTTACAATTATCTCCCGATAATTTCTTTTTTGTTGCAGATAAAATTGTTGAAAATTATGCTGTTGATAAGTCGCTTTTTGACCTTGGTGCAAGTATCGATTGGGGGTTTGATAAAAATTATGTGCAACAAGAACTTTACCATTGGCAATTTCGTACTGTGGATACTCCAAGTTCAACGTTTACTCATTATACTCATTTTAAATGGATTGTGGCTATTGTTTGTTAAAATTTTATTGTGGTGTTCGTAGTTTTTCCAACACTCTTTCATTTTTAAACTATATAACTACCGACTTTCATTCGCCCTTTACTACTCCAAAATTTTCCACTGCTATATCTAATTGACGTCAGAAAAGATTTGAAATTACAATTGTATATTGGATTCAGTGAGGTATCACCAACCAACCTACAATGACTTATAAAATTCAAGTGATATCCATTTTTCTAGAATCACCAAACTTGTTGTTTGTTCATCTAGCAATATTGGTGACATCATTATATTGCTAACTTATTCCGAACAATCCTTATCGATTCTAATTTTCTCGCGTTGTTTATTTTATTTCGTAATATCTTATCTAGTTATAACGCATTCCCAATCTGACTCATTACTGCATTGATTTCCCTTTTCATTCTCAGAAGTTTATTAGTTTTCCACGTCATAGGATTTGCTGTAGAAAAACCAGTTGCGTCTTATCGTATAGCGGCTTCTATATTATTGTTTGTTTGACATACAATTGAAACTAGTTCATAGCTATCATGCACTTGTGTAAAGACTATAATGTTTGATGGAAAAGCAACGTTATAATACTGCAGTATCATTCAAGTAAAAGCTGATATATCCCGTTTCTCTGCAGTAACTCTTATTAACTCTAACTTAGACCAGTGTGTATCTTGTGTTATTCTAAGAAAGCTATTCCACAATTTACGACCCTCTTCCATACATTTAGAACACCAATGTGTTCTCCTGTTACTGCAATTTTATTGCTATCATGATTTATGATGCACATATCCGACTAAGTATTAAACGTTTAATAAACGTTTGGTTCAAATAACTTGCATCTTAGCTCTCTATACATGTATTTTATATTGGCAATTGGTCACTCGTTATTTCCTCGTTAGTTTAATACTATTTAGTTTCATACTAATTGTTCTTGTATATATTGTAATTAGTTTAAAGAAATAGGGTAGTTTTATTAAACTACATGCATAGTTTTGTACTTCAAGTTGCTAAATAAATAATTCGTTTTCTTATTTACTACGCATTGTGTCGTAAGTTATAGCATAAAATGACACTACAATTATATTGTTCATTCAATTATTATGTGTTCAGACATCTATATTAATATTATTATCGTTATTAATGTTATAAAGCTGAAAAATTGTATTGTTGATTGACTAGATCAAATCCATAGTCCATTTATCAAGGAAAGTTTATAAAATAAATAGACCTAGTGGAAGCTAGATACTTCTTAATAAAATTTCATACTGGACTTTTAGGCACCTGGATTATCCATAGCAACTGGTAGGCGCCATATCTTTACAATACCCTTAACGAACCGAGGTTGCGGGTTAAGCTGAATGAGGCACCGTCACCTCGGCCTAGAGGAGGAGAAGGAACGGGGGGTTTTTTTGTCAGTAAGAGTCTGACACTCCCTCCCGCCCGACCCTGGGCGGGAGAAATCATTTGATGATTTTCCCCTCACAAAAAAACGTTAACGAACGGGCCACACTGCACATCCCAGGAATGGTAGTCGAAAAATATAATTTAAATTTCAACAACATACAAAAAAAAGATCTAAGAATGTCAAGACATTGTCACGTATGCACATCTAACCATTTATGAAGTGCATTCCTCGCAGAATATAAACACAACGTTACCTCAGTGTTTGAATGTTTGATCGAGTTCCATCTGGTTCGCGTCGCTAAGGAAATGGAGTATCATTGACATCGCACTCACGAGAATTAATATTTCATAGCGGTTGCCACTTGTGCGATTGCCTGGCATACTTTGTAATGTTTGAACAGGTTGTATGACTTGAAAGTTATGTTTTAAACTGATAATTATTATTATTATTTCGTTGCGTTTTACTGTGGACCTGTGTTTTACTGTTTAATAACATTTATTTTATTATTTACCAATACTTACTTTTTTTGTCAACCTGCCAAATATTAATAGTCACAGGCTTCGAATTCATTATCTACATACAGGGTGGTTTTTTGTCAGTCACTCTCGCTCTAGCTAGCGTGGGAGAAGTCTTTTGATGATTTTTACCCCATACAGAAGATATCCTTATAAAGTTTCAGATTCCTAATATGTATAAGTAAGATCGGAAATCAGATATTATTATTGCAATTTACAGTCAGGATAATTTTCTACCACGGATTTAGGTGCAAGAACAATATTTGTTAGCTACGGGCCCCGGCTGGAGCAGGAGAAGGAACGAGGTAGTTTTAGTCAGTAATTAAAGTATTTGTGGAAATGCTTAAATAAACCAATAGAAACAATTCTTCCATAGATAAAAGGTTTAAAAAATAATAAAAATAGAACATTATTTTACTAAAAATGAAAAACTAAAAAGCAACCTAGCAAACAAGTCCTTCTGAGATTTTCGATATTGTTTGTAAAGACTTTTAGTACTTTTCGCTCAAATCATTTTATCATTAATCTTGATATAGCATAGGAAAATGCCATGAGCAAACTGGCCATGTCCTACAAACTAAAAAAACATATGACGCTCGCGAATGCAATGTTTAAAATCGCGTGATAGATCATGCTTATCAGAAAAATGCCCAGCGGTGGACCTTATTACTTGAAAATTAGGATCAATTTACTGTGACATGTTTGCCACTTAAGTAGATGACTTCAAAGGAGTATAAGTTCGTTATATCATCATCTTTCAGACCACATCATTTTAAAATTAATAAACAACTTCTTTGTCATAAAATACTGCAACGTATTTCCTTCTATTATGTAAATTAAAATGATATGCTTGCGACGAAAATTCTCTCTAAAAAAAGGTAGAATGTTTTGTATTAAATAATATTATTAGCTTTCTGTAATTTACTTCATCATTAGTATAACCTATTTAACTATAGACAAATCTATATAACTTACATCCGTCTAATCTGTTTCGTTGCCAAAAAAAATATTTAACCAACTGCGTAGAAACTCCGTGCGTTCGGTCACGTAACCCAAGCCTATTGAGCGAATCCCTTCGTGCATTGTCTTCGTCTAAATATCATCTCTATTTCCGAAGTGCTACGGACTCAATTCGTATGTAGCTTTGTTAAGAGTAATGTTCTTTTGAAGGCTGCTAGGGGGGTCGGATTGACCTTTTTGAAAATGTCTATTTGGATAAATGTATTAGCTGTTGTTTTGTGATGCTGTTGTACTTGGTTTACAGGGTCAGAAAACAGGATCTCTTTGCTGTAATGCGTTGTTATTCGCTATTATTTTGAGCTTCCTGAATGAGTCAATGCTATTCTAAATATTTTATCGACAATAAAACAGGAATCGCAGTCCTAATGCAACGCAACGAAGGAAAATCTCGTAAAACTGTTTATCGAAGAACAGATTTCGTTGTCGCATATATGTAGATCTATAAAGAAAATACCACGTTCTGATATGGGCTAAGTATCTGAGTGGGTATTAAATATCAAACTTACATTATATGTTAAGTTATCATATAAAATATAAACATAATCTTGCGATTTACGATATTTAACCCTACACAGGAGCAATAAGGTCCAATTCAAAACTGTAAAATAACTCGCGAAAAGCACGTGAGCTAAATTTGTAAACAATCGAATATCCGTTTAAAGCTTGTATTTAGCTTTTACCCGCGGTTTTGCTTGCGTGAATTTAAACTACATATATGTATGAAGAAGTCGGTTGAAAATTGAAAAACGACAAGCTATAAACATCTGCAGCACCAAAGAAGTTTTAAGTGTGTTGCCTGCGCTTTTGGTAGGGACTTTCTCACTCACACACATTCGCACTCAAACGGTGAAATACTACCCAAGTGTCGTACCACACTAGTTTTTTGGAAGCCGATTGAGTCAAAAATAGCTCCCACTCTTTAAGTGTGACACTATAACAAACAAACGAACTTCCTTTCGCTTTGATAAATTACTTAGTTGCGATTAGTATATTTATATTTCGCAGGCATTCCTGAACTGGTTCGCTTAGAAAGCTGGTTTCAAGTCTGTACGAAATCGATTTTATATTGCAAAGCTAACGAACTTGTTTGTCTGGAGATTTATGAATTTCGTTTCAACTTTGTTGAGATTCGTTCATGAATTTTGATTACGTTGTAAAATCGGCCTCTTGGTTGGAAACGTTTTTTCACCGATCCATACATTTTATTTTCGACTACATATTTCTATTTTGTCGGGGGTCTAATTTTTTTCGAGTGTTTGTGTGTTAATGTGAGTGTATATCATTGATCTTCTAGGTGTTAACATTTCAGAGAACCTCACATACAAAAACAATATAAAAAAATGAGGTTAGCTTATAAGTTCTTCGTAAGACGCAGCTATTTAGCTTTTACCTTCATTTAAGCAAATCCATATAGGTGTAAAAACCACCTTATTAATTGAATTAGTCACAAAGTAAAGTACATGTCCATTCAACGCTTACTTTATAAGGTAGTTCTAAGATCTAGCTATAAGTTTTGCAGCCTTGACGGTAGTTTGTCACGGTCTATTTTTATCCTAGGTACTCCTATATCTCTTGGTAATTGCCCTCTTGCACTCTCGTTTAATTCATTACATCTATTCTTGATTTATTGTTTCGTATCTCTTCTTAGTATTTGTGTGTTCTTCAAGAAAATTTAATGTTGTATAAACACTGTTGTAGTGTACTAATTTTTACATCATCATGGAAAATTTTTGACCACATAAAAAATATTTTGGATGCTTCTTGACTTGTCTGAAGCATTTAGAAGTTGCTTGGGTGAACTGAACTCTATTTCTTGAACTATATCGTCTATCAGCATAAACATCCAATGAAGCGTCTAATTAAGGTCCTATCGTGAAACCACATTCTCATAATCCGCTAGATTTAGCCTTAAATCTCTCATAGACCTCAAGTAAATCACTCTTATCGAAAGCCGCAGGCCTGACGCAGAATTCTCAGGCCCCAGGGAAATCAGCGTCGACCATGTTCAACACATTTTACAACTTTGGCTATACTCGTATAAGCATAAAATACAGCTTTTATTTAATCCCATTCGCTCAAGCTGTAAAACCAATTATAGTACAATTTGTAAAAATTGTTTAAAAAAGTTAGTAATGATGCATAAAAATCTGTTATTTCTTCAAGAAAAATAGGTTGAGGTACCCTTAAATTAATATCTAATATTATGAAAAAATATATTGTAGTTAATAGCCCAAAAGAAATGATGAATGGCATCCTCATTTGTTTATTCGCAAACGCCTTCAAGAATCCCTGATTTCGATCGAAATTTAAATTTGAAAAATCCTTCTAGAAATATTCAGTCATCTATTCATTTTATTATATTTGTATCAACAGGATGTTCTATTCAATCTAGAATCGTCCTAGACTTGATTTGTTTGTTTACGAATCCAGACGTGAAGCAATTTGTGACCGTACGCTTCCAATCCCCCTCGCGACCGTGAGCGTCCTCTCTCAGGGTTGTAATCATCCGCGTTATACCCTTGAGGTTTCTAATTCGAATAAACTCATTCCTTTTCTATATTTCTAGGATTTGTTTGTTTACTTTGTAGATGTTTTTATTGGATAGATTAAACGTGCAAACGGGTAACCTGATGGTAAGCATGGTAAGCAATCGGTGCCGCCCATGAGCACTCATAACACCAAAGGAGTTACAACGCAGTTATTAGAGATTTAAAGTAGGGAATTTGGGAATGAAGAATGGGGGCAGGAAGGATTTGGTCTCCGGTATCCTCCACTCACACGCGAAATATATGTATATCTATATTATATATCGTTATGTTTATTATCTAATTTGTTTGATAATATTATTAAACGGAAAACAATTTAGAGTATTTTAATATCAACCTACTCTTGAGAGTTTAATTCAAAGAAACCCAGCTTTATTCATTTGTTACCTTTTGCTTGTTTTTCTTGTTGGAGCCGTGGGTTTATTTTCTATGATTGGTTTTCTTTATTTGTCCAGTGTGGCTTTGCAGATATTTCAATTTTAATGGTAGCTAGTTTTAGGTATGTTTCGAATAGTTTGTAGGTAGGTACAAAACATGGTCAAATATATTTAATACTGAATGTATCATGGAACTTTGAAATTTGTGTGCGTGTATTTCTTTGGAGAAGAACAGAATTTTTATACTACATCCTTCTAAGTATGCACATACGTATTATTGTCTGTATTCGATTAAAACGAAACTTCAGAGAAGAAAACTTTAGAAAAGAAAATTGTTTCACAGAAAAACGTAGAGAATTTCCAGATCTGGGTCTTACGGTCTCAAGATAACAGTTTTATGGTATTTATTAAAACGAGGTTAGAGAGCCACGCATCTCGATCCATGTTTAACTGTCCAACCAGCTGTCTGTTAAAGTTTCTCTTTAATGTCCAACGTTAGAAGCGTAACGAATCTTTATAAAAAGCTCTGTCAGTAACCGTCTGTAAGAAAAAGAACGATATCCCCCAGATACTAAGCATTATTGATACAGATTATCTTAAAGTAGCAAAAAAGCTAAGAGCACACTTAAGTAAATTCGAAAATACTCGCTATGTTGATGAACAATTTATATTTAAATAATACAGCTCTAATAATAGAAAAATAAAATTAATTACAGATTTTCCCAACAAACGAAATAGGTATTTCAAAACTTGCCAAAGAAAAACCAACGACACACCTCCATTAAAGGAAAAAAACGTGTTATATATGACAGGTAATACCTATTATTTCTACACGCCTCGTTCAAACAAGAATACAACTTCTGAGTCACGATATTACCTATCCCATGTTTTATTATTAGCATTAAATTGCAATAACGCATCAAGGCCGAATATTGGACCGGTTCTGTAATAAAAGACGACAAAACCGGATCGAACTAGTTTCTCGTTGTTTACATGGTGTTATCTCAGTGCAGTGTAATCTTATTTGTCATGGAAAATCTGATTGCAACTAATGTTAGATACTATGTAGCTATTTTTCATGTAGACATTTGCTTCTGCACAAATCGTGCAGTTTTTTGGCATCGTATATCATGGGGCACATGGGTAGCAGATGCAAAAACAATGATGTGCCATACCATAACCCGGCTTAGAGCGCGTAAAATTCACAGGGTGTTTTTTAGTCTGTAAGAGACTAGTATTCACTCTGGCAAATAACTTGATAATAATCATGATTACAAAGGTCATATATTAAAAAGGTCTAAGAATATTATGCACTACAAAGTATAAAACAAAGTGGCTTTTTCTGTGTCCCTATGTACCTATGTGTGCTTTTAAAATTACGTAACGGACTTTGATGCAGTATTAATAGATAGAGTGATTCTATAGATATATTTATATGTATTATAACATTCATAAAAAAGTGAAGAAATTAAGCGTCAACATTGCACCCGTGTCAAGCCGGGGCTGGTCGCTAGTACAATCTATAACTTTAACAAAAAACCTAAAGAACAGTTTTGATGTGACTACGATAGGTGGCAGATAACAGCTGAAAGTTTAAGTCGCTAAAAGAATATAAAAATTAACTACCTACACGTGGAAGGTAATTAATATGTGAAAGGTAGTAACAATATCTAATACTCAGTTAATGCTAAGCAAGTGGTCTTAAAAGGTAATGAATGAAATAAACAATATTTGCATATTGGCAAATATCTAATAAAGATATTAGGTATATCAAATTCCTGTGGCGAATAATTAAGTTCTTGATAACTCTAGTAATATAAGACAGCAATGGCAATCGTAAACGCGGTAACGTAAAGTATAGCTATGCTGAGTATTTAGTGCGAGCTATTTCTATATTAACACGAGCGGGAGGGAGTCTCAAACTCCTACTGGCTAAAAACACCCCCGTTCCTTCTCCTGATCTGGGCCGAGGTCCTCTGGTGCCTCATTACGCTTACCCCGCAACCTCGGCTGAACATCAGCCCTATAGGGCCCCGCCTGTGGTGGTCTGGTCCTGATCGGGCGGCGAGCTACCCTTACTCGCCGTCCGCAGACCCGCGCTTACGGTGGCCGGAGGTCGTCTCTTGAGCCCCTGCCGTGGCTTGAAATAAGCGTTGTGCGGTCAGCTCTCATCTCTTTCCATCTGGTGACCTGTATTTGCAAAAAATATTACGCTACACATAAAACGTTGAATTTTGGTCTTAGTAATAATCGGTGAGGATAATCTTCGGAGCCAAAATATACACTGCATCTGTACCTTACCATCTCAGTCCCATAGTTGAACGTACTTATATCTATGTTACGATAATCATGTGCTAATATATAGGTAAGTATACCTTATCTTTGACGCACATAATGCAGGATAAACAGCGCTTGACATGCGTCATGTCGGCACATGTCTTTGATTACACCTTTACCGATATCGGGGACTATGTACCTGACGTAACATGGTAAATACTGTAATGTTTTTTGGAATTATATACCGTATTATTGTTGTTGTTGTAATTATTTTTGATTGCAAGGTTAGTGTAGTAGCTGACTATTTTAGGGTGTAATACGTGCATAAGAGACAATCGTGGGCTCAGGTGTTTTAAGACGAAGATTAGCTTTCTTTTCCACTTTACTGAATAGTTCTTGCTGCATTTGCTTTACCTTGATCACTAAAGCCTTTTTGCTTCCATCGTGACTTCTCTAAGGTAAGGGTTATTATTAGCTTTACCGTCTATTTCTATTGTCTGCCAAGTCAAAGTGCGATCATATTTATGCCAATTGTTTTGGTCTTTTGTTAAGCCCGGGACCATTAAACTAAAGGTATTTATGACATGTATATCTGTCATCTTTAAACCAATACTGACTTCAACTATTCACAATCCTCTGTTGAATCTTAAATGACAGAGGCACCGAACGGAAACAAATTTAAAACAATGTATTAAAACTGCACATCGTGCGTTCGAAGGTGATGAAACCAGAACCCAACTACGTAACAGTAGTAATTACATCTCAAAATAGTACGTTTAATAGCCGTGGCCTCACGAGACGAAAGTCCTTGGCCTGCAGACCGTCAAGGTCAAAGCTATTGCGGAATTCCGAATCGCTATCCAAATAAATATGCAGCTATTTTACACCGCTTTCAGAGTGACGTCGATTCTAGTGGCCGGAATTATGACTAAGCTCTGTTCTTTGTTTGTTGATGCTAGTATTGGTCTATATTTTTTAAGAGTTTAATAATCTGGTCTATTGTAAACTAGAAAACTGGTCTAATAACTAAATGAAATAACTTAAAGTAGTACCAGATATGAACTAAGATTGTACATCAATTTACGATTATATATTACATCCATTTAAGATGGCTATGCACCCATCTAAAGACACATTATGAAAGAATCTTCGAATTGAATACAGCCGATGCAATCAAATATTGTGTTACATTGTTTTCCTCTTAAAAGAGCCAATAATTGCCTTCTACTATACAAGTAATTGTTCAAGCCTCATACACACTAGGCATCGATTATCGCCCAAATTTTGAACATGTTGCTCATAATAGCATTGCACTATTCTTTTTTATAGGAGAGAAAATTATTGATTCATTCTATCCCTTTTGGATGAGGCTAGAAGAAGTATCAGACTCTTACTGACAAATACTACCCCGGAACACAAACCACAGATAAGGTTAGTTATTTGCGCTGATTTTACCACATGAGAACCAACATTTTGCGCAGCATTTGCGCGCCAAAGTTTGCCTAGTGGATACGAGGCTTTAAACGAACAATGTAAGGTGCATCATTTGTTAATATTTTCCATTTTTTCGTTAATGTGACCTTCCTCAACAGGCCTTGCAGTGAGAGGAACAAATAACAAATATTTATACTTATTGTTTTGTCAACTTAACTTGTGTGCTCTGAGGATTATTTTTACTGTTCATACAATGTTGCGTTCCTGGACGAACGTACTTGCTTGTAAACAGATGATTAAATAAAATTTGGAATTGTCAGGCATACTTATAATATTAATCTGCTAACGTTTTTTTTTTTTTTTGTTCTAAATAACTTAAGTAACAGAATAAAAACTTCTGCAACTAAGGAATTAAATCCAGAAACTTATGGTGCTTCGCTCTAGTGACCTGGTTTCAACAATGCAATTAATTATAGCCAGTGTTGACCGACACTTATCATTGTTTAGAATCAACCAACTATAATTTGATAAGTAAACAATCGTAAACGTATTGTTTAAGGGTATTTCCCCCTATATGTATAAGCACTTCAAGGCCACCCATTCGGGTAAAGTCCTTTACTACGTTTTCAATTTTATTGTTAAAATTTTAAAGTTTTATAAATCTAAAAATGTAGGTTCTGTACTGTTCTGTACCCAAATTATAAACATAAGGCTGTGAAACCATCAATATGTATTTTGATAGATCAGGTATTTTCTAATCTCTTATTAATTATTGGAATTCACTATCGTGTAAGGCGCCAATATTATCATTAATACCAGTCTTTTGTTTTCCAAGATAAATCATTTTATCTAACCGAAGACACATTCCTTAATTATCTGAAGTCATACTTACCTTATAAATTAGTAAAAACGAATGATTACTTTAAAATATTAGTATGTACTAGTATATTGCTATTAAACATGTACTGTACGATAAGATATGAAACTGATAAAGAAATAATTGAACATACTTTAAAAGACTTCTTAAGTGATAATATACAATTCTTTGAAGGGCTTGAACATAACTTGGAATATAATACTACGATTAAATACTTATACCGGGGGGTCTATAAAGGAGCTCTCGGTGTTCATAATGCAACGTAATATGCAGATTTCAAACATTATGTAGACTGTAACGAAATTCATAAAGGCCTGTCAGCAGTAGAAATTTAATATCCACAGCTTGTTTCATTAACTATCATAGCATCCAATCCGTCTTTGCAAGAAATGCAATCCTTAATAAGGATAACGCAATTTGTGGTCCAGCCAAATTTAAATTTCAGCAACCGAACATAAAATATCTTCGTTTTTACCGTCGTCTCCACCTTTTTTTTTTTTTGTCAGGGGAAAATCATCCAATGACTTCTCCCGCCCAGGGTAAGGCGAGAGAGAGTGTCAGACTCTTACTGACTAAAAATCCCCCCGTTCCTTCACCTGCTCTGGGCCGAGGTCGCGGTGCCTCATTGCGCTTACCCCGCAGCCCCGGCTAAACATCAGCCCTTTAGGGCCCCGACTGTGGTGGTCTATTGGCTCTTTGAGGCGCGCGCGGAACGCTACGCGCCGTACGCTCGGGTCCAGTTCTGGTCGGGCGGCGAGCTACCCTTACTCGCCGTCCGCAGACCCGCGCTTACGGTGGCCGGAGATCATCTCTTGATCCCCGACGTCCGGAATGTCGCCTTCTGCGGCGGCTGGGGCGCGAGGAGGATAGTTCCCTCACGCGCTCCGCCTCCTCCTTTGCGAGCATAACTGCTTCGCAGAAGGAGGAGATAGCTTCCCAGTTCATCTCACGCTGCACCATGGCCTCGATTAAGGCCGGGCGCGAGAGGTCGCTGCCGCCGATCACTTCCCTGAGAACACGGCGGTGCTCAGCCCAAGCAGGGCACTCCGCCACCGTATGCTCCACCGTCTCCTCCAGGTGATCCTCACAATGACGACACTCGGGCGTTTCCTCCCGCTGGATCCGAAACAGGAACCTACCAAAGCTGCCGTGCCCGGTAAGCACCTGCGTCAGGCGGAAGGTGAGGACGCCGTGGCGTCTCTCAAGCCACTCCTCAAAGAGGGGTCTTACCGCTGCTATAGTAGCGTTCCCGACCGTCGTCTCCACCTGACTAACCATCTTAACATCTCGAGGTACAATCGTACTTTCGAAGGGACGTAAAACTGTCACTTTCAGAAGTCATTCAAACTTAAATGACATCGTTACGAGGCGTTAAAGGACCAAATGTCTCCCTAGAGGTCAACTGTTAATCAACCTTGGTAGATCGTAAAGATCAGATAGAAGTAGCTACTTTAGTATCAATGGTGGCAATAGTACCTATTAATATTAGTAAATGTTGAACTGTGACACCTAAACTGGTTGAGAAATGAGCAAAACTTGAATTGGAGATAAAATTAAAATAAAGAGAGGAAATACAAAACCATGGAGGTCAAAACACGGCAATAATGGATGACGTTATTGAAATAAATTACCATTTTGTCATAAGTAAATACCCATGAAGATGGAATTTATTAACCGGTTCAATTTATAAAAACCCAATAACATAATTATCATAGCTTATGATTAATTAATAGATAACACGTCAATACAGTACGACATAACACGTGGCTCTAGATTAAAACGTGTATATTAGCAATTAATAAAATATCTAAAGAAAATAATCAAGGAAATGACAATAATTAATGTGAAGATATTCTTATAAATAAAATTATGACAGAATTTTTAATCGCTATACATCGGTAAATCTAATTCACTGTAGTAACTGAATTCAGGACAAAGTTTTTGCTAATGTTCAGAATGCCAGACGAGTTGGAAAAATCATGTCGTTTTACTTTTATTTTTCAACAGTATTTTCATGGTATAAGAGCTGTATATGTAATTTTAGAAAAGAAAATGATAAAAAAACAAAAGACATTAAAATCTGTTGCTTCCAAATTCAAATGACATTAATACGATTTTGTTTTGAATAGGTAAATGAATTTGGAGACATTGATAATAAAATTACCAAAGAAAACATCAGCATTACTCCTTATAGACTTGTAAGATTTGCATTAGACGATTCTTTGTACTGTTCTTCATCTTAGTGCGTCCTATCTCCTCCTGAAATCTTATGATAAGGATTGTTTTTAGCATTAAGATACGTAAAAGGAACTAGTCATCATTTGTTTGCTGTTTTTATATCTTGTTGCTTACGTGATGTTTCAACGTGTACGCTACTAAGACATTTTATTGCATCATTACGATATTTTGCTGCTGCTTCGCCATTGTTAGTCTTCCGGATTCTACTCTATGCATTGTCTTGATATTTTTGGCAAGTTTTAACAAAATAATCCTATTTACCCTTGACATGTTATTATCCGATATTTGAAAAGGACTTTCAAATGTAGTTATAAAATATTTAGGAAGTAACTCAACACAAAAACGCGGTAGCAGGAAATTTCTGTAAAAATGCTTATGAAAGTATGCAATTGAGTCTCCTATTATATTTCGTATCAGAACAGCTATCTTGGAAAGGTGTAATCACGTGATACAAATCTACACAAACTCTGTTATTGCAGCACGATCATGATAAAATGTGTAATTTTTCCACTACGGCTTTTACTGTTCAAGTATTCAGTGCGATATCCGATTAGACTAGGTGAAGGTCGTTGAGAGATAGTGAGTCATCATTGTAATGAATAGGTCCATCTGAAATAGCATTAAGAATTTCTGTAATGATATCTTTAACATCAAAAGTGCTATAAATGAGCTCGTTCATATCATGAAATGATAAATTGATGATGAGTCATATTAAATTTATAACATTACGTCAACCATGTAATAAATTATACATATCAATTAATCAGGATATTTTACTATATTATTGTATTCATGGTCTATCACCAAAATACGTTTTTCAATCTATCAACGTGTGGTTTGCTTCAGGAAAATGTGTTCAGCAGTATGCAGCTCTGTTACTACATATTTCATTTTATATATGACTTTTTTCTCTGCATTATTTTACGTAATGATCGTTCTTTAACTCTTATCATTAAATATATTGGAAATTACCAAATTTAGTCCGCAATACCGCATGGACGAGTCCGTCTTTACCAGGATTGATGGTATCTATACCATTCTTATCACTATCCGTATCAATCTACCTTATCGTGTCTTTTGAGCTTGCAGCACTGATTGCAGTATTAATTACTTCATCATTGTCTTAAAATTAAATATTGTTTTATTTCTGTCTATGTTTGAATTAGTATCGAGGTGTCCCACTTACCTAATTTTGGTTTGATTGTCATTAGATATAACATTCATTAGCTCATCGCTTGTTGACGGCATTCGAGATGTTAATACGCGTATTTAATATTCAAAAGCTTTTCTGTGATAGGTCGGCAAACAAGCAAACGGATTACCTGATGGTAGGCAATCAGCGTCGCCCATGGACACCCGCAACGACGGAGGAGTTACGAGTGCGTTGTCGACCTTTTGGGGATTAGGGATTATGAGATTTTGGGAAAGGGAAAGGATTGGGGTAGAGGAAGGATTGGGCCTCCGGTAACCTCACTCACACGGCGAAACACAACTCTTTGGTTATTTCACGCCGGTTTTCTGTGAGGCCGTGGCATCATTCCAGTCGAGTTGACCCATTCGTGCCGAAGCATGGCTCTCCCACACTTAAAACCTTATACCTTATAATATATAAAATATTAAACACTAAATTGTTAATAAGAATTAAAACATTAATTATAAGTCATTATTCTTAAAAAAAAATTATAACCTTAATTTAACTCACTACCCAATGTTATTTGCAATACCTTTGCCTGACACGTAAAACTATTTATCTTTTAGTTTTATTTTTGTTTCTATTTATCTCACTATTACTAAGCAACAATAGACTTCTTAGAATGCTTAGATCACACAAAAATGTCGATGTCCCACATCGATTTAGATTTTATCAATCTTACGTGACGTATTGTTTTTAGTCATTGTAACAAACACTACCTTATCTCTATCAATGTCCTGTATAAGGAAAACGATATTGAGTACTAAACCTTCTTCTTCCCCTACAAAGAAGATAGCACTTTTGATAAATAAAGTAATTGATTTCTCGTGTTTTCTGTTATCTTTTCTTTCTCTTTCATCACCGCCTGCTTATGTTCTTGTTTGTTGAGTTTCATATATTTTTTTAAAATGATGGTAAGCAATTCGCGCCACCCATTTGTGCTTGCCGTCTTTTTAAAGATTAGAATTCCGGAGATTTAGGGTTTGGGGCTTGGGGAGAGATGGGAGAAGGGGAAGAATTGGGCCTCCGATCACTCACACTGTAAAACACAACGCTGCAACTGTTTCACGCTGAATTTCGGTGAGGCCGTAGTATCACTCCGGTCGAGCCGACCCATTCATTCCAAAGCTTGACTATTCCACAATTATCAAAGATGCAACGTATATTTTTCGTCGTTTAAATTATTCTATTGTTACTTACATTAAAATATTATTTTTCAACTTAGATTTCATGGAAAGTAACATTCCTAGACATTTTTTTTATAAAAATTTCTTCTATTCTCCTTCGTCTATACATTTGCTAACATCAGAGCAGTCTGCAACGTTGCAATAGAATTAAATATCTCCATCTTTGAACATTCCAAATTCATCATTATACCACGAGCGCCATTGTATTATATTTTCTCATCATTATGACTTAATTACTCTACAATTAATTCTCAACTCGTGATATGCCTTGTCAAGATAAAACATACATTAAAAATAATTCATAATCATAATACCCTGTGGTTGGCACATGTGGTATGTATGTACTTATAATGTACTCGCAGCGTAGATAGACTCGGTGCCAAGAAAACTCTTGTGATGATAGACAGATTCGTCTGATATGATAATAGTTTATTATAAGAAGATTGCACTCTTCACCAATTTTAAATTTCGAAAACATCTACGTGATGCTCATACTCTGTGTCGTTTTGTCATCATTTGAATTCCTGGTGGCATGAATCATTTTTCCAGCTTATTACTGGGAGACTGAGGTCGTTGACTTCTTTCTTTATTTGACTTAATTTGCCTTTACTTCTAACAATTTTTAAGCACTACAGGTTGTTTCGGGAGTTGTATTAGTATTTTTTCTCATTAACTTCTACTTTTGATGTTCACACTTACAAAATGATCATAGTTTTTACAAAACAACCATACAATCTATTATCTCAAATCTAATTACGAAATAACAGGAAACTTATTCTAAAATAATTCACTTATCAGAAAAACGTTACGTCTTAACAACTTTAAAACATAATTTGAACCATATCAGTCAAGTCAAAGCGCCGAGATTAATTTATCTTAACGATACGTAAATGAGGTATCAAAGTCCATTCGTGGCGCCATACTATTTCGTCAATGTAACTTCGTCATTCATCAGACGGCCATCGCAATTCGATCCTAGATGAGGCAACTAATCCTGCGCAATACATGCCTCGGCGTTAACCCTACCCTACTTATTATGGTATAAAATGTATTTTTATCAATTTTTACGGTATTCTAACATTCATGTTTAGATTATGTTTGTCATTTCGCTATTATATGTGCTATACCTCTAAAACGATGAACTAATTTTCATAATTTTACCTCTAGCAAGCTTGAGTTACGGAAGCTTTTAATATCATGGACACAACAACAACAAAACTTAACAGATGCTCTGTTAAGTTTATAATAAGTACCATCTTTCGCTTCATTAGTCTTAAGTAAGTTTTACTTCGTTATTGAACGAAACTATTTTCCCTTTGATTTTTGGATTCGAAGAATAATTCGATATTATCAATGTTTACCGCTTTATGGCGATGACAATACGTTTACCCTCTATTGTGTTTTATATATAACATTACTGGCTAAAACTCCACGTTCTCTGAGAAGTGGTTTTATATATCTCTTATCACTTGCACATATTCTTTGTGCTATAAGAGAAGCTAAGCCAAAATATTTGATTGAAGTCAGCATACGAATGAATGCCTAATTAAACTAGGTATTCATGACTGGAAGCTACTACAAAAACACTGAAGTTTTTTCTTGTTTTGGATGTTCAAACTACTCTAACAAGAAATTGACATTGTGATAAAAATACACGATGTATAAATACACCATCATCACACACTGTCCAACGACGCTATAATCGAGTTGCATAATCGTTATCGCGACCCATTCGATACATTCCTAGCATCGATACAAACCTACCCACGTGGGAATCTCTGGCACGATTCATGGTTTTGTCAACTTGCAAATCATATTATACTTTATCGCGTACCGCATAAGATTGATGTTTATATTGTCGCGTCTATCTACTATCAGAATATTATGGCTGTGACGTAATATTACGTAAAAGTCCCGCCCACTATGTGTTTATGTTTTCCTATCCATCACAATATTGTGTATGCTT
Source organism: Spodoptera exigua (assembly GCA_902829305.4). Classification (NCBI taxonomy): domain Eukaryota; kingdom Metazoa; phylum Arthropoda; class Insecta; order Lepidoptera; family Noctuidae; genus Spodoptera; species Spodoptera exigua. Next base: position 12,894,875 of record LR824619.2, on the reverse strand, counting down.
GTATGTCATATCTCGTATTGACTTAGTTATTTTTGAGACGCGGATTTTATATTTTGGGGGTTATCGATTGACCTACATGTTTTGCCTCCCGTCGAGTTTTTAGGCGGAATTCAGTATTGATAAAATAGGCAAATATTTATTTTTGTATTTCGTATACAGATAAAGCACGTAAAGTCGTATTATAAAGAGAGGAATAATTGTACGTATAATCAGTCTCTTAATTCTGCATTAAATAGTGGTAATGATTTCGAAAACAAAAGAAAAAGTAGTAATTGTTTAGATTTTCTGACATAAACGAAGTTCTAGTTCATAACTAAAGTCATCTCCACCACGTTAAAAAATAAGCTTTTTCATTCAGTTATCAAATCCTTTGGGACATCGATACCTCTTGAAAAAGCCAAAGCCAATTAATAAATGTACTCCTATTTGACAACTTTATATATAATAAAACAGATAAAAAACGCAGTATAAAAATACACTTGAGAACAACAGCGAACGATATACGCATTCAAGGTCGCGACAGGTTCAATGCCAATACGAGTGGCAAAGGGCATTGCAATGACCCTTTTGATTTCAAAGTCACTATTATTACAATTGATAAAAAGAATATTCCTACTCAGAGTCAAGGAATATGTGATAATGAGTTGGATATGTTTGACAACCTTCAAGAGCCAATAGACCACCACAGACGGGGCCCTTTAGGGCTGATGTTCAGCCGGGATTGCGGGGTAAGCGCAATGAGGCACCTTGACCTCGGCCCAGAGCAGGAGAAGGAACTGGGGGTTTTTAGTCAGTAAAAGTCTGACACTCCCTCCCGGCCCTGGGCTGGAGAAGTCATTTGATGATTTTCCCCTCACAAAAAAAACCTTCTTGGTCCTGGGACTCTGCATAGTGGACTTCTGGGCTAAGTTAATGGACTGTGCTTTTGTTTTTAAATAACTTTTTAAGCCTAACGGACTAGCTTAATATTATATTATCTGTTATACTTACAAGAGCTATTCACGCTCTGGTTTGTTCCGCCCGCTGGTCGGCTCCTATTTTTCGTAAGATTGTTTTATTTTACACAGAAATAATTGTTCAATTTGAACCATTTGTTTCGGAGATTAGCGCGTTCAAACAAATAAAATAACTCTTCAGCTATATAACATTAGTATAGATTACTAAAATGAAAAATAAAATGGCCAAAAACAATAGAAACATAGATAGTCTTGCCAACCTCCTTAGAGGAAATAAATCTTAGTCCAAAGACATTTGGAAATATTTTATCTTACTCTGGAATGTTCATTGTAATTGTTTTTTTTATATAGTGACCCATTTGATAACAAAACCTTATACGTATTTATTAATTTAAATTAGGTTAATTGACAATTAGTTTAATTTTTTGTGAATGAGTGCTTTATCTTAACGGAAAAATTGCGAGATAGCTGCTTGCTCGCTTTGCTTGGCATCATAAGATCTCCTGAATAGTCCTGGCTTGTTTCCAAGTAGATTGGCTTCGACGTTGGATTTCCTAGTTTCGACAGCTTGTACAACAATATGTTCTAGATTTTATTAACGCTTGTTTTGAGCCCTTTGCATCCAAAGATATCGATTTAGAAATATAATGCTGAGTCTGAAAATGTTTTCAACGCCAATTCGTATCTGGTAAAGAAATATACCAAAGACCAAGGATTTAATTTCATAATTTTTGGGTAATTTTGATTTCCGATGATACATCAAAGAAGTATATCAAAGAAAATAGCCGGCTACATTATGACGTGGAGATCCACCACCAAAAGAAGATCGACTTGATTGTGAATCTTAAACTGACATGTAACATCCTACTGCACTGTACATCACTCATAAATTAACACAGAAAATTCCTTGTTCAATTATACCTTGAAGCTTACAAACATCTCACTCAAGACACCATTGGCGTTGACGGTAGTTTGTAACTAATAAAAGCTTTTATCCAAATTTCAAAAATGCTAACTCTGCTGTGAAACTTGTATGACATCGCAAATTATGACGCCATAAAATAATGGCGCCAATAGCCACTTCTTTCTTAAAATATGCTGAAAATATCGAAACCTAAGTGTTTCGACAAGTTGGTGAACAAAAGCAGATATAGTGGTTTTTCAATAGTTTATTGTATTGAAACGTCGAAACAATTTAAGGAAACTACCTATAATTATCGACATTGTTTAAAATATCGTTTAAACAAACTACATATTATATTCTCAAAATAGACACACTTAGAACTGGCAATAAACGGTACTCAGTAATCTAATACAAATGTCAATAAGCCGGGTCCAGTATAATCTTATCACGTCCAGTAACTTTCCGTTTCCTTATTAATAGTACAAATACTAGTGTCTAATATAATGCGTTTTAACTTTAATATGAAAGCAGTATTTGTTCAGAAAATTGGAACACGATGGTCTAGACACGTGGATCCATGAGCTGTTTGTAGTTATCAATGTTTGTCGCTATTGTGAACTAGTAAAAATTTCGAAAACGAAATACAAAAGTAATAAATGTTTTCGTGCTTCAAAGAGCCAACCTCAGCTGACTACCACAGATGAAGCCTAATAAGGCTGATGATCAGCCGGGGTTCGAAGTCAAGCGCATAATGTACCGTCGATATTGAGCATGAGAATTTAGTCTGACCTAGGGCGAAATAATTTTTTTGATGATATTGCCCCCTCAAAAAATTCCTGTTCTAAAAAAATTAATATTCCGAATAGTCACAGAGTTTAAGTATGTTTATTTTAAGTATCTATAGTGCCATGCTTCGGCACGAATGGGTCGGCTCAACCACGGCCATACAGAAAACCAGCGTGGAACACTTTATTTTTCGCCGCGTGAGTGAAGTTACCAGTCCTTTCCCTTCCCGAATCCCTAACTCTCCGAAACCCTAATCCTCAAAAGGCTGGCAACGCACTCGTCCCCCCCATGGTATTGCGGGTGTATACGGAAGATCTTTTGCGGTCCCGTCACAAAAAATGTACTGTTTTACTCATTGAAAGTTTTCTAGGTTTCCTTACCACCCAAAGCCAATCCAGGTATAATACAACCGACGAAATACCATACTTCTCTGCTGTTGCTGCTGTGTCTGTTTTGACCAATTAGGTTTTGCTTCTTTTCCTTTAGTACAAATAATGAAAAGATAAATGTACTCTTCAAAGAATTGCCTATTTTAGGACGACAAAGAATGCGGGAACTTTATTAAACAAAAAAAAAACTCGCCTCGAAAAACATAGCGAAATTAAATTCTCCAAAATATACAATTTGAAAATGTCAACCTGAATAAAATGTACATTTGTATTTATGGGACCAAATATATCAAATATACAGCGTTAATCTCGCCGTCTCCCAATATATATTTATGATATGACAGAACGTCTGATTTATGAAAGCAACGAAGTAAATTATGTATGTAAATGAAATATTGGGGTACTATGTCGGAAAAATTCAATTCAGCAGCTCGATGAGGGTTGGCCGCCGTAATGCGTATGAATAAAATATCGTGCTCCTGATATAGGCAACGTGAAATATATATAGAGGATCGATATGGCTGTAAACTTTAATAATCAGGACAAACTAATTCAGCACTTAGGCCTAGAGTCTTTAGCCTCAAAAAGTCACAAGCTAGAGCATAATCTATATTCGATTCGACGCCGTCAATAGAACGTAATGTTCTATATTTCCATTTTTAAATATATAACCTAATTAAAAATAATATATTTGCAACTTTCTATAACTCGTAGCATGCCACTGCTCTCCGGAAAAATAACACGAAACAAAGTAAAATTTTATCAAACATTTAATTGAAAACGCGGCTTGAGTTGTATGTAATTGTTTTGTTATTGCGCTATTAATATATTATGTGTTATCTCTAACACATTTATTTCTTCATCCTCAATAGTATTAGCACATTACTGCATAAGTTCATTGGAGGTCGTTGAACTCTATCGAGCGCAGTCTGCCTCCGTACCAAGGTTTCGCATCACTAATTTCCCGATAATTTCGTCATTGAAGGAATAATTTCAAGGCATTATCACTTGGGAATGTGTTTCGTAATTATCATTGGCGATTGTTCCTGCACCTTCATAATAGTATTCGATGTTAATATGTAGGTAAATCTCATTTTCTTTATTCCCAATAAGATAAGAACAACTGCATAAACCTTGTTAAAATTATAACACACACACACACACACATATATACCACAATACACAGCCTGTGGAGTGACGTAATAACATGAGATATTGATTGATAAAATAATGCATTGATGTTTTCAATTTCGATTTGGTGCATATCTCCGACTCCGTTATCCCTAAAGACAAAACGCTTATCCCAAACAAACTAAGCAACTGCCTAGGGTGCCAGGTTCTGTAACGCCGAGAGGCGTGCGAGGTGTGGATGCCTATGAAGTGCTAAATCCTTCTTTGGACCTAACTTCATTAACTTGTTAGTTCGTAGTACAAGTTTTCTTACCGCCGTAGTTGAGAAATAGCAGAGTTAAATAAAAATACTACAATATTGTTGCAAAGACAGCCTTGTAGGTAAAGTGCGATGGAATGTCTGCCGGCATTCAAATGTGTTTGCAGATGCCAAATATTGCAGCTAGTCGCATCGAATGCAATAGTGAATGGCATGGACGATTGTTTACTCATAAAACGTTTGTCTTCCTCATCTGCAATCTGCCAATATAAAAACTCATATTTGTAGAATTAAAATATCGGAAATGATTTTATCGCCGAATTCCACAAATCGTGACGCTATTTTTGAATGCTGTTCATTCTGCAGAGTTATTTAGTATTGAGGTCCAAAATAAGAACTCATTCATTACAGAGACAGTAACCGTTGTTAAGTTTCCAAGCTGACCAATGGTCTGATTAAAAAAAAAGATTCATTAAAAACCATACAGTTTAGTATAATATTCCCCAATCCCTAAACCTCCAAATCACTAATTCCCAAAAGGTCGACAACGCTCACTTAACTCACCTGTTATTGCGGGTGTCCATGGGCGGCGCTTATTGCTTACCATCACGTAATTTGGCTGCTCATTTGCCGTCCTATCACATAAAAGTAGTTACTACTTTTATACTGAATCAATCCTTATCTTCTTGACATAAAATTAAAAAAATATATCTCGGTCTTGTATCTCAAGGAAGGTACAGATTCTGGCAAAAACTAAAGGAAATCGTTAATTTTACAAGTCATGTTACTTTGACAAGTTCAACCCTGAGATCTATTCCAAATGTCAAAATATACAGAATAGGTACGACTTGCATCACTGCCTGTGTCGGTCAGTCGCGTTTCTACGTCACTGACCGAATACGACTGATTTTGAATGCAGTACAACCTATAAAAATAGAAAGTATAAAAAAATAGAGAGTAGAAGAAAAATTAATTTAGTATTTAGGTACATCTTTACATTCTGCCGGGGGGGTATAAAAGAACAATTTCAAATTATGTTCCTATTTACTACTGATTTTTAAACCAAAAATCCGAATGTTCTTGAATGAAAAATAAATTGCAACCTCTTTTCCACAATAAGGTCAACAAACTGAGAGCAATACTAGTATGCATTGCAATGCTGGATAAATATTTTCATAACTATTTAGAAGAAACCATTAGATAGAACTGCATTTTATCTCTGTTTACGTTTTTATTAACGTGAACATATCAGTTGTAATAATCAAAGGTCACCTCTAGAAGAATACGCCGGCAGTAAACACTTGAGAAAACCAATACCTACGAAATATTGATTTGAAAAAATGTGTTAATACTTTTGTTTTTAATAACAAATATGATTTAGATACTGTGTAAGACACAGATGGACAAATTTTTACCAACGTATTAGAAAAGGTATTTTTTATCGATGGAGAAGAATTCAAGAAGGAAACATATTATGCTGATGTATACAGTGAGATAAAAGCAGTAAAATGAGTGAATTCAATTTTTCTTTTTTATATCTATTCGATACCTGCGATAAGCAACGATAAGCAAAAGTGTTCAATTCAATATCACGTGCATTGTTGACCATACAACCCTTTTTTGTGGAGTGAAATCATCAAATGACATTCTCTCCCAGAGTAAGGCGAGAGGGAGTGTCAGACCCTTACGACTAAAAACACACAGTTCCTTCTTCTGCACCAGGCCGTAGCCGCGGTAGATTATTGCGCCTGACCCGCAACCCTATGAACTGAACTGAACATCCGCCATATTGCAACCCATCTGTAGTGGTCTATTGGTTCTTTATGGCGCGCGTGGAACGCTATTCACCGTACGCTCGAGTCTGGTTCTAGTGAGGCGGCGAGCTATCCTTGCTCGTCTTCCACAGACCCGCGCTTACTGTTACAACCACAGATCCCCACAACAGCTTTAATTTGCAACCCTACGACAGTGAATTGATTTTATAAACATCAAATGGTATTTGCATCATCCTAGTGTCGCCTCCTCACACAATTGCACATGCTCTCAACCAACGTATCATCTAACAGCTATTTGTCATACAATTATTTCCGTGTCACATATGCAACAGAGCAGTACAATGCATTGATCAAACATCTACTTACGAATGCCCCTTATAAATAACAATCATAGCGTTGACGTAAACACTCATCTATTTCAATTTCAAATTGTTAATGTCCATCTTTTACGTCAATTTTTCATTTTAAGTTGTTTTGTATATTCATTCACTCATCAATTCAGCTCTTACTTACAAATTAATATCTTTCTGTAGTCAGAATCTAAAGTATTTTAATTCAGTTCTTTACTCTGGTCTATAGCTTTATGAAGCTCACATTTTGGCCCCGTTATAATCTTATTTATCTCATCTATAACTTTAACGTTATGCGCAAAAGCATGCTTAAAAGTAACCGAACACATTGTTATACTAATTGAAAATGGTTTAGATTGGCATCTTGTAGTCTAAAATCACTAAGTTCATCTCGTCTATGCATTTCATCTGTATTATGCTCGATGCATTTATTCTTTTCATAAGATGTTTTTCAACCTTGAATCCTATCATTGTGGAAGGCTTATTCAAATTCTCATCTAGATTCTGAATCTACATTGTCATCATCTAGTAAACAAACTATGACCTAGGTTCAATAATATTCTAGGTAATTGTGCCACGAAGCTTGGCAATCTTCACACATATTATCGTTATAACAATAGATACTTAATAGTGGTACATTATCATTGTGTTATACGCAGTTGGCATTGACTGAATGTTTTTGATATCCCGGCTATGTTTTGTAGGCAAGGGATGATTAAAAGCTCTTCGTGACCTTGGCGTCTCAACTGTGATTAAACAATATTTTAATGGCATTTTGTTTCTTTTCTTGTCATTTTTCCCTAAAGAAAAACATGTTCTTCAAAAGGGTTTTAATAACTTTATGCAGTGACAAGTTTCTTCTACGATATTTTTTTTTTTATTTCTGATTACTCGCTGAACTTAACTGTGCTAAATGTTTCAAATGCCCATGGAATGTGTTTAAAAATGTCTTCGAGTAATACTTTGTTCTGTGACAGAAATAAACTATTATTTAGTTCGTAAGTAGTTTAAAGAAAGTACCATCTGTTGACTCAAGGAAATGCTCAATAGTAAACACGTTTGATTTATTTTATTGATCGTTATCTGTACGTACGCATTGTTTTAATTGCGTTCAAGTGTTATTTTGACAGTCAACAAATTTCCTAATGCCAATTAAGAAATAAACACTCTGAGTGTCGCTTTACAATTAGAATTGAATTATGATTCGATGTCGCTCTCAATTATAATATAGGCAATCAGAAAACTAGGGTAGACAAAGTCTTGTTAATTTAATTAAGGTCTAACTAGATACACACTGACGCTTTCATCCTAAATATTTTATTTTCTAGTTTTGCTTAATTATTTGGTTCCTTTCCAGTTTCATGTTCTTAAAGTCAATCGTTGATGTAAAACGATTTACCTACTTCGTATTTAAAAACTTTTTATCGTCATTGTCATCTGGTTAACCATCAATTACTGCATTTTTAACATTGTCATCATAGCCTTTCATACAAGCCAGCAACTTTTACATACTTTTACAATACGTCACCATAAATAACACCTAAACCTACACAGTATTTCTAAAGGGACGGAAGGAACGAAGAGGTTTTTAGTCAGTAAGAGTCTAACACTCTCTCTCGCCTAAACTCTCTCCGGTGGGAGAAGTCATTTGATGATTTTCGATGACAAAAAAACCTACAAATCCGCACTACAAAAACAATTTGTTCGACAAAGAACTTTGGAAAATTTTGTTCGAATAAAACACGCTTTTTGTTATCACAAACATTTCTATTTATAACAACAATTTATAACATGAGGTCAAATATTTATTTTATTCATTTGATAACGGACTTGTCGCTTAATTAATCTTATTCAATAACATTTGCTGTATCATTACGAACTCTAATTAATTAGAAATATGGTTGATTTTCTTCATCTTGATATAACAATCATGCTATTCAGATGGGTTTAATATAGTCGACATATTCTAGTAGTGATGTAAACATCTTAAGTGGCTTTTGTATGACATAAGTGTTAGGCAACATAAGTGTAAATAAATAATAATATGCAGATGTCTTTGCATTAAGGTTAAAAATAGATGAACATACATAAACATGCTGTGATATGTGAGATTGTAAACTAATAAATAATATGATACACGAACACCCGAACGTTAAGACAGATGAGTAAGCTTGATTTTTAGTATTCTAATAGCCAAATATTTATCTCTAATACTCAATATTGTTTTCAAGTAATATTTTTCCAAGAGCTGTGTGGGTATAGGTCTCATAGCACCAAGTCAAGTAATACTTTTCCAAAAGTACCGATCTCATGGCACCAAAACATGTAATATTTTTCCGACTAAATGATTTACCGTGGCTGGACTCAAAAGTAGGAGACTGGAGGAGCTGGTTTATAGTCAGTAAGAATCTAACGCTTACTCTCGCCCTTCCTATGGGTAGAGAAAGAGAAGAAATTGGAGATTTTTCGACCCTCAAAAATAGCCATTCCCTAAAACTAATTCTAAGTAATTGTATTTGCAAAAACAAATATTTTTCTAAGTGATAATTAAAAGAAAATATAAACAGTGTAATGGCTTACGTTCAAAACAAATCATGATTATTTATTGTGCACATAGTATTATAAATGGGTGTAGCGTTACTTCCTTGATTAATAATGACTTTATCGTGGCTATTTCTTGATGTTTTATTAGCTGGAGAGAATATTAAATTATTCTGTATCAACATCTAGTTTATTTGAACAAAATTTTCTTTACGGATCAAAAAGAAGTATCAAACGCCTATTCAAGATCGACTTTTTACTTAATAGTTGGTAGTATAAATAAAACTATATGAATGTAATGAAGAAAATATTTATAGTAAAACTAATATAGAACCATTAAATTTAAGTGTGGGAGAGCCATGCTTTGGCACGAATGGATCGGCTCGACTGGAGTGATACCACGGCCTCACAGAAAACCGGCGTGAAACAACCACAGCGTTGTGTTTCGCTGTTTGAGTGTGGTTACCGAAGGCCCAATCCTTCCCTTCCCGCAATCCCTCCTCAATCACTAAATCTCCAAATCCCTAATCCCCAAAAGGTCGTAACTCCTCCCTTGCGGGTGTCCGTGGGCGGCGCTGATTGCGTACCATAAAGTAATCCGTCTGCTCGTTTGCCGATCTACTACATAAAAACCAAATTTCAAAGGTCAAATTAGTAAAACCCATTTGTCGTACTGTATCATGCACCGATACCATCATTTATTGTTGTAAATAAACTTTGATGAGTCAGGAAACAATAATAAGCTTGGTATCTACAACAATATTTTACTATCATTTAGTCCCTTCAATATTGGAGACATTAGTTTTTATACCGACTAGCAATATCTTTTTATTTTGGGAAAAACCTCTTTTATCTAAAGCCTTAGGTTCAATTTTGCGGCATTACAGTTCATTTTTGTTGCTCTTATACTTCGATAAACTGATATTTATGAAATTCTCTGTAATGAATGAATCATATCTACTAACACACGCTTCTTATTAATTAACTCTGATCTGTCTATCCTTTACATTTGATATGACTGTGATATGACTGTCAACGACTGGCGCCGTGGCTGGACATCTGGCTGCCGTGTCATCCACAAATTGTTGTATCGGGTCTGTACTTTAAACGCCCCCACAATACAGGATAGAATCCTATTGTAGTCAGTCCTGCCTATAACAACTTTTCGGATATTGTCATTACACCTTACGAGAAGGCATCTTAAGTGCTTAGTACAAGCATTACACTGGTTCAATCATTTTAGTATTAACAATAAGAGCTAGAGCCTACTCATAGCTCACCGTCAATAGCATCATCATCATCATCAGCCTATAAGTGCCTATTGCTGAGCAAAGGCCTCTTCTCACACGGAGAAGGTTAGAGCATTACCACGCTTGCTCTATGCGGGTTGGCGAATCCAAACTTATAATAAGAAATTATAAGTCCAGGTTTCCTCACGATGTTTACCTTCACCGCCTATACTGGATACTTCTTTATGTTTACCTTCACCGTCAATAGCAAAATCTTGTATTAATTGCTCTGCACTAATTTTGGGCCCAATAATACTCACTAATTCATAGTCCCAACTTTCCTCTGACTTTAACTACCATAATCTATTCAGCGATTGTTCTTGGCCTCTGTTCTTTGAAATTAATAGACTTTAACAATTAATACTGTATAACTGACCTAGAACAACAATAGTCGTTTGTGAATTCAAGCATTATGTCATTATGTTTTTATTTTAATTGCTCATTTATCACCATTCGAAACTGTATTAATGAAATCGAATTAATAAGACAGTTGAAACAAGTTCACTTACTCTTTAATCTCTCTATTTTCAAAATACTCTATTAATTCGAAATGTTGGCACCTAAAGATCACAATACCGTCGTACCACCGTGAAGGCCGACTCATTTTAATTAAATTGGAACGCTCGCAGACTACTTATACTAATTAAAACAACAAATCTCACGAGAATTTATTACTTTGTTGGGTAAACAACAACTTTTATTTCGTGACTGGTTTTTTAAAGCAGTGAAAATACACCCTTTTGATAAAACCAGTTGATTTATAAAACTCAGAATAATTATATCACTTCTTTGAGCTTACTGTTAGTATCCAGCAGGAAGAAAAAGTCAGAAAAAAACAAATCACATCACACATATGATGATGTGCGATGAAACCTTCTGCGGACATTTGTAAGTTTCCCAAAAAGGTTTTTAGCATCAATCACCATTCTTGAAATTTCAAGCTTATAATTAAAAATTAACTATATATATATAACTCGGGAACAATCACATTGGTACTTGCCAGGTTTCAAACCCACAAACCTCATGCATAAGAAGGCACGCCTTAACCTCCGATCCACAGCACAGTAACACACGACAAAAAAATAAATAAATGTCATTAATGGTCAGGTGAAGATTAACAAAGAAAATTCAAGAAAATTAGAGAGACACTTCAGAATATGGCTGACACTGAGGTAGTAGCAACACCAGTGCGAAGCAGGGACAGGCCACTATAAAATCATATTTTTTCTAGATCATTTTTTTTTATGTAATAGGTCGGCAAACGAACAGACGGATTACCTGATGGTAAGCAATCAGCGCCGCCCATGGACACCCGCAACGGAGGAGTTACGAGTGCGTTGCCGACCTTTTAGGGATTAGGGATTTGGAGATTTAGGAACTGGGGAGGGATTAGGGAAGGGGAAGGATTGGGCCTCCGGTAACCTCACTCACACGGCGAAACACAACATTGTGGTTGTTTCACGCCAGTTTTCTGTGGGGCCTTGGTATCACTCTGGTCGAGCCGACCCATTCGTGCCGAAGCATGGCTCTCCCACACTCAATTTTTTTTAAATTATTTTGACTTTATTCATCCCCTAATCAAATTCAAACAATATTTTGATTCTAGATTTCAATAAAGCATCCGATACAATAAATATAATCAACTAATACAGAAAAAAAATCTGGTCATTTCTGAAATGATGATTACCATTCATTCAATCAATATCAGAAATATACAATTTTTAAACCCTGAACCGTCCTACCCACTCCATCTGGAGTAGACATTCTTTGATTGTAACTTGTGTCATAAACATAACACCATATGTATGTCATTCATTTGATCTGATCACTAAACACGAGACTAGTCAGGATTAAACTAGAAGGTCGTCCAATGAACCATGCAGTGTATACTCACACGTTTTATCAATCAAATCTAGTTCAGAAGGAATAAGATTGTTATTTACAACGGGTCGTGATCCTATTCAACAAATTATGTGTTCGGAAAATTTTGGTGTTTCAAACGAGTAAACTTCATTATCACTCTGTTTACCAACGTGTGTTACGTTAAGTGTAAGGTTATTTTTTCATAAGTGTTTTGGAAATTTTATATCAGGTGTACTTGGTGATGCATCGATATCTTTTACAATGCGTCATTTATTCGTTTTTGCCTTCACTGTTATTCATGACTGCACTTAGTATGGTGAAGTTAAGTCTCTTAATCATTAGAATTATAGGTAAACCACTCGTTAACTAATTGATAGTCATTGAATTAATACATATATATTACGTCGAGAACAGAATATCCCGATAGATTTTCCTTATAAGCTAAACAATTAGTAAACCTACTATCTGCTTTATTGATAATACTTGAGGCTATTTCCATGTACTTATTTATTTAGGATGCAAGAGTATATACATCGGGATTTTCTAACGTTGTATCAATTAATTGGCTATCAATTAGCTATACGAGTATTTTAGAAGCAAAGTCAAGGTCAAATAATTTATTTCAATTCCACCATTATAGGTACCTACTACAGATCGTTAATCGCCAAATATAAAAAGCGTCAGTCTGTTTGCCTGTTCCAAATTATATTATAACTCTTTTTCAAGCAATTTCACAATCTTAATTACCTTAAAATTTAATAGTTTACTTATTACAGCAGAAAAGCTAAATTACTGTACTAGCTACTTCGTAATGCCTTTAGACCGTCCAACACGAATATGGTTCCACTGAAACCAGCAGTTTTGGTCATTAGCGCATACAAACGCACCAGCTTTTTAGTTTTATCATATTTCCTAATAATAAATAAACTCGGAACAGATATTAAAAACCAAAACAACTAATGAAGCCTCTAGCATACAAAATCAATGTTTATATGGCACAACAGTTAACTAATTTCATTTATTTATTTGTTCCAGGTACTAATTTTGTTTTAAATTCTTACTGGTAGATACTCATATAAGGAAAATTAATTGTAAGTACTGCATGACTAGATATTTCAGTATGACTCATACTAACGCTTTTACTTTAGACATCTGCCAAGGAGCTAGCGAGCACAGACTTGGATTCTGTTGTCACGTCATCTCAGAATCCCTATTTAGCTGCAAGCGAAAGCTGCGAGAGAGATTTTGCACCTATTTTCATTCTAAAGCCAAAGTACTTATTTAGTTTAATGAAACTACCAAAGGCTTTCCAAAGTCAAGAATGTGATGAAAATATGTTTTTTAGTCTCTTGTTCTATCTAAATTATCCAGTTTTTATTCGATAACTGCTATATGCAAAATGTAATTGATTGTTCATTGTGTTTCTATGATACCTAATTATAATAAAATAAGACGGCTTTAGGCGTGAGCCCCATACCTTTATTCTGGGACTTTCTGTCATGCCATAAGAAGTAAATTAAAACATAGGTATAAACTATACGGAAGAAACGGGGGGGGGGGGAGGTTTTGACAGGAAGAAACAGAGACAGAAGAAGGCATATGATGATTATCCCCTCACAAAAAAAAACGTTATCATAATCCTCAATAAAATCCTACACTGACTCCTATCTCTTAGCTCAATGACGATAAAGTTGTTATTGTCACTATTGACTCTGAAATACAACAAGAAATACTACGCTTTTCTAATTTAATCTTTTATCTTTAAATAATTAATTACTCTAAAATACACAAAGAGTTCCAAGTCTGTTCTAAACTAATGTCTGATCTTTAAATCCAAATTAGACTCCAAACGTTTATTTGGAATCATAATTAGGAACTTTTAAAACGATTCAATAACATTCGAATGTAATCAGAGTACATGTAATCAAAGAACAACTTTAATTAAATTCAAATCTATTGCATTGTTTGTAGGAGTCTATTCAAATGAAGTTAACGAGGTAGAACATGAATACAAATAGGTGAGGTCGATCTCCCCAATTGGTTAATTAATTACCTAAGTGAAGTTTGTTATTTGCCAGCAGCTCAAAAGATAATCAGTCAGTTACTCAATCTTATCACAACAGCAGTCTATAGCTCCCTATAATAGAGCAAAGGCCTCTACTCACACACAGAAAATTTGATCACCACTATACAAACTTATAATTTTCATGTCCTGGTTTCCTCACGATGATCTTTTTCGCCATATGTCTTAGCAAACTAGAAATTACATGTAGGTTACTTAAAAAAATACATGGGTACTATAGCCTCGTTTCGGACCTGCATGCAAAAAAATCTTCATGCAGGAGAAGGGGTGCCTTCCTTTTTCATGACACATATCCATTCTTAACAACATTATATTTACGCGGGTATTAACGCGGAAAATTATAATTTGAATACCTTGGTAGGCTTGTGACAGTCTGCTTGTGACCACGACCTAATCGGTATTCAAATTATAATTTTCCGCGTTAATACCCGCGTAAATATAATGTTGTTAAGATGAAACGCGAAAGTTTAAAAGTTACATATCCATTCACTCTTTATTTGTTAAATCAATTTTCTTTTAGTTCAACACTTCATGTAATGTTTACAAACCTATTTTTCCACTTGCATGTCTGCCAAGTTTATTGAATGGGAATATTCCTAACAAAACTATGCCGAAGAAAAGAATTTTCATTCAATGTACTCAAATAAATACAGCAAGTATTTCTGTAGACAGAAACTAAATAACTGCTATTTTAACATTAGATAATACTTGCATTATTACACTTGAACTTGCTATTATCGTGTGGTATTAAACCCTACTCGGCGCCTATTGGTAATAGCGTAATGTGGTATGGCCAAACCTGCATAGATAAGCGAACTATCCAATAGGAAAAGTTTATAGTTTGAACTAGTGGGTTCCGAAGAGATGAAACTATCCTACACAAAAGGTATACAGTTTGAACTATGAAGTAGGTTCCAGAAAAATGCAACCGCGGTTTTAAGCAGCAGAAAGAATCGTTTGGTTTCTAGTTACCGAGTCTAACACTTCTTCACGCCCCACCGAGGGTAGGTGAAGTTATTATATATGATTTTACAACCATAAAAAGATAAAGAAAGACAAAAAATGTTATTATCATCTAAAACAAAGATTGTCCTTCAGAAGTATCTAACAACTGTGCTACTAATTTCAAAGTTTTAATTTCTTCGACTTTGGTTACATTATTCTTCATTAAAGCATACGCTATGCCACACATCACTACATACACATTGTCGTTGTCCCAAATTCTTAAATTTATTCCACCTCATTCAATTAAACGGACATTCTCACAGACTGTGTCTCGTTTAGTATCTAGTACATGAATTTCATTAAACTATAGTTAGCCGTTTAGACAAGTCTCCATTTATAGCTCGGTACCTATGCAGTCATCGGCTGCATTCAAGTTTCTTGTATCCTTTTAAGGCGCTAGTCAATGTGGCTTTAAAATAGCTAGACTAGTTGTGTAAGGACAGAAATAGATAATACTTGTAACTGATATTGTGGCCAATAGGTGTAACTTTGAAGATAATAATGAAGGAAAAGAAGATACGATTTTGCTCCCACCATAAATTGATTAGGTAAAAGAAATAGTGAAAGATATGCCAGTCTTCTCAGCATCTCCCTAAAGGAAACTTTTATGCATTTCTCATGAAATCAAGTCCAGTACAATGTTTTGTGCGCAAAGTTAAAATAAAATAAAAAAACTTGAACAACAATAAGACAAACGCGTGTATTGACGCAACAAATTTTTGGCAACAATATAAACTCTGCTCAACAAATGAGGGATACCGTGTTTTTTCTGTTCATTGTAACTGACAAAAAAAAATTTATAGGACGTGACTAGAAACAAGCTCTTTCTTTAGGGGTCATCATCCATAAAAGTACGTCACAAGGATTTCATGATTTTTGTCCCAAATCTTAGACCCCTTGTCACCCTTTGTCGACCCCTCCATCCCCCTTTACATGTGGTACTTTACGGAAGACTCCTTATTGGCCAAACAGTCCTAAATCTACATAAGCGCCATCTAATGAAGTAAAAAGATTGGTAGCTACTCATCACGCCTTATGTTTTGACAAATGATCTTGTAAACAATATTAATCATGCAGTATTGTCTACCCATCAAATGTTGCGTCCAAGAATAATTATCCAACTTCTTGAGTTTATTTTAAGAATGATAACAGATCTAATTTGGACGTTTAAGGACGGATGAACGACTCTTAAGATTGATTGTAACGTAAACTTAAGAAAAATTGTTAAATTCACATTCTCTGACATCAGCAAATGTCAATGTCTCATGTGTAGCAGCAGGTGTGATGACTTTGACGAAAAATTTGCGAATTTATAAGCCTTTTAAGTTGAGTGGAATTAAAATTGTGATTGTAGAACAACGTCATATGCATAAAAAACGAAGAATATTCACTAACAACACAATCTTTGTAATTATTGTAACTATCGTGAGACATACTTCATTTATTGGAAATAACCGACTTAGCAAGACGCGACGCGGAGGCTACTCATAAATAAGAGTCCCGTTGTGACTCGAAACTAGTAGAGCGTTTCTCATTTAATACATCAATGTTTAATAAATAACACTATAACTTATTTTCTGTGTAGAGTTATTTAGCTGGACATTTCTTATCATACCAGATAATAATATCTTTTTAAAAAAAAATTGACGATCAAGAAGAGAAGTACTTTTTTTAAACACATGATTATTTGGCATGTGCTACAAAAACATAGGTTTTGATATTTATATAGCAACTAGGCGTCTTGTGGCTTCCTGCCAGGTACTTGTAAGTAGAGTAGCATAGTAGTATTTTTTTAATAAATCTCAAGTATGTGATAATGGTTCGACAAACAGCGTAACATTGCATAGTATTTGCAGTCTCTCATTTTATGCATGAGTGAGAATTCAACAAGAACATTATTCGCTGAGATATATGTACCTGTTTGTACGTTAGTACCTAAGGAATTTGTCATCAGTTGACATGTAGTTCAACATTATTTTTAATTCAACTTTAATCTAAATATGAAACAATGAAAGTATTATCTGCACCGTCATTTAAGTTAAAAATATGAACTTGATACTAAATACGCTAAGAAAAAAAAAGTTGAAACAAATTTAGAGGTCATGTCTCTTTTAAGCCCAGACAAATATGAAATTATGTGGAAAAACTATGCAATAACTACACGGTTGGCGCGGTAGCTGATCAACTGCTTTTTTTAAGTACTCTGTAATGGTCTTTTAAGGAACCACACTAGTTTTTGTTTGCGTATAAACAATTAAATAAGGAATCATATCAAGCACAAAGCAAATATCAATAGTCAGAGTTTTATTGACATAATCAAACCACGAATTTGTATTTGCCAAATCAAACCAATATAATCTTTAAGATAGCGATGCAAAAAGCTGTTTTTGTCACCAAAATATACTAAACGAAGTATTGGAGGAAATATATGCAAATGCAGTTTTAAAATTGTCTCGTGCCCGCTACTGGCCTTGCGCCAATGTAGTACGCAACGTCGGCATAAATACAGTAATTAAAATTGTTCGCGTTAATATCATTATTGTTTGAATTGACAACGGGTTCAGTAGCCTAAAGATTTTTTTATACTTATCATTATGGTGATTATGAAAAACAGATTCCTTCGTGAAACAATAGATGCCTTGTGTAAGCTTCACTTATAAGAACAATGATACAAATATGTCTGTAGTGTATGGGCATGTTGAAAAACCAGTTGATACATTATTTATTGTTGTTTAAATATCCTCCTCCAAAAATCTTTCTGTCGTTACAATGTCGCTTCATTCAAGCTTATGAAAAAATTTGCCACAAATCGTCCAATAACCCTCTCGAGTTCTCGCCACCTATACCGACGAAATTCTCGAATGCCATTTAAAAATCTGACTCGTTATTTTATTTTTTAAAAACGTTTACGGCCAGTTATAGAATAGTTCTTATTTTACGTAAAAAATCTCTTATTTTTACGTGCACAATTTTTTTGTGTCGAAAAAGGCTGCAATAATTCTATAGGGCTCTAACTATATAACTTCGGCTCGAATGGGGGCTTTACAGAAAACTGGCGTGAAACGACCACAGCGCTGTGCTTCGCCTTGAGAGTGTGGTTGCTGGAGCATCCTTCCCCGCCCCCCTTCCTTTCCCAATCCCTAAATTTACAATTTCCCTATCCCAAAAGGCTAGCAACGCACTCGTAACTCCTTTGACGTCGACGGTGTCGCCGATAGCTTACAATCAGGCAGTCCGTCCGCCTTTTTTCCGACTTATCACATAAAAAAGTTCCTCCTAAAAAAATCCTAAATGAAGTAAAATTAATCCGACATAAAGTCGTTGAACCGCACAGTCGACCGTGGAGCGCTATCACTTCCCCACGCGGAACAATTTGCGATTTGTCAACACACAACAAGCACGTATTGTGTTTGTTGTGTATAACAGTGCTGTGACTCGGGACGCGGAAACTAAGGAAGCACGTACATACGTACAAACATGCAGTATATGTACTTATACATGCACTTATGGATAAACTGTGTGGCTGCACGATGCGTTGCGGAAGCGAAATTATTCCGATGCCGTTTTTATTTTTATTTTCTGAGCTATTTTAAGATTTTGTACCTCAGTGCTTGTTGAATTGTTTCCTAAAGAGTCATTTATAATGCAGCTTTAAAGTATGTGTAAGTTGAAAAAAGCATATACACAGTCAAATTGAGAACCTCTCCTTTTTTGATATCGGTTAATGAAATACAACATAAAAATCAGATATGTAGATTAGGCTGGACAGGTTATTGTTTTCGCAAAGGATTTTTATTGTAATTGCAAAGTCATAAGTTCTTTGTATTTTTCATCAAACAATTTTACTTTTTCGAATGTGTGTTAACCCATATTTAGTTAATAAACTTGATCTTCTTAATGATACTTGTTTTAAAAGTTTTTAATTGTTCTTTTTAAGTCAAATACAAATAATTTATTTCGAATCCAATAATACTTCTGCAATGTCGTTCTATCAAACAAAAAAGACTAAATGCTCGTTCTTAAAAAAAAATATTGATTTCAAAGGAGAACTCCACAGCTTTGAAAATGGAATAGTCCAAGGTTATCTAAAACTACAAATAAAAAATAGGGATGAGAGTCCCTACGTAGTCTTACTAACCTTTAGGTAAATACCGTTAAAAATACGCTCTATGAGACTAACCTGTTTTTTTTTTACATGTACTCGTACCATGAACTGTCAGCTATTATGTCACCTACATTTCTAATTTTGCAGTGCAGCACTTTTCTATATGACAGAAACGAGGTCGTGAACAAAACGCCCAGTTGCAATTTCTTTTTTTTTTTGTGTATGTCAACGTTTATTTTAAGACTTTGACTCATTGATTTACGTATTCAGGAAATGCTTCCACTTGCCGTACAGCATTCTTTTGTTGTTTTCTTTATCTTAAAGGTTTGGTAGGTATATTTTTTATGCATTGATGAAACTTAAGTGTATTTACGTTATTATCAGTTGGTCATCGCGTTAAAACAACAAGTAAGCATTAGAAAACTTAGAAAACTGGTTACTTCGGTATCTCAAGGCTGACTTACTGAGCATGACCTCTCAGCAGATCAGGTTAGAGCAGCCGATTCGCAAAATCCCATCACGTCACATAATCATCCTATGAGTGGTAACTGCTGTTGCACCTCGCACAAAGCAAACTGGTGATTTTGAACTTATAATAAGTAAGTTGTTATAAGTCCAGGCTTCGTGACGATGTTTTCCTTCGCCGTTTATCATTTGGATTTATATAAACTTACAAAGTACGCACAACTCTCAAAAAGTCGCATTGGTACTTGCCTTGTTTCGAAACTGAACCCTAGTTAAAAATGGGCGCCTCAGGCTCCAGCCCATCATCATCATCATCATCATCAGCCTATAAGTGCCCACTGCTGAGCAAAGGCCTCTTCTCACACAGAGAAGGTTTGAGCATTAATCACCACGCTTGCTCAATGCGGGTTGGCGATTTCAAACTTATAATATGAAATTATAAGTCCAGGTTTCCTCACAATGTTATCCTTCACCGTATGTCAGTGGTGTCTAAATAACCATAGAAAGTACATATAACTTGGAAAAAGGCACATTGGTATTTGCCAGGTTTCGAACCCTCACCCTCATGCATGAGAAACGGACGTCTTTGGGGCCACCACGACACTAGTATCCAGCTCACTGCGACATAATCCAAATAAGGTACCGTGGCCTCAGCCTCAGGAGAAGGAACGGGGGTGGTTTTAGTCAGTAAGAGTCTGACACACCTTCTCGACGCACCCTGAGCAAGGAAACTCATTTGATGAATAGATTAACATTCATAGATACGTATGCATGCCCCCTATGTTCGCTGTTTATGATGAGCTAACGACAAGGACATACTTTATTAGATAAAAGATGAACCTATGATGAAATTATTTCATACATTTTTTTATTAACATGATTATTATATTATGTTTGTAATCTATTGTGTATGTATGTCTGTTATTGCAGACTTCCTATTTCCTGGTGTTGTTTGTATTAAGATCCTAATTTGATATCTTAATACTAGATTGAGATAATGCGGTTTTAAAGCGAATGTAATTCGTTGTGTCTCATTGAAAAAAGTTTATGAGTCATAAACTTTGTTGCTATTTCTATGATCACTGATCAAAAGTCTTCTTCCGCCCTGGGTGAGACGAGACGGAGTTTCAAAGTCTCACTGACTAACAACCTCCCTGTTCCTTCTCCCTCTCCGGGCCTGGCTGTGCTACATTAATTGGCACCCGCAACTCACCTACCACAAAGTACTTCCCAATCTCTCTCAACGACTGCACGATTGGCGCGGTGTGGCTGGGCAACTGGCAACCAGCGCGTGGCTGGGCAACTGGCTGGCGCGCAACGTGTCGCGGGTTCGATTCCCGCACGGAACAACTTTTTGTGTAATCCACAGATAGTTGTCTGGGTGTGATGTGCATGTGAAATTGTATGTTTGTAAACGCACCCACGATACAGGAGAAAATCCTAGTGTGGGGCAACGTTTTTAAAGAAGAAAATTATAAAAAAACTCAGTCAAGTGCTGGTCAATTTTGCTTTTTGTTGATGTGGTAATCACAAGGCCATATCTAATGTCCTTGCCTACACGATAAAAATATACTTGAATGCAGATGCAGTTATTTTGACGTTTCCGCATACTTACATTTTATGGTCAAGGCCCCAGAAGATGTCCACTGCTGGCCATTTTTTTAAACGATTAGCCATCGATTTCGTCTGCCAGAGGAGTGACAAGTGCGAAGCTGACCTCTAGATGGTCAGCGGTTTCAGCATTGACGCTTGGGAATAGGGTTTCTGTGAAGACAAGGTCGTCTGGTTGTGCCGAGCGACTCCATAATTACATACGCCACCCTGATGACTTCCACATCCTTCAGCTATGGTAGCATACCTGCGAAACTGCATTACGCGCTCAACTAATTAGTATTTGATATATCAAGATGTTCATTTTTCAGATAATTTATAGAATCAGGCGTTACACAAAACGGAAAAACATGCCACGCAATCAAACCTATGTTTTTCCGTGTTGTGTATGTGTGCATATGCATGTGGGCGGGAGGGTGGGACCCTTGCTGCATGTGCATATGCATGATTGCATAGGAGTGGGATTGCATCCTGCAACAAGCCTGGTATTTTGTCGCGGAATTAAAGCTAAATATTTTCCCTAACATTTAATGTTCATTTTTCATCCTACTTACTACTTCTTATTCCTAGTTTTACTACTAATATTATAAATGTGAAAATTTGTGAGTATGTATGCATGTATGTTTGTTATACGTTTACGCAAATATAGCTGGAACGATTTGGTTAAAATTTGGTATGTAGATAGGTGGTACCCTGGATTAAAACACAGGCTTTACCACTCAGGCGAAGCCGCAGAAGCTATTTTAAATAATAATTGTAACATGCCAACAAGCCAAACAAATTATTATCTGTGCACTGAACGGAAGACAGTTCACATTTGCAACATAACAGTTACAGAGTCGCGATAACATCGTTATTTAATGCATTTCCTAACTCCTTTGTTTTACAATAATAGTTGAAAATAATTTAAAATAGAAAAGAAAACGCGTTCTCTAAGATATTAACAATTTCATTACCTAAATTATGTGTGTTTATCTGCGTTCTGACAGTTTGAGTACTTGCGCGACCCAACCAAATGTTCTTTAGATCGGTATTGTTCGTCGGACAACTCAGCAGCACTTGCTATGCTGGTTGCAAACTGACACTTGCGTGCCTGTCTTCAGAACGGGTCCACTTAAACTGGTGTGGTTCTTTCATCAAAAGACCACTACAGAATGAACTTGCACGGTTCTCTCACATTATGTTATTTTTACATTGTCTGGACTTGAAAAGAGACTGACCTCTGAGTTTGTTTCGGCATTTCTTCTCAGAGTAGTCAGATAGGAAATGCCGGCTTCATCTAGTTTTTCACATATAAATTGACGTGTAAAAGTGCCGTTTTATGGTCTATTTGCAAAAATAAATTCATTGTTTCATTGTTAAATTTAAATAAAAAAATTACATACATGAAAATATTTACTACAGTAATTTCAAATGAAGTCAATTAAGTAGCTGTAGACTGTGTGCTCCAAATAAATAATTTCTAATGTTCTCGTGTTCATTAACCTTTTAAGTTTTATGTAAAATCCTTACTCGTATTTTGTTGAAATTAAAAAATATGAGTAATAATAGGATACAGAGCGTCAGTGTTGATGATAAAAAGAATTACAAAAATTGTATAAGCTTTTGAAAACTTACTGTTACTAGTTTGGCTGGTGATGCAGTGTGCACTCTGTTTGCTCTAAATTAATAATGTTGACAGTTTTGATTGCAAAATGAGTTTTTCATCAGTACATAGTATAAAACGAAGGTTGCTTTATCTTTCCCTATATCCCTATGTATGCTCAAATCTTTACGTATCGGATTGTGATGCGGTTTGTTAATAGATATAGATATTGAAGAGGATTTTTTTTTTAAAAAGTCATAATATATACGTTTAATAATAATATTTAAATAGCGAAGAAATGTGTATGTTTGTGTCTGTGCGAAGCCGAGGCGGGTCCCTAGTTGGGTGATAAATATTTTACTTTTGAAAAAACAACTACGTATGAACCCAAAAATAATTGAAATCCGATCCTTCAAAGTCGCTAATGATTTTGAATATTTTAACAAGATACTGAAATATCTTGTTAAAATATTCAAGAATATTAATAATAATGAAGATGGCGAAATATTTCATTGAACCTAAATACAATATTTAGGTTCAATGAAATATTTCGCCAAAAACACTCACATAATCACAGAATTAAATAACGACTGTTCTAGTTTAGGTGTACCTACTTGCTAAATATTAAACATTTAAGTATCATGTCGGCTGTTAACCCATATTTTCTAATATACAGTTTGTTATTCGTAGAAATTATTTAAAACACCCGTATTTACTCACTTCTTAGTACATTTGATCATAAATCAAGCCGCCAAATATCTTTATTTCACACTTACCACAGAATGGTAGAAAATAATAGGTCATGTAAACAAAAACTTGCAAAAGTTCAACGTTCTCTGAAGAAGTTTTTTAGACTGTGTCAAGGGCGAGTGTTGGTATAATAAAATATTTTATGGCTGGCTATTTGGCACAAATTAAGAAATAGCCAACGAACAAATTTAATGTTTGTGTCATTGTTGATAGAAATACTGGGTTAGTATCATTCTTAATTAATAACGTTGACAGTGACTATGAATGTGAAACTGTTTTGCAATGAAAAAAAATATAGTCTAGAATATACATAGATTAGTCGCCACAGCATATTATTATATTTTCGTTAATTATTGATAATTGCTCTATTTCTGTGTTAATTAAGTGAAATTTTAAAACAAAATAATAATTCTTATACTTATACAACAATAGAAATCCAGATAGAATACTTTTCATTATACACCATAGTAATAAAAAACACAGGAAACAACAAACACAAAAGACATTACATTGATTGTCGGTCTTATCGCTAAAAAGCAATTTCTTCTGAACAAAAATTTAATATGGATAACAGATACCTAGTTAAACATCTCGCAAAAAATCGCTTCGTACAAAGATACCAATTCAAACATTAATTATCACGTTCCAAACGAACATCGTCTTTATTACCAAATAAAATAAAAATAAATAAAAAAGCAATAATGTAAGCTAAAACATAACAGAAGCTGTCTTATTGTTTCTTTTTTTCGGAACACAACAACAAGTCTATCCAGCCATTTTGGCATTCGTCCTAGCCCAGTACAGTTGGCAAAGTTTGTAAATAGGTACTCCTATACCTATAAGCAAATAAAGTTTGTTATTTATTTACTTCTGAAATGTTCAGTAATTTTATGAGGCTGATTTGAATTAGGTTTAGAACAAATGCCATTTCTTTCATCATCATAATTGTGTCTTCTTCCGCCTGGTGGTTTTCGTCGGGCATAAGGCATTGCATGTGGCAAAAAGCCAATATCATGGAATTGTTAGGTGATCCCTATTGATTTACATTTTCATATTTGATTTCACTGTCACTAACAACTTCATCTAAACTCCAGAAGAAGTATTCAAGTGTAAGGAACAGAGAATTTCGTCAAAATTTTAAAATTAATAACCAAATAAGTTCGTTCAATCGAACTAAGAAGGCACTTTAATATAAATGTTAATACTTTGATTATCATATCGATAGATTACTGCAGTCATTAATATGAACGAGCTTAGGTGTCAATGCATATTCATCCATCTCCTTTCACAATAATCGAATTCCACAGAACCGAAGATCGTGACCAGCAATTTAAGGTGCGGTCCAGACATACCAATACCGACGCCAAACTATGCGTTTCTTACTAAATAGCTATAAGTAAATACTTGATCTACTTCATTCCGTAAATTTCGCTATAGCACAGAATTTTCGCTTTAACGTGTAAATGCTACAAGCTACAATTATAATTTAAATTGCGTGCACGCATACTCGTTCTATTTTTAACTTCTTATCCGAGTGCAACAACGTATGCATGTCGAATACGTATATTAAGTACTAAGTACTACATGTGTTTGTAGATTATCTTTTATTTTCAAATCAAACGTCTCTCGTTCTATTTTCAAATCGACAAATGCTCAGTTGAGCTTCACATTTCGACACGCAAGGTCGCATGTCAGAATTTCTTTTTTATTTAACTACATCGAAGGTAAAGGTCACACACGCCATGTTTCTAAACAATTATATACCGATTTATGAAAGTAAAATAATGTTAAAACTTGGTTAATGTCTTTGACACGTGAGTTTAGTCACGCCAGCAATGAGTGAGTAATGGTAAAAATTACACATTTTACTTAACGTTGTAGTACAATTGTCTGATAAAATTATATTTGTTCGAGTCGAATACTACATATCGATGCTTCCGACAACAAAGGTCGTAAACACCAAAATAGCACTTTTGGTAATCAACGAAAAACAAAAAATAATTTCGTTTTTGGCTTATATCTTTTTAACTTTAAAAGTTGTAAAATTGTGTTCTATACAAGAAATACGTAAAATACGATGGTGTTTCATAATATATTATTGCTATTTATGTCAAAGCCTTATTTTAAAAAGTTAGCTTGGACATACACCCCAGAAAATTCAAAAAGTTGGTGTTTACGACCACTAACAAATCAATGGAGAACGATTTGTCTAACGGAAGCTAGAAGTATGCACCAGTTTTTAAATACAATAGTTCTGGGTTTGGTTTTAAAAACCATATACTGAAATAAAAATGAGTGTAAACACCACGATCTGATGCGATGGTATGTCACAAACATGGAAATATCTGAAGCGAAAGTCTATAGTCCTTTCGACTGGCAGGTCCTAAAGGTATAAAAATACACTTAAGTAAGTATATTATAGGCATCTTCCCGTATATAATTTAATCAAGCGTTTGTTACAAGATGCCTATAGTGTTCTACCTCCTACGACGTACCTAACCAGCCACACATAATTCAAAATGTTAAGTAATCATTATGTTTCATGGATTTCAAGAAGATTTTATAATTACGACATTTTTTTAAAACGTATTGATAATGAATCACAAAAAAATATAAGTAAATATTCTACCAAGCTATTAAAATGATTAGAACAGTAATGCTCTAATAATTTTAATAAACAATGTCCATTTTCACCAACGCCCTTAAAATTTAGGTACCTAGTTCATCTTTCTAGATCTTGTTTGTTCGGAAAGCTTCTGTATTATGGTCTAAACCTAACTTTTAGTGTCGTTGGTGAAAATGGAAAAGTGTTATCGACAAGATATTAAAAAAGTAGGTAGATGCAAAACGTATGTATGTGTGATTTAGAGTTATAGAAAATCAGGTCTTCAAATTTCTGATTGATAATCTTCTATCCAATCCAGAAATTTGAAGACCTGATTATCTGATAGAAGATAATTAATCAGAAATTTCATCTTCCTCGTCAGTCTCAGGAAAAGTATCAATGACAATATGAGACTGACCCTATTAAAAAAATTAGGAGTACGCTGTACGTTTAAGTGTGGGAGAGCCATGCTTCGGCACGAATGGGTCGGCTCGACCGGAGTGATACCACGGCCTCACAGAAATCCGGCGTGAAATAACCACTGCGTTGTATTTCGCCGTGTGAGTGAGGTTACCGGAGGCCCAATTCTTCCCCTTCCCCAATCCCTAAATCTCCAAATCCCTAATCCCTAAAAGGTCGGCAACGCACTCGTAACTCCTCCGTTGCGAGTGTCCATGGGCGGCGCTGATTGCTTACCATCAGGTAATCCGTCTGCTCGTTTGCTGACCTATTACATAAAAAAAACGACCTACATAATTCATTTTTCAAACAAATTCTCCAAGACCAAGTGACATTACGACAATTGTTTCTCAGCAGAGCTTACGTTTTAAAAATGATTGTGGGGTGTAATTACAATTAATTGTGTATTCATGTTTGTACGACCGACAGCTGTTTGTAAGTTGTGTTATACGACCTGCACGGTTATTCGGTTTTAAGCAATATGAGTTATACATACCCACTTTTCAAAAAAATCTTGATTATACTAGTACAAATTTTGGGTGTAAAAGTATGTTTTTTTAGGCGAATATTTTTTTCACATTTTTAGATCGACGCAGCGCCAAAAATTAAGTAGGGCTGCATTCTTAACTCATTTTCGCCAAAATGGCGTTTACGACATTTGTTGCCGGAAGCATCGATATGCTCAGTAAAAGCACATTTGTAAATGAACTACTACTAGTATAGAACTTGCTACAATACCTATTTCTACCAACTACAAAATACTATACATTATATTAATTTTACTGTCAACTTGGCAGACACAAAACATTTGTCAATTCTGAAAGAAAAAAGGAATAAAATAAATGCACGTTTATTTTCGTTTGCAAAATGACGTTAAAGGCTATACAGTTTGCTGATTCTTTGTCGCTCCTAAAACCAAACTAACCTTACACTGCGATGTTGTAACTTTATAACCTAGACAACACAAAAAAAACAAAGTATACCTAAAAATACTTCGACAATAATATGAACTCAATCTTAGAGAAAAAAGTGACAGGTACAAAAATATAAAGCATTAAAACCACAAAACCGACGAAATGGACAAGCCACTCACTATTTTTAAATGGCCGTGGATTGTTCCAGAAAATTGTATTTATAACACAATTCAATTACTGAGACTATTGCAGTACATGAAGTAATTTAACACTTCTACGACATTTTTTTACTTCGCATCGAGTTGAGAATAATGACGATAAAAAATGCTCCGTTTTATTGTAGTTCTAGAACGTTATTACACAATGCCAGTATCATTGCAGCATAGTGCATAGCCTTGAAAACAACACAAAATATAAAATTAAATAATTACTTTTCCATATTATTTTAGTCTCAAGTTTTGTCATAAAATTGGACAGAGACTATGTCGTGCTAAAATTATTTTCTTATGACTATGACAATCCAAAGGTATAGCGTTGTTTTGGACTTCATTTATGCAGTTTTTATTCACTTCATTTGCTTCTATTTGTAAAAATAAATTTATTGTTTCATTGTTCAATAATGTAACTTAAATTTAATTACATTTCTTTGGTTTAAACTATTCACAATTATCAATCACGATCGACACATCAAATGCGAATCTGCATTTATCATTTAAATTGAATTTACTCCCAACATTGAACTAATCAAGATCACAATAAGGAATAGATTTCTTCACAATCTCTGTATATATTGCTACCATCAAAATGGTTCCGCTAAGTCTAACCACCAATTCTCTTATCCTAAGTCTTGAAACAGTAATAAAACAATATGTATGTGATTTTTAGTTAATTTATGTATGTGAGTCTGCAAACTCGGCCCCAATAGCATGTCTGACTACAGTTACTACGTACTCGCACGAAGCTTATCTAAAAACGGTTGTTCGATAAATTTTATGACTCTCAGCTCTGTTATTTGATTTGTATTTTCTTCAGAAATTCATTTACTTAATTCCTCAGGTTTTGAGCGTGTTTTTTTATGAAAAAAAGAGCGCTAAAGAGCAGGCTTATCACGACCTGATAGTAAGTGATCATCTTTGCGTATAGTCGTCTCCGTTGTACGTATTATCTAACGGTATTCTCTAGAGACCGAAGCTTGAGAATTGGGTTTTCCTTAAGATGATTCATAGGTAAAGTGAACTTCAATATGTATCTATAACTTAAATAGTTTTATTCACTCGTAAAATAATGAGAACTTGATCAAATTGTAATTTCAAGCACTTCGAAACTTTCTGCCTCGCACAGCAACTCTGTGGAATAAACTATCGTCGGCGTTATTTCCGAATCGATACAAACTTCAAACCGAGAAAATAGCGCACCTACTCCTTTTTAAAAGGCTAGCAACACACTCGTGACGTTTGGTGTTGCGGTAGTCCGTTGACGGTGTTTACTATCTGATTTGTCTGAAAATATATGTTATTTGTTTGTGGATCACACAAAGTGTTGTCCCGTGCGGGAATTGAACCCGCGACACGTTGCACAGCAGCCAGTTGCCCAGCCACTGCGACAACCTTACAGTCAAGTGTGTATTATTTGTAGATCTTTAAAAACTACATTAAAATAGGTTCCAACCAATGAAAACCAAAAGAAAATATTGCAAAAGTATAAACTGAAACGACATCCATAAATTCATTCGTTCTAAATTAGCTGTAATGTCTCAGTTGTATGAATCGAATTCAAACTAAATTGCCTCGGTAGGGTTGTCACGTAAAATACTACGCGCATCGAAGTAGACGTGTGTTTTCAAAACCTTTGAAAAAAAAACATGGTTTACAAATTGCTTCAGAGTCAAGTAACCTTGACTCTGAAGCAATTTGTAAACCATGTTTTAGCGTGCTCATGGTGAAACCGTTTTCAAACATACCTTTGTAAATTGACGTGTAAACCTGTACATCTATTAAAGCAAATTACTGATTGGAATCTAATTTTAAGGTCACATAAAGGCCGAATGAAAACTTGTTTGCTAGTAAATTGGAATGAAAGATAATATCTTAAAAGTCATTTGAAATCCAGTGGACGGTAGTGACTAATACAGTATCCATAAAAATCACAATCAGAGACTGCCAACCCTACCTCACGATGAAGAAAACGCCATACCAATTGACTGGTTCAATGAAACGTGAAACCTCTTGCGCGCACACTTCTAAACACGTGCTTATACGTACGGCCTTTACGTAATTTTTATATAATGTCATTATAGAATAACTGCTTGCCACAGAAAGCCGCATCGCAAAGTGAACTATGAATGAAAGCCTTAAGAATATCTTTCGCTTGTCCGTTAATCTCATCGTTAAGCTTATGTCAAGAAACGGGCCCCATGTTAAATTAATTTTGTCATCTCTGAATTTGTTCCGTTTTTATCAAGTACACTCAATTTTTTCCTGTTCATTGTTGGTTGTATTTCATTATTACCGTTGTCTCTTGTAAGAATAATCCTCACAAAATAAAACTTTATTCACTAACACTTCCACAATGAGGCAAAAATTAAATCAAACTCTTGCAAAATACTAGAAAACGGTGCCTTGATATGTACACGAAGAAAATAAGATCTTTCTTCATAAAATGAATCGTCACGTGCATATCAATTTAAACCTCCTTACGTAACTCGCCTTGAAATTCAAGTGGCCTCTAAGGCCAAGGCCTCTAATAATGTCTAGGGCTTGATTTTGTCCATAATGTAAATTGAAAATAGGTTTTCTAATCAAAGTTTGAACTTGAACAAGTTTCCAGTTATAGCATAAGCTGACAATAACATTCCAATGAACTCAACGAATTCCAAGAAATAATCGTCAGGGTTGATCCCAATGACAAATTTTAGAAGAAAAGCTAATTTCGCTAAAGTTTGACTACATCTGCGCTAAATGGGTAGAACTCTAGTAAAATCCTTTACAATTTGCCGCCCCTAGAGATTAAAGCAATTCAGATAAACTTGTTTGCTCTGAAGAATTTTATGGTCTTTGCATTTTACACTTTGCAGTCTCAGCTGTGCGTAGTCATTTTATAACTCAAATGTTTTCCATTTTGAAAACTTTACCTATTTAGCATCCTTCGCGTACTTGACCATAACTCTCTCAGTCAAGTAAACTAGCAATAAAGATATTGATCTTGGTGTTCCAGGGTTTTCTTCTTGATTCCGCGGCTGCTTGGTTTCGATAGCAATGTCATTTTTTCCATAGGATCCTCAATGTGTAAAATTATTTTCTATACCTTAGTATCAACTGGTATCAACCCTGTTCCACATTATAAGACCGTTACAATCAACTTGTCCATTGTAACGTAAAACTCTGTGTCCACATTGAATCGCACGTGCTCAAGGCTTTACGTAAGGAGTTTGTACGATTTCTTTTACTAGTACTTCTACTAGTAAATTTATATCAAGCATTAAATTAAATTTTGTTCCATAAAAATGTCACCTCTGTTTTATATCTGAACTAACACCTGTCCGCTGCACGTAATAAGAAATTTTTAACCTCTTCATCCACGTCTTCATTTTCTTTATCAATCTTTGGCTTTTCATTTTCAATAATCTTTCTGAAGAGTCTTTTATAAGCTGGACAAGGTCGTCAAATAGGATCAACCGTTATTTTTTTGATACCCAATGCTCTAGTAAAAAAATAACGGTTGATCCTATTTGACGACCTTGTCCTTAACATTCGAAATGTTTTGTTATTTCTATATTATCTAAGGTCAAAAATAATTTATAATTAATATTAAAATTAAAGACCTGTTTGTTGTCCTTCTATTTTGTGATTCTTTCGAGATTGACGTCATTTGAGTCATTTAATGTGACTGCGTTTGAGTATACAATAACACAAAGACTTTTCAATAAAACTGGATTTTTTGTTTATTTTTGAGTCCAAAATCATTAACAAATGACGGATAAATCAGTAAAATACAATAATGCATTGAAACCATTAATATCAGCTGTGATATCGAATGCAGCATCACCTGTGGACTGGCGCCCACGCATACTAACACGAGCGTGACCACATACGGTGCGCAAGCGCCAAGCCTCTGACTCATGGAACTTATTCTCCACCAATGAAGAGATCCGAATAACCAAGCCCCTAAAAGAACCTCAACAAGTCAAAACATGTTCAGATACCCTAACTATGATTCATAAAGTTTATCTTTTTACGACTCAATTTACACGCCATTTAAGATAGCAATGCGCCCGCGCAGATATCGACGCAGTAAAAAGAGATTAAATGATAACGTGCCAGTTATCATAAGATTGCTAAGAAAGTAGCACCAAGGAGAATAAGTGGATTCGAACTTTCATTTCGAAGCCACACGATATTATCTTGTCAGCTTTATTTATTGTAGAAAGGATGATGTGATAAAGGTAAAGTGATCTTTGGCCCAGAATGAAGTGAAACAAGTTTTATGTGATTTTTTTTATATGATAGGTCTGCGAGCGAGCATACGGATTACAACAACGGAAGAGTTACCAGTGCTTTGCCGATCTTTTGGGGATTTATGGATTGGGCAGGGATTATTAGAGCGGAAGGATCGGGCCTCCGGTAACCTCACTCACACGGCGCAACACAACGCTGTGGTTGTTTCACGCTGGTTTTCTGTGAGCCAGTGGTATCAATCCGGTCGAGCCGACCAGTTCGTGCCGAAACATGTCTCTCCCACACTTTATAAATTTCTTTTAATCATAAAATTTTCCTTGGTATAATGATTTAAAAATCTCAAGTCTTTATTTTATATTATCTTAGTTACACATGGCGTGGCGGTCACGCACGTGGTCACAAAGGCGCCAGGCAGTGGCGCCGGCGCATGGCCGCTCCAGCTTCGTCACGATGTCTCATATATCAACCGCCTTGCTTAAGACTAATACTTTACTAACTACATGAATAAAAACACGTATGAGTTAAACATCTTAAACGTATGTTCATTATCTTGTAGAGATTTTATGTCGCATAATTATTTTACCAAAGCTGCTTTCACTCTGATTTTTTCTATGCGATAGGGTGGCCAACGAGCTGGCGGATTACCCATAGCTATAGCAAACAATCAGCGCCGACCTATTGTGGAGATTTAGGGATTGGAAGAATTGGGCATCCAGTAACCTCAACGCTGTGGTTGTTTCACGCCGGTTTCCTGTGAGACCGTGGTATCACATCGGTCAAGCCGAACCATTCGTACTGCAGCATGACTCGCCCACACTTAATTCTCTGGTTTTCAAAACACAACAATAGTTTCTCTTCTCTATTTTATTTTGCTACTAACACAGTTTTAGAACTGAACATGATTAATTTGTGACACCATGACACCATAGATCTTGTTTCATATTCATACTTTAGAACATTGATGTAACAAAACATAGCAAACTATTTAGCGTAACGCGAGACAGACCTAGATGCTAATAATTCTATAATGTATGCTAAACAGATTTACAAGGCAGATAGTACTACAGTACAGGATCTTTATTCGCCCAGTGTAAACAACGAAGTCTGAAGTAAATAATGTCACAGTTTTTTTTTTTATATAATAGATCAGCAAACGAGCAGACTGATTACGAGTTAAGTGTGACCTTTTGGCATTAGGGATTTGGAGACTTAGGGATTGGGGAACGATTGGGGGTGGAGAAGGATGGGGCTTCCGGTAACCTCACTCACTCGGTGAAACACAACGTTGTAGTTGATTCACGCCAGTTTTCTGAGAGGTCGTGGTATCACTCCGGTCGAGCAGACCCATTTGTACCGAAGCATGGCTCTCCCACACTTCAATAGATGTAGATAGAAAAAAACTAGGTTACTGATGTAGATTTCTTCAAAGGAGATTGTATATGTTTTTAAATTCTTATGCCATGAACTTCATACATTATTTATTAAGGAAATAGCATAAGATGAATACATATTTAAATTGATTGCCTGCTTTGAATACAACCGTGTAGGCAGTAAACACTTTATCTTTTTTTTCTATAGGAAATGACATTTTACGCGGAAGTATTTTTTTTCTGTTGTGTATTGTTTGAGAATGGTTTTTAGCGTTTTGTTGATGCAATGATAAAGTCACGTCACTTTGATTTAAATAACAATCTATTACATGTTGCCAGTAACGCTATTTTCTTTTGGAATAGTGTCCATTGTCTCAATGTTTAGAATTGAATAATTATTTTATTGTTGGATAACCCATTTATCGAGGAAAGCCATATGGTGTAATCACCAGTCTTCCTCCAACAGAAGCCGAGCAGCAGTAAAAACCGCGCGGAAGTAGCTAGTAAATAAAAAAATTGAGAGAACCACGTCATCACAGAAAACAGGTGTTGTGTTTCGCCGTGTGAATTATGTTACCAGACGCTTAAACCTTTCCCCTCTTCCGTACCTCCTCCATCCCTAAATCACTAAAACCTTAATCCCCACAATGTCGACAACGCACTCATAACTCCTCTGGCGTTGCAGAAGTCCATGGGTGGCAATAAAAATATATTTAAATACATTTCCAGCAAAAAAACCTTCACCAACAAACCTCAGTTCACTTTCGATTTTACATACATACCTACATACATAATATGCTAATGCGAATCACTTGAAATTAGTTCGTCGCCGTCTAGTCGGTTTGTGTCTACGCTGTCACCGCTTTAATGTCGCCTGGCCTCTATCAAAAGTGGGTCAGCAGTAATAATACACAATAGACGGTAATAAAAGATTTATTAACGGTCGTGCCTAATGCTCGACATCATCAGGTAACACGGAGAAATCTATCGAGATTATCTTTAAAATTCTTCTTCTTAAAATATCGTTGTAATCCTCTTTTGATTTGTTTTCGTTTTATATATTATGTATGTGGTAAACAAACAATTTTTTTATAATAATTTATTCAGTAAAAGTTACAAAAATGTGTCCTTATCACCTAAACTCGCCAAAATGTAACGTTTGATGGCGAGAGGCGCTCTTTATAATGTATAATATTTATACATAACAGTGGAATTAGTACCTAGGTGCAATTACTTGGTTTTATTTTTCTTTAAAATTTAAATATCCCTATTTTATGCATATTATGTACTTATGGCTAGGTATGACATATGTTTCCTACCGTTTTGTTTTTCTTTCAAAAAATTAAAGTTTCTTGATAATTCTGTCAATCTCATGCATGCTAACATCATACCATGAACCTATATTATAAGATATAAGGTTCTGGATGTAAGGATTCTACTTCCAACTAATATCATAATGTGAAAATCTTGAGAATGTATGGATGTATGTTTGTTAGTCTTTCATGCAAAAACGACTGAATCGATTTGAAATTTAGTAGTTTTCAAAAATATTTTTTTAAAATGTATATAGGTGATACCCTGGATTAACACATAGAGTGTTTTTATCAATGTACCACGAGAGCGAAACCGTGGACGGAAGTTAGTATAAAAAAAAACATTTAAGTCAGACTTAAACACGGAAAGTTAAAATACAAATACTTTTAAATACTTCAATAATTTCTCATCTAAACATCTAACAACAATAATGGATTATTTACTAATTTCGTGATTGAGTACGCGTTGTTTACAATAATTCGGTTGAGAGATGTTATGTCTTGTCGACGAATCGTTTCTCAAGCCAGATTCCCTCGATTGTAAATCGTGGTGGTATTGTCAAGTATGTTATGACGGGCGGCGACAGATGACATCATACTGGATACATATAAGGTCCAAGTCATGATGACAGCGGTTTCTTTAATAGCAATGCCTACTACCACAAGATAAATGATAACATTTCCACGAAAATCAATAGTTGTACTAAGTTTTTATGCTCAATCCCATTTCTTCCGTTAACAAATAAGCCTTATAATTTGTGGCATACATATTTAATTGAACGCTATTAAACTGTTTGTGCTAATAATAAAAATAATGTTTCCTTTGAAACATTTTTTTTTTTTTCGCTATACATACTGTGAAGTTTGTAATACACAAATTTTCCTTCGCTAAGCAAAAACTGTATTTTTAGGCACGCTAAACATCATGTAAGTACTTTTTACATTCACCTTATAAACTACTTTTAAAATATTAATTGAAAATTTATATTGATGGTATAAGTAGGCAAACGAGCACACCTGGTGGTAAGCAACATCGAGAACCTACAAATGCATTGTCGGACTTTAGGTAGATATTAGGGATTTGTGAAAGGGGTTTTGGACAATGGCATTGGGGAGGGTCGAAAGGATTGGACCTCCAGTAACCTCCTCATACCGCGAAATGCTAACGCTAAACCCAGTTTCGCTATATTCATGTGCTCCCGCTGATTATCCGACCGTGCCCCATATGCCATAACCGATGCACTATCAGTTATAGTAATCGGAACACAACCTTGACATAGTAAACATAGACAAAAGATTATAAATCGATTTATCAACGTTGGTGACCTGAAAAACAATTATGTTTTATCTAAACAATTTGCTCTTTATGGTCTTACTAGCTTTTGCCCGCGACTTCGTCCCGTCTTTAAATCTGTGATATCTTCGAAAATATTTATTTAATTTACATGCTGTAAAAGCCATATTGATCTTTATTAAATGCACAATGTATTTAAGATACTTAATTGGATAAGGATTAATACTGTAGTGCTTAAAATCGCTTCGTAAATAAGCCATTATTTCTCGTACAAAGTAAAGAATAAAAAATGGTTATTGTGGATTATTCCTAAGAGATAAACATATACCAGTACCGTAGACCTTTTTAAGTTGTACAATACTGTAGTACATTGTTTTGATCTATCTTGTAGGATTCAATCAGCGTTTGCAATGTAAGCGCAAAAAATGTGTTTTTTTGACGACCACACATTAGAAATCTCAAAAATTGTAGCCTATGTGTTATTCTGATGTATAAGCTATATTGTGGTAAAGTTTCATTCAAATCCATTCAATAGTTTTTACGTGAAAGAGTAACAAACATCCATACATCCATACTTACAAACTTTCGCCTTTATAATAGTAGTAGGATGATGCGGATCTTAGCGTGCGAGATCCCCTGAGCGAATTCTTTATAGATGTTTTGTGATCTAAAATTGTAGAAGAAGAAATCTTTTCTTCACGTTTTTTTCTTTTTTAATAGACGACACAGGAGCGTAACCTCATGTCCAAACATAAGGTTTAGAATCATACAATTTGACATACACATCACACCCAAACCGTGTTGTTCCGTACGGGCTCAAACCAGCGGCACGTTGGACGCAATCCGATTAGTCAGCATACGTGTCAAGCGTGCCATCAAAATCTACTAATTATTTCTTTTAATCAAGAGGATCTTTACTAAAACTTTATTAACGTACCATTTTCAAAATCTAAAATGCTAACATGTTGTAGCATAAATAATATATGTATCTTCGAGAATTACACGAAAACATTGTCCTATTTAGACCTATGAATTGTTTTCTGAGCAAAAGTTATCAGAAGTTCACTAATTTGTACTATTTCATAACTAATGTGAAATCCAAAAATAACCGTATTTTTTTTATTTTGGAAGCAAAATAATGTCAGTAGAAATTAAGAGCCGAAATTACTTCAAAATTAGTTCAAAACAAAATTGAATCTTCTTAAAACAAAACAATGTCAATCATAATGCCGTTTTAAATTCCAATTGAAATAGAATGCTCAATCAATCAGGGGAAATCTCAGTTGGACTTGGATTGGCAGTATTCAATTTAAAATCGAATAATTTTATAGAATCAAAAACATCTGGTGTAAATTGGAAATTCTCTGGTATTCATCATTTATTTAATAAAAAATAAGTTCTATTTAGGTATTTATTTAAGGACAACCAGCATAGCTTAACACCAATATACATGCTAAATATTCAGTTTAGTGAAGCATTTTAAAGAATTTTTTCGCTCTATGTATAAAACAATCGCATCAAATTCTTTTGCGTAGTTTTTAAGATTTAAGCATAATTATATGGGGACAAGAGAAAGCGAATGTTTTATACTTTTTCAATCACTAAGCCGAGTTTCCTGTGAAATTATTTGTACCTTTAAGTAATTAAATAGAGGCAAAAAAGTTTGTAGTTTAAAACAAATACGTATTTTGATACTTTTTTTGTATATGTATAATGTGAATCATCCAATGCCTACTCCTGTCCTTGGTAATTCGAGATTGAGTGTCAGTCTAACGGACTAAAAACCAGTCCGTTCCTGACTTGGTACTCCCGCCCTGGGTAAGGGGAGACGTGTCTGTCTCTTACAGACTAAAAACCAGTCCTATCCTTATACTAATCTTAGCCAGACCACGGTACATCATTCCTCTTGTTTCAAAACTACCTATCTATGTTTTAGTTGAAATAAATGACTTTGATTTTGACTATGACGGGTGCCAAGCGTCAAGCAGCAAGCAAGCTTAAGCTAGAAATAAGTACCTAATAACATTTTACCAGCACATCAGTACTGTTTACTTCCATTAGGTATAGCTGATTTTTTTTATGTAATAGGTCGGCAAACGAGCAGACTTATTACCTGATGGTAAGCAATCAGTGCCGCCCATTAACGGCCGCAACGGCGGAGTTACGAGTGCGTTGCCGACCGTTAAGGGATTAGGAATTTGGAGATTAAGGGATTAAAGGATTTAGGATAAGAATTAGGGATTATATTTCTAACTAGCTACTCTCCCGCGGTTTTCCCGCTGCTCGGCTCCTACAGATTGTAGCGTGATGTTTTATAGCCTATAGCACTCGAGCATATTGTAGCTATCAATAAGTGAAAGAATTTTAAGAATACGACCAGTGATTCCTAAGATTAAGTTCTACATACAAACTTACAAACTTTACCTGTTTATAATATTAGTATAGATTTACTGCATCGTCTACCATCATAATCTTGCATTGATTACGAGACAGGTAACCACTAGACCACCCAGCGTTCCGCCATTTGTCGTTTGTTATTATGTAAATAGTAAATTGATTGTTCCTAACTTCCTGGGATATTTATGGCCATCGTAATCTATAACCATTCGGTATTACGTAAACAAGTTCTAACATTATTTGTTGGAAGGTTTAATTTATTATATGATTTTACAGTTATTGTTTGTCTTTATTTGAAGTTTTGAAATAAGAATATAATCGATTCTTAATACAAATCGCTGTAGTGAACGTTATTTTAAGAAAGAAAAGTTCTCTAATCTCATCAAAGACTGAAAAATGTTGACATACTAAACTTCATAGATAAGTCTTAACCAGAAGATATTGTGAAGCATTTGACTGCCGATAAAAACTGTTGAAGGCTAATCGTCGCTAGCGTCGGACAGCATTGATACTAAATATAAAAAATGGACTTTAAAGAAGGTTAGGCCCATTACAACAGATGGGGCCCAACATGGCCCACGCTTTGCTGGGACGCACGACCCAGCCGCCTGGAACTGGAGAAGGAACGGGAACGCCCCTTCCCTGTCCCTCTCGCCTTACCCTGGAAGAAGTGATTTGATGATTTTTCCTCAACAAAAAACCCCATTCTCGACAGTGTAACTAACAACTTATAAACCTTTAATCGCATTTTGATTTTGGTTGGCTTTGCAAGGTTGGTATCGAAACATCACATTCGGTACTCAGTCTTGCCTCTAGACCAGTATTTCCTTACATACAAAAGATTTTTAAAAAACATAAGTTACGCATATAAAATTATAGTGTTGCACATAGGAAACACCATTATATAAAGGTCATATATGTTGTAAACAACAGCAGTACACGTAGACATCCCTTTTCAAGGACAAGTACCTTAATTATTTCAAATATGTACCTCCGTGGGCTTAACTATGCGGAACTAAGTCGCTTTTATGTTGGTTTAGTCATTTATATACATATGTTTTATACTTAAATATCAAATATAGCTGTGTAAATTATTTCTGACTTAGTCACAAAATCCGTTATTCTCTACTGCAAATTGTGTGACTTCAACATTTGGCCATGATTTCTACGCGTGGCAGATTGGATTTGAGATCTCAGTTTTAAATGTTCAAGTCTCAACATCAGCCTTTAAAAATACCCACAGCTAAGCAAATGCTTCTTCTCACACGGAGAAGGTTTGAGCAGGACAAACACCACTTACAAACTGCTTACAAACTTCACGTTTTTTTAATGTTTTTTTTTTTGTAAGGGGAAAATTATCAAATGCCTTCTCCAGCCCAGGGCCGGGCGGGAGGGAGTGTCAGACTCTTACTGACTAAAAACCCCCCTGTTCCTTCTCCTGCTCTGGGCCGAGGTCGCGATGCGTTTTTTTTTTTTTTAATGTTGCCTCACACTAAGAATCTCTGCTGTATAGTAAAGATATCCCAAAAACATCGTTAATGCGTTTACAATCATACAATTTTACATACACATTACACACAAACGAAACAACAATTTGTGAGCTTAGGTAAAGAGCACGAAATAAGAAAAAAAACTTAAAGGTTCAAACATAAAATACATTCATAACTCTTTATAGAACAGTACTTCTAATATCTCTAACGCTTACCCAAGTAATCTTAAATTATAAAACTTTGTACACAATCGTCCACAACAATTTCGCTTGAACTCGAAAGTTTTCGAACTTATCGAACTTACCTGATTGAAATAGCTAGATCTCTGATCAAAGTCATTTGAAAATTTCATAGATTTTTAACTACTATCTTTATTTTTTGAAGTACTTGTATTCGCTTTATATTTTTGATTTATTAAAACTAAAAGAAAACTTTATCTTTGCTAAAAATAGTTAAATACGCTAGCTTCTTTTGTTTTAGTATAAAATAAATTAAACAAAACATTGCGATCTCTTTTCTGAATAAAAAGAACTTACCACTATAAACTAAATACGAAAACAAAAGTGTACTAATAATCTATCAATATTAGCAAATTCAATTCAAACACATATGTACAATTATGCGAATTATTAAAAAAATGAATTGCAACATGTGTGTGTAAGCTCATAACTCAACAACGGCTGAACCAATTTTGCCAATGTTTTGGCGTGCGCCATTTATTATTTAGGGAAGGTTCGTGTAAAAGAAAACTTTAGAAAAATTAAATAGGAAAGTCGGTGTATAGTAACCGGGAAAATAGTAAACCGTGCGAAGAAGAAGCTGGACGCTTATAAACAATTGTTTTATTGACTCTTTCACTTAAAAGTTTGCAATGCCTTAAGCAGTTTTTAAAGTTTCCCAAAAGTTCAAAACAGGGTAGCAACAAACAGAAAAAAATATGATATTTGATACACGAACGTAATGTAGGCAATACAGAGCGACATACATACATACAATTACCTTGCAATGTCACTCTCGCTATATACTATATACCTAAGTAAAGGTACTTACGAACGAGCTGCCTTGATACTGTCACATCAAGGCGCCAAGATACGATACCCGTGTGAGACATTCACCGTAATAATTATTATTATCATGACACTTGTAATTGTAATAAATGCCTCATAATTAAGCTGGTGATTAATACTTATGTCGTCTTGCAGACGTCTACGACTGTCGTTAAGGATAAGCGTCATAACTTAATGAGGAATGACATTATAAACACCTTGAGGGGTACATCTGTTCATACTAGACACGCTATCATACGCTTTACGGCTATTTGAACCCTATTACGTAAGACTGATAACAATTAATCGCAGTATATTACTTCGCTATTCCCACAACCCCGCAGAACATTGGCCGCGTTGGGACCCATCTTTTTTGAGGGGGGGAAATTATCAAATGACCTTTCTCTCCCTGGGTGAGCCGTTAGAAGACATTCCCTGAGTCAGACTCGTGGTGGTCGATTGGCGCTCAACGATGACTATAAGTTTATTTTGCATAGGATACCGTTCAGCAGCAGCTTTTAATAGCTTACTTGCGCTTGCGCTGTTTCAACCCTTACTCGGCTCCTATGATCCCATTGGTCCCTCAATTAGGAAGTCTTTTTCTGTAATATTGGTCTACGAAACCGGTTTAAACCCTGGATCAAGTTTCCGTGAAACGAAACAAAAACGAGATGATACCAGTAATCTTAAAATGAACATAAAATTTCCCAATATAACCATTAATTTTCACACTTAGTATGATAAATATAAATTAACCTTAGAATTGGCTATTACGTTAAATTTCATAGTCGAAAGAGCACAATTTGTGTTTCTGGAAATTGTTCATTCCAGTCATTAATTTCGGATATTTCAAACTTGACTTACTTCAAGACAGTTCGAGTTTTTTGAACCAAAAAATAGATTTTCTTTGTAGTAACACAATAATGTATAAGTTATTAGTGATTTCTACGTTATTAACGGGCAGACGGATGATAGAAAGCCATCGGCGCCGATTGACACTCATAGCTCCAGAATCGTTGTTTCACGCCAGTTTTCTGATTTAATGTTTCGTCCTCATAAGTTTATCTATTCATTCCAGAGACTTTTCCTCGTTTAAAACTAAAATTCTCGCAATATTTAGTACAACAAAAATCTTCCGGAAAAATCTGCTCGACAAATTCACTTATTCTAAACAAAGGCCCTTACTTATCCTTTTATATCCTCCTAAATTCATTTCCTTACATTTGTTACTCCGAAACAGACTAACACAGCAATCTATATTTCTTACACAAACTCCTGTCCTTATAAGTAATCGGATCCATTGTTTACAAAATTGGATGAGGGTAGTGTCACAGTATTCGTTGACGTGCAATGACGTCATATGCACCTGCTGAACTAATTAAAGATAGCACCCACGCAATCGCTCCAAGTCCATCCAAAAAAAAAAGGAGATGTGTGTCAATGGAATGTGAAAATTAAGACTATTTGTAATTCTAAGCCATGGAGGTTCTATGCTAAG
Source organism: Spodoptera exigua (assembly GCA_902829305.4). NCBI lineage: Eukaryota > Metazoa > Arthropoda > Insecta > Lepidoptera > Noctuidae > Spodoptera > Spodoptera exigua. The sequence continues at coordinate 12,852,188 of LR824619.2, read as the reverse complement.
AAACATGATGTAGTCTTTTCTCTATTTAAAAAATGTGTGTATTACAAGCTTACGTATGTATATTGCAATTGTGTAATTTCCTAGGTCAAAAAAAAATTATTTTGATCCAGTACTTTGAATGATTAAAAGATTTTACTATATATTTGACTATATACTTCAATTTTTGTTTTTTTCTATTTGATTTTAGAAATATGCTAGAAGATCGTAAAGGGTTTTTAAATTAGCTAGCAAATCCACGTTTACCTATAATAATGTTAAGATATATGCGGTAGAATTAGCATTTCAACTGAATTCCATCTATTCCTTTCCATCATCGCCAATCATCATACAATCGGGTGGACTTCATCGCGTCCGCTTCGCCTCCTAAAAAGTGTATGCTGCTGGAGTCTGTGTTTACCGTAAGGTGTAACCTAGGCGTCTTCAAGACCTGCTTATGGGTAGACGTACTCCATCTTAGACCTTCGCTTAACACCAGGCAAGATAATGGTCAAACCATTGCCCATTACAAATAAAAAAACATAAATATATACCCAAGTCTCTACCTTGTACAGAATAATAAATATATCATCAATCGTAAATCGAGCACGTGGCATTAAATCGACGTGTACATTGTAAGTCCGGTCATAACAATCGATTAATCGGATGCATAACAATCAGCAAAAATAAATGCATTGTATTCAACATACCTACGATTCAATGAAATCGATGCAATAACATTATAAGCATATCTATTTTTAGAACAATTATTATTATATATATTAATATATATTTTACAGACAATTCTGTTTAATTAGTGTACTGTGAAAAGTAAACAATATGTACCCAATGATATTCTCACAGCAAAATAAAAGAAAAAATGAAATATCCTTAAAGAAGTAACAGTGTTGGTAGATTAAGGAACATTGAAAAAGACATTAAACATATATGAGTAGTATAATTTACTAGCATTCTGCCTTCAGCATCACGCGCGTAAAATTCAGGAGATATCTCTCAAATAGGTCCCGCTCATGTTATAGAGTGCCGCGCGCTAAAGTCTATTTTGCGGCCTAAAAGTAAAATTTTCACTTATGAATCACTATTCCATACGGTGAAGAAAAACTCTTATTTCTAATTATAAGTTTCAAATCGCCCAACCGCCTTGATGTTAAAACCTTCTTCGTGTAAGAACTTCTTTTTGCAGCAGTAGTCATTTATAGGCTGATGATGTGTATAAGGTATCGGACTTAGTGACTACTTGGTCCTAACCTAAACCTCGCGCGACTAATCGTAAGAACAATATGAAACCCTATTTAATACAAATGTACAATTAAATCTATCTTTTAAATATATTTAACACCTGTTTTTTACATATGTAACAACAAAGTAATATAAAAATGAAGCGTAGAAATTCATATGTTCTATGACTATCAAAGTTTTTACGTACGTGCTTTCTAAAACACGTTTCCAAGCATGTGTTTTGAAACGTGGGGCGAGCACGTGCATTTTAATTCCTACCCTAACGAAGACATATTTATCTATTTTGGCACACCCACATATGTATGATGTCTTGTAAAGTTCAGACGGAGTGGCTAATAATCTGGCATTTCCCCAATTAGGTTAATAAAACTTAAAGGAAACTGTTTTCGCTCTATGAACGGACGCTCAAATTGATTTGTTTATTGTAGAATATAATACAATTGAATCGTAGTTTTTACATTAAAGCATGACAGGTAAACAACGTGACTTCGTTTTATATGGCATTATTTCGTTGTTGGCATAATTTGAACAGGGCAAAATAGCTGATATTGACTAGGTCACGATAAGATTATCAACACAAGAATATAAAATATACTCAGTCCCTTCACTAGTTTAAAAATAACCACTTTTTTATAAAAACGTGGCCTATCATTAGGATTTTCTCCTTTGTCGTAGATGCGTTTACAAATATACAATTTCACATACACATCACACCCAGACTCGGAACAAAAATTTTTCCATAACACAAAGAGTCGGGAATCCATGAGAGAAATGGACCCTCGACACGATATGCTGCAACCACGTCAGCCGTACAATCAAATCTTCCTTAAACATCCATCCTTTTTGGAAACTGCACAAATACACAAACGTACACAATAGCGGAAGAAAGCCTTTATCACAAATATCCGTGGCCTTTATAAATTCTAGTTGTAACTTTGAAATGAATACATAACAAGATAACAAGGATGCACTGAAACAATAAATCAATCATAAAATTCCTCCATTAACTTCCTACGTGACCGTTACATAAGTTGAAGCTAAAAATAAATAGGAAACAAGCAAGTCAACTGCGGAAACCAACAATAATTCTTGGCGTCAATTATAAAAGGAAAATCCCTCAACGAGCATATATCAAAGCCACTCCTCTTAACGGAGATATATGTCCAATTACGGAACACGATCTAGGTATCCTATGTATTCTTTACTTCCTAACACGGAACACCTATCATTGTTACTTCAAGAAACGATAAAAGTACATTAATAGATATGCAACAATTAACAGATTATTAATGACTAGCTTCCAAACACGCCTATATATCACGGAATAGAAGTTATGTATTCCAAAATTTTCAAAACAGCAGCGGTTAAAGCGATAGCTCAACTAATTTTTAAAATAATTTTGGAACTCCAACAATTGTTTTCAAAGATATTTTTTAGTAAAACTAGCTATTGCCCGCGTCTCCTTTAGCGTGGAATAGTGACTTCTTGCAGATTTTTGGTATAAAAACTACCCTGTATCCTTTCTCGAGTTCCAAACTATGTCTGTACCAAATTTCACAGAAATGGTTCAGTAATAAAAGACAGGACAGACGGACAGAGTTACTTTCGCATTTTAAGTAATATTAGTTTGTAAGTTTGGATTTAAAGTACAGAAATAGTAACAAAGAAAGAAATGGAAACAATTTGCAACAAGGTATGAAAAGCTTCATGTTGATTAATAATTAGTATCTATATATAATTCCGTAGTAAATAGAGAGGAATTGATAAACAAAACTAATCTTTTATTTTTCTGCATAAGATAAACTGCGTATTGCTCATTGGTTCTTTTATTATTTAAAAAAACAATAATAAAATTATTTAAATATAATCATACTTTCGTTAATTGATCGGTCGATATACATGTACTCAATTTTAAAGAACGTTAAAATGTTATTGTTTCATACAAATAACATGGAAGAGTATCATTTTTGACATATCAATAAAACTACTAGATTTGACTAGTTGGAAACTACGAGATTGACATGAAGTATTCTTAAACATACAAATCAATACGCAGAATGGCAGCTAAGCAAAAAGTCGATGACGGTATGCTCGTGCCGTATCCTCTAAATAGCATTTTAAGTTAAATAGCTAGTTATAGGTATCGTGTCTCGTAAGACGTGGGCCACTTTCTCCATCATTGCTAAACAATGTCCCGTGGGCGATGCACTCATAGTACACTGCAGTGAACAATAAACTTTGCATAAACTGCAATACGATCTACCACTTACATGTGAATTCATTCATCAATCTTAGCCAGTGTTTGTCAAGCTGAGATTAATCTTAGATCGCGGTTAGTTCTCAGAGTTTGTTATTACAGGGTTTTATTTTTGAATGTTTACAATTTATTGCTTTTTGCCGGATTTTTCATCATATGCGCCCGCTTCTCGTGCATGAGGTGGGTTTGAAACCTGCCGAGTACCAATGCCACTTTTTCCGAGTCGTATGTACTTTCTTAGTTCATTAAGACACCACAGATTTATGGTGAAAGAAAACATACTGGAGTTATAATAAAAGTTATAATAAATTTCTAATTATAAGTCGAAAATGGCCGTTGAAATCGCCAATCCACCTTGAGCAAGCGTGGTAATTAATGCTTAAACCTTCTCAGCGTGAGAAGGCCTTTGCTCAGTAGTAGACAGTTGGGCACTCATAGGCTTATGATGTAATGTAATGTGAAAGACGAAGTTAAAGTTTCCAGCTTTTTTTGCCCTGCCGAATCCATACCTATGATGTTTCTTTAATAAAATCTCTCGTAACATACAGAAATAGCTTATAGACTTGTTTAAAAATGTTAACTTACACAACTGTTTTTTTTTTTAAGTTCTTCCCTGAAACCAAATTTCTTCATTGCTATAACCGTACCCATTTCATTTCATTTGTATTTTCGTAACAATGTAGCCTGGGGGTGTTTTTTTCACAATAACACTGAAACTTTTCCATTTCCATCCATTCAAATAAAATGCTATTTCTATTCCCATTACAGAATTAACTGTTGACGTCACGTTACTTTATAATCATGGTGGTAGTTTATGGGGTTCTACTAAGGTATTAAAGCCATAAATAATGGGGAAAGTGCAGCTTTTGCCCAACCCACGATTACGGCAACTAATCTTGTTACCGAGACACTTTTTGCGTGGGTCGTTTGTACCAACCAGTCCGCTGGTAATTGTTTTGCAAAGGATTTCGCTGTAATTTATTCTAGTGTTGTCAGGAACTTTGTGTCTAGTAATAAAACTGTCAGTTGGCTGTCTAATATTTTTATGCTGGCAATTATGAATGTTAAACGTCAAATTGAATTCTAAATTTGAATGTAAACTGCTTAACATGTAGATTTATCTGGTTAAGTTCGACTTTCGTTCATTGTACATTAGTAATAGACTAGTGTAATAACTTATAAATATAAAATTGGGTATCGTCTATAATTATCGCGATATAAATCTATTAAAATTGTTATAAACACTTAAATCGAGCCATCTCTAATCCTTATTGACGTGATGGACTAATAGTTGCTTATAAAAAATCAATTACTCCCATCTGGCTTTGATCCAAATTACTCACTACTAAAGAATTTTAGCTTGCTACACGTCAACAGTGTAAGTTTGGAAACGTTCACTAATTATTTACACGCTCATACCACTCGACTTATCTGGTGTATAATACATATACTGTCTAACATCCATAGTGAGTCATCACTGATCAACTTCTAGAAAGTACTCTTTTAGTTGTACTAGAATCTACTATGCGGTGCCGAAATCTGCCTTTGCCTTGTGCCTTTGGATGGAAAAACGCTATCCCATATCGTGTTGTGATCCCGGCTAGGGCTAAGGGGCTAAACGCAGTAAAGTAGCGCTGCCCAGCTTAGAACAAAACTTAGAATGGGGTGATTATTAGTCAGTCTGAACAACCCCCCCACCTTTCCACCCTTGCGGTTACAAGCACAATAATAACACTTTAGTGTATGGGAGGAAATAATTGGTGATTTGCCCCCCTACATTAAAGGGCTGGAAAAGCCATTAGGTAGATGATTATAAACCCTCAGGAAAACAGGCAAGTAACTTTACTCCGACCAGATGATTTGTCTATACCTATATTATAAAGAGGTAAAATTTGTAAGTTTGTATGTGGGGGGTAATCATTGGAACCTGAGTGCTATAGGCTATAAAACATCATGCTACGACCAAAAGAAGAAGAGCAGCGGGTGAAACAGCGCAAGAGAAGCTAGTTGATTTATAAAATGCAATTTTACACAAGCAATATATCATACTAATATAATCATATGAGGATAAGAAAAGTGACACAGAAGTCTATTAAATCGAAATCTTTACGGACTCGTTAATATCAGAATATATATAATCCTTCATTCAGACAATAAAATAAAACTGGCCATAAAAAAAATAGTTCTCTTTTTAGATACATTAGGTTCTTGAACCTAAACGTTTCGTTTATAGATCTCGTGACTGTTCAATGTCAATAAAAATCCGTATCGAATTTTTTTTAAACTGAAGTTTGGTTAAAGTCAAGTTTGGAAAGATAGGTATTCAAGGACAGGCCCGTTATTGAATGCAGTTGTTAGAGATCTATTTTGGCAGACTAAAGGAAATCTAATATTTTTGTTTTTATCAAAAAAATTACATGTATTAGTAGTAGTATTTTTTAAATCGTTCCTTAATAAAGCACTTGATTTAAATCTCTTTTCTATTTTTATTTCTTTTAAAGCTTACTGCATTCCTAGTGTTCCCCTTATAGTTAGAATCAGATCGTTTGTTTCAATACTAGGGGCTAAATGTCCCCACTATTTATTAAATTTTATTACTCATATGATCCTCTTCTACTCTATCATTAAAAAACCGGAACAAAATCTGTGGCGTAGTTTTAAAAAATTAAGCATACATAAGGATATAGGGACAGAGAAAGGGACTTTCTTTAGTACTATGTAGTTATTTCTACTGGTAGAAGCTACATTAGTCGATTCTCTTCCCTGGCAACGTTGTGAGTGACGAGTGACGCACTGCAGACAAGGAGGTTAATAAAAATAAAGATTTTATTTCATAAGAAAACAATTATGGGCATCTACATAACATTCAGATAAATACAGTAGGTAATATAATAATAGATGTAATGTTATTGGGTAGTGGTAGAAGGCAAGATACAGGAACACCAAAGACTTTAATATAATGAAAAACTTAAAAAAATAAAAAATGGCCGCCAGCAATAAGTCGGTGACAAGAATAGAAATGAAAACGTTACTTATAAATCCGTTTGACGTACCAGCCGACGTCATAGTACTAAAAAGAGTACCACAAGTAAACTTACTTACCATTTTATGTCTGTTCTAAGAAGTTTAATGGATACATGCCTAAGTTATGCTCGTTAAACCAGCAAAATATAAAACTTTATTCAAAAAAACAAAGCCATAATAATAGAGCCTGTGACAAAAGTAGAGGAAACACGAGAACATAAAAAGCCCTGTCGATTTATACGAAGCAAAAAGTTTTTATATGTATAGTGATTGCCTTGTTTTTCCCGTTTTCTGCCTCTTCCTTCTTTATGGTTGCCCCGAAATAGCGGCAGACGGTTTAATTGTTTTACGTCAGATGTACCTACGTGCGAATACGCAGCAAGACAGTTGTGTGCACAATAAATCTTGATGTGACCTCCAAAAAAAGAACACCAATTATTTTAACACTAACTAGATCATGTATAAAAGCATATTGTATGTTTTATGCGTCCACCATTCTTATAAATTGGGCTATAAGTACGATTGTCTCAAAGCTGTCTTATATCCAATCCTCATCCTGAAAATAATCTGAATACTTTAAGGGGACAAAGTCATCAAAGACTTCTATCGTTTATCGCTCTAGGCGAAGAGATAGGGTGTGTCAGATCCTTACTGACTTAAAGCCAGTATGGGTCGGAATCATACAGTATTTTTTTCCAATATTCCGCTATCAGTCATTCCCATCACAAACTCCTTTTGAACTTCACATAATCCTTCTATCTTTTGTTTAATCGTCCCTTACTTAACTTGATTTAACACGTATTTTCAGCTAAAACATCCGTGCAAGCTGCTCATTAATCAGTCCCGTTGTAACTTGAAAACAGTAGAGCATTTCTCGAAAGTCGTTATTAATAGAAGTTAAAAGAAAGGAAATGTAATAAAATATTCACTCTAAATATTATTTACCCAATGAATCAAATAAATAGCACGAGCTTCGTCCGTGACGCGAAACCATGAAACAAAATGAGATAAGCTATCTTTATTATCTTTGAAATTTGTGCAAACTGACGTAGGATCACGAACTTGCGTCAAATTAAACGATGCATTGAGATTATCACGAGGATAGTGTTTAAGTACATCTACTGCTCAGGAAAATTCTCTCTGATTAGAATCATGTCTAGGACCATCTAACGTAAGATCTGAGATTACATAAGGACTTATATTGTCGAGTGAAATATGAAACGCGTCACTAGTTCTGATTTTACATTTCAAATCTTCTTTCTCTTTCTTATCATACTCCTCGTTGCTGCACTTTTCTACGTCACTTCTCTTGCGATCTTCCTCCATGTAATTAATTCTCTCGCTGGTGTGATAGGCATTAGAAAACTGAATCTAAAGCAGTGCAGAATCTGATCGAACCATGATCTTTTCTGTCCACTTTTTCGGTCATAATAGTAGTATCTCTCTTTAGTTGGTTTCCATCATTCCTTGCAAAGCTATATTCCAAATACCAGTCCCTATTCAGCTTCTGAGTTGACAAAACAAATCAAGTATAAGTTCTAGTTTTGATCTATAGCTTGGTTGTAGTTATTGAGAAAGAAAAATAGACTGATGAAAGGCTGAAAATCATTTTCATAGTATTTATGACTTTTTTCCTAACGAATTATCAAGAAATACAAGAGCAAACTACGAAATTAGAGAAAAAATACATTTTTGTTTTGGGAACAGCTTTCGAGTGGAAATCATAGCTACACATCATTTACATATTACATAATTATATAATACTCGTATTTCGTGACAATAAGGTTGATTTTATCACACTTTAGAATCTGTTGATAGTGTTTGGTAATTGTCAATTGCCCGTACCAATGTAAAATTCGCACACACTCGTTATGTTGTAAGAATTACAAAAAATCTCAATGTCCCGATCAAATATTGTTGTTAAAGCTAATATTTAATATGCAAATGTCCAATGTGACTCAATCACTATATGTTTCAAAATATGCAAAGCTATTGAAGATTAATATTGCGTTTATTAACTTTTATATGAAAATACGAAATAACTATCTAAATTATGTACAATGCATTGTAATAAGTGATTGAAAAAGAGTAACCATGGAGTTTCTTGCTCGTTCTTCTCCATAGGAATCTACACTTTGGAACGAGCAAATAGCATCACTAGAGGACAGACGGACAGACTGACACATATAAAGTTAAACCTTATGATATCTTTTTTGCTTGACGTTCAAAAGTGCCTTTTTTTGGTCTATTTGAAATAAAGAATTTGATTTGATTGATTTTATTGATTTGTCCAAAGTTTGGCAACCGGCCGCACGGAATAACACTTGGTGATCCACAAATTGTTGTTTCGGGTATGGGGTCTTGAAATTGTATGTTTGGAAACGCAACCAGGACACGGGAAAAATCCTATTATGGGGCAATGTTTTAAATGTCTTAAACTTTTTTCAACTGGCAGTCCGTCAGCTACAGTTTGAATCTTATCATAATCACCACAAGTTGCAAACACAGCGATATTGTCAGTATATCCTAAACAGAAGTAAAAAAATATTACTTCAATTATCGAAACTAATAGCTGTTCTTAATAAAAAATCCCTATATTAATTTCAACCTAATATTGGTTCGATCGAAAAATCTGGTCACTGACACGAGAAAAAAACCGTTAAAACTTTTAAACAAAGCTTGCAGGCAGACGTTGCAGTAATCACGAACACATTCAAAATCGACCAACCAGCGCGTCTGATTCGTATTTTAAACGGCTGATAGTTCTAATTTTAAATTGTCACGTGGCCGGGGGCTTGGCCGTTTGAAATACTAACGTCACTAAGTAAACACACGCAGAAATACTACTGCGTGCAAATTGTATGACTTACAAGGTAAGCACGACGCGTTGCCAAATATGTTAATTTTATTGTTCACGCAAATTACTGTCATCTCTTTTATAGCTTCTGTTTTGTCTGTGACGCCTATTGAGGCGAGACGCTATTACTTGTTTTTAAAAATCCTTAATCTAGCTTTTAGCAATATACTGTATAGAGTAACAATAACTGCTAATAATTTGGTTGTAGATCATTCAACCTTATATTTGGTCAAACCGTTTGTTTACCGAATGGCTCATTGGTTTCCTGCAAAGTGGCGCCACTGGCGTTTAAGATCCTATCAGTGTTAAGAAAGTGCAAAAAATGATATGAAACTGAATGCACCCTCAAATAGCGGTGGGACTTCTTCCAATTTCCACTGCATCTTTTCTATTTTAAATCGCTATCTCAGTTATTATGTTCGGGTTTTATCACCGCGAGCTCAGTGCAAGCTATTTGTGAAAGATTTACAGAACGTACGAGTGGTTCACAGCTGTTGATGTGTTAAGAGGCGTAATTCTCCTGCCTGACTATTTACTACGACCTATTGTTTAGACTAGGTAAATAATGACGTCAAGGAAATTGTTGAGATACCGGAATTTCGTGTAATCAGTCATGCAGTAATGTGCTTGTGTTTATACATATTAAGCGATGATACTTTGTTGCAGATTGAAAAGTTAATTTTGTTGTACACGTCTATTTGTTTAGCTGTGTGTGTGCCTATGGATTTATCATTACCAGTCTTCCTGCAATTATGTTATCCCAGGTTATTCGTTTGTATGTGAGCGGCGCCGCTCATGGGCGCGCAACGCTAGTGAAGTCCGTTGTCGGCCGTTTGGGGATTAGATATTTAGGGATTGGAGGAGTGGAGAAATGAATTTATTTTGTGGACAGAAATAGATAGAAATTTATGCAGAATTTTGTATGTCGTATGTTAATTGATAAATTAATATGATTGTACTAAGAAATATATGTATTTATAATTATGTCAGTGAAGAATGCGATTATAAAAGAACAAGCAGAAGTAGGAATTTTTCAGTTATTAGCTTTTAATTTACGTACTATTTTTATCAAAAACTATTTATTACAAAACTTCTCTGAGCTAAGATCGCGCACACGAAGGCTTTAGTAGCAAATGTCCACTTTCAAAACAATCGATGCTAATAATGCGTAAATTCGTAGAGCATACCCTTAAATACTGTACAATATTTATCGCCTACACTATAATTGTGCAAGCTGCCCCTTAAGCCCAGGAACGCTGAAAAACTAAATCTCGCAATTTATTAATGAAAATGTACAAAAAAAAGAAAATAATTTGGCAAACACCTCGTGTATCAGTGACGGGTAAAACTCGTGATCTGAATGGCGTCAGTTCACGTAAACGTAACTTAAGATAATAATATGTGTACCTTTGTTTATTATTCATATTTTCTTATGGAATTCGCATCTTTGCGCGCCTGACGCAGTGTTTTTGTGATCCACAATTTTTTGGGTGGTTTGTGTATGTGAATTTGTATGTTATGAAAACCCTAGAGTGGGGCAGCGTTTTAAAAAAGATTTCATCGCAATTTTTTTAAGTGAGAAATTCATTCGGCTTCGTCAAGTTTTTACATATATAAATTTGACGTGTAAATTTGCTGTTTTATATAAATATATTCACTGTTTCATTCATTGTTTCCTTGTTTCATCAAATGTCTTCAATGAGTGAGGTGAGCGCCAGACTCTTACTGACCAAAAACAACCCACAGTACATTATTTCCTCCCAACCCCATCTCTTCAATAGGGTGTGGTATAGAAATAGATTTGTATTTCTATTTTAAACTCGCACGGAGTTTAAAATAGACAGAATGTGTGATGCGAAGCAGAGTATTTTGGTACAATAAGATTACAGTGTGAGTGAATTTCACGCTACCGAATTGAAGCTTATAATTTCCTATTTACATTAATATTTATAGGTTGTCCTAAATACGATCGCAGCTCTGTTTAGGAGTAACCTTAATTGTTAGTGTGTTATATTTAAAATATGTCACATAATACAAATTAAACGTATTTATTCTAGCTACTATGTTGTCCCCTGTGGTTTATAAGTATTGAAGTGCCATAATTCTACACGTTTGGCCACAGATATACTATGGTCTCACAGAAAGGTGGCGTTAAACAACGTTTGCATTGTTTTCCGCCGTGAGAGAGAGGTTGCCGCAAACTCAATCCAGTTCCGTCCAAACCCCCAATTCTTAATAATCCCCAATAGCCTAGCAAAGCACTTTTAACTAATCTGGCTGCCGCAGTAAGAGACACTTAGGGCGTCGGGAATCGCGTGACAATCTCCAGTCATCGCACGTCGTATGACGGAAAGCGTTTGCGCACGCCTTAAAGAGCCGTCAGACATCCACAGTTGGGTCCAATAGGAACCCAAAAAGCCTAGCCTAAAAGTGTTTTACTTTTAACTAATCTGGACGCCTTATCCGCCGCAGTAAGAGACACTTAGGGCGTCGGGAATCGCGCGACAATCTCCAGTCTTATAACGGAAAGCGTTCCGCGCACGCCTTAATGCCTGCTTTACCGGATTAATAATGTGCTGCTGACCCAGTCTGGATCAAAAGATTTTTTTTTAGTTTGCATTCGTCGTATGTCGCGTCAATTAATGACTTTCCCAACTAAAAAATACTTCTATCGTGCTGCGGGTGTTGAAGGACAATGCTATCACTTAGGTACCATCAGATGATCCGTCAGCTCGTTAACTGATTTATTCCATAAAAGAAATCTTTTCTTCTTATTCTGACTCCGTTTTCAAACTGAACAATGTGAACTAAACAATTATTAAAATAGTTATTCTATGTTTAATACAGATTATCATTGTAATTAAACTTTTCAATCTAATACACTTCTGGGAGGCCAAAAATAAAAAGTTATTCTGGTTGCCTATTACCGGTAATTCAAGTTTGAATAATTCGAGCCGCTCATTGAAATACGATAGAAAAGTGGTAGTCGCCAAAACGCGATACAATATCAATGAAATCAAATGATCGGATACGACCGCTTAAAATTAACATCTGTAAAAACCGTTATCATTTAAAACAATCGTAAAATTTACCACAAGTATGCTCTGCAGACATGTTTATTACACTTCTATTCAGACTTCAGTACCTTATATGACTATGAAGTTTAATGGTATCTCTCCAGCATACATTTAAAACATCTTCTGTAACTGCATAGTCTAGACGTGTATGGCTATTTTTGTCCCTCCCCCAAAACGTCACACCCCTAACATATCTCCCGGGCCCCCCGACTTAGTGACGTCATTCGTGTGACGTGTTGTGTTCTGGTCGCTTTGTTTAAAACTGTCTCTAAATGAATTGGAAAGGGACTCAAGTGATGGAATGTTCTAGAATGAAGACAATGTATTCCTTTGTTTTGGAGGAGTATTATGAACAAATTACTTGAAAGGTTAACGCGTAGATTAGTCGATTGCTTAGCTGGAAATTATTCAAATGGAAACATGAAGTTCGTTTAATGTAGATACACCTAACAAAAGCACGTTATAAGATAGAATAGAAAGAAAGAAGAAAGAAAAAACATTTATTTGAGACTCGCACAGAAAATAAATACAATTACATTTTATATATACAAAAAGAAAAAACAAACAAAAATAAACAAAACAACAACAAAAAAATAAAAAGACCTGTGCGAGGTCAAAAGGCCAATATCTCAGCATATGCTGCGATAATTATAAAAACTTCAGCAATATTTAAGTGTGATAGAGCCATGCTTCAAATGGGTCCGTTTGTCCGGAATGCGGACTTACGTTGTGTTTCGCAGTGGGACGAGAGTTTTGTGAGGTTCAAATCCCCTATCCGTAAATTCCTAATAACCCAGAATAGGCCAACAAAGCACTTGCAATAATTCCTTTGGTACTACGAGTGTCCATAGGCGGCGCCGATTGCTCACCATCAGGTAGTCCATCAGCTGGTTTTCCAGCTTATGACTTAAAAAGTATCGTAAAGAAATGTTAAAGGATTGTAAAGATTCTCGACTAGTTTCAAGCCATGCTAGAGGCCCATATTCATGAGCAGCATTCCGCGACACGCGACGGTCGCCGAGTCGATGAATGCTGGCAAATACTCTTGAAATAATTGCATTTTTATAATAGGCAAATAGGTAGAAACGATTTATTAAATTATTTTCTTACTTGTCGATATAATAATATTGAAACTATTATCGTAAATGTAACCACGTTAATTACAATATTATCTTGTTAAAGAATCTTTACAATCTATTATGTTTTCGGCTTACTCACGTAATAATTTGACGAGATACTCGACTAGTTTCAAGCCATGCTAGAGGCCCATATTCATGAGCAGCATTCCGCGACACGCGACGGTCGCCGAGTCGATGAATGCTGGCAAATACTCTTGAAATAATTGCATTTTTATAATAGGCAAATAGGTAGAAACGATTTATTAAATTATTTTCTTACTTGTCGATATAATAATATTGAAACTATTATCGTAAATGTAACCACGTTAATTACAATATTATCTTGTTAAAGAATCTTTACAATCTATTATGTTTTCGGCTTACTCACGTAATCATTTGACGAGATACTCGACTAGTTTCAAGCCATGCTAGAGGCCCATATTCATGAGCAGCATTCCGCGACACGCGACGGTCGCCGAGTCGTATTATTTCAAGAGTATTTGCCAGCATTCATTGACACCAAAGTTCTTTATGACCTTTGAGCTTGAAAATTCCATTACAAATTCTCACAATTTATTGCCGAATAAAATGTAGTCTAGATAGAGTAAAATCCAGAGCTGCTAGTGAAAAATATGTAACGCAATTTTCTATATGACTGACTTTTTTATAAAGAAAATTGACAAATGGAGATGTTTGTGCTCACGTAATTACAGCACAAAGATTTGATTATCTTCTAAATCAGTAAGTGTGGGAGAGCCAAGCTTCGGCACGAATGGGTCGGCTCGACCGGAGTGATACTACGGCCTCACAGAATACCGTCGTGAAACAACCCACAGCGTTGTGTTTCGCCGTGTGAGTGAGGTTACCGGAGGCCCAATCCCTCCCCTTCCCAATCCTTATATCCGCAACCTCTATCCCCAAAAGGCTGGCAACGCACTCGTAATTCCTTTGGTGTTGCTGGTGTCCATGGGCGGCGCCGATTGCTTACCATCAGGTAATCCGTCTGCTCGTTTGCCGACATATACCATAAAAAAAAATCAAGACACTCAAGTTGTCACACAACTACAACACGAGTAGCTGATTTGGCGGAAGCTGTATAAAACCTAACTTTTAAAATTTCTACACTGTAACAAATATTTTTCTTCGGAAACAATTGTGAGGAATTAATACGTAATTTAAAAGGAACAGTGTCGACAAAAACTTATTAATGTATATAAAACTACATAATTTAAGGAGAAAAACGTAGACTACAAAGCTACGTTTTTCTGGTTTTTCTCAGCTTTTACTAATGCAAGGACACAACATTTGAACTCTCAACATTCAGTAGAAGAAAAAATATAATTCCTAAAAATGTCTTTGTTATTTTTCAAACACTTCTATTGATAGCCTATTGATATCCGCAAATAAACTATTTGAAATAATAGCAATTTTTTTCAATGACAACAATTTGTTGCGCTATCGTGTCCACGCGTATTTATTCAACCGTGAAATTATCGAACGTGAATTTGTATTCAATTACCTAAAAACTAGGATATTTTTGTCACTTTCTGCAGTTATCAAAAAACGACGAATACATAATAACACTTGTAGCAATAAAGCGAACATGAATTATTATGTAGCATACGTAACTGACAATATAATTATGTTATAATTGAGTTATTGGATCGCTGAAAATGCTGAAGTGACAGATATATTTTTAATAGCTTCTGCCCGCCAATTTATTCGCGTGGAATAGATTGATAAAACGTACTATATACATATACATACTTAGTCCTTTTTCGAGTTCCAAACTATGCCGGTACTAAATTTCACACAAAGTGGTACAGTAGTTTAGGTGTGAAAAAAAGACAAACAGACAGAGCCGTATAAGTTTAGATTTTATAGCCCTGACTAATTGATGTGTCAATTGCATTGGCTATTTTTGTTGATTTGAATGGTTGACAAAAACGGCTTTCTTCTAGGTAATAGCTTGTAGTAAAAATTTCAAGTTTGAAATGCTTTGCTTCGGTACGAACAGTCGGCTTGACCGAAGCGACCCTCACAGAATACCGACTTGAAACAATTACAGCGTTTTGTTTTATCGTCTCATTGAGGTTTCCGAAGGATCTAGTCATATAACAACAAGCAAAAGGTCTACAACGGACATGTGATGCGGTTGTTCATAGAAGACGAAAATTACTAACCATCAGATGACAAATACGATCGTTTGCCGACCATTACCATAAAAAAATACTGGTATGAGCTGATACGAAGCTTTAACTAGATCTGACTGAATGTCAGAACAAATATTGTAAATTTTCCAACTAACTTAAACTATCAATCGAATTTCACGCGCAATAATTTACTGCGGCCCCGGCCTAGAGCAGGAGAAATAACTGGTTGGTTTTTAGTCAGTAAGAATCTGAGACTAGCTCTTTTCCCTCTCAGACGGGGAGAAGTCAATCGAGAATTTTCACCGCGCAAAGAAAAAAAAACGCAATTCCTTATTAACCTCTTAATTATGGTAATTCGAGATACATATAACAAGACAATACGCGCGAACGCCGGCGTTTGCTTGGGGTTTGATGATTTGACCAAAATGTTTCGAAAACAAAATCTAAAGACTGGGTTTAGTAACTATTCAATGATAAGTAAATTACTCTGAGAATGGAGGTTACACTTCTTTATACCTCTGAAGGTTTAAATCAAGCAGACCTAAATAACGTTCTTTTCTCTCCCCAGGTGGTGGCCCGTCGTTCAGACTTGAAGCTCATCGTGACATCAGCTACGATGGACTCCACAAAGTTCTCCACGTTCTTCGGCAACGTGCCCACTTTCACCATTCCCGGCAGAACGTTCCCAGTCGAGACATTCTTTGCTAAGAATGTCTGTGAAGATTATGTCGATGGTGCCGTTAAACAGGTATGTTCTTTGAACTTTATTAATGTATACAAAAGGTCGTAATTCCTCGGATTTTCGGAATGCATTCGTCATTTCGTGATGCTAATAATGTTGCAGGTGACAATTTACGAAAAGATATAGGGAAGTTTTATTGCTACCGTGACTATCAAGATCAAAGTCAGATGGTCTTCTTAAATAATGAATAAACTGATCCTGTTAATACAGGATTCTTAACCGGCGAATGTTTCTTGTTTGTCGATTAAAATGTTAAATATGCTGTGGTTGTTTTAAGTGATGCAAGACATGCTGCCTTGCATTGTACCTACTTAAATAAAGTCAAAGTCAAAATCATTTAATCCAACTAAACCATAAATAAACTATTGAAACGTCAAAATAGAATAGTAGTCTGTCAGTGAAGCTATGTGGTCGTTCCAAATTGTAGATTCGAATGGAGAACGAGCAAAAAAACTCCATAAAAATCGGTAGTAGCATGAAGGTGTTCAAAAATACTAACAGATCTTTATATCATAGTGGTGATAATTCCAAAAGTTTTTCCTAAAATGCTATTTTCCGATCAAGGATTCTATTTAATATTTATTTTGTTATCGGTCTTGCAAACGATTTGTCAACGCCGAGCCTTTATGAATTTACAATGACAACAATCGTTTATACTTTCTTCATTAACTTGTCTGTTGTTGGCCTTTGCTGTCGTGGAAAATGGTTTGTTTACTTCTTGTCACCTCTGGCTAACTTTTCCTCAATAAATAAGGTGGCATCGCGTGACCAGACACTCTATTACAATAAATTGCTACATTGGCATGCCATTTTTCAATTGGACCGTTTTTGCGAATATTTCCAAATTATTTTCCTGAGTAGCAGTGTATTTAATTGACGCAACAAAATTAAATTAAGGACTAAATTTTCAAATTGATAGTTTTTTTGAGATGGTGAAAATCATCACGTATCTTCCTTCGCCCAGGATAAGGCGAGAGAATGTCAGACTCTTACTCTTCCTGACAAACCAACCCATTACTTCTCCTACTCCTGACCTAGCTCCTGACCCCGGCAGCCCTGGCAAAGTTATGGTTTAATGTTCATTAATTTATGGGTTTCTGGACCCTTTGTATGGCCGTCATTAAATGAAGCCGTAAGTCATATATCACATAATAAAACTCGATAAAACATGGCGTTACAAAAGCTAGCAAAAAAATAATGCTCGTTGACACAAATCGTGTTCGTTAACCCTTTAAATATTTTGAATTGACTTGATTGAGAATTAACTGTCGAGGTTGTGACGTTTAAATACGTCTGTTGCCAACCCAATCTATTTTTCTTTGCAAATAACTTGTAATATTCTTGCCTGTACCTACATTAGGGATTGTATTTAGGGACACGTTTGTCAAACAACACCACTGCAATATTACACTAAAAAATTAAACATTAATAAAATACATAATCATTTAAGAAAGTACTTACCAATTCTACATTCTCATAAAAGCGTAAAAATGGAAACTTAAACTTAAAAATGGAAACGCTTGGGCACGAATTGGCCGGGTCGACCGGAGTGATACAACGGCCTCACAGAAAACCGGCGTGAAGCGATAATTACGTTGTGTTTCGCTGCGTGAATAGGGTTACTCAAGCCCCTATCTTTCCCCCTCCCCCTCATGTTCAAACCTCTTAAATCCCTAATAACCCACTAATAGCCAACCCAGAATGTCCATGGGCGGCGCTGATCGCTTACTTCAGGTAATCCGTCAATTCGTTTGCTGACTTATGACATAGAAAAAAGTATCTCTAAGATCTTTTTTTCCGCTTTTAAACATACATAACAGTTACACAACAGCTTCAAACAAAGTGACCAATAATCAAGAGATAAATAAACTCTGATCGTCAATAACTCTATTAATCTTACAATTACGAACTGCTAATAACAACCATCCGTTACCCGTAAGTATAACAATTACGCGTCATTTATTCAATTACAATAATTATTCATAAGCTTAAGTAACGCTAGCTTCCTCAAATGAAACTACAGCAAAAAATAACACAATCAAACTCCATAATTGGTGAAGATCGGCTATTGCAATCGTAATTGTAAGGAAACAGATAATAGTGGTTTTATTTTCACAATTCATCGATTCATTGTTACATTTCTAAATGAGATGAGAGTAAATCTAGATGACACAGAATGACTAGCTAATCCTCATCATCATCATCAGCCTGATGCTTTAGGTGGACAAAGTACTGTTGTAGTTGCTGGCAGTCCAGGTGTATTCGTTCTTTCTTTCCTTCATTCATTTTTCTTTCATTCTTTCATTCTTTCTTTCTTTCTGAGATCGGTGTAAAGAAACACTTTCGGAGGCCCAATTCTTTCCCCATCCTTAATCCTCAAATCCCCTTTCCTTAAATCTCTAATAACCCACCAGAACCCGGCACGCACTTATAGTAACTCCTTTGGTACTACGAGTGTCCATGGGCGACGCTGATTGCTTACCATCAGGTAAGCTAAATCTACGGTCTATTTCATATAATGCGTAAACAAAGAAACTAGGTCATAGCCATAAAAGATTATAAGTAAATAAAATCGACCTAAATGCAAATAGTTCACAAACTACATACCTATGTAGCTTATCACAAGCGTTGCGAATTGTTAGAATGCCACTTACTGCAAGACTGCGCCTGCGCTGCTTAGTGTTACCATGTATTTTTATATTTTTTTACAAACTTATATAAAAAAATACATTATACCAAAGTCATTTATTCCAACTAAACCATAAATACTACTAAAGTACTTTTGAAACGTCAAAATGGAATAGAACTGAATAATGTCAGTCTGTTATAATTATAATATAATTTTCTCATTATTAGTTTGAAATCGCCAACCCACATTGAGCAAGCGTGATGATTAATGCTCAAACCTTCTCCGTGTGAGAAGAGGCCTTTGCTCAGCAGTGGGCACTTAGAGGCTGATGATGAAAATAATAATACTAAACTGCGAATCTGTCTACACATGTCACTTTTTATATTGCCCAGAAAAATATAATGTACACAATTTTTTTCTAATAACAGTTGTGCCTACCGATATACGATATAGTACATATCGTACTCTTCGGAATCATTTGAAAATCCTTGAATATTCCCTAAATTTAAATGTAAACCCAACAATGCGACAAATAAATAAAGCTCAAACATAATTTAGAATTCCTTTGTTGTCTACCAAAGCAAAGGTTTTAGGCTGAAAATAAATAATGTACCACAAAACTTCGGTTCAAGAACCAGTCCCTAAATGTTCCATTTGTAACAGTTGACCCCTTACGTTAAAAACCTCAAACTAAGTTACAAGGTAGCTGGCTACCCCTCTTTAGGTACTCATTAATTTTATGAATATCGAAATGATCGTTGAAGTATTTTCGATAGTTCAGGGAGGACAAACCAATATTTTATACTGTGGCTGCTGATCATAAATGTGTTACCATACAGCGTTGTGTCTCACCGTGAGATTGAGATTATTGGAGGCGCAATCCTTCGCCTCCCCCGTCCCTCCTCAAATATCCTAAATCCTAATCCCCAAAACGCAGTCAACGCATTCGTAAATTCTATGCTGTTGCGGGTGTCCATGTGCGACGCCGATTGCTTAACATCAGGTAATCCGATTGCTCGTTTACCGACCTATCACATAAAAAAACAGTGTAAAAGTTTTTATTTTATATGTATAATAATACTCACTTTTAATAGCAAATAAGCAAACGAGTCGGTGATGGTCAGCTTTACTGTAGCCTAAGTACAAATACAGAACTTAAAACGTTTTCTTTTCGCCATCGTTCTACGCTTAAACATTTTCATCCCCATCACATTGATTGGTTGGCAGTCGATAACTGTGCGATTTACCTGAAACTCTCTGTCCACACAGCAAAACTTTGGGCGGCAGTATTACCGAACCAATTTGACTTTCAAACCTTCAAGAAACGAGCCTACTCCTTCTTAACATCATTTGATCCGTCTGCTCTTTTCCCTTCCGTTTTCTTTTCTTCCCTGTTTTGCTCGTTTAAATTACTAAAAAAAATCTGGACGTCACCATTATGTTGATCAGTGACTTGCCCAAAGTCCTGTATTGTTGCAAAGGTTTGCCAAAGGTTGTCCTGGGTACCTATCGCTTCACAAAGATTTAATAATGAATTACTGAAGATTGATACAAATTGGTTCTTTAGAATTAGGCGTCACTTTGCGTCCATTATTTACCGACAATGCTAATGGATTCTTTTACAAAAGTGCTATTAGTAGACTCCGGAAATTGTCGGGTGTCTCCCTCACCTCTAGCCCTCGTTAAGACATTGATCCTTATTCCTGCGCAAAACCTGTCACTGAGAGTGGATCAAACTATGATAAGTGCATTCATTAGTTACATAATTATTCGTATATACTATACACGAGGGAGTGTCAGACTCTTACCGACTAAAAACGACCCCATTCCTTCTCCTGCTCCAGTTCAAGGCCGCGGTACCTGATTGTCCCGGGAAATCTTTAGATAAAGATACATTTTTAACATATTATATAACGTTGTAACCTAGTTTTATAGAAACTCTGCTCAAGATTTTTCCATAGATTTGGGATTGAATCGTTTCGGCCTTATACCCTCTCCAAAAGGCTCAAAATCACATTAGTCAATGAACATAAAATATTGTTCCTATATAATAAATAAACAAATATAACATAAATCCTGTGATCACTTCTTCCTGTACACACAAGGCTGTCTGGTAGATATCACTTATTATTCTTCGTGACACAATGTACCCTTGGTCACTGATTTATATATAAATACATTGCTTGTTTACTTAATTTAATAAAAAGATGGTTGATGACGCTAGAAAGAATGCATTTTCTACCCTACTCTACTCTTCCCTTGAGTCGAAATAAGTCGCCTAAGTGATTCCATACATTGACAGAGACCTGGCAACGCAGGTTTTTCTAATAATTAACTTAAACATTACACTTTTCTCTTCATCTTTCTGATTAGTTTAGAAATTATGGCATATTCTCATATGTGGACTCTCAGCTGTGGATTGTGGATGATAGCTAAGAAGTTTCCCTTTATTAATCTATACTTCTATACTAATATTGTAAAGCTGAAGAGTTTGTTTTTTGTGAACTTGCTAATCTCAGGAGCTACTGGTTCGAATTGAAAAAATCTTTTTGCGTTTAATAGACCATTTATTGAGGAAGGTTTTAGGGATAAAACATCACAGTACTATCTGTAGGAGCCGAGCAGCGGATGAAACCGCGCGAGAATAGCTAGTTTTTTATATAATATTCTCATATCTGGACTCTCAGCAGTGGACTGTAGATGATTAATTAAGAAGATGATGTTAATAATTTTAATATAAACGTCCGAAATAATTGTAGGATTAGTCAGACAGTAATTCCTGGATAAACATTTCGCGTGGTAATCCTACCAGCCGGTGTCAACGAACTTCAGACCCCGACCGCGTTACAACTTCGATTCCCGCACGGTGCAAGAATGTGCGGATAAACTTGCTTTTGCAATTAACACAGATATCTAATGTTAAGTAGTCCGTGTGTGAGATTATTGATATTAATCGTCTATATTAAGTTTTTTTGACTAAGTTACTACTTAACCCCTTCTTTTTGTTAGGTGAAAATCCTCAAATGACTTCTCCCGCCCAGGATGAGGCGAAAGGGAGTGTCAGACTTTTAGTGACTAAAAACCCCTGTCCCTTTTCCTGCTTTGGGCCGAGGCTGCGGTGCCTTATTACGCTCACCCCGCAACCCCGGCAGTACTTCTCTATGTGGTAAATGTATGTGATTACTGGAGGTGAAATCTTTATCGGAGGCCTAATACTTCCTCTCCCGTCATTCCTTCTTTATCTCTAAACCTCCGAAACCTTAAACACCTAAGACCGGCAACGCACTCGAAACTCCTCTGGTTGTCAACGGCTCGTTTGTCGACATATCACAAAAATCACCAAAATCAGCAAATTATTCAATTTAAAATCGTATTCTTTACTTTAAAACTAAAACGGAAGTAATTAAATTACGCGCCATTTTCACATTGATAAATCGATTCGTATCGACTAGTAGCGTAATCTAGCGGTGATATCACGGAAACTATATAGATTACAGAGTTGTTTAATAAAGTGGTTAAATTCATTTTAATTATGTCATTATGTCTTTAATGTCAATGGTGTTATGCAGCGGCAAGATATTGTATTGGGATTAATGATACTTATTGGTGTAAGGAATATAAATACGTATTACTTAAATCATAAGTCACATAATGCAATACAATGTCTCTATTAATGTTCCTTTATGTGTTAGGACTGCAAACGAGCAAACGTATTACCTGATGGTAAGCAATCGGTGTCGCCCATGGACACCTGCAACACCAGTGAAGTGGATGGAATCAAATTATTTGTTACGACCTCTCTGTTATAGAGAAAAATCAATAAAATAAATTTAAACCTAACATACTGTGAAATTACAAAATTGACTAAATTACTACTACTGAACACACTTCACTTCACAAAGAAGTCATTACTTTATATAAAATCCTCCATTTAACAGCTAATTTAGGTCTAAGTTTGGTATAACCGTATAAATCATTTTGGTCGACATTTTGCGGGCGCGCTTACACACTCATATTTAACGTTCCCAAACAGCTGGACCCAGAATAAGTGTTACGAATCTATAGGCCAAACTAATATTTGTTCTGAACCAGGAACGAACTGATGAATTAACATTTATGATCATAATAAGAATTAGTTCCCGCCATTTTTATTGGCAGAATACCAAGAACATTGTATTGATTACTTCAATTTAAATGGCAAATGAAATTCGATATTTGAATTTTCATTTCTTTTTCTATACTGTCATCTTCTGTACCTGCCGTTATGCGAATTATTCGGAAATATTCACTATAGTTTTTGTATTATTTAAAGTTTTTTTTATTACTTCATTCAGTGTCAATTGTCAACACAAAGTTGTAAAGTATGACAACATGAATATTTCGGGCATTGCAGCTTACATATATATGC
Organism: Spodoptera exigua; assembly: GCA_902829305.4. Lineage (NCBI taxonomy): Eukaryota > Metazoa > Arthropoda > Insecta > Lepidoptera > Noctuidae > Spodoptera > Spodoptera exigua. Next base: position 12,828,687 of record LR824619.2, on the reverse strand, counting down.
ATTACTTAGATTTTCTTGATTTTAATATATTATTATTTAACTTAGTTGAACATTCTCAAAGTTTTATGAGCACTGAAGCGGTTTCACATTCTAGGCTCAATACTAGGCAGTCGATACAAAAGAAACCTTCTGTCTTAGCATAGATAATTTGGACTCTTCACACAATACTTTTTAATCAGTCTAAGTAAATCATTGTGACATCTACCAAATGATCTTTGGCAAGGCGCGGCGGACGTATTGATTGGCCCGCTAATTGAATTTGTACATTCTAGTGTTACTGTGTTACGGACATTTTCGTGCGTTGAACTGTGGTCGCGTGACCATTTTGTCACCCTTATAGTGATTGCTTAGCAGTTAGAGTAAAATAATCAATATGAAAGGTTTGAAGGGCGATTCTTGTTTCTAAAAAGGTCAAATCATGATAAGACACTTCGTTTTGTATGTGATAGGTCGGCAAGCCCATTGAATACCTGATCGTAAGTAATCAGCGCCGCCCATGGACACAAGAACGGAGGAGTTACGATTCCGTTACTGACCTTTTGGGGATTAGGGATTTGGAGATTTTGGGATTGAGGAGAGATTGGAGAAAGGGAAGGATTAAGCCTCCAGTAACATCAATCATAAAGTGGTTGATGTGTTTGTCTTCCATAATAAAGGACTTAATTCTATTCTAGACAAAATTCAATATTGATTAATTAATCATTTAATCATTAGACCAACAAATTTCATAAACCTACGTGAAGAATTCTTTACTAATTAGTAGTTGGTGCACGTAACTAATTATACCAACCATTTATCTACATAATTACTAGTTGTTGTCAGTCTGAGTGGAGCCGAAATATGTCTTATTGGTTTTTGGATAAATAAATATGCCTATAAGTAATCCATGACGGATACGACGCCAACAGCAGAGCTGGACAAGGGCGTTTTAGTCAGTAAGTGTCTGACACTCCCTGCCACCCCACCCTGAGTGGGAGAAGTAATTGGATGATTTACCCCTCACAAAAAAAACACCAATGTGGCCTTTCGGAAGCTAGGTATTTTCTTCTCCGTTCGAATTTACAATTTGGATCGAGCACCTAGCTTCACTTCTATTTTTCGTTTCTAAAGTACCTTATTTATAGTTTAGTTGGGATAAATGACTTTGACTTTGAAAAAAACGTCACGTTTTCAAAATATTACCACCTGTCTGGTGAGGTAGTAATTTTACGACGTCATGTAATTGCACAAAGCTTACTATTACGTACTTTATTAATAGACGGACGACTAATGGTTGACCTATAGAAAGGTAAACGCATTAATTTCCTTAAAAGCTTATTAATTACGACGCGACGTAGCTAGGTCACTGCGCCCTCTACAAAAATTCTCTATTAAATTAAATAACATGACATTCAAAAATATTTTCTTTTTATTGTTAATGAACAACGCAATTGATAATAATTAACTAACGACTAATACTTTAATAAACGATATATTTTCATTTACACGATATATTTCAATAAATATAAATAAGTAAATCATGTATACTAATTTAGACTATTCAAAACAGCATATATGGACGAATTGAGAAATCTCCTGTTTTTCAAAGTCAGTTAAAAATTATACGGTAACACAACCTTACTTGACTTGGAACCTTGTGACACAAATTGCTGAACCCCAAAGGCCAGCTACGCACTTTAAATACCTCTCGTGTAGCGGATGTCCATGGCCCTGTCTAGTATAAAATCGCCTCCATCTAAACCCTAAAAGTGCCATTAAGACCACCACAGATAGGGCCGATGTCAGACCTGGTACTGTGACTGGAGCAGGACAATGAACGGGTTGGTTTTCAGTCAGTAAGAGTCCGTGACCCCCACTCGCCATAACCAAGGCGGGAGAAGACGGTGAATGATTTTCTCCCTCAAAACAAAATCCAAATTAGAAGTTGTTACATAAATAGGTAATTTAATGCATTTTACTTAAGTTTTCCGAAGATAAGAGACGTTTATTTCATACTGTACTTTACACAAGCCCGTTATACAGCATAACTCGATGTCTTCATTCAAATAATGGCCACACTGATGGGATATTATTGTGATTTATAATGATTGCCTGATCGTCATTGTACCGCTAAATATTCATGAGATATTCGTATGAAAATCTTCACGGTTATTTACCGTAGTGTGATGTGTAGAAACTTTACAAAGTGATCAATAATTGTTAAATTTTTACGTACGTTCATACTTTACATTTAATACTTGAAGGTCATTATGCCAACGAATGGGTGTAATTAAATAACCGATTTAGTAGTAGTTATCTTAGAACTGTAACGATTTTTTTTATATTTGGTTTTTCTTTTACGGGAAAGGCCGGCAAACAAGCACCTGATGGTAAGCAATCGAAATCTTGAAGAATTGGGAGTTCTAAAGAGGATTGAAGATTGGCAATTGGAGATGGTAGCAGGATCGCGCCTGCGTCCTCCTTCAGTTTCACACACATTACGAAATACAACATAATTCGCTAAGTCTAACTTAAAAATTGCATTGTTTTCGGATTTGGATTGAGTTAATGTCTACATTAAAAAAATTAGATCGATCCAAACTTTTAAGTTAGCATCGGCTATAAATTTCGATTCAAAAATGGCATCTAGATATGGTTAGGTTATTTCCACAAACTGATAAACATCCATTAAACGTTTTATGAGCAAACAATATTTTTTATTTATTGTATGTATGAGTGTGCCTAAAAATAAAAGGGTCATGCTTATAAGTTCAATGAACTCACTCTCCATAATTAGAACATGTTTTCCCATGGTACTCGTTCATAGTTATAATTAGTTACCCGAATGTTTCTATTTTTAAACTAGCGCAAATAGAAAAAGGAAATCGAAGAAAGTATTGTAAGTACATGGTTAAACCTTGATAGAGGTAAATTCCAGATAAAGTTATGTATAGAAAAAGCGAAAAGAAATCATAATCGCACACGCAGCCGAAAGTAACAATATAAACGGATATGTCTATACAAAAAAAAATACTTTAAAAATTTGGAAAATTGGCTCGAACGGGTCGGCTTGACCGGAGTAATACCACAAACGCACGAAAACCCGGCGTGAAACAACCTCAGCGTTTTCACGCCTCGTGACTCATGTTAACGTAGGCCCAATCCTTCCGCTCCACCATCCCTCCTCAATCCCTAAATATCAAAAACCTAATCCCTTAAAGGTCGCCAACGCACTTGTAACTATGTTATTATTGTTGCGGGTGTCCATGGGCGGCTCCGATCGCTTACCATCAGGTAATCCAATTGCTCGTTAGCGAATGTATCGCTTACAAGGTAGAAAAAGAATGTGCCTTAAAGTTATCCTAATAATATATCTGTGATACAATAATATACTTTTGACATACGCTTTAGTATTACCGATATCTTAGATAGCCAAAAATGGATACCTCCTCAGAGCTAAAGAGAAGTGAAGAGAATTGTTTCATATTTTTGTGAATAATTGTAGGTAGCCACATAATAATTGTAACTAAAATTCATTGTTTCAGGCTCTTCAAATACATCTGCAGCCAGAAGAAGGGGATATCCTGATCTTCATGCCAGGACAGGAAGACATTGAAGTTACTTGTGAGGTAAGAGCTCCATATTTTCATACTTACATTCCATTAGTTATTAGTTTTGGTCAAGCAAATAATTTAAAATTAAATATATGTCAAAAATAATCACGCTTACTTAATTGAACGATATAATTATTTTTGTATGAGTACGCTATTTGACAAACAATATTATAAAGTCATGAGTTGAAACCTTATACAGAATTAATAGATAGGTACAAGTATTGGTGGCTTGTCGATAATTATTCTACCTATTTAAATAGTCTTATTGGAAACCACCCTATTAAACTCCGTCGCCGCCGCTTCGATCTTGAGTTCTGTCTGATAGTCGACCGTGCCGGCTACTTTTTTATATATAATTTTGACGAGTAAAAGTGCCGTTTTATGACTTATTTGAGAAAAAAAATCATTGTTTAATTGCTTTAACGGTGAAAGGGAAATTACATCTTAAATGTTTTTCTTTTGCTTACAGGTCCTGACGGAACGCCTGGCAGACCTGGACAGCGCGCCCCCTCTCACCGTCCTTCCAATATACTCCCAGCTGCCAGCTGACTTGCAGGCCAAGATCTTCCAGCGCGCACCACCTGGCCAGAGGAAGTGTATCGTCGCCACCAATATTGCTGGTAATTTAACATTTTACTAAACATTTTATTGAACATACAATATTAAAAAAAGGAATATCTTACACGAAAAAGTATCAAACATTAATCAGGACGCTTGCTCAAGGCGGATTGGTGATTGACAAACTTTTTATAAATTATAATACTGGGTTACCTCACTATGTTTTCTTCACAATTTGTTAGTTATGTGTACTTTATGAGTTTATTTAGACACGAAGTAAACTTAGAAAGTACATATAACTTGCAAAAAGTCACACAACTTGCTAGGTTTTCAAACTGAACTATACCTAAAGCATAAGAAGCGCGCCCCTCAATCTCAGACCACAATGTGATTTGTTTTATATCATGGTGGGAAATTAATTCGGAATAACGACTTACTCAAGTGAATTAACAGAACTCTGATACATGAACATTGCGCAGCCTGAAGTATTTTTTTAATTAATAATTTTGTTTAATAAATTAACTTTATCACGATAGTAACTATACAAATATCTTGGTAGTAAAATAATAAACATAGCTCAATAAAACCGCAAACCAAAAGCAATCTCTGATAAATCTATAATAAAACACATGTATACAGTATGAATATACTCACTATCCGGTGACCACACTCCCGCCACAATGAATAATGAACGCATTATGTTCCGTTTACCACAAATGCAGGTGGTAACGTGGTAATATGAGCTCACTGAACATAATGCCGCCGTCGCAATGTTTCTGCCGTATCGTAGTTGCCTGGATGTAAGACGACTGCATCTCAAGCGTAAAGATGCGAATTCAAAACTCGGCAAGTTCCAATGTGACTTTCTCCGAGGTATACTATGATTGTTTAGACACCACTGACATATGGTAAAGGAAAACATCGTGAGGAAACTTGCACTTATAAAATCTAATTATAAGTTCGAAATGACCAATTTTATTAACCTTGAGCAAGCGTGGTAATTACTGCTCAAACCTTCTCTGTGTGAGAAGAGGCCTTTGCTCAGCAGTAGTCACTTATAGGCTGATGATGTGGATGTTTCTGCTGTATACGTGGGCCAAGACGGAAATATATTACTGTATTCCTAACTCTTTATCTTGTTGGTTTATTTGTCACAAGCGATTCGTTTTCGCTGTATAATGAGGTATTATATTCTTAAAGCGAATTTTGAGCTTTTTTTATGTTTCTGGAGTCATATGTGTTTTCTTGGTTTAATTTTTGCGATTATGATGCAATTAGAGCGGCATATTATTCGGCGGATTACCTGATATTAATCAATCTGCGCCGCCCATGTATAACACACTCGTAGTAATTTCGTAATAAATTGAAATATACAAATTCCCTAATTTTAATTTGACAGAGACGTCACTGACGGTGGACGGCATCATGTACGTTATCGACAGCGGATACTGCAAGCTCAAGGTGTACAATCCGAGGATCGGTATGGACGCACTACAGGTAAGCAGATAGAACTTTTTTTTTTTCAAATCAAAAACAATCGTATCCATCCATCCTTGGACACCCTTAACACCAGAGGAGTTACGAGTACGTTACCGGACTTTGGTTGATTAGTGTTTCGGACATTTATTGATTGCGGGACTGAAAATATTGGGCCTCCGGAACAAAAATATAGATTAAAAGTCCACATTTAGCTAAAACAGTATTAAATCTTTTGTAAATAACGACTTATTCACGTTAAACTATTGAAAAAAGCTTTACTAGTTTCAAGTCACATAGGGGCTTTTATTCCTGAGCAGCGTGCGCGTTGCTAGTAGAGATTTTCTCATTATATGTATCTCGATTATACGTAAGTCGATATTTTCAATAAATTTAGTAAGTCTCACGATAGTTACTATTCTAGAACAGTTTTGTAACGCAGTTTTCTAGGATATATCTCAAGCCTTTGTCAGCGTGTGAAACGATGGACTAAAGTTACTCAAAAAATACTAATCTATTAATTACCTATTAATTTCTATAGTATCTGATAAAGTCATTACTAAGTAATAGGTACCTTTTGTCAAATATCTGGAACAAAAAATTGTGCAAAAAAGGGCTCCTGAGCGGGAGTTCCTCAGGGTAGTGAACTGGGTTCAATAATATTCCTGGTATTAACCATTCAGTTCAAGGTGACGAGACTAGGATATTTGCTGATGTTACTGCAATCATCTCCTTAGATAATTCACCAAAGATTGCTATACAAAGCTTCAAGCCAGCCTGGACCATATATCGCAAAATGAGAGACACAACTCTGTGGTTGTTTCACGCCGGTTTTCTGTAAGACCGTGGTATCACTCTGGTCAAACCGAACCATTCGGGCTGAAGCTTGGCTCTTCTACATTTAAATGCACTTTGTTCTGTGACAAATAACCTACTACATCGCAATCTCCGTACCTTTACAGAGCAAAGTTCAGAAATAACCAAACCATCTCCCATACTTAGTAAGAAAGAGTTTAAGAATACCCATTCTACTAACAATTAGAACCTGGTTATTCAACTCACCGACAAATACAACCCTTCAACTTCTACAATATTTGCAGATCTACCCAGTAAGTCAAGCGAACGCACGCCAGCGCGCAGGTCGTGCCGGCCGTACAGGCCCGGGCAAGGCCTTCTGTCTTTACACACAAAGACAGTATCAACACGAGCTATTAGCATCCACAGTACCGGAGATACAGAGAACCAATCTCGCTAATACTGTGCTTCTATTGAAGAGTTTGGGCGTAGAAGACCTTCTTGCATTCCATTTTATGGACCCACCACCCCAGGTCAGTAAAGGATTTTGTTTTTTAAATAAGACCTCGTAGACATTCAAGGGTTTTTTTTTTATATTTACAATACCTATATATTTCTAAGCACATTGCATATCATACCCCAGAACACTCAATTTTCGCCTGATATTTCGAAGGCATGTAGTGTAGTATGTGCGAGGTAACCAACAATTCAGTTATAAAATAGTACATTTTATCGTTAAACGTTTTCATTTTTAAATGTTCATGTAAATATTTTCCCATTTCTAGGACACGATCCTGAACTCAATGTACCAGCTATGGATCCTGGGTGCATTAGACGGCACAGGAGCCCTCACCCCTCTTGGTCGACAGATGGCGGAGTTCCCTCTAGATCCACCGCAGTGTCACATGCTCATCGTCAGCGCGAAAATGGGGTGTAGTGTTGAAGTGCTCATTATTGGTAAGTGCTGGTTTTTGGTTTATCACTTCTCATATCACTAGCCTATACCTAGATGTTGGAGAAAGACGTCATTCCGATATGTCCCGAATTCTGCTGAGGATCAGAATAGCCGAAGTTTTCTATTTAGCTAAAGACAAAAAACAATGGACTTGTTCCACTTAAAAAATCACCAGAATAGAACAGTTAATTTTATCGAAATAATTTTTGACGACTTTTGATCACTAATCTGAATCCACTGAATCCCAAGATAAAGGTTTATGTTTTAACCTTTCAAACTTTGTTTTTTTATGGAAACTGTCGACAAACGAGCAGTGGTGATCTCTCTGATCATTCTCTGCTTGTGTGAGAGTGTTTTGCCGGCCCTTTCTGGATTAAGAATTTGCTTGAGGATTGGGAAATTTTGCAGAGACGGAAAGGATTGATCCTCACTTACAGAGTGGAACACAAAGTAATCGTTGTTTCACGCAGGTTTTCATAAAAGCTGTGGTATCCGGTCTACCGAGCTGGCCCACAAACATCTATAGAATTCAGGTTTTCTTTTATATTCATTTTTCATATCATATTGTTTATTTCTAGTATCAATGCTATCAGTGCCGTCGGTGTTCTACCGACCTCAAGGTCGCGAGGAAGAAGCGGACTCTGTCAAGGAGAAGTTCCAGGTGCCCGAGTCTGATCATCTCACTCTGCTGCATTTGTACAACCAGTGGAAGGCCAACAAGTATGTTGTCGTCAAGATTTGTATTTCTGCCAGTTTTTCTGTTTTCTATTCATACTGATTTAAGAATGTCACCACCATTTACAAATGAAAACGATCAACCAACGAATTTATTGTTCGTTCTTCTCATGAGAACACGTTAGAACGAGTAAATATCTCAACTAAAGAACCGATAGACAGAGATGTTATCTTGGACAATAAAAAGGCTATTTGATCTATATAGCCACGTTTTATCTCAAGCTTTAGTAAAATTAGTTTTTGTATGCTTATCCGTAAATGTCGTGGATGAGATAAATTTACCACATTGATATTGTAACTCAACTGCTACGTGCTGACAATTTCTCTAAAATTTACACATTTGATTGATAAAAAGTCATGCAACAACAAGTGTCTTAACTTTTAGTTACTCGGGCCAGTGGTGCACGGAGCACTTTGTGCATGGTAAGGCGATGCGCAAGGTTCGCGAGGTCAGACAGCAACTGAAGGATATCATGCAGCAGCAGAGGCTACCACTCGTCTCCTGCGGCACTGACTGGGACCTTGTACGCAAGTGTATCTGCTCAGGTAAGTGAATCATATTGATTTAATTTCAATTTCTCATATATTTTAATAACTTAACTTAATCTTGGATGTGTACGTCATTAAGAAACTTTTAAATATTTTTGCGAATCGTCTTAGGCTTTCGATAGTTTTCTTCGTAAAAAACTATTATAAACTATCCCAATGCGCAGTATGCTAACATGACTATTAAATAAGATTCTCCGTTTCTCCTTATTTAACTGATTAAGTTCATAAAAATACTTTAATCTTAAAAATAACATACAAATATGATTGAAATACAGGAATGCCGCAAGGTTGAACTCTTGGTCCATATAATTACAAATATTTATTTTATCTCCACAGCCTACTTCCAGCAAGCAGCCCGTCTGAAGGGTATCGGGGAGTACGTGAACTGTCGTACGGGTATGCCGTGTCACTTGCACCCAACTTCGGCCCTCTTCGGGCTGGGTAACTCACCGGACTATGTAGTTTACTACGAGCTGATGATGACTACGAAGGAGTACATGCACTGCGTCACTGCTGTAGACGGCAGGTGGCTCGCTGAACTGGGACCTATGTTCTTTTCGGTCAAGGAAACTGGAAAGTGAGTATTTTTCCCCGTTTTACAGTAACAGTATATTGCATTAAATGAATAATTTTAAAATCTCGCTGTCGTGAAATGTCTTAGTACACTGTCTGTGCTGGTGAAATAATGATTGGGTTTTTATTACGAAATTTGTCATTGATAACACGAATTCTGAAATTGTATTCGGTGATCAGAATAAAGTTCGTGTCTCGTTATTACAAGAATAAACTTGCTTCACCACATTCATATAACTTCCCAATAACTAACTTACATGCGTAGGCACATAGTTCATACCAATTACATATTGAATGAATTTTAATAAATTCATCTGATGAAACAAGCCCTAAATCATAACATGTAACATTCATATCTTCTTTTCCCAGATCAAACCGCGACAAACGCAAGGAAGCAGCCGTACATCTGCAACGTATGGAAGAAGAAATGAAGCAAGCTGAACAGAAGATGGCAGAAGAAAGGAAGAAGAAAGAAGAAGATGTACCCGTAAAACAAGAGATCGCTACGCCAGGGCTCAACACTCCACGTAGAACTCCGCATAGACTGGGACTATAAGTTCGAGTGTCGATAATTTGTATTTTTAAATCAATAAATGTTTTTAAAAAATGTGTCGTTATTTTTCTCTGCGCTAGTTATTATATTATACGATCATTATATGACGTGATTCTTTCTGATATTTTCTTTGTAATGGTCTGGCTTCGGAGATGCCTTGTAGGGTAGGTTAGGTTTGTCAGAAAGCAGAATGCATTTTAGAGCGTGGGAGCCAAGCTAGGGCATGAATGTGTCGGCACGACCGGAGGTCTATGGCCTAATAGAAACTCGACGTGGAACAAACGCAGATTTGTGTTTCGTCGTATGTGTGAAGTTACCACAGGTTCAATTTTTTTCTTATTTTGAGATATATGGTCAAGACTAGTTTGAAGGTAAATAAGGTAATGTATTTATAGTAAATATATAAAAATCTCGGGTGAATTATCCGATGAAAAGATTGAGTATCATCAGCAAATATCCCATTCACTTCTCCGTCGAATTAAGAGTAAAGAGCAGGTATAATATTGTACCCTGAGGAACTCCCGCTCAACTATTTGTGTAGCTCAGACTATTTGTACAGTAGTTTTTTCCGGTTATTTCACAAAAATACCTATTGCTTAAATATGACTTTATAAGAGCAGAAATTAAAAGTTTTTTTTTTGTTAATAGTAGTACATATGCTACACGCTGTCAAAGGCTTGAGATATATCCAAGAAAACACCGTTACAACACTGTTTTAGTCCGAAAGCCTAATTTATGTGGACTTCTAATCTGTATTCCTGTTCCACAGTGTTGTAACTATATTGCTGTTCTACAGGCCCGTCTCTAGCGAAATCCGAAATGACGTTTAGGCAGTAGTGTTGGAGATGATTAGAGTTATTCTTAGAATTCTAAATTCCAAAGAATCTTCAATTCTTTTACCTTTAGGTGTTATTGGAAGCAGGCTAATTGGTATATGATTGGGTCTTAATTGCATCATTATACATTACCAGATTTAATGACTCATGATTTGACCTACCTTCTTATGAGGTGGAAACATACCTCTTTGTATGTATTATTGTAGATCATCAGCCTGTAAATGCTCACTGCTGAGCAAAGACCTCTTCTCACACAGAGAAGATTTGAGCATTCATTACCACGCTTGCTCAATGCGGGTTGGCGACTTCAAACTTATAATTAGAAATTATAAGTCCAGGTTTCATCACGATGTTTTCCTTCACCGTATGTGAGTGGTGTCTAGATAGTCACAGAAAGTAAATATAACTCGGAAAAAGTCACTTGCCAAGTTTCAAACCCGCATCCTTCATGCATGAGAAACGGCGCCTTAACCTCTGGGTGACCAGGACATGTGTATGTCAGTGGTATCTAATTAATCTATGAAAATACTTACTTAAAACTCGGGAAAAGTCACTTTGGTACTTGCCAGATTTCGAACCCTCACCCGTATGGATAAGCGGGCGCCAACCTCCGTGTCCCCACGACTTTACGAATTAACAATTATTCAAGCCGGCCGCTATGCTAAAGTTTATTGTTTATTTCAAGTTCAAAAATTTTACTATTAGCCTCGTGTAGCTGTTGTTTTGATTGATTATTATTATTTAATGTGGTACTTATCACACTCAACGCAACATGGCCTGAATTCATCCACGACAAATTGGAGCCCCATCCCCCATCCCCAATCACACATTTTCTTGTTCAAAACGTATGTGAATTCCCTCTGATAGTCCTAGTATCCTCTTTCCCTCAACAGTTGATCACACAACTCGTTTGATGCGTTCAGTTCGATCAAAGCCAGGTTTAGACTTAGACTCCTCTTTGCTAGAACGTTTTGCTTATAGTATATTCTTTTGGCTTTGCGAGTGGGAATCAGGAAATTTTGGAAGTTCATAGGAAAGAGATAGAAGTGGGAAATTATAATGAAAGGTCGAGTTAGTGAATATTAAGGTACGCAAGCTAATAGATAAGTAATAGTTTGCTTAGACAAAGAAGTTGTATGACCAACCGTTCAACCTCAAATTTCATTGATATAATGCTGCCGATATCGTGATGACGATACCTACAGCGATATCTTAATTTCTTTTTCGATGCCGATAAGTAGTTGAGCAACTTGACGGGTTTTTAAAGACCCTGTATCAGTGTTGGGTGTTTTCAAGATATTTTCCAAATGTATACGCTTTAACCGCATCACTAGAGTTTTTTAAGAAGCACCAGGCAATGTTCTTTCGTTTCTTTGTGGCCTTCCAAGGACGATGTCTCAGCTGTGGCATTCATGTTTTCTGAAGATGGTTGTAAACATACAACCATCAAGGTTTTCTAAGTCTTTTTGTTTTAATAGGAAAATCTTCTGCCGCCCTAAGTGGCGAGAGAGAGTTTGTTTCTGTTTCAAAGTACGTATACCTTAGCATCAGGGTTTATGACAATAAACCAGCACAAAAATAACGAAAATTATGTTCATTTCTTATATCGAAGGCCACATTAGTCGTGTTTTTTTGGTTTTTCGAGCTTTTTAACTTTGTTTTTCGGGCCACAAGTTCATGACTGTTTTTGAGGGATATCATCAATTGATTTTTCCTTTATAGGGCGGAGCGGGCGGGCGGAGGGATTGTCAGACTCTTATTGACTGAAACACTCATCGTTCCTTCTGCTTCTTCCTGCTGCTCCAGCCCAGGTCGTACATAATTATGCTTGCACCCGCAACCCCGAATAACTATAACGAGCGTTTTTATTGCATAAATCTAAAGTAGTGTGCAGAACTCGAATAAATAAAACAAATGTTTATATTTTATGTATTTTATTCTAACAGAACACAATCAAAATCAGTTCTATAACGTTTGAACTTACATTCAGGCGTGATTTTATAATTTATATAATTATATAAAGAAGTATGTACACACGGAAGTTTAATACGATTACCATAAGAAAAATAATCTTTGATTTTTCTATACTATATTTATATATTTCGCAAAATATTCAATTCCAACGTCCTAAATAAGGCATCAGTCGGAGAATAAATTATTTCACTACTAAACTCTCAAGTAAGAATAAAGAATTATCTTTTAAACCTAAAATCGACATAATAATAGTTTGAGAATCTAGGTCTAAGCCTCTTTAGGAAAGGACTAGGTAAAAAGATGTATTAATTTACCAACTTCAATAAAAAGAGCATTTTAAATAGTAATATCAGTCATGAATTTAATACGGTTGCGATAAATAAATAAGAATATTATCGAATCTTTTTAAAATTGTGTTTCTTAGGGGTGCTTACGGAGCGAGTTTCCATATTCAGTTTTGTCGGCTTATATTGCCAACCAGCTACTAGACTAAATAGCAAACATTATGATAATATCGCACGAATGCTGCAACTAATATAAATCGGCCATTTGTTTCTTCTCCCTCGTACACAAATCATACGAAAGTAGTGCATACTTGGGTAACCTAAACTACTGTAAAGTTATGATAAAAATAAAAACGTTTACGGTAATTGGGCAAATACCGCCTAATTGGAGAATGACCAATCAAGCTTTTCATTTATTTTCGCAACCGAACTCCGACTGAGCCCGAATCAAAATATAATTAATTACTTATAAGAATAACAAAAGAAATATAAGTTCCACTACATATTGACGTGCGCTAGGTACGTCGCATGGAAATAATATAGCAATACAATTTCAGGAACATAAGTTATCAAATAACCTAGCACATGTTAACATGTAGACAACGTATTACTATTAAAAAAAATGGCGAGTGTTGCCAGAAAAAAAAGAATATCGAACAACCTTCAATGTTTAATAACCACGAAATAATATAAAATAATTTCCATAAAACTGTCAATAGCTATTTACTTTAATGTTAAAAATAATATGATTATTGTGTCTACCATACATTTCGCTATAAAACTAAATCTTCAAGTACGTCATTACTTTGGAAGGACTCGTAATTATGACGTCATACATTACAATTATCCCGCGTTAACATTTTAATTAAAAATATATTATCGAGTAACATTTTTACTAATTGATTGTGATTTAAAACTTATATAAGTGTAATGTAGACGGGCAGTTAGATCAATTAAGTTCAACCATGTAATCGACCTAAATAGGCACAAACTATCCTATGAATCCCTATTCAATATCTGTCCCTTCTGCTATCCTTTGTGTAGTTCAGTTGTTTATTTGGGATCAAGTCTATTTTACGTGCGTTCTACATTCGTAATATTTGGAAGATATAAGACTTTATTACTTAATCTCTAAGTCTTTTTTTGCAATACAGCATGTAGTTTAATGTTTTAATTATTTTTACAATCATGTTTTTATTCATTTGTTTTTATTTCATACCTTTCAACTGCAACCCACAAAAAAAACAGTTTTAATGAGATCTTAATTTTTAAATATTTGGAACTTTAACACATGGGCTTTTGGCAGTCGAAAGTATGTTTCAAAGACAGAGATTTCAAACATGATAAGTAGATTGAAAAAAATAATAATTATTAATATCAATGTGAGAAAGAGATAGCACATGTCTCCAATAAGTAGATTAAAATTAACAGCATAGAGTATTTTACAATACCAGTACGTTATCTTTACGAATATGCTGAACTGGTACGTTTTTTCGTTGCAGTATTATAACCTAGCGGCATTTTGGTATAACTGGATAACAAAGTACCTATAAAATTGCCTCTAAATTTCACCTTCATAATATCACGAATCTACACTCGTATTAGGAAATATTCTCAATAAACAACCAAACTACTTACAATAACATTCAACAATTATTCAAAGCGACATTGAGCCCGTTCTTCTCAATATATCTTTTCCTTGCTTCAGCTATCATTTGAGCTTTTCGTTCTTGGAAGCTGAGCTGTCTCTCTTTCGCACTCTTTGGGAAGACGCCTGTGGGTACGGGGATGACGTAACGAGGCTGTGCTTGTGACGTGGAGGCCTGGGGCTCCGCTGCCGGCTCAGGCTCTGGCGTGTAAGGTGTCACACCTTCCAGGAAGTTCGTTATTGTAACGTCTACGCTACGTGTTAACGCTGAATGAAAAGAAAATTGTGTGATTAGTTCCTTATAAAGCTTTCGTTAACTAAAGAAATTATCTTAAACTAGCTGCCATCCACGGATTCACACAAATAATGTATCTCGTGGATTTCAAAAACAACAGCTTTTGAAGCGATATCTCGACTTAAATTCGCAAATCAAGTATAATTTATAACCTTAGCACTAAGGAACATTGTAGCTATCTAGCAGTGAAAGAATTTTGGAAATACGACCAGCGGTTCCAAAGATTACTCCCTACATACAAACTTAAAAATTGTACCTCTTTATAATATAGGTATAAAATATAGAATTTGCAGGTAGACGCTACCACTATATTATTCGTGCTATTTGCCATAATAATGATATTACTTGAGGAATTCGTAACAATATTCACATTAGCACACAAACTATTGTAAAATCTAAAATCCAGTCGACATCTAACTATCATCAGCTAGTATTAAAGACAAGGAAGACCAAACACTATAACAGCGCCATCTACTAACAGCAAAAATCGACAGGTACAATTTTTCTATCATAACTATCATGAGAAAACGAGAAAATCACGACGTCACAGGTTTTTGTCCCATTAAATTCGAGTGAGAAAGTCGAGTTAGTTGCGCTATTTACAATACAAGAACGGCTGAACCGATTTGGCTGAAAATTGGTAGGGAGGTAGCTAAGAACGGAGAAGGATATAGGATAGGATAAAGTAGGTAGGGTAGGGTAGGTAAGGTGGGGTAGGGTAGGGTAGGGTAGGTAGGGTAGGGTTGGGTAAGGTAGGATAGGTATGACGGAAGCCGGGGGCAAAAGCTATTTATTAACAAATTTTGTTAGGTACTAAAATAAAATTAAACTTACCGAGATCCCGGAGTATGTCATTTATGGGCACGCGGGGCAGTACTTCCTTGACCTGTCTGGCCAGACGGGTCACATCGGGAGGGACCTCTCGCCGGCGGACAACGCGGCGACGTCCGCGACATAAATCCTCCCATTTAAACTCTGTCTTTTCAATCTGTTGGAAAAAAAACATTACACGTGTTATAGTAATAACAATAGCTTACCAGATTTTTAACCTTTAGATCGTGGTAATTCGAGAAACAATAGAAGGACAAAAGGTGTGCCAACGCCGACGTTCGCTTAGGAATTAATGATTTAAATAAAAGGGAATAGATAATAGGTGTAAAAAATACTTTTTTTTGAAAGCCTTGTACTTTTAATTTTAAAATTGCAATAGTACAGTCTGGTTTTTCAGTAGACAAAATATTATAAATGTCACTTTTAGAGAACTACAAATTAAACAATTAAATATAAAAAGTAAAAAATGACAGTCTGTCCATCTGTCCTGAAGCAACTCATTGCTGAAGTTACCGGATCGATTTAGTATTGTAGTGTACGCCATCTAGTTATCCGATTGCGAACTACGTCGTTAAAATCGATACTTGAGCTAGAAGAAAATAACAAAAGCTTTTAGGTCGGATTTATAGAATGGCGTGTCGGTTACCTGTAAAGCTTCAGCAATAGCGTCAGAGGCGCTGGCGGCGAGGTCGGCTTCGTCGTGGGGCGCCAGCGACGGCAGTAGGCGCAGCGTGTAAACCGTGAGCGGCGACCAGAGGAACCAGAGCGCGTCCCACCAGGGGAACACGCCCCCCGCCGCCGCCGCGCCCGCCGCCCCCTCCGCCCCGTGCACCGTCACGTTCGTGAACATACGCTCCACGCCTGTACAAATACCACCAAATCATTATAATAATTTTTTAATGTTGGCAAAAACGCAGTTTGGATTCCTGCATGGAACAGCTCTTTGAGTCTTTCTTTCTTATGTGTATGTAAAATTGTATGTTTGTAAATGCACCCACGACGCAGGTGAAAATCCTAGTGTAGGGCAACGAATTTAAAAAACCAATGAAATACGTAGCATTGTAGCTACCCTTACTAGAAGTCGCTAGGAGGGCTAGTAGAGCCACCGTAACCTAGTTTCTGACTTATAACATCCTTTCCCTTAATGAGGTCAAAGCTAAAAAACTAGAATGACGCCTCTGTTCTGTAGAATTTCAACTGATCAATATAAGGGTTAGGGGTGAAACAACTTTTAAAGAGTATAAATTTTAAATAAAGAACATATAAGTATTAATCAGAACCATATATCAGCATCTCAATGACTCAATACAATGAAATGTCAAATACCTATTAAAATATTATCAAAATGACATAAACGATTTGAAAGCCATTAAATAACAAAAACAATTTGAAGCAATTTCTACTTTTATATCAAAAGAGGTTGAGATGTTCTAGAAATAATATTCACCACAATTTGCGCCATTCTTTTATCCAAATATAATACTACCAGCTACTCTCGCGCGGTTTCACCCGCT
Organism: Spodoptera exigua; assembly: GCA_902829305.4. Taxonomy (NCBI): domain Eukaryota; kingdom Metazoa; phylum Arthropoda; class Insecta; order Lepidoptera; family Noctuidae; genus Spodoptera; species Spodoptera exigua. The sequence continues at coordinate 12,811,518 of LR824619.2, read as the reverse complement.
GGTCGGCTCCATTTAATCGTGGCGCGATGTTTTATAGCCTAAAGCACTCGGGAACATTGTAGCTACCTATCTGTGAAATAATTTTGGCAATCCGACCAGCGGTTCCAAAGATTACATACAAATCTGTAATATAATATCCTACATACAAATTTACAAATTTTACCTCTTTATAATATTAGTATAGACAGGATTATGATATCAAAGACTACTTACTGATAGCGACAGGTTGGACCTTATTGCCGACAGGGAAGGGCCATTCTGAGAACTTGAGCAGACCTTTGCCATTGGTGGGTCCTCCCTCAGGTTGTAGCAGCACCGGTTTACTAGGACTCTCGGCAAAATGTTGTCTGTAAATAGAGATTTATTATTAATTTTCCATGTGCAATATTATTTAAAACGTTCATTGTGAGAGAGGCATCAAATGACTTCTCGTCGCATTAGAAGTCATTATGTAGTCTGTCTGACTACATAATGTTAACGGGGGGAAACCTTCAAAAGCTTATGAAACCACATCGACCACGCCTCAATTTTATGAGGCACTGTATTCAGACCATTTCATTAACATTCTACTTATGTATATAAAAGTGAATCGCAAAATGTAAGCGCGTAACTCAACAACGCCTGGACCAATCTTGCCAATTATTTTTTTTTTTGTTTATTATTTATTTGTTTATTATTAGGAGAAGATTCTTATCAAAGAAAATAAATAAAAAAGAAAAGAAAAGTAGAGGGAAAAATTGGTAAAACGGTGACCTATTCGTTATTACCGAGATAGGTAGAGCGCTATATGAAACCTACTTACAACCAACAAATATTGACTTATACAAAACGTAAAATATCAACGCTTACAATGGAATAAAAAATCAATTATCAATCAAGTTCAATGAACTAATGACGATTTTGGGTTGCAATTTAAAAAACCCCTAAATTCACCATAAATACAAATCATAAACACATCTCTAAAGCGAAATAAACAAAAAGCTTCTTGCGCAGATTTACAGACAGAAAAGGCTAACCGTTTTTCATTACATTTTCGACTTTATATCAAAACTATACAGTTGAAGATCGAATAGAACTTTGACAAAATCATTTAGGTTGATAAATAATTATGAAACGCAATACAATCTGGACTTACAACTTTAATGAGTCATTCGCAACAAACAAACCAGACATGGGATAAAAATTCGGATCAATGACCGTTTTATATTTTTTTAAACACAACGTTGCAATATTTACATCTAATTTTAAAAATTGATAGTATCTCATCATAGTATTAATAGTATTGTGATTTTCTGTCTCGTAGTTGTATGGTTGGAAATAGATCTATACAAATGATGGTCGTGTCATCTATGCAAAGATCGTGTTGGCCCGGAGGTTTAGGCCGGCGCTTCTCATGCATGAGGCTGCGGATTCGAAGCCTGGCATGTACCAATGTGTTTTTTTTCGGATATATGTAATTCCTTTTCTAAATTCATTAAGACACCACTGACTGAATTTCGAATTATAATTTTGAAATCGCCACTCCGCTTTGAGCAAGCGTGGTGATTAATGCTCAAACCTCCGAGAGAGAAAAGGCCTTTGATCAGCAGTGGGTACTCATCATAGGCTGGCGACGATAATAAAATTGTGGTCTAAGAAAAAAATATCGTCATAAACAAAGATGAGTCACAGTTAATGAAACATTAATTGTTATCAGCTTAGACCACTAAAGGAATAAGGTAATTAAAGTTATTAAAAGACCATAAACCCCAGACTTGACAAGAATTATAAAAAGAAAAATATAAATATAGAAAATCAACTTACTTCCTCACAAATTGTGATGCATTCTTTATGCCCAGAGTAGATGCAAAAAATGGCGGTACTTTCCATTTCCTGAGCTGTGAACAAAAGGATAAAACGTTAATACACTCCAATTTGGTTAATAATCAAACCATGTGAGAATTGCCCTTTGCTCAGCAGTAGGCGCCTAAATGCTGATGATTTCTGATAATACTAAAATGAGAAGTGAGAAAATCAGAAAATCAGAAGAATAAGAAATCAACATAACAAACCTAGTGTTGGGAGAGCCAAGTTTCGGCACGTATGGGTCGGCTCGACCGGAGTAATACCACGGCCTCACAGAAAACCGGCGTGAAATGACCACAGCCTTGTGTTTCGCCGTGTGAGTTAGGTTACCGGAGGCCCAATCCCTCCTCCTCTCCCTATTACTTCCCAATCCTTAAGTATTCGAAACCCCTATCCCCAAAGGGTCAGCAACGCACTCGTAGCTCCTTTGGTGTTGCGGGTGTGCATGGGCGGCGCCAATAGCTTACCATCACGAAATCCGTATGCCGTTTGCGTGTCTCAGAAAAAAGAAGTACTTGTAGAATAATACAATTAATAAATTTTGCATTTTCGACCCTTCGTAATTATGTTAAAATCTACAATCGCTTAAAATTTTCAACTCTGTGGTCCTACAAGAGATTTCATTCAGCGATATATACCGTTAAAAATAATAACAGTTCACACCACAAAGGTCAATGACAACTTGAAATTCCTCTAACATATTATAAAAACTTAAAAGGCATACAGGCACGCATATAGAACATATTTATGATAATTATATAGATACGTTTATATCAGAACATTGCTTTAAGGACATCTGCACTAAGGAACATCAATATAAATATGTAAATAATAGTTCATTGACTTGTAATATCAACTTGTAGAAATCGTAAAAAGCGCATCACAATAAAACATATCTTTACTAATATAACAAATACAAAGTAGATGGACTTGACTGAATATTTTCTTTTCTTTTTTTTATTGGACTGATTGGATATTGGATGATGGTAAGCAATCAGCGCCGCCCATGGATACCCGCAACACCAAAGGAGTTACGATTGCGTTGCCGATCGAAAAGGGTTTCGTATATTTAAGGATTGGAAAGATAAGGTAACAGGAGATAACTGGGCCTGAGGTAACCTCAGTCACACGGTGAAACACAACGCTGTGGGTGTTTCACGCCAGTTTTCTGTGAGGCCGTGGTATAACTCCGATCGATCCGATCCATTCGTGCCGAAACTAGGCTCTTGCACACTTATTTCATGCTTTAAGAAAATCGGAACACAAATAAAATTACCTAAGCCAACAAAAACTGAGAGAGAACCATGCTTCGTCACGAATGGGTCAGCTTGAAAAGAGTAATACAGCAATAGTTCCTATTGTCTCAGGAACTCCGTGTGTTTATTGGGGGCGCAGATTGCTTACCATCAAGCGATCCGTCTCCTGGGTAATCGCCCTGTCTTATGTCAAAATTAAATCCAAATTCCATATGAAGGAAAGGTTCCTTCAAATTCTACTCCTTTAAATTATACTATAAACTTAAGACCTTATGAATATTTAATGTATAAGGATAAAATGTAAACAAAATGCTGCAGTTTTAGTCAAAACATGTTCACCTAAGGTTGATTTGGACACGTTTTCGTAAATTGGTTGATTCTCAGGTAACGAACATTGTGTAAATATGTTTGTTATAAGTTAATTTTTGTAATAGGAAGCAAACGAGCACACAGATCGCCTGATGCGGCGCCCAAAGAACCAGGGAGTCAGATGCGTGTCGCCGACCTTTTAACGCTTGAAGGTTTCAAGGCCGTATCGGTTCGGAAATACCGTCACGAAAGATCATTCCAAAGTTTTCCTGTGCAAGGCAGGAAGTTTTGCGAAAATCGAACATTTTCTCACTACCAACCAACTTATACGATGAAAGTGTTTTCGCGTGGGTCGATGGCGAAACGATGCAGCGGCGATCAAACCGGACAATTTCAGAGAGCTCTCCACGTATACCACGCTATAAAGAACACGAAAGTCCAAGACTAGAACCGGTTTTAACTAATTACCAAGTCGATAAATTGAATGTAATTGAATGACCCATTAATTAAATAGCTAAATGACCATTGCAACATCTTATTAATATAAACATGAATATAAATTGCCTACCATGTTAATTGAATATTGATGATAATGATAAATTGATGGCTGATGACAGAATTACCATTAAGTAATTAAATTTTAAGTGTGGGAGAGCCATACTTTGGGACGAATGGGTCGGCTCGACCGGAGTGATACCACGGCCTCACAGAAAACCGGCGTGAAACAACCACAGCGTTGTGTTTCGCCGTGTGAGTGAGGTTACCGGAGGCCTAATCCTTCCCCTCCCCAATGTCTAGTTCTCCGAAATCCCTTATCCCAAAAAGGTCGGCAACGCACTCGTAACTCCTCTGTTTGTTGCGGGTGTCCATGGGCTAAGCTGATTGCTTATCATCAGGTAATCCGTAGGCTCGTTTGCCGAACTACCACATAAAAAAAATTGTTTATAGTAAAAAAAATATATACTCTTTGTAAACTTACACTGATTGTACCAAGCACATGGGAGGCAGCTAGGGAATCTAGACAAGACACGTAATTGGCCACCAGAACACTACAGCGGGGGTCACGGGTACCCTTTAGTTTCACATAAACACCTGAAAAACAAAAACCTTTTATTATGAAAAACATCCCAAAGCATTTTCAGTAAGCTTAAATAAAATAAACAGTAAATACTATTATGAATATACCAAACTCATGAAGGCATGTTTAGATGTCCCATTGAAACAAACAGGAGATCTTTATCAGAAGATACCATTAGAAAACCAGTACCTATAGTAATATTATTCTTATTGTACAGGACTTTTGACCAACCTCTGTGGTTTTGTTCTGCTTAGTAATGAAATCTATTTTTGTATATTATACATTTTACCAAGAATTTTTTTTTTTTGATGGGATAATACGAGTTTGATGGTTAATTATTTGTAGTATTTATCTGATACACATAAATATAACTCTGGCTTTTTTGAAAGTCCTGACAAGAGATAAACCTCTTGATTGAAAGAATTCTAACTAATAGAATATGTATAGACAAAACAGAAAAAAAAAGTTTCATACCAAATGTCCAGCATGCAAGTGTTGACAGCATTTGCCTGACTGCAGATTTGTTTGGCAATATTATTGACGCAATCCATAATACCAGTGCCAAAAATACTCTGAATGACAATAGTAATATACCAAACGGTAGATACAGGAGGAAATGTAGGACACTGTCACCACTAAATCTAAAAACAAAAAGAAAAAAAATTAATATGCAGTTTGGTGTTATTATTCAAAAAGTATTTAGTGATAATACTAAAGAACCCTATGGCTGAAAATGTGCCTTATAACATTATTTCTTATTCTTCTTGGCTAAGATATTAGCCAAAATGATATATTTAATAGTGATCATCAATCATAATACAACTATGATGTATGAAAAAATCAAGTTATTGACAAAACACATACAAACACATTTATATATGTATGTGTTTATTCTGCAGAGTTTCCTTATCCAACTATATCAACAACAACAGAAACTTTTTGCAATAGATCAGTCTACCAACTGTTGGTTCATGACATGGTAAGCATTTAGTGCCATCCATAAACAACTGCAATATTGAGGAGTTACAAGTATGTAGCTGACCAGAGAATTGGATGATTTAGGGATTGGAGATTAGCTACATATTTATGTATGATATCATGCAATAAGTGTCTTGCTTTCTATAAAAAAAAAGTTTGTACTATAGAATAAAGTATATTTCTAGAAATTTCATAAATTTTACGAGGTATATTATATAATGATAAACAAAGACTAACAAATATTTAAAGATTACAATGAAAAAATAGGTAATCTCTCTTATATATCTAGTAGAAGCAAGTCATTGTCAATAATTATAAAAAAAGTGATTATATTGGAATCTGAATGGTTTTATTAATTTGTGATTATATGAAGCAAGTATATTCAAAAGTTCTTGAGGTGTTTGTTACTAGCATTGCAAATACTTTAAAGCTATTATTTAAATATAACACAATACACAGGAAACAAAAAATACAAAGTAAATTAATTATAATAGTATTGTTGGCAAAGTAACCAGCACATTTTAATTTAATCCTTGATGCAAATTATTAGAGTATGACACCCAGGCCATGGTCATACTAATAAAAATTGACATTTTTCAAGAAAATATTTTACATCCTGAATGGAATGTGGTTCATTGGTTACAAATGAAGCGTTACCACACAATTCAGGCACTAACACGGCGTAATGGTTGGCTAAAGAATAAATGTGTAAACATTGCAAAAGTTTACATTTACATTTGACTTGCAATTTCCTTTAATTTACAACTATACCGTTCACACATCACATTAGCTTCATTATTCAGTTACGTCACGACATTTTCCTCACATGCTCACTGCTAATACAGCAATATTTCATTGGATTTACATGTAATACTTTTTTAGATTATACTGCAAACTTTCCCTTGAAAAAATTGCAAACACGTAGGTATGAGATAATAAAATTGCACTTTATACCTTTCGTCGTTCATCAATTTGTCCACTGTTAAAGCCATAGTTGTTTGTGTAGTAAAACAAACTTCTATATTGCTTCCTGTGCTATTTTTGACTGCATAAAATTAAAAATTTCGAACTTTTCTCTAATATCGTGATGTGTATCTACGACATTGACCATAGACTACGTACAACATCAGAAAATTTTGACAACTCGATAGCAGCCATAACTGTCAACATGATCATAGAGAACCGCGATTGTAAACTTACCCTAATATAACTTTAAAATATTATCCATTCTCTAATGAACGAGACTAATACAAAAATGTGGCATCTCGGAACCAAATATTCAGTGTACGTTATATTCTGTTTTAAAACATAAAGCAAAACCTTCCGGCTTTCGGAATAGGTACCTACCCATTTCGAAGACCACGAGTAAGACCATTGCAAAGACGCAGTACAATTCATAGATATATAAAGCTGTAGCAGACTATGTTTTACCTGCCTGACAACAACTCGTAGCGCTTACAAAACTCGAAGACAAACTTTAACCTTTAGCATTGCGGGTTTTAAATATTTATTAGCATTGTTTTCAAATTTTGATAAAACTATTGGAGGTGTAAATAATAAAAATGCATATAAATATTAAAATTTCCTTTATTTATTATACTATTACTGCCCTTAGTCCGGTCCTGTATAAGTATTTTTTTATTGTTGTATGTATGTGTTGGATTTAAATGCAATATTTAGGTTTTGTTAGGTCTGCTACCTGCTATATACATCTGTATAATAATTATTTCATTATTGTACCTTTTGCCCATGCCTGACATAATTATTTATTGAATGAATGAATGACTGAGTATCATTGAATGACTGAACAAAAATAAGTATGACAATATTTTCGTACCTACCTTCATAAACGAATCTGTGATGGTGTCGTGTTGTGTCACTGACAAAATATAAATGGGTATTCAAACAAAAACCTTGGAACAAAAGAATCAGGAATAATTAAATTCATTTCAATTTTGGCAATGAAAGGATAATTTTTGAATAATATTTATACCAAGTGTTCAATAGGAGTCACAAACGCAAAGGTAAATTGACTCTAACATACCTAAAAGTAAATGTTTGTTTATCACCTGACCTTTGTTTATTATCAACGAAAATTATTATAGAAGCTATAACGATGGATAATATCACGTCCACGGAGGAGACGACGTGCTCGGAGGGCGAAGATGAGTCGAAAATTGCAGGAACCAGTGAAATTAACCTTGTAAACCACCACCAAGGTAATTCCCCACAACGACCGACTTCCTTCAGCGAGCTCACTCAAATGGAAGAAAAAATGCGACGTAAGCTGCAGTTTTTCTTCATGAATCCTATCGAGAAATGGAAGGCCAAGAGGAAGTTTCCATACAAATTTGTTGTTCAGGTGATAAAGATAGTACTGGTTACTTTTCAACTATGTTTGTTTGCACATAACAGATATAATCACGTCAATTACACGTGGGACAACCGGATCACGTTCTCACATCTATTCCTTCTTGGTTGGGACTCCACAAGAGAAATCAATGCCTACCCTCCTGGTGCTGGACCTCTTGCAGTTTACAAAATTGAAGAATTCTATAACACTTTAGACTATGCATATGATGGGTACTCCAATGTTCTAACAAATGCTATAGGTCCATACTCTTACAATGATGAAAGTAACATCAAACCTCCCCCAGTATTTTGTCAGTACAACTACAAGCAAGGTATAATCAATGGCTTTAATGAAAGTTACGAATTCAACTCGGAAATAGTAGAAAACTGTGTTAACTTTACAAAAAAAAATGATGAAGTGTTTCATTCTCAAGCGTTCATTGAAAAAGCAGGCTTAAACATAAGTTTTGCATCATTGGTTCGAGCTAAATTAATGTTTTCACTGAAAACAATTAACTTTAGAGCAGCGGGACCAATAACTCCTCCAGATTGTTACAGATTTGATATAGAAATCATTTTCGATAATGAAGACCATGATGGACAAATGTCTCTAATTTTGGAGGCAGAACCATACAAATTGACTTGCAAAGGAGACACAGCTTATATTACGGATAACAAAATAGATCAGGTCCTGAGAAGTATACTCAACATTCTGGTTATCTTGATATGTGCTATATCTTTTATTTTGTGCAGTAGAGCCATTTATAGAGCTCAGTTATTGAAAGAGTTAACTGTACAGTTCTTCAGGAGAACTTACAACAAGGATTTGAGTATGGAAGGAAGACTAGAGTTCCTCAATATCTGGTACATTATGATTATAGTTAATGACATACTGATCATTATGGGATCAGCGATAAAGGAACAGATTGAACGAAACCAGTTTACAAATGACCAGTGGAATGTTTGTTCCCTATTCCTTGGCACTGGAAATCTGCTTGTATGGTTTGGAGTATTGAGATATCTTGGATTCTTCAAGACTTACAACGTAGTAATACTTACGTTGAAGAAAGCAGCCCCGAAGATCTTCAGATTCTCAGTCTGCGCATTGCTGTTATATGCTGGCTTCATGTTCTGTGGTTGGCTAATCTTAGGACCTTACCACATGAAGTTTAGATCTCTAGCGACAACCTCTGAATGTCTTTTCTCTTTGATAAACGGAGATGACATGTTTGCGACATTCTCCATAATGTCGAAGAAGTCACCAATGCTTTGGTGGTTTAGCCGTGTGTACTTATATTCTTTTATAAGTTTGTATATTTATGTAGTGCTCAGTTTGTTTATATCTGTTATTATGGATGCTTATGATACTATTAAGCAGTATTATAAAGATGGGTTCCCTAAGAGTGACTTGCAACAGTTTATTGGGGAAGCGAATGTCGAGGAGGTATCCTCTGGTCTATACAGGACCCAGAGTTCTACGTCCTTAAACGCAATAATGAATTCGCTTTTCTGTTGCAATTTCTACAGAAGTGCATACTCAAAGATAGGCGGAGGAAGTTCAAACTTAAACTTATAGACTTATTCTTATTATAATGGTGTAAACACACCATGCTGTAAATATTTAATCAGTTCATAATATTATTATCTTAAGAGTGTATTAGATAAATTTTATTTATGATAGGCAGCTATGTTACAGCAGCATAGTCCCTATTGCTATTGGTTTAGAGTTTGGTATAGTCTGTGTTATTTTTATAGTGAAATTATGGGTGTAACAGAGTATGATTGTTGTTCCATTTTTGAGGACAAGCTAACAAGGTAACTGGCACGCTGAACCTTTATTGTGTATCACATACAAAAATGGTTCAGTTGTACACTTTTGATATTAAATAGTCACAAAATTTTAGCCCAACAATCCAAGTCTTTACTTATGTCAGTTCTAAAAATATGTATTACAATTTGTTTCATTTTAAATATCATTCAATCATATAGTAAAGTAAACAAATACTTTATGTAATTAAGTTTATTATTCTTAATTATAAAATAAAAAAATTAAGGAATAAACTATACCTATGTATTAACATAACATTTAAAAACGTGGTTTAATGTTGTTGGTTGAAAATCTATGATGTTATATTATGAATTAGAATACTTTGATCAGTAAGTATTCCATACTTACTCTATGCCACCACATAAACTGTTATACATATATTAACTTAAGTAATAAATTCTATATTTTTGTATGTTTAAGCAATCACATGGCTAATTTAGTTTACAACCCATGTTACCTTACTCGCCAAAGAAAAATCACCAAACATGAGAGAAAAAAGCAAAAAAAAAATTGAGATTAGTATGTAAGTTTATAGATTGCCTCAATTAATTTATAAATTTTGTTTAGTACCTATTGGCAATAAACTATTTTTAGTAGCAAATTGTAAGTTTATCACACAATTAGTGTGGTTTCTTCGATGTATATTTTAGTACGCATTGTATAAATGTAACAAATACATTATTTTTTATAACTAAACGTTGTTTTGATCATATTTCACCGCAATCGGAACAAGAATGGTAATGCAGCTATTTATTTGCAGTACGTATTTTGTTACGAGGACACAAGGCTCAGATTACTGAAACCATATCGCACACGAGTAAACTAAATGGGTTAATATACATTACTCGTTGGTTTGGAAATCACAGGCTCTGTTGTGAAGAGAACTGGCAGTGTAATGCAGTCATGATATTGTGTCGAGTAATAAAAAAACTCTATTACTCATCATCATCAATATTTTATTATATTGTTTGCTTTTTGCCAGATAATTACATTTGCTTTAGTCTACCATTGTCTGCGACTCTAAAGCGAATAGTTAGTACTTTACCTACCTTTTGTTCTTGAAATTGTAATATAACAGTTGTCTACCAACTTTGTAACAAATTACTAGGAAGTACCAACAGAAACTGGGTTAGGTACCCACTGTTTCTTGGAGTTAAAACAGCTCTTAATTCCTATTGTGATCGAGGCCAATTCTTCATCTACCCCATCCCTCCCTAATTCATATTTTTTTTTTTATTTAATTGTTTGGCAAGCAAGCAGACGGATTACCTGATGGTAAGCAATCAGTGCCGCCCATGGACACTCGCAACGGAGGAGTTACGAGTGCGTTGCCGACCTTTTAGGGATTTGGAGATTTACGGATTTAGGAGGGATTGGGGGAGGGGAAGGATAGGGCCTCCGGGAACCCTCACTCACACGGCGAAACACAACGCTGTGGTTATTTCACGCCGGTTTTCTGTGAGGCCGTGGTATCACTTCGGTCGAGCCGACCCTTTCGTGCCGAAGCATGGCTCTCCCACACTTAAACACAATTCCAAAAATGTGTTATTGCCCAAAAGGCCGGCAACGCACTTGCAACTGCTTTGGTGTCCCTCCCACACTCTCAGTGTTTATGGAAGGCGCAGATTGCTTCAGTCATCAGCATAGGCTGATGGCAGTAGGGCCCATGAAAGCGTGGGGGTTGCCTTATATAACAAAACTCCTGTGTAGGTACTTAAAATCTACGTGATAATCGATTCGACATTCCTTGATCGGTTTAAATCATATGGTTACGGGTGTAAGCGCAATAATGTGCCTGACCCCTGAAACGGAGTAGACCAAGGGAGGGCCTGTTTTAGTTAGCAAAAGTCTGTTACTCCCTCCCATCCCTTTCAGGGCTGAAAAAGGTACCTGATCGACGACCCTCACCCCTCAATCAAAATAATAAACAATCCTATCTAATTTATTCGTTGCCCTTAATCAAGTTTCTCTGCGGGATATCGGGTGTCCCTCAGGGATCACACGTTGGTCCACTTTTATTTATTAGTGATCTCGCAGCAGAGTTAAAATATTCTAGGGTTTTCATGTAGGTATGCACTTGTAGATGATGTACCTAAAGTTTTGCAGCACATTGAGTTGCTATAAACCGCATGAAGGTAGCTTGGTAATGTTGGGTGAAACTTAAACTCTAGCAAGTGTTACCATATGGATTTCATTTATCACTAAAAAAACTAAACTTATCCAATCTACATAGTAACTAGTTGTATAGGTTGTTGCTCAGTGAACGAAGGCGATCAAATGAGGGATTTGGGAGTTACCTACATTCTGGAATAAGGGAGTGTCCTCAATCAACATTCAACACAAATAAATGTTACAAAATACCTAAGTAATCGTAGGTTACTAAATAACCTACATGCATTTTACTTACAGGAATAAAACGCGTGACGTTATGTTTATGAAAGTATCCAAGTTTAATAAATTTGTAAAAAAAACAATGTCGGCATATCGCCGAATTTGCTATCGTCCATAAAAATTACACTAAGTAAGTATCCTAAACTGAGAAAAAATATGTTAAAAAAAGCGGGGGAAATGAACAGCGAACTTTGTAAATCAATCTTCAATATCAAGTTGCTGTGACAACATGCAAATTGTGAAGGACTATAAGTAACCAATGTAGGTTGGTCATGTAAACTTTTTAACAGTTGACTTGTAAGGTACCTGCTTTTGCAAAAGAGATCTTAGGTACCAATTTGTAAACGAAATATCAACAGAAAATGTCTAATTTGATTCTCTCAGCTTAACCTTTCTAGGTCGTCGGCGCTACAGGCCACGCAGGTCCATTTCGAATCTGCTTGTCGCCAATTGGAAGGTGTAAAAGCTGTTGTTTATCTTCCATACTCAGCCCTTTAGTTTCAGGGACAATATAAAACACAAAGAAGAATGCTGTAAACGTACAACAAGCGAATATCCAAAACATTAGATATATAGGTACTATGACAGTCAGTACGTGCATACTGCTGACCGAAACAAATATAAGAAACCAACTTATAGTGGCAGCCGTAGAGGTCACAAAAGCTTTGATATCCATCCGACAGAGGTCACCGGCCATTATCCACGGGATCGCGCCAAAACCTAAACAATAGGCATAAATAAACAAGAAAATACAAACAATAGGAATGGATGCGACATACGAATTTTGAATGTCAATGTTTTCCTGTAGCCAAAAAATTGTCCCTATAGTTGTGCTACAAATACACATTATCATCGCAGAGAGAAGCAAAAGGATACGTCTGCCAACTCTATCAAGGATCAGAGTGCCAATAAGTGTCGCCACCACTTGGTTACATACAAGAATGATCGTCGTGATTGCCCAAGGCAATGGAACTCCTGCCAATCCAAAGATTCGTGGCGCGCTCAGAAAAATGACGCCAACGCCTGCAAGCTGTTGAAACAGCATTAGTGTAAAGCATATTAGCATAGTTATTCGAGCTGGCCTGTTATTGAAGCGGCTGAAATAATTTGGATAGTTTGCTACTTTCTTCCTCAATGCATACTCTTTCTCTATAACTTCGTGTAGTTCTTTGTCGACATCATATTTCGTCCCACGGAGTCTGACTAAAGCTGCTCTTGCATCTTCGTATCTGCCTTTCATTACTAGATATTTCGGGCTTTCGGGCATGAAGATAAAAATACTACAAAATATAAGGGGTATACAAGCGCACATACAGTTAAAGACGAAGGTATTAACATGACCATGTGCAACGACGGCTAAAAGTATTCCTAAACTTAGCATCAGTTGGAAAAGACTTCCGATAGATCCTCTAATCTTCTTCTGAGAAACTTCACTAGCGTAGGCAGGAGCTGTGACGCTTAAGGCTCCGCCTGCTAGCCCCGTGATAAATCTACCAGCAATCAACGTATTCGCACATTTTGCGAAAGTGATAAAACCCCAACCTACTAAGAATGGTATGGTGAGACTCAACAATGTCTTTTTCCGACCTACAGCATCCATAATGAAACCAATCGGGTAGCATGAGCAGGCGGCTCCGAGAGCTATCACGGAAGCCATCCAATATCCCTGGGCCTTCGATACAGGGAAACCGTAACCCCCGTAGTTCGCATCTAGTTTCACCATTATCGGAGCCGACCAACCCAAATTTGACCCTGCCGCCAGCGCGCCAAGTGCACCTGCAACGAAAGTAGGGCATAAAGAGCACTTACTTACACTTGGCATTCACTTGTCATCACAACGTCTAAAAACTTAACTTCATTTCGAATTTCGAATATTGTTTAAGTGTGTTATATAATTATATTTACGCGATCGGGGTAGCCGATTAAGCGCAATAATGATCCGCAGCCCCAGCCTGGAGCAGCCGAATGAACGGGGTAGTTTTTAGATGTCATTGCTGAACAAAGGCCTCCCCTCTATCTGCTATATTAATTAGATATCCATTTCGGCTAGGTTACTAATATAAAAATGCAAAAACAGGATAAGTACCTACCTAATAACGGCTAGTGGCTACGGGCAAACCCCAAATGTACCTACGAGCGCTCACTTCAAAGGGCCATCAGGCCACAACAGATGGGGCCCACTAAGCTACGTTTACGGGTGCAAGTGAAAGAACGTGCCACGATTACCGCCTGGCGCAGGAGTAGGCGTGTGTGGTGGTTTATTTGATCTCACTCAGCACGGGAAAGTCTATATCTAAAAAACCCCTCAAAAATATAATAATAAATGGCTTCAACACTTTTCGTCTGTGCCATGTTTCGGTTCGGCACGAATGGGTCGGCTCGACCGGAGTGATACCACAACCTCACTGAAAACCGATCCCTCCCCAATCGCTAAATCTCCAAAACCCTTATCCCTAAAAGGTCGGCAATCCACTCGTAACTCCTCCATTGCGGGTGTCCATGGGCGGCGCTGATTGCTTACCATCAGGTAATCCGTCTGCTCGTTTGCCGACTAATTTATATAAAAAAAGTATCATGTCATGTATCATTTCAAAGCCTCAAATAGTCCGGTTGGAAGCACCTTCCTGTGGATGACTTGATCATTTAATTATTACTCCAGCAGTCTAGCCGATTTCGGGATGAATATTCTGCGTATCTATTGCTTGCATCCGAGAACCTACTTCCTCTTTTTCCTAAAAGCCGTAAAGGCAAATTAAATACCTAAATAAGTATATCCCACTCAGTTATTATAAGTCCGTTATAAATTGACAGGAACAATAAGGAGCTTATTTAAGTTATACTTAGGTACTTATCAGTTCTATTTCAGTCAGTAGCCGCATCACAGTGTGTAGGTAAAGGAACAATTACCTGCCAGTCCAGCAGCATACTGTTTTACAGTGCCACTGTGATAAAAATAATAAATGGGTTCGTCATCAGCCTTTTTCTTCTCTGAAACGTGCCATTCTTGTGGTTTCTCTTTATCATAATGTTTCTTTATGTCATTTTTCTAAAACACGAGAATATTATAAATTAAGTGTGGGAGAGCCATGCTTCGGCACGAATGGGTCGGCTCGACCGGAGTGATACCACGGCCTCACAGAAGACCGGCGTGAAATAACCACTGCGTTGTGTTTCGCGTGTGAGTTAGGTTACCGGAGGCCCAATCCTTCCCCTTCCCCAATCCCTCCTCAATCCCTAAATCTCCAAATCCCTTATCCCTAAAGGTAGGCAACGCATTCGTAACTCCTCCGTTGCGAGTGTCCATGGGCGGCGCTGATTGCTTACCATCAGGTAATCCGTCTGCTCGTTTGCCGAGCTATTACATAAAAAAAAAAGTTTGTACAACCTATGACTCTTTTAATATACTTAGGTGGCCGTGTAAGCACTTGTTTTTTGAATCTCCGGAATGTATCTATAGAAATAAGAAGTGAAACACCTCTTGAGTAATTAGTATTAATAACATAACTTTCCAAGCTTTCGTTTGAAAAGCAATTCTGGAGCTTGTTGGAATGAAATAGAGCCCCTATTTCATTAGCACGGTGTTGTTCGTAAGACCGTGATACCTTCACGAAAAGTTACGCAGCGTTGTGTCAAGCGATATTAGTACGATACCTAAGTATTTTCAACTGGGGCTGCGAGCCAAAGGTAAGGAACAGGATGGTTTTTAGTCAGTAAGAGTCTGTCACTCCTCGCCCGAAGTAGACGACAGACTCGGAGCGTCTAGTCGTCCGACAAGCAGCAGGCCTCGGGGCAGCGGCACCGTGATCCGCGCACGCCTCATAGTGGAGTCCTGTGGTCGGGGTGACGGCCGCAGTGGGTGACGGGGCCCGCCATCTGGCAGGCCAATACCCGTCGAGGGGTTGCAACGAATGCTTCGGCGATACCCGCCCCTCCGACACATGGGTAATTGGATGAACACCGGGTTGGTTTTTAGTCAGTAAGACTGGCAGTACCTTTTGCCCTTCCCCGATGACGGTGGGTCTTCATGAGGATTTTCCAACCCGACATCAAAAAAAAAAAACTTAGGTACTCATCGCGCAGCTAATGCCCTTATTTTTATTCGCTAATGCCGAAGTACCAACGGAATAGTTAGCTAGCCAAGTATCTCCTTAAAAATCTCTTCATAGGTACCTTAGGCGTCCATATCCTTTCCTCCCTTTCAAATAAAACACTGATTTTAAATAAGATTCCTATACGCGGCATACCATACTCAGTCTGGCATAATATCTATCACACAAAAATATTGCCTTATTACCTATTATCTAATAAATATATTTTTCTTTACTAGGTTACATCGTATGCTTTTGTACCTGCTCTTTTTGACATATTTAGAAATGATAGGTATGACGCGATAAGTCAAACGGCTGGTATTTTTTTCTACTCCGAAAGAAGAATATATCGCAATAGATAGATACCTATCTATGCACCTTTTTTTGAATTGCACTTTGTACAGTCAGCTCCAAAAGTCGATGAACAGAATCAACTTTACAAAACACCTGTTCACAATAAAATGCCATATAAGTTATAGTCGCAACTAGGAAACAAAATAGCCTGTACACCAAAAATGTACAAAAGTCGTTAAACACGACTAATTCAAAAGTATCTGTGCACTATAGTATTCCTAAAGTCGCTGTACACAATTAATCCAAATGTCGCTGAACATCATTGTATCAAAAGTCACTAAACAGCAGTAAAGACAAAATTAGGTTAACAAAGTATATTTTTAATGTTGCCCTGTTTTAATACACTTTTGACGCTTATGTTGTTCAGCTACTTTTGGGATAGTGCTCGCTAGACCTTAATAAATGTATTAACACGTTAGTATCCATTTCAATACTTATTTACAAATCAATTATATTTTTAACCGACTTCAAAAAAGGAGGAGGTTCTCAATTCGTCGGGATCTTTTTTTTTATTTTTTATGGATGTTCACCGATTATTCGAAGACGCCTGGACCGATTTGCAAAATTCTTTTTTTATTTGATAGGGTATACCTGCCAGTTGGTCCCATTATCATGAGGTCAGGGTCTGATGATGGAATTCGGGAGCAATCGAGGGGAACTTTCAATAATTGTAGGGGCGGGTAGTTCTTTTGTATGATGTTTTAGTAGGTCTTTTACAACACTATAACTTGGTGAAGGTCGAAGTCGACCTGATGTTGGAGCTGGAAGATAGTCGAGGGATCTCCTTGATTATTTGGAGTAGTTGCCTTGTGTTTGGGCTTGAATGATTCGTATTGGTGAGCACTTTGCACCGGGTTTGGTCGTAACTGTGTAATTTTTTTTTTTTCTTTTTTTTTTTAAAAACGTTGCCCCACATTAGGATTTTCTCCTGTGTCGTGGGTGCGTTTACAAACATACAATTTCACATGCACATCACACCCAGACCCGGTACAACAATCTGTGGATCACACAAAGAGTTGTTCCGTGCGGGAATCGAACCCGCGACACGTTACGTGGCAGCCAGTTGCCCAGCCACCGCGCCAACCGTGCGGTCATTAAAGGTCTGATGATGAGAACGAAGGGCAGCTCAGGGAACTCCTGAACGGTTTATATTTAGTTACTACACTTAACGAAGCCGAAAGCCACGTATTCTACCCATTATTTGGATATTTATAAAAAATTGGATATTTAGAAAAAAAATATCCAAATAATGGGTAGAATACGTGGCTTTCGGCTTCGTTAAGTGTAGTAACTATAAACCGTTCAGGAGTTCCCTGAGCTGCCCTTCGTTCTCATCATCAGTCTGCTCTATGTCGACCCTTATTAGGTTCAGGAATTTTAGCTGAAACAGATTGGGTGACTGACAGACAGATTGCGGCTGATCCGAAGATCACAATTACCTATATTTACACCCTGAACCTAAACTCTGGCAAACTGCACTCGATTTTGGAAAAATAATATGTGCATTCATATAGTTTATTATTGCTTATAATTATCTAAGTACCTATAAGTACTTATAAAACACAATGCCACTTTTTGTTGTAAGTAATGTTATAACTCAACAATGCCTTTACCGATTTGGCTAATTGGTCTTGAATTATTCGTGTAAGTATCCACAGAAAACGTTTGTAATTTGTAACAAGCTTCGGCACGAATGGGTCGGCTCGACCGGAGTGATACCACGGCCTCACAGAATTCCCGCGTGAAACAACCACAGCGTTGTGTTTCGCCGTGTGAGTGAGGCCCAAACCCGCCCCTTCTTCTATCCCTTCCAGATCCCTATATCCGCAACCCCTATCCCCAAAAGGCCGACAATGCACTCGTAACTCCTTTGGTGTTGCGGGTGTTCATGGGCTGGATTGCTTACCATCAGGTAATTCGTCTGCTCGTTTGTTTACAAAAAAAAAAGACAAAGAAAAAAACAAGAGTTTAAATCGACATCCACGTATTGATGGAAAAATCATCAAATGTCTTCTGCCGGCCAGGGTAAGGCGAGGAGAGTGTCAGACTCATACTGACTAATCCCCCCCTGTTCCTTATCGTGATTTAGGCGGAGGCCGCGGTAACACATTGTGCTTACCCTGCAACTCCGGCTGAACATCAGCCCTATAGGGCCCCGTCTGTTTTGGTCTATTGGCTCTAGGAGGCGCACGCGGAATGCGATGCGCCGTAGGTACGCTCGATTATTTAGATACATGCTGGATTCCTAACCCACATTCTCACACAAGAGTGTGGGAGAGCCATGCTTCGGCACGAATGGGTCGGCTCGACCGGAGTGATACCATGGCCTCACAGAAAACCGGCGTGAAACTACCACATTGTTGTGTTACCGGAGGCCCAATCCTTCCCTTCCCTAATCCCTCCCCAGTTCCTAAATCTCCAAATCCCTTATCCCTAAAAGGTCGGCAACGCACTCGTAACTCCTCCGTTGCGGGTGTCCATGGGCGGCGCTGATTGCTTACCATCAGGTAATCCGTCTGTTCGTTTGCCGACCTATTACATAAATAAAAAAATTATTATTAAAAAAACAAAATACCCGACTGCACACTAAAAAAAGAGTAAAACAAGCCCCACAATACAAATTTACTGAATATAATTTATAAATGTTGATGGAAAGCATCGCAGGCGGGGACCAACAGAGGCTTATTTATAGTCATTTCTGTTGTGCACCATTTAGCAGAATTTTCGTTGGTGGCGGTCAAGGTGGTCCCCGCCTGCGATGCTTTCCATCAACATTTATAAATTATATTCAGTAAATTTGTATTGTGGGGCTTGTTTTACTCTTTTTTTAGTGTGCAGTCGGGTATTTTGTTTTTTTAATAATAATTTTTTTATTATTACTTTTTAGCTGTTTTTATTTAACAAAAATGTTGTAGATGTTGAAGACTATGTATATGTAAGTACCATTTTAAATTATTTCGACGACATTTGGCTTTAGATTACGAGTGATGTTACTCCGCAACATAAATTTACCGCCAATCTGGACTGTTGGTAGAAAAAATATTATTATGTCTTTATCCCGTGGGACTTTTAGGATAAAATGTATCCTATGACACTCCCGTAATCAAGACAAATCTAACGATACCTCATACATCAAAATCCATCAAGCCGTTTAGGCTACAGGAGGTCACAAAGGAAAAGACATACATACATACTTACATACACTCGAAAAACATTACCCTCCTTCTTTGGCAGTCGGGTAAAAAAGAGTGACGGTGCCTTTACCTTCGGGCCACCACGACGTCACGACGTTACAAATAAAAGAGTAAGTACAGTCAGCTCCAAAAGTCGATGAACAGAATCAACTTTACAAAACACCTGTTCACAATAAAATGCCATAAGTTATAGTCGCAACTAGGAAACAAAATAGCCTGTACACCAAAAATGTACAAAAGTCGTTAAACACGACTAATTCAAAAGTATCTGTGCACTATAGTATTCCTAAAGTCGCTGTATACAATCAATCCAAATGTCGCTGAACATCATTGTATCAAAAGTCACTAAACAGCAGTAAAGACAAAATTAGGTTAACAAAGTATATTTTTAATGTTGCCCTGTGTTAATATACTTTTGACGCTTATGTTGTTCAGCTACTTTTGGGATAGTGCTCGCTAGACCTTAATAATGTATGTTAACACGTTAGTATCCATTTCAATACTTATTTACAAATCAATTATATTTTTAACCGACTTCAAAAAAGGAGGTTCTCAATTCGTCAGGATCTTTTTTTTATATTTTTTTTATGTATGTTCCCCGATTACTCGAAGACGTCTGGACCTACTTGGATTTTTTTTTGTTCAGTAGGGTATGATTTAAAGGAAACCCAGAAAAATCGAGGGGATATTCATATATTTCTGAAGTTATTCAGGTATTTACGTCAACTTGTCGATAGTTGAACTCGACTTGATGATGAAGCCGAAAGAAAGTCGAAGGATCTCCATGACTATTTGGACTAATTGCCTTGTGTTTGGGCTTGAATAATTCATCTTGGTGAGCACTTTGCACCAAGACTGGTAGTGAATATCATTAGGGGTCTGATGATGACAACGAAGGACAGCTCAGGGAGCTCCTGAACGGTTTACAGTAACTACCTCGTGTTTGGGCTTAATTCATTTATATCAATAAAAACTTCGCACCTACATGAGTTACAATGAAGTTATGCAGTAAATGTGATGATGGAGCCGGAAGACCGTCGAGGGATCTTTTTGACTATTTGGAGTAATTATGTTGTGTTTGGGCTTGAATGATTTTTATTGGTGAGCACTTTGCACCTATATGGATTATGTAAGTATATTGAAAGTCTACAGTATACATGATGATGGAGACCATTGACAGTCGAGGGAATTCCTCAACGATTTACAGCACTGAACACTGACTAACTAAGGACTACTACTATTACCGTCGTTTTCGATCTCAAGTAGCCGTCGTCTTATCATTCGAAAAGCATTATCCTTGCTTGCTCTGCCTATCACTTATAATGGTGAAATAAAATATTTTTTAACAAAAAAACAACCAACTTCCAAAGTAAACTAAAAAGTAAAACATTTTTTTTTTCTATTTACAAAGTAATACAGTTTTCATTTAGGTACTTAAATAGAAAATAATATTAATAACTATTTTTATAATTTCGAAGTCGGTACCAAGTAAGTGCCAGGTGCCAAGTAAAGCAATGATGATAATGATGAATAGTAGAGTTATGTTTATGTTATTTCATATTATATACAGGGTGTAAAAAGACACTTAACGAAGCCGTTAACTACGCATACTGCAGTTCTAGCTAAGTAGCTTTACGCTAAAATTATCACTGGAAAACGACTTTTATTTTTAGGTCTCAAAAAAAAAAAAAAATTTATTGCGCGCAATGTAAAGCAAACGGGCTTCGTGTCATTGTGTGCCTAGGTTCACAGCTTAGCATTAAAACGCTGTGATAAGTACGTAGGTCGACGTTTTACTTCGCAACAACAAAACAATTCTGTAAAATAAAAATCCTACCGAGATGTTTTTTGTGCGAGTCTGCATTTATTTATTACGTACATTACTGTTCGTAACTTCAAATGCGTAATTTATTTAGAAAAATCGAAAATTCTGGTAATGTTTGTTTGGAAAAAAGTTTTGTAATAATACTTAGAATTCGATTGCGCAAAAAAATAAAAAATAAAAATGCATCTTTGACCTTTAATATCTCGGGAACCCGTGGCGTCCCAGGTATGGTCAGGGATTTGGAGATTTAGGAACTGGGGAGGGATTAGGGAAGGGACGGATTGGGCCTCCGGTAACCTCACTCACACGGCGAAACACAACGCTGTGGTTGTTTCACGTCGGTCTTCTGTGAGGCCGTGGTATCACTCCGGTCGAGCCGACCCATTCGTGCCGAAGCATGGCTCTCCCACACTCTTGTGTGAGAATGTGGGTTAGGAATCCAGCATGTATCTAAATAATCGAGCGTACCTACGGCGCATCGCATTCCGCGTGCGCCTCCTAGAGCCAATAGACCAAAACAGACGGGGCCCTATAGGGCTGATGTTCAGCCGGAGTTGCAGGGTAAGCACAATGTGTTACCGCGGCCTCCGCCTAAATCACGATAAGGAACAGGGGGGGATTAGTCAGTATGAGTCTGACACTCTCCTCGCCTTACCCTGGCCGGCAGAAGACATTTGATGATTTTTCCATCAATACGTGGATGTCGATTTAAACTCTTGTTTTTTTTATGTCTTTTTTTTTGTAAACAAACGAGCAGACGAATTACCTGATGGTAAGCAATCCAGCCCATGAACACCCGCAACACCAAAGGAGTTACGAGTGCATTGTCGGCCTTTTGGGGATAGGGGTTGCGGATATAGGGATCTGGAAGGGATAGAAGAAGGGGCGGGTTTGGGCCTCACTCACACGGCGAAACACAACGCTGTGGTTGTTTCACGCGGGAATTCTGTGAGGCCGTGGTATCACTCCGGTCGAGCCGACCCATTCGTGCCGAAGCTTGTTACAAATTACAAACGTTTTCTGTGGATACTTACACGAATAATTCAAGACCAATTAGCCAAATCGGTAAAGGCATTGTTGAGTTATAACATTACTTACAACAAAAAGTGGCATTGTGTTTTATAAGTACTTATAGGTACTTAGATAATTATAAGCAATAATAAACTATATGAATGCACATATTATTTTTCCAAAATCGAGTGCAGTTTGCCAGAGTTTAGGTTCAGGGTGTAAATATAGGTATTGTGATCTTCGGATCCGCCCCAATCTGTCTGTCAGTCACCCAATCTGTTTCAGCTAAAATTCGTGAACCTAATAAGGGTCCACATAGCCCGCAAAGTTGTGAGCGTTCCATCTGAAGTAGATACTTACCTACTAACTCTGCCTAAGCATTCATATAAAAGTTAATTTGTTCATAAAAATAAAGTTTTGCGTAGGTCGAAGGGTGTCGTTTTAAAACTGCCGAGTCGACTAGTCTAACAGGTTGTAAAATAGATTAAAAATAATAGTAGTAGGTATAATAGTAAAATTCACCTAAAATGAATTTAGGTAATCTCGTCAGCCGAGGTGCCTTTTGCGCTTGCACCCCTTTTTTTACGATACTTGAGGCATCGTGTGGTGTGACATGTAAACACCAGTAGTTATCTATAGGTACCATAGTCTTTGGTGACTACCTACACAAAAAGCGAGTGCTGACTACTTATAAAATTCAATGACGTTCATTTTCACATAGGTAGCGGTCTGTTAGCTCTTTGAGAAGCGCGCGGAACGCTACGCGCCGTACGCTCCGGTCTGGTTTCACTCGAGCGGAAATTTCTTCAGACTGACTGTGGACGGAAATCGTCACGCGATCCCGATGGCCCTATGGTATGGAGGATCTCCTACTGCAGCGGCTGGAGCGAGAGGAGAATAGTTTCCTCCCGCACTCCGCCTCCTTCTTTGTTAGCATCACAGCTTCGTAGAAAGAGGTCACCGTTTCCCAGTTACTCTTGGTCTGTTTTTCGATTTTAAAATGGGTTTATACAGAACGACACGAGGAAAATTTTAAATTAAGTAAGTGTTACGTGAAATCAATAAATATAATTGTAAGTATTAAAAAAAATTGACCTAGGAAACAATTATGACAATTATCTCATATAAAATCTAAATCCAAATCCAAACGGCATGTATAAAATAATGTAACAAAATAAATCCCAAATATAGTGGGAACTGATATCTAACCGTAGATCAATCAAGACGACATTTGGGTTGTTTTTCCTTGTTTAACTTGAAACAATGAATTTATTTTTGCAAATAGGCCATAAGGTTTACACGTCAAATTATATGTGAAAAACTAGACGAAGCCGGCATTTCCTATCTGACTTCTCTGAGAAGAAATGCCGAAACAAACTCAGAGGTCAATCTCTTTATTTATAGTTATTACTCATCTCATCCACACTGCAACCAGTTTTTTTTCCTGAAAAAAAGCCAGGGATTGAAGTCAGACTAGGTATTGGGAGTTTGGGATCTGTATAAAAATTAACGAATATAAATATTTTTCACATTTATTATCACTATAAAACTTAATCTAATAACAATATATACAACCATAATATTATTCCACTTACAATACGCGAGACAGGTCTTTTAACCATTATGTCCATTTCGAAATAAATTCAGGAACATTATTAAATAATTTGTTTGTCTTATCAAGTGCCCAAGCACTGGCCTAGGGTGGCAATTGCAATGGCATAGTGCAGATATTTAAATAATTCAATTAATTATAAGCCAATAAATATGCATTCACTTACAATTCAAAATAATATATCATATTCCAAATTAAATTTTCAGATTTGAGCAAAAATTTACAATAAAACCGTCAATTTATTAATTATTTAAATAAATAAATTATGTTATTAAATACATTCAATAATTTATTTTATTATAGGTAATAAAAATCTCACAATGTTTGCACTACTTTTCCTATTATTGTATTAACATGTAAATAATCATAATAATAAATATTTATATTAGTAATAACATTAGCAAATATACGCGTTTCTATTATGTATAAACTTGTATAATAATATCAACATTATGGCATTTTGATATGAGAAACTTCATTATGGTCGAGCCAAAAGTTCTGTAACAAATCTACTTTCAAACAACTTACATATGTCAAGTAAATTCTACATAAATAGGCAAGTAGGTCCTTCACAAACGTATATCGTATGCATAAGATAACTTTTCATAACATATAAACAGATTTAGTTTTCAAAACTTCAAATATCGAATTCTTAAAGAAAATTACAATAAAATCTCTCGAAATTTCGATGCAATGAAGAACTAAAATGTCAACTGTTGCAATGCAATGAAAAGTCATTTTATGCAATGATAGATACTCGACTCGTTGATTGAAATATGAGAGTTCCAATCGCTGCGTTGAAGCCAGTTTTCAATACATAGTTGCAGGATTATATTCAAATAGATTACTCAATTTCCGTATAAAGTTACAAAAGTTGATATTTCGTAGATAAAAGATCGTTTTTCTTAGGGACGAATGTGTGAACCAATGGGGCATAAAACCCCCACAAATTGATATAGGTACATATGTATATTTTATGAACCACTTAGCCTAAACATTACAATTATTATTGTTACCATGTTACTCGCAATAAGTCCGTTTGGAAAATTCGTTCTACAAACAACTGAATTCGTAATAATATGCACATCATAGCTATAATATTACAAGCTGCCAGGGACTGGATGTCTCCGTAAAGTTCAATAACAAATAAATAATGACAGCGCAGCAATAATCCTACGGTACATCTAAATGATACATCGTAACTCTTTGGTTCTATAAAATTATAATATTGCTTATACCGAAGCACTGCGACACCAAAGAAACCTCTAAGTGTAAGTCTCAGTACAAAAATACTATGTGATGTCTGTCAGTCTGTTTGTGGCGTTTATTTCTTCTCCTCGGCTCTCTGCTGGGGTTCTCCTCCTAGCAACACTTGGATCTCGTCCACACTCTTGCCCTTCGTCTCGGGGATAACGAAGAATATGAACACGAAGCCTATCAACATGATACCAGCGAACATCCAGAACACCTGACCCGACCCTATCGCCGCGTTCAAGGAGTTGAATGTACTCGTCACAGTAAAACTGAGCAGCCAGTTGAGGGTTCCCGCGGTGGAGCCAACGAAGGCCTTGATGTCAATCTGGCAGAGGTCACCCGCCATCATCCAGGGGATAGGACCGAAACCGAGAGAGAACGCGATGATGAACAGAGACAAAGAGACCAGCGGTAGCCACGTGATGGCCTGCACGATGTCGGCCTCACTGCCGTGCGTCTGCTGCAGGAAGAAGTACACGCCCAACGCAGTGGAGCACACGCACATCACCAGCGCAGAGAGAAGCAACAAGATACGCCTGCCGAGCTTGTCCACTACCAAACTAGAGATGAAAGTGGCAATTACTTGGATAACCCCGATAATAATTGTAGAAATAGTCGGTGGGATTGTGGCACCGGCGTCAGAGAAGATCTGAGAGGTGTTAAAGATGACAGCGTTGATACCAGACAGCTGCTGGAACACCATCAAGGCGTAGCAAATAAGGAGAGCTTTCAGAGCTGTCTTCTTCTTGAGAGCGGAGATGTACGATACTTTGTTCCTTTCGTTTTCTTCCGCCCTCGACTTCAAGTTGTTGAGCTCATAGTCTACATCATAAGCGCTGCCACGGAGCCGGATCAACGCTTCTCTTGCCTCGTCATTTTTGCCTTTAACAACTAAGTAGTTGGGACTCTCGGGCATGAAGAAGAATACAATACCAAAGATGATAGGAATGCAGGTACAGAGGATGTTGAAGACAAACACTGAGGCGTAGCCACCGACTACGTACGCGAACAGGATACCGATAGTTATCATCAGTTGGAAGTAGCTTCCCAGCGTGCCTCTGATGGAGTCTTGTGCTATTTCACTGGTGTAGGCGGGGGCGGTGACGCAGAAGGCGCCTCCGGCGACACCAGTGATGAGCCTGCCAGCGATGAGCATGCCCACACTGTTACCGAAGGTAATGAGCAACCAGCCTAAGGTGAAAGGTAACACGAGGAGCAACATGGTCTTTTTACGTCCTATAGCGTCCATGACCAGCCCGATGGGGAAGCATATGAAGGCAGCTCCAAGGTTGATGACGGAGGATATCCAGTCTCCTTGGCCTTTTGTCACGGGGAAGTCGTAGTCGGTACTGTTGGGGTCTGTCAGTTTGACCATCACCGGGGCTGACCAACCCAGCATAGAACCGGCTGCTAGCGCTCCCAGGGTAGCTGGAACAAACATTACAATTAATTAGCATTGTATTGTTGCGATAATATTGTGACAATATACAGAATAATAGGTATCCTTGTACTTTATTGTTGTATTATAGCCTTGTTGTATAAAAATAAAAAGATTCCAAAATAGAAACATCAATGGCCCACACCTAGGTAGTCATTACAAGATAATAGTACCACTAGTGCACTAATTAGCATACTATAATTGCTTAAACTAACAATATAATGAACTGCGCAGTAGTAGCCTTCTATTAAGCTACCTACATCCATATGTGGCATTTCAAAATGTATTTTAGACCGTAGTCTCAAAGATTATTTTCATTTAAATCATTTTTACAGCTACTGTAGCTATCAGTTAGTCAAATAAGAACTGAATTAATATGGAGTTAAAGATTAGTTTTGTAAAATAGAAATTATTGTTACATAACGTGAGTTGACTACAACAGATGTCTTAACACTTTGTAGCTGCCTATTATTTTTAGGGTTTCGTACTCAGTGGGTGAAATGGGAACCCTATTACAAAGTTTCACCGTCCCTTCTAGCTAGTAATAGGTAATCAATTGAAATTTGAACAGATAAGTGTATTTTTTTTTCGTTATAACAACATATAAACCCTTCACAAGCGAGTGCCACTGGCACTTGTTCCCCATATTTAAAAATATTCTTTAGCTTGGTATTTATTTTTCTGTGTAACACCTGGTTGTTAGTCATACTTTCAACATAATTTCTACAGTGACGATGAATGCTAAATATCATTACATGAAGGAACAATTGAAGACAATATTTTGTTGTATATTAATTAGTCCAATATTTTGTACGTGCACATACTTTCATTGTAATAAAATATACAAGGCAATAACCTTTAAACGACATACTTATCAACATGCTTTGATAAAACATCGACCATTTTTATTGTGGTGCATGAATTCGACAGGACAAATTATTTATTTATATCTATTTAATACGTAGGTAGTGTACAATCACGACTGGTACCGAAAAGTGTAGTAAGTAGGGTCGTACCTATTTTTAAACAAATCATATTAAAATTTATTTCCTAGAGAATGATATCTAGCAGTGTTGCTTCTCGTCCACAAACCAAGTCTGGGGGGCTCTTAGTTACTAAAAACTACCTCGTTCCTTCTCCTGATTCAGGCTAGGGCTAGGGCCGCGGTTCATTATTGCGCTTGCACTCGTCGTAGAACCGCGATATACCTAGTACAGATCAGTTACAAATGTTTATTGCTTGAACACGGCAAACCCGTCAAGCCACGCCCCCATAAAAGAATCGCATCGCATTTAAAAAGAAAGCGAAAATGTAATCAGCACACCGCAATTTCTTAGTGACGCATTCCACGCTATATCTTAGCGATTTTTGCACTTGATTCGACAATTCATGGTCAACTGGGCGGAGCTAAAGAGCGGATCTTTCATTAGACTTAGTTTAACCTGGCGGATCTATCTACTATAACAATTGGTATTGGGATAATAATGTTTTTATACCTGCAAGAGCAGCAAGGTACTGCGGCAACTTGCGTCCGTTGTTTCCCCGTGGCTCCACCAGCTCTGCTTGTGACACTCCCATGTCCGCCATCGTGCCGTTGCCCTCTGGACGCTGAAAATAAAGAAATATAGCAATTAATATTTTGATTTACGTTTTCAAAACGTTATTCACATTATATGTATATTCCTCTTGTGCCATTAGTATGTTTGCAATCAACCACGTATTTTATTTCACCCTAAGATCTGGAACTATAATTTGTATACCTATACTTATTTGTGAAATTTTAGAGCATTAACGCAATTTTTTTTGTACGAGATCTAGTAGGTTTTTTATAATATGTCATAAAACGTAAAATTATTTTCCAGCTGCAACTCTTTATGGGCGAATCCAAGTCGTACTTGGCGCTTTATAAATAGGTTTTGTTTTCGAAAAGGGTAAAGTCTGCGAATGACTTCCTCTGCCCTAGATGGGGCGGGAGTGTCAGACTAACTGACGAAAAACCTTCTGTTCCTAGTCTGTTTCACTGCCTTTTTATAAGAACCTGAAGACCTGATCAAGTTCTGTGGCAGATAGTCCATACAACTTAAATTCAATTATTTACATATTTTAATTTATCTGTAAATATTTATATAACTAAATAGATTGTTTTAATTTATTATCAGAAAATTATAATATGTACACAGAAGATATCCAGACCTTGTGAATGTCTATTAATGTCCATTTTCAGATCCCAAAAATGCTCATTGCTGAGAATAGAGAGCTATTTGTTACATAAACACTAAACTATAATTCCTTTATTGTTTTAAAACCATTTGAAAGTGTTACATTGTCTTATGAGTGTTATCAGTTAAGCTTTTACTGATAAAAAAGATATGAATCTCATAACAGTATTTTGTTGTTGTTGATTATCTTTTGTACTTAGAGGAGACATTACAGGCTTATTTGTAGTGTTTTAAACTGAAATAAAGAAGTAAATTTTAAGTATTTTAACTTTTATGTAGGAGAATGTATTGTTGAGTTTTTCATAGGTTTATAAGGCTGACTAATGAGGCTATAAGCATAGTCCAAACAGCAGTATTCTCTGAATATTATAAATGTTTAAAACTGCAATCTCCAATGTTGGTGGCAAGCATAGAGACTACTGCTTACTGTCTTATGTAGAGGAGACCCTATAATTCACCAGCAACCTATCTGTTGATTATTATTGATAAATATTGTGGTTGTTATCAACACTGAAAACAGTAAAACAATGAATTTATTTTTGTGTAGTTCATAATACAGCATTTACTATGTTTACTATAAAACACTAGATGAAGCCATTATAAGAAGTTACTATAAAAAAACTAGTGTGCCACCTGAACTGGAATGATAGCACAATGTCACAGAAAGGTCTTTTGTTTTCTAACCTAAACCTAAAATGTCCAATCTGCCTGCCAAGCCAGAAGGCCTAGCAGTGTGCTTCCTTTTCGTCATTTCTGATTTGTCAGCCTATCCCATAATAAATGTATACATATTTCTATATCAGGAGCCTAAATGTATCTGGTCCAGCAGGCAGCAATACTACAACAGACTTAAGACTATTATTTTGTCACACCCTAAGCCAATAACACCGGGTGTTCATGCACTTGTTGTTGTTCTATTGTGTCTTGAATTAAGAGAACTGTAATGTTATCTTAACAAAAAGTTACAATAATTAGGTAATTAAGTGTTGTGGAAAGGATAGATATATTTAATTTAATTGGCAAGGTGAACTTCTGGCTATCAGATATAAAAGCCAAAAAACTTATTTGTCAAGCAGATAACATTAAAAAAATACTTTCTCAGAATTTTAATGTGCAATTGTATAGTTTATTATGAAAGACTTAATAAAAACAAAGTTTAAAAATCTCAATAGGTTCTGATTTTGAAATATTATCATAAAATAAGGATGAATACCCACGGACAATAATATTATCGCCCGCATAGCTACAAAAAACCTTGATTCTGAGATTGTACCTATACTTTTTGTCACGGTCTGGTTTAAGTAAAAAATGAACGGAAATTAAATACCTACTCATTCTATTTTATGAAATGAAACAAAGATTTTATAGATATTTGAGCCAAGGGGAGAGTCGAAAAAGAATTTCAAAAAGTTTCATGGTCCAATTAATTTTAATAAAGAAATTAAAAATACCTCATCTCGAAAGTTATGACCAAGTCCAGCGGCGGGAATAGCTGCTAACAAAGGTTCTCTCTCGGAATCACTTCCTCTACGTCTGTACAATGACGACCTCATTTTGGACGGAATTTATAATTACTGAACACAAACACTACCACTTGTCACGCCTTTCTAATAAATAATACTTTGTTTATTTACAAAATATACGCAAACACCAGCAAACCAGCTGACGTTACATTGCGAATTTGCGATTAGACACTTGACAGCGCGAACTGACAACTTGTCAGTGACACTTGATATCGATGTTGCTAGTATACAAATATCGTTCCGTAATTTTTGGCTTTCGTTTTGACAAGTGTTTTATTTAGACTCCGACGAATTCTTAAACAACTATACGAAAAGTTAATATTATGTGAGATATAATATACAGCAGTAAATACGTGACAAAATAAATAGATTAGCAAGGTATGGTAATTTAGTAACAGTTTGCTTGTAAGAAATTATCAGGCGTCGTTATTAGAAGACAATGTTCACAATGTAATCCACTTAACGTGGACAGGTCATTAATCACATGTCATGCGTAATGACCTGCAGAATTGTTTTCATAAGACAACCGATTAAGGACGTACACAAATATATCTTTATATTAATGCAATTTTATTTTTATACAACTTTAGCACTGCCCACCTTTGTTATTGTTTACATTCGTTGTTATTATGACCATTTGTTTGATATAACAGAATGTGGTGTGATGGATGCATACCTTATGTAACTAAATATAAAATATGATTAAGTTTATTTTAGTGGTAGACAGCAGAAAACTTTTTTACGCGATTTGCTCCTACTTATACGTCCTGCGTAGGTAGGTACGTTAAGAAACATATAAATTCATATGCATTTTATTATGAAAAAAGAGATCTTGAGTAAATCGTCTTAAGACATGATATAGCCGAACCACTGCCCCCACTGTCTAACCAATATCTGTGTCGTCTAAGTAAGCAATTCTTTCTATTATCCTCAGGAACATTTCCACTCTTTCTCATAATAACCTTTTCTTAACAGGAAAGTTACGTCTTTAAAACAAAATAGGTAGCAAGTAGGTAATTTAACATTTTTGCGTTAACATTAAAAATCTCTTTTTATTAGGTATACATTTACCCACATTTGCACTTTGCTGTAAGTACAGGAGAGGTGCACGACCGCAATCAACAATGACATTGGCAGATTCGACCTTGACTCTGGCAATTACGTATTTTAATCCCAACGAATTAAATACCTAGGTACAAAAATATTTTTTTCCTTCTACAAAAAGCGCTGTTTACTTTTCAACATTATTTTCAACTATGACATTGACGTATGTACTCATTTATTTTTTTCTATGATCAACAGTAGGAACAAAGCCATTAAGGGACATGTCTATAGGTTCTATGCAAGCAGTTTGGCAGTTTTTTAAAACATAAATATGTCATGTTTAGATATAAACAAATTGTTATACTTATCACGCAAAAGATAGCTCTTTCTACCTTTAAGTTATCTACCTACCAATTCTCTTCAATCAATTTTCTTGTCAATATATTGTTGCTAAGGCGTTAAACAACTTTTTATATTTCATATGAAGAGTTGACAAGCAAACAAATTAAAAAGAAATATATCTATTAGATAGTTAAGTATATACTTACATATTTTTCTAGAAAAGTATACTAATTGACTAATACTATCCATAGATATGTAGGTATAAATAATCTATCATGCAAATAATCTATAACTTATAACGTAAACATTTCTGTAGAAATTAGGTATAATGTGTTATCTAAATACGATTCGGTTTATGATAATAGGCCGTAAGTATCTAGTATCGTACGTTAAATAAGTGTTTTTTATGGAATAGGAGGCCAACGAGCTGATGGATCACCTGAGGTAAGTGATCAGCGCCGCCCATGGATACCTGTAACACCAGAGGATTCACAGGTGCGTTGCGGGCCTTTTAAAAAGGAATGCTGAAGGCATTAAAATATTTTTGAACTAGGCTACTATTTTTTTCCTATCTTTTGTGAGAGTAGAGTAGACCAATATTCATATTTACCACATATGAGAAAAAGAGATTCATCCACAATAAATCGTTTGACGAATTACTCAACAATAAAATCATATTTATTTTTTGACATCGATAAAAGTTATGAATAAATTGCAAATGTTCAGTAGATGTTTTTATGTAATTGCGAGATAAAAATGCAATAATTGACGCATAGGTATACATAATCTATGTGTTGGTGTTGGTTACTGCGGTGATAGCTACATAATGCAACATTTAAATAAATATCCAATATTATTTACTTACGTTTGTACCTACTAGGTGTCCATATATTTGTTGTCACAAAGAAAGTAGTCTTAAGTATAATAATTGGCTAAATACATCGAGACATGGTTTATGCAAATTATAGAATTACTACTCCTACTGACAATTTCGGAGAACCAAAATAAAATGTTAGAAACTTTGCGCGAAATAGGAATTGAACAGTTACTTAGGACTTCATACTTTTAACGTTAATATATTGAAGACGTATATTTTTGTTGAAAGAACCTATATAAAGGTAGAATACCTTATTATGCCGAATTTGAAACAATCCAACAGCTGAAAGATATTTGCAAAACAAACGATTCTGTGACCGTATTTTCTTTTTTTAAATTCGTCACAGATAAAACAGGCTTCGTGACGACAGTTCGTATGAATTTAAATTAGGAACCTTAATACATACCTCGATACATATAAACTATAAAAGTTAGTTTAAAACATTTTGGCATTGAATCTTCTTTGTGATTATGAAGTACCTACTTTAGATACCTATAGTACTAATCTAAGAACTTCAGTTTTCGCGGTATTTCTTGTCATTGGATATCATCAGCATCGGTAAGCTGGAAGACGTCCATTGCTGAACAATATCCAGAACAATAGCCTTTCCCTTTTGATATTCCTATACCTATACCTACATTTTCAAACATACATACCTAACTATGTAGCAATGTAGGTACTGTAAAATTTGAGTTGGACATTTTACAGTTTAGATTAACGTAGAATCTGAATGTGATATTAACAGTTAAACGTAAGAAGTATTGTTTGAATCTATCAAATTTAGAAACTGCTTAGGTACAGATTATGGTATATAAATAACGGGCGTCTTAAAACAACTAGTCTAAGTGCCAAGAACTTAGTAAGACTAAATAATAAGCAGTATATATTCATAAAGTAAAAATAGGTCAAAGAAATAAATAAACTATGCAGGTAGCAATTAATGTCACTGGTTTTATTCCCCATTGATTGAAGAATAAATAACATGAACTCTAGAACCTAACCAAATAATCTTCATACACCAATCAGATTAATTAGGTACCTACATCAGCGTATGGTTTTTATGTGACAGGGCGGCAAACGAGCGTACGTAGGTACGTATCATCATGGTAAGCATTCAGTAGGTATCGCCCTTGAACATCCGTAAAATCAGAGAAATTACAAGAGTGTTGCCGGAATTGCAATTCGGAATTGGAGAAGGTGGAGGGAACGGTTGGGCCTCTTGTAACTTCACTCATAGAGTAAAACACAACGCAGGCGATTTCGACAGCTGCAACCTCTCGCGACTGGTCTTAGTCGAGGCCA
This sequence comes from Spodoptera exigua, assembly GCA_902829305.4. Taxonomy (NCBI): domain Eukaryota; kingdom Metazoa; phylum Arthropoda; class Insecta; order Lepidoptera; family Noctuidae; genus Spodoptera; species Spodoptera exigua. The sequence continues at coordinate 12,777,398 of LR824619.2, read as the reverse complement.
TGCTGCGGAGCGAGAAGAACTGGGAAGCCGTGTCCTGTTTGATACTTGCAAAGATGGAGGCGGAGCGCGTAAGGGAACTAACCTCCTCACGTCTCACGCGTCGTTGTAAAAGACCCTCGGAGATCGAGCGATGATCTGCGGCCACCTTAAGGTCGGGCTTGCGGACGACTAGAACCACAACCGAGCATACAGCCCGTAACGTTCAGCTGGTGCCTCAAAGAGCCAGTAGACCACCATAGATGGGGCCCTACAGGACCGATGTTCAGTCGGGGTTAGCGCCGGAGACGAGACGATACGAGACCTTATTGCGTTAGCCGAGGGTCAAGCGCCATAAGGTAATCATGGCCTCGATCTGCACCAGGAGAAGGAAGAACGGGGAGATTTAAGGACAGTAAGAATCTGCCACTCCCTAATGTCTCACCCTAGGTGAGAAGAGAGAAGTCATCGCCGCTTTTCAGTGAGGCCGTGGATACATTCCGATCGAGATGCGATAAATAAGACTACCTAGTTATAATACGCCTATCTCATATTTCGGGGAATAACATGACAGACTATAAGTAAGTAGTAGGAGGTAACTTAACATGAAATAAACTCAAAATTCAAAGATATATATGGATATTGTTGATTATCACAGCACTCAGAGATTTTAGAGCGCTGATAGGTAGGTATTTTGATACCAATTTCACCTGCCGTGATAAACTTCTAAACCCACAGTTTTGGATGTGCAGTAAAGATTAGATAGTAGGTACTTGTACTTCTACTGTGGTACTTTGTACGAACAAAGTGCCACCTAACGGTCTGTTGATAAAAGATATTGAATTTTAAGTACAGCTACAGAAGTGTCACTTTATTGTTTTAATTTTATTTCGATAATGATAAAGAAAGTAAGATCTCTAAGTGGTTATTAGGAACTCGTAAAGATAGCATATTTATTATTTTTGATGAATTTTATCTATTAATTGAGGATATCTACAATTTCTTCATTATCAAATTGCGGCATCGAGTTAACGAGTGCAAGTGTAATATTTATCAGATAAAATATTGCAATAATCAATTCTACATACCTAATTCGCAAATCACGTTTTTGTCTCATGGTGATATGCAGAAGCGATTCCAGAGTTACTTTACACAATTAAGCATGTATCTATAGAAAAATATACCTACTTAAAGGCAATTATATTATATAAGAAAAATGGTAAAGATAGTTTACATAAACAAAATTCGATTTTCAAAAACGGCACACTGACTGACACAAACAATTCGTATGTTTAGACGTCAAAGTGAGATGGCATGATTCAATAATAGCGAGTGAAAAAGAGACATATGGAAAAATGTGGCTAGTCAGCTACATTTTAATGTATCACTTGCTGAGCGCTTATGACCTATCTACACCTTTTAACTTATAATATCATTGCTTATAGGAATGTACACGTACGACAAATTTAAAAGAACAATCGCTTTGCACTTTGGAAAAAGAAATTAGAGGAATTGCTGAAACAAACAGAAGGATGACGAATCAAGCCAGTACATACATAACCAAAAGGCAATCGTTTCATAGTTTTCTATGATTATAAAATTCGACACGCCATGATAATTTATTTCTGACTTCACACCTGTATAATGCAGTTGCAAGCGCGTTGTCAACGGTATTATAGTATAATTTACATATGGGTACCTTATAACGAAAATTACTTCCATAGCTCGTTGGCTGGCCAGCGGCACAGGTCACTGAAGTCACAGTCCTAGCCAGTATGGCTCCCGTCACAATCTGAGGGCCTAATACCGGCAGAGCCATCACAGTGAACGCATTCGAACCAAATCCGGAACCGAACATTTTGATTTATTAAAAAAAATATATTGAACTATTGTATTTTAAGCAAAAACAATCTTGACATGTTTTTCGAAAAGGATTTGGCAATAAATAGTAATACGTTATTTATTATCTTGTTTTAGCTTAGGAGAGAAATCTTTTGAGATAGGTAGGTAGTTATTGGTGATTGTGTTATCATTGTTTTTTAAGATAAGTTCGAATGTTACTTGTCATGGATGAAAGTCAGGCTGACAAACATACTTGCATCATCGATAACGTTCCTTGTTGGTCTACTAAAATACGGATGATATCATAAAATCATTGATGAAGGGATTGAAACTATGTCTATACTAATATTATAAAGAGGTCAAATTTGTAAGTTTGTATGTAGGGGGTAATCTTTGGAACCGCTGGTCGGATTGCCAAATTCTTTCACTGATAGATAGCTACAATGTTCCTGAGTGCTATAGGCTATAAAACATCACGCTACGATTATATGGAGCTGAGCCAGCGGGTGCAACCGCGCGAGAGGAGTTAGTCATTAATAATTACCAATATTAATAACAAATCTACCTCCCAAGTTACTAGTTTTTGACAGAAACCACCGTACAACTAATTGATGTCGATAATTCGATACTTATTAACCCTTAATAAAAATCTTTGGTTGTGATTTGTAATTGGTTACTTTGTTGATTTTAAATGATGAAGTTTAAAGAGATGTGGATATCTATTTATTTTTTTGATTTATGAAAACTTGTGATTGACACTGACCTACTTTAAAATTGAATATTTTTTTGGGTTTTGATTCCTTAATTAGGATATCGGGTGGAATAAATCCTAACCTACACTGAACCAGTAAGCAGTCAACCAAACTAGTGTATTGATCTAAAATCCAGATAAATCTAGTTTAATCTAGATTAACACTTAAAAGTAAGTTGCATTGCCTATTGGCATTGTACGAGTACATATATCGACTACCTTCGAAGATTGATGAGAAGATATAAAACACAGTTTCTTCCGTTAATTTTATATGAACAATATACGTCCAGTTCTTCGTAATATTGAGTATATCCTGTTCCTGTATTAAAATCGATATTAATCAATGAAACGAGTTTTTTAATTTGGTTTTTACTGGTAATTGTTTAAGGTCTTTCTTTAAATATTTTTATGATCGTTCTTATGACTGTGTGACTCGATATATCGTGTGCAATAAAGTTTATTTATAGGGTCCATGGTTTTCGTAGCATCCGTAATGTTTAAGTCAAGGTTTTCAGGATTATATTTGGGGAATTTTCAGCTTGGAAAAGTACCTATTAGTGCATTCTGAGCAGGCGTAGACACCAAAACGTAACATGTACTCGTGTCATATCGATAAAATCACATTAATTGCATCTGAGGAAATCGTCATTTTAAATCCGACAAAAAAATGTAAAAAAATACCTTTCTCCTATGTCAATTATTATTAATCTACGTAAAACCGCGTTCAGATCAAAACAGTGGAAGCGTCAAGTGAAATTAAAAACAAAACAACATCGTGTCCTCACTTCGAAAGTGTAATGAAAACAAAGAAAGTCAGTGCTATTACCAGTCCATCATCGCTGATTGGATTATTTGCATAATGCCTTATTCATGGCACCTTTAGGTAATAAGGAAAAACTACGACTAAACTGTACTAATTAGTTACACTAATGGAAAGCTGTTTAGTAATGTACTAATCAGTGAGGAATATCTACATACATTCCCTACATAGTGTTAGGAAGTGCTACTTCCTTAGTTACCAGATAATAAAAAACAGTTTTTCGCCGCGTCTGTTCGTGGCAAACTCAAAAACTACTCAACCTTTTTCAATGTGATTTTCACGAGAGAATATAGTAGGTATATAAAAATTAGGAATGTTATAAAAATGGAGTTATGTGCATTTGCATACTTATTTGTAAGTTGATGATAGAATATATGTTTTACGTTGCCCGTATTCTGCAGTGTAAATTGTAGCAGTCGACCTTTCTCGATATCCGGTTCCGTACGGATATGAACCAAGCCTTTGTGTTGCGTGAAATTATGTTATGTTTTTTATTTTATTTTTAATAGTCAGAGTTATGGATTTGTGAGTAATTATAACAGTTGCTTAGAAGTACAATTTTAGCATTTAGAATTTGTAAAAATATAAAAAAAATTAGTAGGTGGCTCAATTTAAAGTAACGCTCCTTCTAGATGCAAGAATTTGAGCTATTATTTTTCTTAAATGAATTTTCTATAGGTGCATAGGACGACCCAAAATGTTCGTTGTAATATTTAAAAAATAGTTTTTGTGTTATGAACACAATTTTCTACCATATTCAAATTTTATTATTAAGACACAGAGAATGTTATGTAGATAAGAACCTAAACACGTACTCGTAGATACATAGGTACACTAATCAAGCAATTCTAGTACGTTTCACACTATCCAATTACGATGCGATTATCAAAAGATATGGATAACAAAGTTTATCGTTCGCTATATCTTTATATATCTAGGAGATAATTTAGGACCAACGTACGAAGGTATTGTATTGTATATTAATCTCTATAATCCTAACCACCGTTATTTACGATATTATTGATATACTATCGATATTAGGTAAAGGTATTTTTCCAATATTTTCTCTTCTTTTTTTGTAATGGTGTCTCAAGTATGTCTACGTGTTTGATTAAGTAGTTAACGCCCTAAATAGAAAAGTGAATCGTTCGGTATGTTTTTGCGTGTATTACTACCGAACGTCTGCACAGAATTTGATAATCTTTTTGTTATGTTTACGTTACGTATGACCAACCGTTTGTAGGGCAAATTACTAGAGCGAGGTATTCGCAAATCATCGCATACTGTTTTAAGTACAGATTACAACTCAATTAGATGGCTAACTTATAAATGGAATATTTTTAATTGACACGCCAACTACAGTAAGTGTATAGAAGGTGTAGCTCTGTAGAAAAACTCGTCGTTTAAATGATTTTATACCATTTCATGACATGCCTTATACGAAGCAATTTGTATACATTACCCAAGTTAGACCATCATATGGTTTACCTTAGAGGTGAATGAATGGTTCTGTTACTTTTCATCATCACATCACTTCATCACTTAGTACAAAACAAAGTAGCTTTCTATGCGCCTATATATCCCTATGTATGCCTATCTTTATCTTAAAAATTACGCTACGGTGTTGATGCGTTTTTTTTCATAGATAGAGTGATTGAAGCAGATTTATATGTAGGTATTATAATATCCATGAAATAGCAGATAATTTAGTGTCAGTATTGCACCCGTGTGAAGCCGTGGTGGGTAGTTAGTAGTTCCGTAGGTATAACAGAAAACAGGGAAGAAACTAAGGTAACCAAGTATTTAATGTTTTACACACTGAAATATTTAATTAATTAAGTAAAAAACGAAACTGTGGAACGTTACACATTTTCAATTAAGTAATAGCATTCGACGAAGCAATTTTGTTATCAAATTATTCGCTAATTACCTATGAAAAGTTGACTATATCGGAACCGGTTGGTTCCATTGCCATCAAGAAATTTTCAGTTTCAGTGGGAATTCAGTAATAGGCGTATAATGTCATTATTGATATTCCTCACACCAAATGCTGGTATACAAAAGGCTGGGGTGGGGACTCAGGCACCAGTATCTTTTAAACTATTTTAGACCAAAAGCCTATCAAGGCCCATGCACCTCCGATGTTCACAATCGTACCTTCTGATCTTCGACTGTTTCAGGAGTAAGCTCCATTCAGGGCGGGAAAAGTCATAGTATAGAATGAATATAAGAATACTAGCTACTCTTATGAGCTGTTCAGATCCTGTCTTTCCTGTCCTACAGATCATAGCGTAATGTTTTATAGCCAGTAGGTATAATTGTTCACTTCAAACCAGTAGTTCCGGAGATTAGCGCCTTCAAACAAACAAACTCTTCAGTTTTATAATATTGGTGTAGATAAAATATAATACCCAAAAAATCACTTGTCAATCGTAGAACTAAAGGGTTTAAGACGGTGATTATGTTTCAGTAGTGGATGTCATTAGTCTGAAAACTATGATGATAATGATGACATTTGTCAGTTAATATTTCGGTCTAAGCATGATTTCTCTCTCGATATTGCGATTGTTATAATATGTTTACTAAGGCGAGGTTTTATAAAAGAAAATTTCGTCGCGAAAGTCGGAAAATAACACTGGCCACTATAGAAATGTGCCCGGTATGCACATTTCTATAGTGGCCAGAGCATTTACAAAAAAAAAAATTGCAACTTCATTGAATGTTGTATAGGTAGATTATAATTAAATATTGCTCTTGACATACTTCTAAAGAATTTGATTAAAAAACAAATGCTATCAATGTTATTCCCTGGCTATCTTCTAATCGCGATATTAATCACTATATTTGACACATGTAGGTGATAAAGCAGATATATTTTTGATAATTATTTTAATACTTATATCTTATTTGACATCTAACGTTTTCGTCAGGTTTGTATGTGTTTACAAAGTCAAAGCAAAATATTTAAATCTTACTATAAAAAAGAATTTTTGTTCGTCAGTCTTGCTAACACTCGAGAATGGCTGGTCCGTCTTGGATGATTTTTACTTATCCCTAAAATATTAGTTCAAGCCCAGGAAACGTTTAAAAGGTCAAACCATATTTAATTAGTAAGTATTAAATATAAATTGCATACACGTGATACACATAAACACTGTTATTCTGAATTTTTTACATAATTGCGTTTACAAATGGATTATTGAAGACAAATTGTTTACAGAATTGTTCGTTATTATCGGATATAAACGGATTTGGATTTAAGCCCAATGAGTAAATCCAAAACAATTAGCCTTTAAATTGCCGATGTACAATTACAAACAAATAATTTAACCCAACCGTCTACTCGTAATGGTCTTTAAATACCATCTCAATGCATTTTAAATTGTATAAAAGTCAATAAAACAAATGACTGCCCACAACAAACGTACAGTTCAACGATAGTACCTTACCTAAATGATCAAAATGCTTCTCTTGTCCTGGGAGGGGAGGGGGGACGAATGTCAGAGTCTTACTGACTAAAAACCATCCCGTTCCTTCTCCTGCTCCAGGCTAAGGACGCGTTACAACGATAGTTCCTACTTAACTAACAGTGTGATTTCTCTCAAGAATGCGGACGGTAATAAATTGCAATTTACAGTTTTATGTAATAGGAAATACATTTTAAAGTTGTCTGCGTCATTTCTCGTAATTATGAGAAAACATTTTATGTGTATTGCGTTGTCTAGGAAAGTAGGTACTTTAGATTCATACTCATGGCGTTGATTTGTAATAAAAAAATGAGGAATTGAAGATATTAATTAAAGTTATAACTCAATCGCTTTTGTAGTATAAATGACTTAAGACTACCTACGTGCGATGATGAAATAAAAGAGTTGACGATTAGACAAAAAAAAATTGCTATGATTCATGAAGCCTGAATGCACTTAAATTTTGATTATTAAGAAAGAAATAAAGGAAGGACGAAAAATCCAAACTAGGTAATACAAATTCAAACTAATATAATAAATGCGAAAGTAACTCTGTCTATCTGTCTGTCTTTACTTCACGCCTAAACTACTAAACTTTGTGTGAGGTACGGACATAGTTTCGAAAGGACATAGGATAGCTTTTATCCCGAAAATACCGCGAGTTCGGGGACTATGTGGGTAAGACCAAAAATCAGGAGGAAGTCACCATTCCACGCAAACGAAGTAGCGGGCAAAGCTAGTAGTAAATAATCTTTGCTTTACTTTGAGTACTTTAAAAGTACTTCTTTGACAGATATTGTGTTTCCCAAAGGGTATATGTATTTGTGCTGAGTAAATAGGTTGCTTATAGTAGGTACGCGTGCTTCGTAGAACGTCGTCGCATCGACACCGTCTCAATATAAATTGCAAATAAAAAACAGTTAAAGCACTTTGCAATAACAACAAAACAATTTTAAAAATAAAATAAGTGAATAGTCGTAAAACACAGTTCAAAGTAACCACTTATTATTAATCCATTGTTCCTACAAATTTAAAATAAACTAATTTTAATTATTATTGTGTATTAATAAACTCAATGTTTTTCCGTTACAGTGTGTGTCAAGTTATAATTTTATTCCGTGCTGGGTCAATGAACTCTTGACTCTTGAAAAACTACCTAAGTGTTTAGTATTTTACTCTTGACCGATAAACTAGATCTAGATTTATGTAGGTTCACTATGATTACTAGTTTATTGGCTTCCTTTGTTGGGTAGAGAAAGAAAGCCGAATTGATACCTATAATTAGAACTTCGATCAAGTTTAGTCTGAACTGAGATTTCCTTAAATGCGTGCGCCTTTTTTCTGAAATGCGTGATTTAATACTAAATTTGAACTTTGATTAATAGAAAACGGCCATAAGTAGACAGATGTATGTCGCCATCAAACGAATTAGTTTGGCGAGTATCGTTGTAGGAAAGATATCACTCAATATTGAAGCTGTATGAATAAAATTAACAAAGAAAATATGTTGAAATATATTTTCTCTCGCATTGCCACACATTTAGAATCTTAGAAGCTACTTCTGTATTTTCATTTCTTTCTAAATTGATAAGTTGGTTGTTTATTTATTATTTATGCACCTCATAAACACAGTAAATAGCAAAACGAATACAGAAACAGAGGTACATAGAAACAGCATAGAGATTATTCCTATTTGGAATCTCTTCCTGCAGTCCTTCGAAAGGAAAAATGTAAGAGACATAATATAACTACTGTGAATGAAAAAATAAAACCAGGAGAAAGAGAATTTATATTCTTGTTATGACATGAAGAGGTCACCGTATTACCCGAAATAAATATTACATAACATGAGAATTATGTTTAAGAAATCGTTTCCTAGGTAACGCGAAGCAATTTGTAGGTATCGTGGCCTTACAAGACTTGAAAGTAAACTCTATTGAAATAGCTAAATCTTTCTTTTTCTATAATAGCTAGACTAGTCTATAAATCTAGGTACATGGAGGTAGTTGTTAAATATTTCTGACTAACCAATTAAATACTTGACAGCTAGTCAAAATAAATTAAAATCATTTATCAAATAAAATTGTCATAATCAAAAGTTTTTTCAATATTTTGCACTGGATTGTATGTTGTGATCTCATTTTTCTTTGCGTCAAATCTTATGAAATACGGCTGAATTAATAATTAAGAATAGATTAAAATAAATTTATGAAATTTTCGTTATTTATCCAATGAATAAGGTAATCTATAAACTTTATTTTTGACTAAGCAAGCCAAGCAGCTACTTACAGAAACGAACATTTGAGTTCTATTTTCAAATTTAAGTATCAATCTGTTCAAATTGACACGTCGTCAGTCCATCTCATTCTCATGAGACCCTCAGACCAAGATACCTATCACATTATATTTTAGGTAAGCAGTAAAAGTGACTATAAAATGAAGAAGCCGTGATAGTCCAGGTAGTGATAGTGTAGCTCATGTCGTTCAGACGTGTGTTCTAATGTAAACATGGGCATAATTGTTTTGACTTACTGCACATGTATACTATTTACATTTTTCTTTATTTATCATATAAACATATAAATTATATTTTTAAACATTTCTTAAAAATAAATATAAAAAACATTTAAAAATATAAAAAATAGTGTCCCACCGGTATCGGGAACAGGGTCCAAGCTACCGGCGGTCAGGGCTCCAGAGAAAGAAACCTCCTAACAATACGAGCCGTGTCCAGGAGTACCACTTTCTGGATCAAGCCTTTGATCCAGCCACCTAACGAGAGCCTCTTAAGGTGTTGGTCGAGGCTCTTAGCTATTAAGCCATTGGCTGACACGACTATCGGTACAATGACTGCCGAATCCACATCCCACATGTCGACAACCTCGCGTGCCAAGTCAATATACTTGATTAGTTTATCTTTCTCAGCTTTCACGAGGTTCTCGTCATGTGGGACGGCTATGTCAACAATCATTGCACGCCTCTCGTTTCGGTCCACCACCACAATATCAGGCTTATTGGCCACAATAGTCCTATCAGTGATGATAGACCGGTCCCAGTACAAGGTGATATGACCATTTTCAAGAACTGGGTCGGGCTCATACCTGTAGTACGGCACTTCCGATCCCACAAGAGCCCCACTTCAGAGCAAGCTGCTGATGGATGATCCTAGCTACAAGGTTGTGCCTATGCAAGTACTCGCCGTTAGCTAGACGAGAACAACCAGAGATTATGTGACGAATTGATTCTCCCGGACGGTGACATGCCCGACAGATGTCAGCCGTGCCGTCCTTCACAATAAATCTCCGGTAGTTATTCGTCATGATAACTTCGTCCATAATTGCACAGACAAACCCTTCGGTTTCCCCAAAGAGGTCTCCGGAACGCAGCCAGGATACGGACGCAAACTGGTCTACATCCGGCCCATGTAGAGCTCGGAAAAGCGTCCGTGAAGCTCCTTGCTCTGCCATACTTCCCTGCGAGCGTTGGTGTCAAGTACGACCGGTTTACGCCAGTTCTCGCTAGCCAGGGAGAGCGGGGTGAGCCCTTTGTCCACTGCCACTACATCTCGATGCATACCCACGTCGGCAGCAAGGAAATATTCCCTGAGACTACATACCTCGCGGTTGTGTAGAGTCTTGGCATTTAAAAAGCCTCGACCCCCACACTTCCGCGGGATATACAGTCTCATCACCGACGATCGCGGGTGATGCATTCGGTATGCAGTCAGCATTGTTCGGACCCGCCTATCCAGGGTGTCAAGTTCGGTTTGAGACCATTTGAGTACGCCGAAAGAGTACATCAATACCGGCATGACCCAATCGTTGAAAGCTCGCACCTTGTTTCCGCCTGAAAGAAAGCTATTAAATACCTTCTTCAAGCGACCAAAGAAACGCTCCCTCAGTGATTGCTTCATGTCAGTGACATTGATGCCTAAAGCTTCCGACATACCCAAATACTTATAGGTTTCGGTTGGAGAGAGGGACCTCAGGTTTATGGAATCCGTGAGTTGAGTGCCCACAGACTCCACAATCTCCCCTCGTTTGACATGCATGACCGCACATTTGTCCACACCAAACTCCATCCTGATGGCGCTACTGAAGGTTTCAGTAAGCTTGAGTAGCTCCATCAGTTGCAGCCTGTTGGGGGCAAAAAGCTTCAAATCATCCATGTAAAGGAGGTGAGATATAACCTGACCACCTCTCTTCAACCGGTAGCCTAGACCTGAATTCTCCAGCAATGTGCTAAGAGGATTCAAGGCTAGGCAGAACCAAAGCGGACTCAAACTATCACCCTGGAATATACCCCGCTCGATCCTTACAGTTTCGCTATTCGTTTGGATATGTCGACATCCCGGATAGCGAAGGACCGTACTCCATTGCCTCATACAGGACATCAGGAAGGTGCGTAGTTTTGTATCAATTTTATACAATTCCAGCACCCTCATGAGCCATGTATGAGGGACAGAGTCATAGGCCTTCTTATAATCTATCCAACATGTCGACAGATCCTTTCGGGAACGTCGAACCTGTTGGCTAATGGTCATATCAATGAGGAGTAGCTCCTTAGTACCGCGGGACCCGCTCTTACATCCATTCTGAGCAGTTGACATAATGTTATTTTTGTCAATATGGCTATTTATTTTACTTCTCAGTATGGATGTAAGAACTTTATAGACCGTCGGCAGACACGTGATCGGTCTATAATTTTTAGGTTCCGTAGTACTTCCTGATTTATGGAGCAGGTGGGTAATTCCTGTTGTTAGAAACTGGGGCAGCGACCCTGACTCTAGGGCAGCCTGGAATTGAGATGCTAAACTTGCGTGCGATCTTGTAAACCACTTAATCCAGAAATTGTGCAGTCCATCCGGTCCTGGAGATTTCCAGTTAGGCAATGGACGGACTGCACGAGCAACATCTTGGGGGCTGATGTTAATTGCCCCCATTTGTGGTATTGGATCACACGCGCGTTTGACCTCCCGAATCCAGTCACCCTCAGTGTGACTGACAGGCACCGACCAGATGCTGCGCCAGAATGAACACATGGCGTCATCATCCGGGAGGCGCGTGTCAGTCACACCTTGGTCCGGTCGCTCCCAAGCTCTATACACCCACCTTTCATTACTCCGGAATGTGCGATTCTGGGTGTATCGTTGAACCCGTCTCTTGTACCTTCGAATACGGTTTGCCCATGCATACACCTTCTGCTTCAGGAAGTCGATGCGCTCTGTGACCCTGGACATATAATCTTGGGGGCTAATGTCTGTCCCCGAGAATGCCCGTCTCACAAAGCGCATCACTCTAGGGCGAGTATTGCCCTCCCTGAAGCAAATTAGTTTGCCAATGAGTGCTCTGGCCCCAGCAATACGACGCTCGATCCTGCGTTGCCAGGCCGGTACAGCTGGTTTTAGTCGTGTGGCTACGTCACTGGTTGGGAATTTGACGTGAGCCACACGACATGCCGCTACGGCCGCGCAATACATCATCGAATGTGTATCACTGAGGTCTTCGCAGTCATCAAAATGATTAGACAAATGCGAATCCAGAGCAGCCACTAGCACTCTATTTTTGTTATGCATGGGCAAACGAGGTAAACGTGGTCTTATTTCGGGTGACATGTAGCGATATTCCCGAATCGCACACTCCAAAGCACTCCTCAATTCATCATTGCACTGGGTACTTACGTGTGTAACCGTGTCAGTACTTTCCTCATCAGCGGCGGTACTAACAATACCGCGGTTGGACGGTGGCATCATCGCTGGTGCCACAGTCCGCGACGAGGAGGCACCGGCACAGCTACCCATTTCCGTGCGGAGGCGATCAAGTACAGTATTGTCCAACATACGATTACGCTGGATAACCCGTACCTGATCCGACAGTCGTTGAGCTGAGACGTTGATGGCTGGCTCAAGCACCTGAAACAGAGAGAGCATCCGAACACGGTACGCGGTCAGGTTGTTTCCTCCCTCTGTAGCCCCATAGTATGCGCGCATGACGTTTTCATTTATTGCTTGTGTCCATCGCATGCGCTGCACACTTCCGCCGGCGGCTGGGACCCTATCAGAAGCCGATGGGCCTCGAGGTCCTAAACCTGCGGGCGGCCGGCGTCCTCCCCGGCGACGCGTAGGTGGTGGTGTCGTCGGCGGTGAGTAGTACTCGTCGCTGGAGCTCGACGCAGCTGCCACGGCCGGTGTCTCTTCACTCACGGTGAGGCTGGATCCTGGCGGCGGCGAGGCGGAGCTAAGCGACGAGGCCGGAGGTGGTGGGCGTGCACGGCGTGCTGCGGCTCTTGTCAACATGGTCTCAACAGACGTCCTTTTTTCTCTTTTTCATATTAACTATTTATTGTTCTGTTTTCCACATGTTTTTGTTATTATTATTTTGATTTCCATATTCCGTTTGTATTTATATTGTTTGTCAGCCGTATTTATATTATAATTTAATAAAAATGTTTGCGAGAGAAAAAATTCTGATCTGTCTTTTTGACATCGAGCCATAGAGTTTTTTTTGTAGCTATTTACATTATCGTTAAGTAATTTAATTGATTCCTTCATCATTCCTTCTTCCTATAATAAAAGGGCTTTGAGAGCTACAGTGAAACATTCAACAGATGAAAATTAATAACATTAGTTGGAAAAGGAGGAGCTGGTTCAGTTCAGTTCAACTAACCAATCAGGCATCGATGTGTTAACGTACAAAAAATTGAAGTTGCATTCAGCAAAAAAAAAACATTTATTTCAACAAAACCATACAGTAGGTATACAGGTAATTTTAAAAGTCAAAATAGAATAATAATCCGTCAGCCTGTCCGTTAGTGAAGCTAGGTGCTCGTTCCAGATTGTAGATTTGAGTAAAGAAAATACACATATGCTTTACAAGATCACCAATATACTTAATATACGCACTCAGGTAACTTCCGATCTAGAAATCATTGTGTGAGGCTGGTTAATTTGTAGAGTGGATGCTTGACGGTTTTAATGTACAGCAGTGCAGAATCTAAGTACATAACTGCAATAACCTCCGTTGTTGCAGCAATGGTAAGCAATCAGGTAACCGGTACGCAGTTCGCCGAAAAAAATAAGGCTCATCTCATGAAATTTTCAATCTACCTACTCCACAACAGGCTGTCAAACATATCAAAACAGTTGAAGATTACATAAAGGTATTTGGTATCTAAAGAACTCGTAAATTCCTTATCAGCAAGCCATTGAGATAAATGTACCATGTATTTAATCCTCGTGCCACGTCGAGTGGTTTGATCAGGTTTTATTTAACTTTTGTCAATTCTTAGCAACATCTTTTTAAAGTTAACAAGAAGTAATCTCGTTTATCTGATTATGTTAGTAGATTTCTACAAGAAGGTGTCATCTCCGATTCTAATATTCGAGTGTTTGTCGTTTTTTTATTGTTTGTTCTTTCGTTGTATATGTATTTTGTGGTACAATGAAGATTTTTATGAACATTTTTTGAGTATGTCATTTTTTATTCTTTAGCTGTATTTGCAGGTTGTGACCTTAGCAGGTTGCTGAAATCACTTCTATTATTTTCATATTTTATCTGCTGTTTCTCCAGACTTTTTTGTCAAAGAACGGACTACAACTCATTTTAACCGTCGTCAGCGTGAAATTGTTTTAGATATGGTGATCAATCTGCATGTGTTGGATTAATAAGTTTATTATATTTAACAATTTTGCACTTAGCTTTATAATATATTGCTCGACTGTTGTTTGAACTCACTGTTATATTTTGCTGCTTCACCCTTGATTTTGACGAAGAGTAAAGAGAATAATAGAAAGAGTATAATAGTAAGAATTAGAGAAAGAGTGAGTGAAGAATCAAATACTATTTGGTATATTTGATTACAAGTGATAAATAAATAATATTAATTCTGTTACTTCAACTTACAACGATGCAATTACTCGAAATTTTCCTACAAACAAATCTTTGGACCGTTTTAGATTAATAGTAAGACAAAGAACTTTAATATCTACCTGTGAGCTAATCAAGTTATCAACAACAGTTTCTTATCGGCTATATTTCAGCTTAGTCATAATCGCGCTGAGCCATTATTTATCGTTATAACAATTAAATAATTTCGGGCAATAGGACAGGTAATAAAAATTTACATATATTTCTTTTCTCTTGAGCCGATATGGCTTAGTAACTGCACAAACAGTTCGATTCAAATCATCGCTGAGGTCATCGAGCAAAGATCTATAGCAACCAGTCCATAGGTCAACCGACGTACCTACTTTTAGTTTAACATTCAACAATACAATAACACCACAGTACATAACGAATGCGCTAGAAAACACTAGGTATCAATTATATTTCATCGAATGCTAAATCAATAATCGCTTCGTACAATTTATGATCATAAAATAATTTAATAATTAGGTATGTTATCAAACCAACAAACAGCATAAGGATTACGTTACACGTACATATATAAATCCTATTTACCTTCTCAATTGAATAAAGTCCCAGAAAATGTGATGATCCGCCCACAATTAATACTATTAAAAACAGACTGGACAAAGTCTCCAATACCCTTTAAACGCATGCATCAGCTTTCTATGCTGTTAGTGTGTTCAAATATATAAGTAATACTAACACAATATTAGCTATATGACTATTTAAAGTCTTGGAAATTGTGTTTTGTGGGATTGATTTGTAGTTTTAGGTGTACATTTTTAAAAAGCAGGATGTGAGGGTTAAGATTAAGATATGAATAATTTGTATCAGACAACTGGATAAGTACTGTTAAGAACCAAAGAACGGAAATATAAAAGTACAGTTGTATATACATTACAATTTTAATATATGTAAGTAGGTACATCGTATTGGTTTTTCATACTGTTCATAAAACACTATCCCTATTGACCGATTAGATTAATAACATTCCACGCAACACAAGTATCATAATTCACGATAAGTTTATTATTTAACATTTAACAATTAAATAACATTGAAGAATCACAAAGTATTTAAAAAGGTACGTTCATTGAGAAAACAATAATTGTTTGTGATTCATAAATTGTCTATGTTTGCTAACTGATTAAGAAAGTGAAAACAAAGGTACTTTCCATTTTAAATGCTATTTGCGAGTGTTCAGTGCTGACTTTCAGTGCATTGGTATGTTACATTTCGCTTTTATTATTTAAAATACGTGTTTCCATAGAAAAACAATTTTAACATTGGTTTTTATTAATAAAATATTTACGAGCTTTATAAATTCGACTTACCTAAATATCGTGGAAAAAATACGAAAGCAGCGTCTCTTGCGGGCACAATATTCGAAATTGAAAATAAACCGCCGAAATTAACGCGCGCTTTTTTCAAAAATCGAACTAATAGATATTACTTTCGATTTTTTTTTTCACGCACGTGTCACTTTGCCAACGGCCTATTTTTCTGAATGTCTGTACGGCACTGACGGCTGTGCGGGAGTCACGTCGACTCGACGGTGTGTCTCGTCGCACAAAGCTGCATTTACAGGAAATATGCGAATATGTTATAGGTACGATTCTGACGCATGCGTTTTACAACTATGCGTGGTTTCGCCGCCGGTTTCGCCCGAAGTTTTTGTTTACATTTTCCTTCACAAAACCATTGTCGGTATTTCACATAAAACAATATGCCTGTTATGTTACAAAGTTTACATTAACATGGAAAATGCTTAAAGGTTTTTTTTGAATTGCGTGACGAAAGGAATTCTTTAGAAAGGGCTAGTTTCAGTGACCTGTACCTAGTTTGGAAGTTATTTTTTGTAGTTGAACTGAAATACTAAATCTAGCACGTTACACTTTAGATAGGTAACCTACAGGTTCTAATTAGGCCCCTTAAAATAATATTAGGTGTGGAACTGTGGTTTTAATCACATAAATTAAATTACATTCTAGAAATATACTCAAATGCAAGTAAACGTTAAATTAAATACGTTATAAAATTATTGTGACCCATTTTTATTTTATAAGGTGTAATTTGAAATTAATATTAGGGAAATATTGTTTGTAATAGCTGTACAATAACAATACGTTTAATAATAAGTAATTGAATATTGTATTTATATTATGTATGCATTATTTACTAAAATTGAAATAAGGTTAGTAATGATTTAAAATAAAATTCCTATGATGCTAGGGAATATCGTTCCTAAAATATATAATTTTACAAAGGATATAGAAGTTAAAATCATATGGCACAATAGGGTATAAAATATTCTACGACCACACATAATTATCTAGATTTCTCATTGCGTATTGTTTACACACACAAAAAAACTATATAGGTAATCAATTTTTAAAACGAAATTGAATAGATAACATCACTCCCTGTTAAAAAGTTAGACTTAGTTTTTGGCGGGATACCGCTTTCCCGGTTTTTTTTTAAATTCGACAATCCTGTAACACGACTGATTTTAACTTTAATATTGTTCGGGAATTGATTGTTTTGCATTAAAAAATTCTTGATTATAACTATTTTATATTAGTATATACCCCACATAAGTGGAAAGGAAACACTCAGAGATATTATCGTTTTAAATTATAACAGCACATTCACAGCTTCTAGTAAATTTCCTTTAGGGAGACGCGCACTATCGATACATTAAAATAATTTATATGTATTTTAATTGGTCGTAGAGATAAGACATGTAACGATAATTTTATCGATATTGTATTTGTTGCTAGTTCATAAACACAGATCGCACGTAAATTACCCTATGTAGGTAAAATATTTTAGCTTATCTACATCTGTGACAAAATTTTATTAAAATTAGTTAAGGTGTTTAGGAGTAAAAGCGTGACAAACAGACTTAATCATTTTCTTTTTGTGGTACTAGTTAGGAAGTTGGGATGACAGTGTAACAATTATAATATATGAGTAGGAATAGACAATTTCTTGCCGATTTAATTACTTTTTCCTACATATACAATGTTTTCCTTCAGTTGTACAACTTAGTCTAAGGTTAAGGTAAGCGACCGCAGGACCTGAATACTTCCTGAATCTGTAAGGTTATTAATTAAGTACTCATTAATTTAGAGACGGCTGGATCGTGTTAGAAGATATTCTACTATGATAAGAGGATTTATTTTTTAATATATCGGTGCAATTGATTGTTGTTGCACCGATATATTAAAAAATAAATCAAAAAATCAAAAAATAAATAATGTTGAGTGTTAATTTGAATTTGTGACATTCGTTTTTAGCAAATTTGTCCAGCCAGATATTTATCGTGATATAAAAATTCAAGGAAACTGGAACGGAAATGCTTCTATTTTCATCCAGAAATATAACTACATATAAAACTATTCGTTATGTGTTAAAACATATAGGTGTGACATATCGATAATATTAGGGTGCTTAAATATTTGATAAACCTAGGTAAAAAACATCAATATCACATTTTGGGAATATGTGATATTATAAATTCAAATTATTGACTTATAATTTATCTCACTAACAATTTTCAACATAATTCTTTCAGGGGTTATGACACAGAAGTTTTGGATAAAAAATTGAAACACACGAATAGGTTTGGAACCATAAAGGATAAAAAATTTAATAATGAGGTTTGATCTCTTCTCTTTTTTTTAGTAATTGGTATAGGTAATTGTATTTCCTATCTAAATAAGTATTTTTTTTTATTATTTATTTATTTATTTCTAAAATGCTTACATTATTCTTACATTAAGTCTGGCCCCACAACGAAAACCTCTCTGGGTTTATCTGTGTGCAGGCGAGCCGTTAAATATGTACAATTCAAATCAATTTACAGATGATGTTGTGTCAGGAAACGCTTTGATTTAAACGTGTAACTTTTCGAACCATTCACGTACAAGGTTTGTAATTCTTCTGGGAGTTTATTTAAAAAGTAAGGTAACAAGTAGTCATCAACCCTCATCCCGTACACATTGTTGAATTTTGGTAATATGTATTTATTTTTAAGATGTATCGTTCTCAAAAATGAAGTTGATGAAATACGTCTTGTTTTGTGCGTGTACCTATCTCCATTGACCAAACGCAGATTGTCAAGCGTGCTGGAAAAGTAGGTATGCGTCCCTGGTTGGTCATAGTCCACTGCAACTTTCTTCATCGCTAGTCTTCGGACATCATTATATCTTGAATTAGCCTGTTTTAGTATTACCTATAATTTCGCTTATTACCTTTATTTCTCTCACTAAGTTTTGAAAGTTTTTTGTTGTTACTTTTTTTATAATGTATATTTTTTTCTTGTCCATTTTATTATACATACCTACATAATAAATTTATATTTCATTTCATGTAATCATACTAGCGACGCGTTCCGGCTTCGCACGGTTGCAATGCTGATACTAAATTTCTCCACAATTTAATGTGTGTAATTATACATATAAACCTTCCTCTTCAATCTAAAACCGATTCGAAATCCGTTGCGTAGTTTTAAAGATTTAAGCGTGCATAGTAATGGTGCATAGGGAATAAGGGATATAGGGACAGAGAAAGCGACTTTGTGTTATACTATGTAGCGAAAGTGATAAACCAGGTAAAAACAGAAACAATAAAATAAATATTTACGTAGTAAAGTTGTAAAAATTATATGGCCAGTCAATCATGAGAATAATAAAATAGTTATGACAGAAAACCGAGCATAATTTCTGTAATGTACTACCTTGTTTCAAGGTATATACCGTACCTATTAGAACAAAGGGAGTACTGAAACAATATTTTCCTTTAATTTTTTTTTACAGGTTGTTGATAAATTACTTTAAAAGAAATAATTGCCCGGTTTCCGAAAGCCCGATCAATGTTAAAATCAACTAACTAGGTGTAAATCGCTTGTCAAGACATCTGGTTGGTTGTTGATAATTCAGTCAACCAATCAGATGACTTGACAAAGATTAAATTAATTTTAACATTGATCGGCCTTTCGGAAACTGGGTGTAAGTCTAATCCCCGGTTTCTGAAAGGCCGATCAATGTTGTAGGTAATTTTAGCGTTGACAAACCTTTCAGAAACCGGGTGTTAGTTTTTTTTTAATCTTACTAATATTAAAAATGTGAAAGTTTATGGGAATGTATGGATTTATGTTTGTTATTATTCTTCAGCGTTGTGTTTCGCCGTGTGGGTGAGGTTACCGGAGGCCCAATCCCGCCCCTTCCCCTATCTCTTCCCGATCCTTATAGCCGCAACCACTATCCCCAATTGCGGGTGTTCATGGGCGGCGCCAATTGCTTAGATATTTAATTATTTATTTGTTCTTCACACTTAGGGCTGATTTTTCAGTGGTTAGATAAAAGTTATCTGAGGAATAATTATGATGCTGTCGCATCACAATGTTTGTATAAGACAGTGACAGCAACAATTTTATTCATCCGATAACATTTATCTGATAACTATTAAAAAATACTACTAAAACTATTAAAACTAACTATTGAAAAATCTGCCCATTAAGGGCAGATTTTTCAATAGTCAGATTAAGACATTCTCTCACAGTATAATACATATACTCAGCATTAAGACATTCTCTAACAGTATAATACATATACATAAATCTTTATGGTGTTAGATAAATTCAGTTTTGCATGTACTTAATGTAGGCCACACCTCAGGTTGATGGATTGCTTCCGGCACAATGCAATGGTACAAATGCATCTGTATTTTATGCATATAGGTATTTACTTGTTGCACATTATAACGTATGTGTACTTAGCTACATAATATGTAGGTACATTGGTGGCCAGGGTAAAGTTTATACTGCATCTGAATCTTTACTGAAAAACCTACCTTATACATTATGTATATGTATAATCAGGTAAGTGTAACATTTTTTACAAAAAAAAAGTTAGTTGGGAAATGAATTTTATTGCAAGTCAGTAGCTGCTATCGAACAAAATTAACTTTAATGGAACGAAGACCGGACAAAATTGAGATTTTTAAAAATATGTAAGTATATGTACTATCAGCCCAAGTTCCGCAAGCTCACCTCTAAGGCGATAATTGCTTGGCACGGCTCTCGACTCGAATGCTCAATGCATGCGTTTTGACCAATAGGAAGCGGACGTGTTTGTGTTGTGTTCGTATAAGTATAATGTTGTATAGATGTGTAACACTCACACAAGGACACGGCACGTGCTATGCTCGTTTGTTGTGAGATGATTATTTAAAGAAGACGGCCTGCATGAACTCTTTATGAAAAAAAGTAATTACGTAGGTACTAATATCTTCTTTTAGTTTAGAAAATGATTAAATTTACTATATTAAATACTTATTTACTTTAAAGGTGATATTAAACCCCTTCCAAAAATATGAAATAATTATTAATATGAATATTTTATAATAATCTATAATATTATATATACAGTTTATACTCTTTATAACAAGACCCAAGGGACTGAGCATTCTTTGTCGTGATCGTTATAATGGAGTGAACAAAAACAACCAATTTAACAAGAATTTTTAATATGTGTCTTAGATATTCAATGCTTATAAATTATTGTTTACACATATAGTCTGATAACTCTGTCTGACGTTTTTTGCTAAAAAAAGACTTAACTTTTTCGTCAACACTAATCGCTTTCGGTTTACCAGTTAACCATATTATATTATTATTATGTGAGGCCATGTTAACAGTTTCAAAGTAGGTTTTCGACTGATATTACGATAAGTGCCATATGTATGCCTGGTCAAAGCCCGTCACTTCTTAGAAAACAATGCGATATACTGCACGTGTTCAAGGTAATTAAGGATAATAAAAGGTAGAGCGACCTTGAATATTTCGGAGCTTTAAAGTCTTTTGTTACCTGATAACATAACATAAACAATACCGGTAATAAATATTTACGATCTAAAAATATGAACACATTTCTTCGTAGGTAATAGAGAATGGCGTATCGCTATAAAGATTGTTTCAGTATGTGGGTGTTTCAATATGTGGGGGTTAAGCAAACCTATCAAGTTGGGTGGCGATATATGGAGTTTACCGTTGTAAAGCCTTTTGTATTTATAATTATTTTTTGTAACCACTACCAAAGTTCATCAATAATGGCGATTTTTTTAAATGAAAAATAAAAGTATTTTTAATATTTTTGAAACGTAATTTTTGAAGTATTATAGCGCATTTGTAATATGTTTGAAATGTAGGTCAAGTGTTAAGTCTTCGAGAAATATCGATTTAAAAAAATACAAATTTTACTCGGTTATGTTTGTAATTAGTAAAAAAAAACATCATCCAGGAACCGGTAAATAATACTATTTATTAAGAAGGAGATGAAGATTATTAGAAAATCATACTTCTTGTTTGTTTTTTTTTAAACCTGTGGGATTTTATGAATTTCCCGTGTATCGTAGATGAGTTTACAAACATGTAAATTCACATACCAGACTCGGAAACAAATACATATCTGTAGGCCACACAAATATTTCCGTTCCGTCCGGGAGTCGAACCCGCAATACGCAGCGCTACAGCCAATTACACAGCCATTGCGCCAATCATGTCGTCTTAGATCAGCAAAAATAACGTTCAGCAAAGTTATCAAAACATAACAATATAAAACGCTTATGATTGCAATTAAAAAAAAATTCTCAAATTCTTAGCTAATAAAAAGTTTTTTTTGTATGTTAATTTAATAAGAAGTTCGATAGAATAGATAGTTTAGGATTTAGAAAAAAAATCGTAAAATTTTATCTGTATGGTTGTACGAAATTGTACGAAATTTTCTTGTTTTATTATTTTATTCAATTTTAACCAAGTGCATATAAAGACTGAAATTCAATAGGCAATAATATAAAGGATTTGCTGTTGTAGAAAAAAGATTTTTTCATTTAAATTAATTTTAATTTATTTATTATTTTATGAACTTATACAAGGTTTCAAAAAGAAACACACATAAATGACATAAAGTTCATACATAAACATAAACAATGAATTGGCAGACAATCAGCCTATAAGATTTTTATTATCAGGTAATAGTAAAACGGTAATAGTAGCACACTAAAAACAGTACTAATCTAATAATTAACATAAAAAGTTATAAATATATTTGTTTTAAAGATACATTTTTGTGACTAATTGTGTAAATAGTATTTATTAAATATTTATACTTAAAATCAATTAACTCAATTTTAAAATCATAAAATATTGAAATACACTGCACAATCATAATTCTTAAATTATTTCAACACAATGAGATAGACACTAGGGCATTCAATGCATACATAGTCTTTTTAGATAAAGATGTCAAAGGAAGAAAAATTCTTAGTTACAGATCATTCGGGTCTGTTAGATAGAGCTTAACAAAGGTAAAATTAGAAAAGGAACTTAAGATTAAAATTCGAAATTACAGAATTTAAAACGTCAAAGAAAATGTTAGCTTGTATGACGTAATTATACAGGTGTTTAAATAGAGGCGACATACACATAAGAAAATCGTCAGTCATGCCCAGAAGTATATTCGAAAATATTACAGCTATGGACCGCCATTCTTGATAGTTTTCGATTTTTAACACTTTTTTAATTACCTGAAAATTTAATGATAACCGGTATAAAAAATCGTGTCTCTATTTTACACTTTTTTAGTCAAAATACGTTTTCTGTCAAAACTTTTGCATCTCAATTGAATGATAAGGTTGTTATGATGTTTTATAAGAAAATAATATAAAGAAACTTTCAAGAATGTGAAAACGGCGTCTAAAAACAAAATTGGATTTTTTTAGAGCCGTTTCCATCAATTTTTTAGAACATAAATAAGTATACTCGAAAACGATAAAAAATCGCGGGGTGTTTTCGTATACCCCTGAGCTTGACAAATCTATTTTTGTATTTATAACATCATTTTTTTTTATAATTTTTTTTTTAAACCTTGCCCCACACTAGGATTTTCTCCTGTGTCGTGGGTGCGTTTACAAACATACAATTTCACATGCACATCACACCCAGACCCGGAACAACAATCTGTAGATCACACAAAGAGTCGTTCCGTGCGGGAATCGAAACCGCGACACGTTGCGCGGCAGCCAGTTGCCCAGCCACCGCGCCAACCGTGCAGTCAAACTATACTAGATTAGAGCAATAATTTATAATTAATTTTACAGGGCGGTCACCCTGTAAATTAAATTATAAATTATTGCTCTAGTACTTTGTTGCTGCCCCTCCCGCATCTATGACAGCATCACAGCGACTCCGCATAGACCTCACTAGAGTTTCGCTCAAGTTCGACCCTCGTAACATATCCCAAACTTGTTCGCAATGGGTGACAAGTGCTTCTTTAGTTCTTTCTGCCCTATTATCCCATTTCTGAACCATTAAACCCCATAAATTTTCAATAGGGTTTAAGTCTGGCGACCGGGAGGGCCATGGCACTGTTTTAATTTGTGGTTGCTCTCGCAACCACTCTTGAACAACCCGCGCGCGGTGTATCGGACAATTGTCTTGGAAAAAATAAAATTCTGGCACGTCTGATTGGGGATACACCGTGCGCACTGTGGGTAGCATAATATCATGCAGCACGTCTCTATACGTGTGGCCGTTTGCCCTCCCTGGTATAAAAGCAAGCTCGCCTGGTCCAGCAGCACTCATCCAACCCCACATATTAACAACAACTCTTCCAGATTCTGCGTTTGGGATTACATTTCGAGGTTCGTACCGTGTGTTATCTATACGCCATAAATTCCGACGACCTTGTTGGCTTGACCTAAAGCACTTTTCGTCGGAAAATATAGCGTATGTAAAATCAAAATCTCTGTATTCACGAGCAAAGCGCACACGAGCAGCTTTTTGTTCCTGTGTGAAAATAATTTTTTTAGCGGGTCGTCTGTGATGGACTCCCGCTCGGTGCAACTCATTTCTAATAGTTTGCATCGACACTTCGTATTCTTGTGCGAAACTGCGAGTGGGTGTGAAGGGGCTTTCCTGATAACTAACTATCATATTATGCAATTGCTCTTCATTTATAGCTCGGCGTCGAGGTGCACGAACTCGTTCCGTTAAACTTCCCTCTTCTTCATATCTTCGCACCCAGCGGCGCACCGTGGTTCTCTGTAAACAAAAATAACTTTATTAGCATTG